>BLKR01000232.1:0-679305 GCA_011170035.1 Teleogryllus occipitalis
TTAGGTAGGCGGCGGCGATGGTGTAACGGTTAGCGTATCGGACTGTTATACCCAAATTTGCGGGTTCGAACCCGATCGAAGCCGTGGATTTTTAAGGGCGAAAAAATTCGTCGTACGCCTTCCTTCGGAGGGGAGCTAAATTAAAATCGCCTGTTTCGTCGCCCAAGTAATACCTTCTTTCTCCCATGGTTGGTGAAAGGAGCGAAGCGGAATTTGCGTGGTCAGGCGGAAGAGCAGGCCTCATGGCCTGAGTCTCGCCACGTAAAATAAGGCACATTCAATTCAATAGGTAGGTCGGTTGCGTCGGCCCGCACATTTTGGATGTGGCGCGCACGCAGCACTGTGCATACCCCATTAGCAGGCCCTCCCGTTCATCCGATTCTCTTCCCGCGGATCCGGCGTCAGGTATTGCATCGCGGGAAGGGCAGATCGGCTTATCGCTCTATGGCCACTGATGTGATATTCCTTCGCAATCGTTCTTCTAGCCCAAGCGTTTGCGGCGTAGGTGGCTACCGCACTCCAATTCTCTTGGGACACCAGCATTCTAGTGACGATGGTATCAGGAGTCGCTACCTGTAGGAGGAGCCGGTGGAGTTCTTCCCTCCCCTCAACGAAGCATGAACAGTGAAAGAACACGTGCTCCACATCGTCAACCAATGGGTCACAGGTTGGGATGAAGAGTATCGTCCAACTGGAAACGGAGTTGGTAGCACCCGTTAACAACTGGATCAAATAATGATCCACATCTCCGTGTTTCCTTTGGGTCCACTTCATTATGTCAGGAATAAGACGAAATGTCCACCTACCCGCAGCGCGAAACAACGCAAAAACATGTTTTGGAAGATATTTCTTAGAATCTTCAGCGTGGACTCGAAAACAAAGCGGTCCATCTAGAGGCCGAGACGTGCAGAATGTCACCTTATACCTCGGTTGGTGGACTGGAAGGGGTCCACTTCGTTATGACAGGAATAAGATGAAATGTCTACCTACCACCTAGCTGTGAGTGACGCACGTAGGTTATTTGAATACTGTACAATGATGAAAGAGCTTTGCCCAACATGTTCAGGTAAAATATGTAAACGTGAGAGCCAAGTCGAAAGATTATTTTTAGTATGTTTTTTGTGTTATTGCAAAAAAAGTAAACGTTTTCGTTTGCAGGTGAGAATGATAGGAAAATGTTAAGATGCAATTTACGAAGATGACCACTAATAACTTTAATAAATGGCTCCTATAAATCTCAAATTATTATCTTCTATCTTTTCGTGCAGGGGCACCGAGAGAAATGCAGGGGTCTAGGGCAGTTGATCCATTGGGGTCCCTCATTTCAGACAAAAAATCCTCTCCTCCCCCAATTAACGAACAATTCATGTCTCGATGCATCAAAAATAACTTATAGCGTTAAATTTTCACTATAGATGAGTACCTTTTACTTTCTCGCTACTGCTTACGTGGTAAAGTGGAAGTTATGTAATGCTGCAAATTTTCGACCAAGAAACTTATTTCAGGCACCTGGCAATGAAAAAGTGGATAAATGTGTATGCTAAATTTAGAAAAAAAATCCTCTTAACTCGTGATGTAGTCAGAATCCGTTTTGTGGGTCCTTGATACCGAAAAATTGATTGACGGCAAAACGTCTGTCCATGAACAAAGCTAGCGGTTAAACCGTTCAGCCGATTTATTTATTTAGTCAAAAACTGTATGTGACGTATGGGGGAGAAAATCATCTGCGCACGCTTTCTTGAGTTTCAGAATCCCTTCCCAACAATTTAACTATTTATAGTTGAAAGATGATAGAATAATAATAATAAATAATTTAAAAAAGCGAGAGATTAACATGTCAAAAACTAGATATTTTCGTTGCGGAATTATAGAAAACTTATTTGTAACGGTAAAGGAACAAACATATTTGATTTTTCTGTATTGCGAACAAAATAGAAGCTCACCCTAAGCAAGCCCTAGCTCACCCCTAGCACTACAAGCAAAAGGAAAGCTCAACAAAACGTGCGCATAGTGAAGCTACATTTACGTCCAGAAGCAAATCAAGGGGCCATCTCAGCATTTGCTCAATGGATCAGGGAAACTGGACAAAAACCCGATCGATGATATTCCCCAATCGATCTGGCTGATGTTGCGGCCCCTTGAATTTGAAACCGATATTTTAATTTTGAGGGTACTTAACTGAAGCCGCTTGGACATTTTCAAAATTTTCAAAAATATTGCTCCAGCGTTTTTGGTTAAACTTGTTATTAGATAACGTGAAGGATGTTTAAGAGAATGGCGTAGAACTTATTTAGCGTTGAGTCCTATGCCTATGAGTAGAGTTTACGCCAATGACACAATGGCGTAGAGTTCATTGAAATCTCTGATTTTTCGAAAATTGAAAAAATTCAAACATTTTTCGGCATTTTCCTACAACAATTATGAAGATCAGCATTTTTTTCTTAATGAAATGTATTCATGAAAAACAGGTCCAAAAATAATGTCATGTTCACTTTTTCAAAAACATTAGTCTTGTTTTCGAAATTTCGTGTCGAACATAGGCAATTTTCATTTTCTTTAAACAACTTTTCTTAAAATCCGCACAAAAGTTTTTTGATTAAATTTAGACCTGATTTTTCGAAAATTTTCGCCGTCTTCCTACAACTAAAATTGTGGAGATACAATTTGTTTTCTTAATGAAATGTGTTTATCAAAAACAGATCTTCAATTGAGGTCATGTTGAATATTTGAAAATATTGAGTATTTTTTATGTAATTTGGTGACAAACAATCATCCACTCTGAGTTTACTGCGCTTCGTGAATGTAATTCCAGGCAGTAGGATGCTTCATGTGTTAGAATTTGTATATTATTTCATATTTGTTTGTTTCTTACATTCGACAGACAAAGAACATACTCCAGATCTCATGAGGAGTCTCATGTGCCTCTTCTCAATTAAGGAGAGCCGGAGTGGCATATCTTCCCCATGTTAATTTAAGCAAATTTAAGGAACATTTTCTCAGAAACTACTGAACATAGGTAACAGGAGGTAATATTGCCACATTTTTGTTTGTTTTTTAGTACTACTTTGTTGCATTAATCTTCACTTCTTTTTTTTCTTTTTACTTTTTTATTTTTTTTATTATAAATGACAATTGGTGTGGGTTTTTGACTGTTTAAATACACTAAACAGAGATAAATACTGCTTTGAGAACTTAGTCTCAACTTAACAATAAGTTGTATTAAATGTTTTACATTGTCATAAAATGCAATAGGGATATTTTATTTTTGTATTTGATCTGGGAAACTCAGCAACAATATCATATTTTGACGTAACACACTCATCCATGTCATTTAAAGTGGACCTGCTAATTCCATACAGTTCAGTTCCTTTTTCCAACTTGTTTTTCATTGCTTGGTCCATTTTAACTTCATCTGAGGTTTGTCAAACTTAGATATTGGAAATTTTATTTGCCTACATGGCATTCTTTAAAAAAAGGAAAGTAAATGAATGATGTGATTCTCAAAATTACACTGCAAGTATGGCGACAACAAAAAGTATTTTTGTATTACATTTAATTAATCAATGTTTATAATTTATGTCGTGCTTTAGAAGTGATATATAAACTCACAAATGTCATTTGTTTCAATGTAAGAATATCTTCTCAAACGATTTAAATAAGAGAAAAACAAGATGGCCATATGACAGTAAGTGGTAAATGCTAAGAATACATTTTGTCTTGTTTATAATGAATAATTATTAAGTCATGACACAGTATGACTGGGATATGACTCATTTACTTATCTATGCCATTTATTTCAACTCCATTATCCCAAAATTAATGAGGTTTCAATTATGAGATTTGGCTGCGTCATAATACACCATACATATTTACGGACATTTTAGGTCGTAACTAACCCAATGCAAAAAACAATTGTATATAATATTTCTAAGAGATGCAGCTAACTGTAGGAACACAGCCAGCAAATAAATTTATGAGAGACTGTGCTACTTAAATTTTTTGATGTTGTGGCAATGTTTCACCCCTGGCAATGTTACCCGTCGTTACCTTACATCTGAAATTTTTAAATCTTCAATTAGTGTTTCTAAACAAAAATGTTAATAAGTAATGATTAGTTTTTGTTATATATTTTTTTTTAATAAGACTAATTTTTGTAAGTAAAACAGAAGTTTTTATTTTATAACTTTTGACTTGTGCAACGTATAGTTACAGTTTGTTAAAAAATGAGTGAAATAGATCCAGAAATATCGTCAAAAAGTTTCAGTGATCTACTTTTTACAGTTTTAGAGAAAATGTTTCTTAAACATGAAATTATAAAACTTGCAGTAAATGACTGTTAAAGTTTCAAAACCAACAAATGCTCATATAACCAGCTGTTGGTGCTCTGTAGTGCTCTATTGAGCTCTATATGAGGGCTATGGTTGGATTTTCATATGCCATGTGGAAGAACAAAATCCATACTACTCTATTCATGTCTTCAGCAGAGATCGTATTTTCTCTTATGATATAACCATAACATTTCTTTAATCTATCGATTGTTTCATCAGTGAGTCAACCTCTTATCACATAGTTTTCCCATCACTTACATTTGTAATAGCAAGTGTTTGTTTCAATTTTCTCAGTCTCACCCCAATTTTCTATTCCTCATTCCCCCACTCTTGCCCCATTTGCCATATGAATGTGCATTAATATTTTTGTACGGTAACTTCTGCACATTATGGTTTCAATCCTCCCATATACTTGAACCTTCAGAGTCACCGTCAAGATAATACTATTCATATCGAACACCTTATCTTGAAAGTCAAATTGTTGAACCATGCCCACATCTGGGGCATGCATTTATAAAAATAAACAATATCTCGATTTCTAAAGTGCTCAAAGCAAAAATGTAAATTGCATTTTGAACAACAAATGAAATAATTTTTTAAGTCAAAAAACATTGACATTTGATCTCTTATTTGGTAAATAAATATATTTTATGTATATTGGTCTATCATCACATGAATATGCAGAAGGGTGTATTAGATTTTAATTAAAGGAAGTCCACCAGTTCCCTCTCCAGTTAAAAATTATCAAAGACATCAGCAGTAAAGTAAAACAAATTACATTGCAGGCTCCCAACACATTCCAACTCCAAATTTTCTATGACGGATATTGCTAAAATTAACTTTTAATAAATTACAAATTCATCTCTGTCTCTCTCTCTCTCTCTCTCTCTCTCTCTCTCTCTCTCTCTCTCTCTCTCTCTCTCTCCTCTCTCCTCTCCTCTCTCCTCTCTCCTCTTGCAGTTTTACAAGCATTACAAGCATTGCTTCTTAATGTATTGAAACGAAAGAGGAAAAGTTCTCAATGTTTGCTTTGACCAACTGCCTTTGAATCTGCACAGTCGGAATGGTTAAAGTCAAGAGTTCTTAAATTGAACTCTTCTTACTCTTCTGAACTCCCAGAAGCAGACCGAAGAATTTTTAATTTTGGACGTATTTTTGGTTATGTTTAATACATGATTGTACATTGTTTGTAAAAAACTGATAATGAACAATATATAAGATTACTAAATATACTGAATACAGAAATAAAAAGAATCAAATTAATTTCTTGAAACCATTTCTTTATTCAGCTACAAAGTACATAGAAATTAATACATAAAAAATTGAAAATAACAATGTTAATATTATTTCTTTCATATCAGATTTGTAAATTGATTCTTTGTATACAAATATTTGTTGGAAACTTTGATCATTGGTTAAAATGTACTTGAATCAACCAATTCCATTACAACAAAACGTTAAAATTTGTTTTTAAAAAATATTTTATTATTAATGAGAATTACTCTACCCAACCTTATTAATTTGATATCTGTGAATTGAATGTAAAAATATTTAACTTTGAGAAGAAATTTGCTGTAAACTGAAATGATCAGTTAGAATATTCCATGGATATTAACAACCATGAACTGTGCTTGACTTTATGCTAATTTTTTATTCTTTCTTTTTCTTCATTTTCTCAAAATAGCTTAAAATTACATTAAATTGTAATGATTGAATTTGAAGTATTTAAATCATGATTAATGAAAATTATTGACATGAAAATATATACATCAAGATTCATTGATTTTTCAATGTGAGTTGTGTATCTTTCCAATACAACCATGTATTTCCTTTTTTTTTCCTTCTTCTTTTTTTCTTTCTCTTTTTTCTCTTTTTTCTTTCTTTTTCTCTCTTTTCTTTCTTTTTTCTTTTTTTTTTCTTTTCTTTTTTTCTTTTGCATCTCATGAAAATTGTTTCACTGGCATGACCTGATCAAGAATACAACAGCCCATCAGGGTTTGCAGATTAAGGAACACAGTGATTACATTGGAAGATATGAATTGGGGACCTGAGGCATGGTAGAAGGGGAAACGTGAGTAAAGTAAGATGTGTTGGTATCACTTGGGTGGATGGAAGATGTTTGCAAAGACAGCATATTGTTGGAAGGAATTAGAGGGTTGAAAGAAGAGACTGGGGATTGTGTTAAGTTTGGTCCTTCAGTGGGAGATTGAGATTGTTCCCAGAGGAAAGCTGAAAGTTTTGAAGTAGATCTTTTGTGGGATTTTGCCCACTGAAATGAATGATCTGTTGCCGATTTTCTGACGTCTGGATCTGCCGTCTTGAATGGATTGTTGGGAGTACTTGGCCGAGTATTCATTCTTGAAAATTCCCGATTGTATCCAACCCTGGATGTCATTTGTAGAGGAGGGAACATTTCATTAGACAGAACATTTGGGTGCTCAAAAGAAACACTTTGGCCTGCATCATATGTTTCTCTTCGAGCAGGTAATGAGTTTTGTTTTGTTGAGTTGTAGGATGTGAGCCCTCCAGGTGTCACATGTAAGTTTCTGAATTCAGGCGACGGATTCCATTGAAAATTGTTGGGTCTTGGTACGGACGAAGCTTGCTTTTTTAAGCCCTTGAAAGAACGTTCTGGCGATGCTGCGAATGGTTCCAAGAAACTGGAAGATGTATTCCATTGACCTCTTGAAATGTTCCCGCATTGATTTTCCATTGGAGGATTTAACATTTCAGGTGGCACATGCCAGCGAGGACCTTTGTAGATTCCTTGTGGAGGATTGGAGGTTTGTTCGCCTCCAAAACTTTCGACTGAACGAGCAGATGTTACTGTTGAAGTGTTCATCAAATCAGAAGTCAAGGCTTTTTTACAAGCTGAAATAAATTTTACTTCATCCTGTGTTGTCAAAGGAAGATTTGAAAATTCAGAAGCCACACTGTCTTGGTCACCAGCGTTGGTCGTTGGTGAAGCTCCTTTAGTTGGTCCATCTTTGGGGAAGTTTTTCGAGTTCTCTCCCTTGGATTCCAGCGGCAACGTGTCGTTTCTTGAAGCGCAGGAATTCTCGATATCATTGGAGACTGTTGTCTTGGCCACCATCAGTGGTGGAAAATCTTCATAAGGCGTCGTAGCCAAGTATATTTTACCAGTTTTCTTCTGTTTCGTCGCCGCGGAAAAGACAAACGTCTCTGCGCTAGCGGTGCCAGGCGATGACCTGTTGGGGATCATGGCACGATCAATTTCGGCCGAGAAGTCGTCGAGATGAAATCTCTTTTCCAGTATAGTAAGAATGGCTTCAACGTGAGGCATCATGTCATCTACCGATATGTCTGTCAGCACCGACAGGGCATTTATGTGCCTCTCCATTTTACGTGTAATGTTATAAGCTTTTTGAAGTTCCTGTGTTTTTTCTTGCTTGTCTCGGTCTATGTCCACTGTACCCCAAGAATTGCGCGTTGGAATTACACGAACCTAGAACAAAAGTTTCCTTCAATCATGTGAGCACAGAATTACGGAACATAGCATTTGGCTAGAAGTGTCTCAACGGTTGAATAATCACGACGAAAAATAAAGATAATGCTCTTACGAGGTGACCGATATCTGAAGATAACAGGGAAAAGCTGGAAAACTCGGGGAAATCGAAGTGCAGGAAGTATGCAAGGGGAAATGCAAGGAAATGGCTGGTCGCGTCAAAAAATGTACATTCGATTCGCATCTGAATCCTGATAGTCAAGTCGGCAAGTACATTTTTGGGGCCTCCCGGAATTAGCACAAGGACTGGGAGGTCGAAAACTTGAGATTTTAGCTAGTTCAAAGGAAAAGGTTTCGTGAACTTTTTCTTGGTAACCTACTTGCCGACTGGATTATGATGGAAAGAATGTGTATTTATACATTGCTGGCGAAGTCCTTAAACATGTCGCATGTATTTATGAGCACATTGTATCTCTTTGTAAACGGAAATATCAATAATTATCAATATCAAGGATGTAGTTATGCAAAAGTGACTAGTTTACATAATTCGTCCTTGATTCGTTAGTATGGTCCGAATTCTTGCATGTAGTTGGCTGAATGTTTATGAGTGGAATAGTAACTAACGAGTAGTAATGAATGACGTCTTTACCAATATTTTTAACTTAAACAGTTGGTCAAGTCATCTTATATTACCAAATTCGTATTCTAATTCTAATATCACTTCATCAGTTATTCGTGTAATAACAACTTCGAGTGCAAATCATTACCGATTACCCACAATAATTACCATGTGTAAAGCAGAACCGCACATTGATTTGAAAACTTTTAAAATATTAATTGCTCTTGTCTAAATATAAATTCTCTTGTTTTAGTGTCCTTTCCTGTTCCAGCATTGCCATTGGATCCGACATTTTCAGTGTCAACATTTCCAGATCAAACCTGCTGTCAGAATATAATTTCAAAACACTATTTTTACTAGATACCGCCCCCTCCGTCAGTAAAATGATTTGGTAATAATCGGATATTCTTGTTCTGAAGTCACCACTAATCTTATAAAATTTCATTTATTCTAGACATTTAAAATACAGTTTCTACTTTACATTTTTTTTATAGACCTACGACCTTAGAAAACACTTCAACATTTTTTTCATATTTGGAATTACAATTTGTCAACGAAGTATTACGAATAAAATCTATTTTTAAACAGCGAGTAACATTTATTTCAAAAATTTCGAAATTATGGGTAATTTAAACTGAATTAAAACGAAAAAATGGCTGGAAGAGCTGGTGAGGATTTCGAGTTGGAAAGATTCAAAACATTCATATCTTATGCTTTGAAGTTCTTCAAAGGCAGAAAAATCAGGAAACTGCAGGAAAAAGTAGATTCGGGTTACCAGCCTTGCCCTTGAGAAAGACCTTGTCTTTATTTTCATTTTCGTCGTAAGTTTGAAAAAACAAAAGGAACATATTATAGTCCAGAACCTGGTGTTCAAAAGGCCTAAGTCAGAAAAAAAAATCGGAAAGTTTTTTGCTCAACGGTTCTAAATGTTTTTTTTAAGATGCTGGATTCAAATTTTGTTAACCATCTCCAAAAAGGTTGGCTTAATGGAGAAAATTGCAAAAAAAAAAAATCTTTAATTTTTCTTTTTTCAGTTCTTTTTGTGTATTTCCTGAAAACTGAGTTTTATTGAAACAGTCGCAACTTTCAAAATTAAAGTTGACAAATCATCCTACAAAAAATATATTTTAACTTTAATTTTGTGAAAAACGCTTAAGGCGCTATAGCACACTGGAAAACGGGGAGACTTTGTCCCTTTGGGCAAAATGGAAGAATAGCTACCTCTATCCCTCCTAACTCGCGGCGGCGCTGGTTTCACTGTTTCATACTTGAAAACAATTGTAAACAAATGATTGGCATTGTTATTTGATTAATTCTCCGATATCCGTGAAATCAGTAGGAAAGTTTTTTCCCGCGCAAAGTATCTCAAAGCCAGCCATTTTGTAATCAAATATGATGGAAACAAAAATAGTGGATCCTCAAGCCTAAAAGAAGCCTATGAGCTAAATTCAAATAACCTGTTTCGTCGCTCAAGTGATACCCGCTTTCTCCGCTAGATAGTTAAAGAAGCGTAGGAAAATTTGCGTGGTCAGACGGAAGTGCAGGCCTGATGGCCTGAGTCTCGCCATGTAAAAAAGGGCATCATTGAATTGAATTGACCGCCACCTCCCGGGGTAAAACATTCGCTGAACTAACGGAATTGACCATGGTAATTGATGTGCCCGGAAACAAATCAACCGGCTTGCATCAGGATGTGGTTGATCTAAACTTCTGTTCATCTAATTAAGGACAACATGGTGATTTTTTTTCTAATTGAAAAAAGTTACGTCCAAACAGAATCTCGCTAACTCACTAATTAGCCCGTTAAGGTTCACAACATCCAAATTCGATGTATAAAATTCAAAGTGGGATCGTCACCGCCCTGATGAAACCTGCGACATGACAGGCGAAACATCGGCCTCTCAGCCAACGACGCGGCGTCACCCGGACAGCCAAGAAGACGGACTCTAGCGGAAGCTTGCGTTTACAAAGTAGGATCAGCTTCGAAACGTAAAAGTACTGCGGTCTTTAACTGTATGGTGACAACCAACAGGATTAGACGAGGGTAGATGAAGTATACTTTACAATGACTTGGAATATAAATTCTGTAATAAACAAGGACTAGCATACCCATGCGAGAACTCTCGCAAGTTTAACCCCATCCTCTTCCCTATTTTTCCACTTCCATATTAAGCCTGTAACACATCTTTTTCTTCAAGACCTTATCCTCCGTCACTTGTTCTACATATCTTCTTGTAACTGATAATAATAAAATACACCCCTGTGTATTTCATTGTTATCAGTTAGAAATAACTGTTACAAATTATTCTTATTTAAAGTAGTAATTACCGAGCAGAGAGGTACACCCGTGCAATTAAATCGTGTAGAATATCAAGTAACTGGTTTAATTTCACATACAGTTGCATATTCTACAGGCTCTGAACATGGGTATAATCGAGAAGCGTCAAACCAGCAAAAATGCAATATAATGTTTAAGAAGATCTCATCCTATAGAATACGGTGTGGGAAACGATTCTTTGAGGCTTTTGTTTAGTTGTTAAGCCCCTAAAACGCTTCGTTTAAGAGTTAACTATATAGATTAAAACATCCGACTAAGTGTTGCGGGTTGCATTTGACGTGAATATTTAGATGCGTTTTTGAACAAATACCTCGTATTTTTAAAGTCAAAATGTAATTCAACACGTCTCCGTGAAATTCTCTTTCTTCAGATACCTCCATTGTATAGATTGGTTGCGCGTAAGAGCCCCAAAGATTTGTATACTAAAATAATATAGGAGGTGATAGATTGCTGGTGTGAAGTTTCTAACGTAAGTGAGATGTAGCAGTTTCTGTGGTGTCACGGGTAACGCATCGGTCTGTTATGCATGAGTTACCGAGTTCAGGGTTTTTTAAGGGCAAAAAATATCCTTTGGAGGGGAAGTGAAGCCGGCTGACCCGTATTGTAGATTAACTGCACGTAAAATCTAGAGCCTAAAGAAGCCTCAGAGCTACTTTCAAATTGCCTGTTTCGTCAGCAACAGTGTCTAGTCTTTTTAACCACTACTTTTGGAGAATTGCTGCCGATCTCACTAAGGGTCTTCAGCCACAAAATTCAATATCAGGCATGTCCCAAAACAATTTAGACCCGATGTTCGTTTCCGAAATTTCTTTCTATGAAATTCTCGAAATATCCGTAAACTAAAAAATAAATATTCAGGCGATTTAGATGAATTTCCGGATTGCTTGTTAAAGACCTGTGCGCCTGCCATTATACACCCATCAACTCACATATTTAATGCATCCTTATGCACCGGAACTTTTCCAGATATTTTCAAAACGGTTAAGATTAAGCCGCCGTCAAAAAAAGGGAACAAAAATGAAATTCAAAATTCTCGGCCTATTTCTCTTCTGTCAGTTTTTTCAAACATATTAGAGAGACTTTTTTACGTACAAATGATAACATTTCTCAGTACACACGACGCGCTATCTGATTGCCAACATGAATTTCGAAAATAAAAATTACGGAAACAGCCATATTTTCTGTTCTTAAAGATGCCCGGATGTGATCTAGGAGGCTTGTACAATAAGTTAACAAAAGTGTTATCGGGCTTTAAGAAAACACTGTACTTCCTGCAAACACAAAACTGCTACCGCTTGGACATAATAGGAATTGGATCAAAACGAAGCACCTGTTAGATTATTTTTCGATCTTTCAGAAGCTCTTGATGTCATTGATCATGACATTTTGCTTTCAAAATTACCTTCATATGGAATCCGTGGTATTGCCCTAGATTGGTTATGTTCGTACCTTAAACAACGATCTCAGAGAGTAAAAATACCTTACTGGAATGATGGCACATTATGTACACACCTGTCCGACTCTTAGCCAATTGCACGTGGAGTCTCTCAAGGATCGATTTTAGGCTCTATTTTCTTCCAATTATACGTAAACGATATGCCCTCAGCGATTCGAAACGGAAGAACAGTTCTCTTTGCGGAGGATACAAACATACTTTGCAATAAGGAACCCGTAAATAATATAATATTAGATGTTTCAAATTGGGTCCGTAATAACAAATTAATAGTAAAAGAAAAGAAAATGTTTTTAATGCAATTTTGCATTTCAAATAAACAATTGTGCTCCATTGAAAATTAACGGTTTATCATTGATAAGGCAACTAAATTTTTAGCTCTCTCAATTCAGTCAAACCTCAAATGAAATGTCCATTTAAATGAATTGAACACAAAATTAAGTTCATTATGCTACGCGTTCAGAATTATTTAAAATTCAGTCAGCCTTCATATTGTTCGTTGTGCATATTTGGCGAATGTTCATTCCGTCTGAGATATGGCATAATATTCTAGGAAATACATCTTATAGCTCTCAGACTTTTATATTGCATAAAAGAATTGTACGAATAATAACCAAATCCCACCCACGTGATTCTTGTAAGCCTCTTTATTAATCTAGGAGTTAACCTCCCGACCATTACCTTGTCTGTTGATTTACGAATCAGTGGTTTTTGTCAAAGTGACTTGCTTAGGGGCGGTAATATATTTTCAGAAAACGCCGATATCTATAACTGTAACTCTCGACGTAGAAATCGTATTTATCAGGTGACATTATCAACAGCTCATTACAAAAAAAATCATATACAATAGATGTACATTATTTTACAACATTTTGCCAGATGACATTAAACGATTAACTTCGATAGAAAAGTGTAAACCCCATGTGAAATAGTTTCTGCTGAATAACCTTCTATACAATTAGAGACTACACTGAGCATCATAAGGAAGATAACATTAATTTTGACAGTGATATTTAATGTATTATTGTATGGACTGTGTAATTTTAAACAACGTGGAACAAGTCTTGTACCGCAGCCTCTGGGTCAATGGCTCCCATCTCGATCAGGTTTTTCGTTCAGTTTTCTAGATTCTTTGAGCAAATGCTGAGATGGCCCCTTGTTTTGCTTCTGGACATAAATGTAACTTCAGTATCTGTGCCCGTCTTCTAGAATGCAGTGGGAGATACAGTTACTCAAATTATCGTTATCCATGTCGCAGCGGGAAGTATTATTCCTTGACGAAGGACATGAGGGAAAAGAGCCCAAATTTATTGCTGATTAACCCTTGAAAATAGATTTTATTACATCGGAGCGAATACTTTTGTTAACAATCCTTGCAAAAACGCTAATTTTTTCTGTATTAAAAATTCAAGTAGTATATGGCTTAGGGTAGGGATCTCAGAATGTTGAAAATGTATCAATTCATTTCTCCTCATAGCAGGTCACAGTTTTTGACAAAAAAACTAGCGGCGGCGGCGCTAGCCGAATGCGTTTACTACGCTCCGTGAAGTCACGAAGGTTAAGCGCATTCGAGACTCGCGGGTTCGTGGCTGGGTGACCGGCCAGGAACCCCGGGATCTAACGGCGTCGAGCCCCTGGCCGAAGGGATAAAAGGCACTGACAGACTGCGACGTGACGAGACTTGACTAATATTAAAAGTAAAGCACATTAATGGAGGATTACTCCCCAGTGCAAAGCGCTCAACGCCCCTTTAGGAGCTTGGAGACGCGTTGCGTCAAGGTAGACGCAACAAATAAAATTTAAAAAAAAAAAAAATTAAAAAAAAACAACAACAGGATGTTATATTTTCTATCGCAAAGATTGGAACAATACATTTTAAAGTATTTAGAAAGACATGCTCGACGTTTTTCCATTCCTTGGTTAACATTTTAAAAATTAAATTCTGAAATATCAAGTTAGAGCACGCTCGCCCATTACTAAATTACTTCTTTCTTTTCTTCATACGAAAGGAAAGGAGAGCAATTATTTAAAACTATTCTTCCACTTTTTCACAATGCTCATAAAAAATAGTAATTTCATGAGTATCGCTAAAGGCTGCAGAGCGCAAAGGATAATATTACAATCACGGACGCTCGCTCTCGAGCAGGCTGTTAAAAAGAGATCCAACGCCTGAGCACGCTTTGTCCTTGAGTGGGAAACGTTGCGCGCATGCGCTGCCACCTGCCGATCAGACCTGAAGACGTTGGAGGCATTCGCCAACGGTCTGAGTGACGCTCGCGCGCCGCCTGCGTTGCTTGGACGCGCTGGTACCGATCGCACAGAGACCGAATAAATGGAAAATATCTCAATAAATTCAAACGAGAAAAAAAATCTTTCAACGTTAGGGCACGACAAGCACACCCAAAGAAAACCTCACTGCTCGCCATGTAAAATAAGGCATTGATTGAAGGTGAATAGTTTCGAGTTTTATTATGTCATTCGTAAATTTGTATTTATATGATAGTACCAAACCTATCCTCATTGTGTTAACAGTTCGTTACTTACTTTTGCTTTTGAGGTTCCAGTTTTCGGCCTTTGCGATTTACTTAAAAATAAAAACTGTGAATCTGTGCGACGTATAATTTCGAACGCGAAAATACAGCGTGTTTTTAAAGTCCGGTAACACTTTTGTTAGTTTATTGCACAAAAAGTGAATGACCCAGCTTTCATATGTATGTTCTAAAATAGAGGAAGTCAAATAGTTTTTGGATGTTACACCAAATCCTTGTAGTTCCCGGATTCGCTGAAGTAGGCGTGTTGTAAAGATGGCAACTTCTGGCGGAGAGCGTGCTTTCTGTGTGTTGGAATTTTACAATTATAAGAGTGCTGCAGATGTGCAACGGAAGTTCAGAAGGAAGCATGGCAAAGACATCTCTTGTCATATTCTTTGGAGCATGCCCTGAGTTATAGCGGTGGCAGGTTCTTCAATCCTAGGCTTGAGTTCCTGTAGATTTTGTGGTAAAAGTGACACGTACTCAGAATCTTTGAAGTATTTCCTTAGGAACAAGTCATATGGGGCGTTATCCGGGGATCTAGGAGGCTTGTGCAATAAGTTAACAAAAGTGTTATCGGGCTTTAAAAAAACACAGTGCTTCCTGCAAACACAAAACTGCTATCGCTCGGACATAATCTAGACTGCGCCCTCTCGATGTTACCATCATTAGCCAAATTAAGTCCAAAGTAATTCGACCATCCTCATTCTAAGCTGTATCCGCACCGTTCGGCTAATGTACTTTTGAACCAGGCTCTCCTCTGTTTCAGTAACGTGCACTTATTGGTGCTTTCCATGTACTGACTTACTGAATTTCCATGAACCCGTTTATATTCTCGGTTCAGTCACCTGATCATTTTGACACTTATTTTGATTGATTAGTGATTCCGGGCGCGTTAGCTGCTGAGGTCATCAGACCAGTAAATGTTGTGCACGTTTTTATCGCAGGAGCTTGCGGGGATCATCCGCTGGCTGGCGAGATCCGGCACCGACCTATCCGTCGTCTTGAAGAGTTTCTCCCAACCACGTAGCTCCCACCATAGGGGTACCGTCCCAATCGGGACAAGTTCTAAGCTGCTCTCTACTGGTCTCCCGGCATGTTTGGTAGTATAGTAGTGCATGTGAGTACGTAAGAGGGGAGGATAGGACAAGGAAGAAATTTATACAATTCACATAGCATTCGTTTCAAAACATCACGCGCGGATCGTGGCCTGTTTGTTAGGGTACTGCTCCGGCGTTCGCCTGGTGTAGATCGGAAAAACCGCGGAAAATGACCGGTCCGAGCTGCCGGCCGCGAGAATTCTCCAGACAGCGGTCCTAGCTATGTATGTAGCTAGTGTCGAAAATCCTGCGACCATGGGGTCTGGAAAATTAAGACTCCCAAGTCCGAGGAACTGCAGTGGCGTCAATTGATGACCTAAGCCGGCGACACTTATTTTGAACGTGGGCGTGCCAAAGTAAATTGAGCGGGGAGTAATTTTGTAAAACTTTTTAAGCCGACCAAGTGATTAATACCTTAAAATTGGTCTTTTTAGGGAGGTGGTCTTCTTAAACATCGAACTATTAAATTACTCACCGCTCCTGCTGCGACTACTACGATAGACATCATATCACTATTCTGATTTCAAATGAAAGCTTTATTGTATTGCATTATTTTATTATTTGATCAAGTGTGTTTATATGATAACAAGAAAGGATAATACAATGTACTTTAAAAATTGTCTAACGTAATGGGGCATTGATATACGGTGGTCTCCCGACGGTGTCCCTATTTTAATCTATTAATATTACTTTGCTACTGAGAAATTGTTTTTCAACTTTATAACGCGATAATTTCTCTACTTTTCATGTAAGATCTTCCCTTCGGAGTTATCGTGAAATCTCATTCCCCGATCGCTGTTGCTTATCTGAAAGACATTGGAAACAGATTCGCTTAAAGTAGTTTGTGAACTCTCGGGTATCTTATTTCAGTGCGAGGTTTTTTGGTCGTCTTAAGGGAATGCTAAGTTACATTTCAACAATTCGTGGTTGTTGGTCGGCAAGAGGGGTGGTCGTCTTTAAAGGCGACCGGTCAGAGCTGCTGCTTATTAAAGTTAAGATACAAGCAAATACCATAAATAAATAGTGTAATGCTCAAATAAGTAAAATAACTCGTTATAAAACTTATTTGGTTAATTGATATCAAAATTACAATTTTAGTATGTTCCAGTGAATTTATATTTCACTGCAACGGCGCCTCTGACCGGGAGGTCCTAGGTTCGAGTCCCGACGGCGGCAGGATTTTCGACACTAGCTTTTCAGCTAGGTCGAATTCAGTTGCTGTCTGGAGGAGAATTCTAGCGGCCGGCTGCTCTGATCAGTAGTTTTCCGTGGTTTCTCCGATTAGCACCAGGCGAATGTCGAAGCAGTACCCTACCGAACGGGCCACGGACCGCGCGCGATCTGTCCTTTCATTTCCTTGTCCTATCCTCTACCCTTACAAACTCACACTAACATGCAGTACACTACCACATATTTCGGGAGGCCGGTTGGGAGTTTAGTGCTTGTCCCGGCTGGGGCGGTGCCCCGCTGGAGGGAGAGTCCTAGTTAGGGGGAAACCCCACTAGCCGACGGTAGGTCGGCGCCGGATCTCGCCACCCAGCGGGGAGATCACGGCCATCTCTCGACAAAAAACATGCACTACACTAACGGGACTAATGACCAAAGCAGTTGACGCGCCCGGATACACGAAAAAATCAATCTATCAATTCACTGTAACGTGTCACCTTTTTTAGTCATGCTTTTTGAATAGCAGTACTATTCATAGTAATAAGATTAATTTATTTATTTTACGTCAAAAACCAGTTAAAACTGCGTATGACGTGCTAAGGGGGAAGTGAATTCTGTGCACGTTTTCAAAATTCTGTGATCCCTACACTGTTATATACTACTTGAATTTTGAATTTTAAAAAATGAACAAAACCGCTCCCATGTAATAAAATGTATTTTGAAGGATATATAAGCAATAAATTTTGGGCTCTTATCAATGATGTCCTTCGTCAAGGAATAATACTCCCTGCCGCGACAACATGGAAACGATAATTTGCATAACTATATTTCCCACTGAATTCTAGAAGTCGTGCACAGATAATGAAGTTACATTTATGTCCAGATGTAAAACAAGGGGCCATCTCAGCATTTGCTCAATGGATCAGGGAAACGACGAAAAACCTGATCGAGATGAGGGTCATTGACCCAGAAGATGCGATACAATACAATTGTTACATATTGTTTATAATTAAACAGTCCAAATGGTTAGGAATACATTAAATATCACTGTTAAAATTAATGTTACTCTCCTTGTGATGGTCAGTATAGTCTCTAATTGTATGGAAACAGTTATGCAGCAGAAACGATTTCACATGGGATTTAAACTTTTGTATCGAATTTAATCGTTTAATGTCATCTGGAAAAGTGTTGTAAAATAGTGTACACGGCCTTGTGAATGTTTTGTAATGAACTGTATAGTATATAAGGCACATTCCTCGAAATGTTATTTTTTTATATTATGTACTCTTAATATTCTAAATAACTTTTGGGAATAGAGACGAGTAACCTAGAAGTACTGTTTCATCAGCGCAATTCACATTCATATTTAACTCTAAAATGCATCATAAATAGTTTCATAACACGTAATATTCCCTTAAAAAAGATACGTAACAGTGAGTAATGAGTGACTGGTGGCAATTGTATATTCACGGGAACATTCCAAAATTGCAATTTTTATATCAATTAAGCAAAATAAGGTTTATAATGAGTTATTTTACTAATTTGAGCATTATGCCATCTATTTATTGTATTTGCCTGCTCCGTAACTTTACTAAATCGAATTCATAAAACTGTTGTATGTGTTCTGTTGGTATTAGAGCGGGCCATGAAGTATTCAAAAGGCCCTCGGGCATAAAAAAACAGAAAGGCCCGCAAGGCATTAACAATACCATTACGTGTTTTGTTTGAGGTCCGTAAACCCAGCAGTGAACTAGTGAACCATAAATAACTATTTTCGCACCTTTATCTCTGCCTTGAAAGTAATTTGCTTAACTATTTTACCAATAGACTTAATACGCATAATTTTTGCTCCTAGATATAATAATTAACTTGCTCTATTACGTTGGGTAGACAGAAATTGTGTGGGTCCTTGAGACCGAAGAATTGGTTTACGGCAATACATATGTGCGTCTGTTAATAAGTGAACACCCCTGCATCTAAATTGTAGGCAGATTTTTCTTCAAAATTTATATTCGTCTATCGATCTGGTAGATTTCGCGGTCCTTTGAATTTGAAACGGATACAATTTTTTCACTTTATATGAAGTTTCAACGACATTTTCAAAAATTCCTAAAAAATGGCTCCAAGTTCTTTTTCATTTTTTTCCTCGAAAAGAGCGCAAGTTCGCTTCTCGTCAAAAAATGCGCAAGTTCGCTTCTCGTTGAATTATCTGAGCTTTCTAAAATTGCAGCAATTTAAAAAAAGTAGCGTCTTCCTATAACTACAGTGATGAAAATAGACATTTTTCTTCTGAATAAAAACTGTTCTTGAAAACGAGATCTTTAAATAAGATCATTCATAAGTCGTTTTATCTATTTGTGTGTAAAATAAAGACAATTTTAAAAACAATATTTTCTCGAAAACCTTTCCATTTTTTTTTCTATGATACTGCAAAGTACGCTTATAATATTGACGAAGGTCCGATTTTCGTTGACCCTTCTGAATTTTTAAAACTTGCAAAAGTTACAAATAATGCGCGAGTGTATATGTGGCTTCACTATTTAGTACTTATTTCTTAACCTTTTCTTAAATAGCCCGTAGGTGTCGTCACGTTTGGGGAAAAGTTTTGAGGATATACTAAGTTCTTATGAACATTAGTATCCCTTAAGGTTTCTCAGTAGTTGCAGGTTTTTGTGGCAAGCCACGGATCATCATTCACCAAATCGGCTCGACCTGCACAGTGTGAGCCCTCGCAAACGTAACTTGCAACGGTTGCATGTAGATTGGCTCGGGTTACAGTGACGTGTTGGAATGAAAAAGACATGTCATGCGACGACACAAAGATGCGCGGAATTTGCTACTGTCAATGCCAATGATACATTCTCTTGAACCATCAGCGACAACCCGACGCCATCTTTGTGCAGCCTCGTTGACTAATGGGAGCGAGAGTTCGAGTCCCGGCGGTAGCGGAATAACCACACCATAGCTGGCTATAGTGTGTTATAGCTAAATTGCTGGGTCGAATTCCGCCGCTCTCTGATGGAGAATTCTAGCGGCTCTGATTGGTAATTTTCCTTGGTTTCTATCATCACTAAGGGAAAGCAGGAACAGTATCTTAGCAAACGGGCTACGGACTGCGCGCGATCTTTCCTTCCTGATACTTGTTTATTTTTTTACGTCAAAAAGAGATAAACACTTGTGTGACGTGCTATGGGGAACAGAAAAAAATGAGCGTTTTTTGCAAGGATTGTTAACAAAACATTCACTCCGATGTAATCAAATCTATTATTGTGGAAAGAGTTTAAACTGTACTCTCCATCCTTTAACATCAATTGAAACAGCAGAATTATATGTCATAATAATAGCCATAAAACAAATATCTAATAACTCCCTTAATATAAAAAATCATGTTATATTTACTGATTCATTATATATTTCGTAATACATAAACAAAAACATAAAACCTCTGAATTATTAAACAATATTCATGAAATTTGTTTTAATGAATTTAAATTAGGAAAAAATATCATCATTGCGTGGCTACCAGCACATAAAGATATATTTGGTAATGATATCGCTGATCTAGAAGCTAAAAGAGCCACAACAAATGCCCACCAAAACCATTCATCCGAAACCAACAAAGTTCAAGATATTTGGAAATATATTAAAAATAAATTAATTATACAATTGCACGAATCATGTCTAAACGAAAAATCAAGCAAAATTCATAAAAATATAACTAATTTCTTGGGACTTGTCACAAACCTCTCTATTGATCATCATGATCAAGCTGCTTTGTCAAGAATTCGCTCAAACCATTCTAATTATCTCATAAATTTTTAATTGAAAAAGTTCCACAACCTTCTTGTACCATCTGCAGTAGAATTCTATCAATAGACCACATCCTTCTGGAATGGCCCGTACACATCAAAGACAGAAAAAGTGTCTAGGAAATGAAAATTTCTATGAAATCTTATCATCGCCAAGTTTCCAAGAAAAAGTGTTACAATAATGTAAAACTATTGATATTTTCTCAGATTTGTAATTGTATTACTGTAGTAGTCGCTTATGACATGCAGTTTATGCGACTTAAAATAAAAATAATTTAAAAAAAAAATCTATTTTCAAGAGTAAATCAATAAATTTGGGCTCTTATCCGTCATCATGCCCTTCGTGAAGGAATAATACTTCCTGCCGCGACAACATGGAGAACGATAATTGAAATAACTAGAAGTCGTGCACAGATAATGAAGTTACATTTATGTCCAGAAGCAAAACAAGAGACCATCTCAACATTTGCTCAAAGGATCAGGAAAACTGGACGAAAATCCTGATCGTGATGGGGGTCATTGACCCAGAGACTGCGGTACAAGACTTGTAACACGTTGTTTAGAATTATACAGTTCAAATGGTAAACAATACATTAAATATCACTTAAAATTAATGTCACTTGCCGTGTGATGCTCAGTATAGTCTCTAGTTGTATAGAAACAGTTTTTCAGCAGAAACGATTTTACTTGGGATTTAAACTTTTCTATCGAAATTAATCGCTTAATGTCATCTGGCAAAGTGTTGTGAAATAATGTACATGTATTGCATGCGAATGTTTTGTAATGAGCTGTTAACAACGTTACCTGATGGATATGATTACTACGACGAGTGTTACAGTTATAGACATTGGCATTTCCTGAAAATATATTCCCGCCCTTAAGCAAGTCATTTTTGACAAAAATCACTGATTCGTAAATCAACAGACAAGGTAATGGTAAAATTCCTAGATTAAGAGAGGCTTACAAAAATCTTCTCCGGCTCTCACGTTCCTGTGGCGGAGGAACACCGCCACCTCCATGGATATAACATGCACTACATTTACAGGTGTATTCCTATTTGTTTAATTTGTCAGAGTAAGAAATTATTACTGCTCTGACTATTCATTTCAGTGCAGGTAGGCATCGTAGGCATTTTGTTTAAATTGGACGTTTTCAAGTAATAGCTGGGGTAATAATTGCGAGGAAATGTAATATTTCAATATTGCGTACCCTTTCCAATATCGCGAGAAAGTATGTGCTGTTGTAGCACCACTAGTTTGCTATTAACGCATACAGCGCATTATTGAACTACCTTTACCCATCTACCCCTGAAAACATCTACTTAAGAAACGTCGCCACTTCTCGGGATAGCACACGCACTACACTTACTGGACTACGAATTATTTTAAGCAGTTGATGCGCAAGTAAACTAATTATTAAAAAAATCAATAAATACTTCCTGATTTCTTTGTGTCTTCTACATGTTATTGTTTGTTTAATATGTATAGTTTTACACTTGTGTTCTGGTTTGTAATTAGTTGTACCGCGTAATAAAAAAAATTACAGTTGTACTGTTGTTTACTTATTGAATTAAAAATAAATATTTTCGCAGGCGGTAACATGATATTGAGAGAACATATTATTCAGTTACATTATTGTTTGCGATTTTGATCATTTTATTTTCGTCTTTCCTTTAGAGGGGTGAGGCGACATCGAAAGCGTGTAATCTGATACGTGTTTGATGCTTCTACGGAATAAATGCGGAAATGCGCGACGGCTGTTGTCAGTTCCGAATGACACACCACTGTTCAGAGCTTTCAAAGACAAATAAATCCTTATCGTTTTCTTTTAAACAACGTGCTTTGGCACAAAACAAGCTCAAACGTGCTTTTGCCCAGATGAACTGTCGACCGCGCGCATTTGATTACATATCAAGTACGAAGAAAAACGAAGATTTATTTAATATTTTATTTGAAACGTCCATATTATTATTGTTATTGTAAGCAACTTGAAAACAATGTAAAGATGTTTTGTAAGCGATAATATCACGGTGAAAGTTTTCAATTCTCATAAATTATTTCAGAACTTCAATCCGCAACTTGACACTTAGTACTATACAGATATATCATATATGAATAAAAGGCGATCCTTACCTCAGATATATTTGAATATGACAAGCTAGGCAAGCCGTGATGAAAATACAACCATTTACACTCAGCTTATTTGTTGGACGACGTGTACATGTGCTGAAATTAACACACGACTGGAGAACGACGAAGTCAGGCTTTTGATCTCGTGGACACTAGGAAGGAACTGAGCTCGTTCGATAGTCACGCGTCGATATCTCGGACCCATGGATCTCTGGTGCTCCTCGTAAACGATTCAAGATGCAGTTGTTTAACTGTTTTTTTGACGTAAATAAATAAATAAATAAATAAATAAATAAAGATGCAGTTGTTTGAGAGAGATGATATTTTTTCGAGTGTCGCTTAGCATAAAATGTCATTTACACGTTTTCTTGTGTATTTCTGTGGAAAGTTGGTAATAAATACTTGACATGAAAATGAATATGATATTTTAATCTTATGAAAACCCATGAATGACATCGATAGTCTCTTGTGGATCATCGTAAGTTAAACATTTAGAACAGGTTCTGAGTACCAGTCTTAGAAAATGTTATGGATTCCCCAACAGCTTTCACGGTGATTCGAACTTATGTTTAGAACGCCATGAATGCTTTGTGGTCATGAAAAGCGTTGCGTAGTGACGAAATTTGTAACTAATTGCCGTTCCTATGCCAAAGTGGGTCTCTCGACCAAACTAAACACACGACACTGTGAAGAAGTTTCAGGTTGAATAATAGATAGCAGCACATCTGCAAACAGAGCGACACCACTTGGTGAAATTAGTATAGGGAGTTTGAGGGACCTGGTTTGGAAAAAATGGGTTCTATTAACTTTCTTTTGAATATATTTTATAATAATCATAAAAATAATTTTTCAATTCCATTACTTACGTACTAAGAAATATTTTCCCGTTTGATATTTAATATTTCAGAATCTTGATAATATTTTATAACTATTATGAAAGGGTTAACCTCTCTGCTTTTGTCAGTGTTATTTTTTATTTTGTTTGCCCTGCTATGCTGATAAATTCTCTCAATGTAAAAATGTTATTGTCTTGGTTCTAGTTTTAAATTTGACTATGGGTTTCGAAATACAACTAACATATTACCCCTTACCTGTCATATGTGGACGTGCAATTCTATACAGAATTGATTTCTGGAAGTTCTGTGGACTAAAACCAATTATTGAATTGATGGCAACCAACTACAAATTATCATCTTTTTCTTTTTCAAAATAATAATAATAATTTAACATTTATTACGATAATATTACAATTGATATTGAGCTCATTGCGGAAGTGATTATACTTTCTTATGTACAATAATTAAAGTTCCGTACGATTCCGATTAAAGTTCATGGGCTTACTGTGATCTTCGCGCGCTTTGATGACTTTTCAGACATCTTCCAATCTTCTGACTTGAAAGCGTCCATAGGATGTCCTCATTGATGTCCCTATTATCGTGATCTTGTCTAACGTTAGAATAGGTTTACAAATGTTCCCGGAGTATTTTAATCTATTTAGTACTTTCATAAAATTCATAAATTGGGACTAAGTTAATTCGGAAGCGCGACTCACCTCAAGAAAACGCTTGCAAGTTTAAAGTATTTTTTTCTAAATACCTACCTTTTAGTTATTGTTGGGAATGAAAGTTTTCTCCCTACAAATAGCTCGGATCCACGCACTCCTTGGTTCTTTCTCTTTGGGAAAGACGAACACACTAACAGCAGGGCCATTACTAGCTGTGCTTCAGAGGAAACACCTACACGCGACTCTATCTTCAGCTCAACTTATCAAAAATCCTCCCCATCCAGACACACCCCATCGTGATCTAGTCTAATATAAATCGCCTTCGAACACGGAGTCTATTGAATTTAAATTACCCATAACTCAAACTAGAACGATACTACCCGCGCAACTTTTCTTGGACGATGGATTGAAGAAATGCGGGCGGTGTGGGAGTATTAGTTACAAAGTCTGTCACTAGAGTATTTACAGTAACGCCAACCTCTGGAAAATCAAAGTCAAACCTGCTATGTGTGCGGCCTGGTAATCGTTCTGGGTAGGCAACAGCAGGGTCACTAGATAGGAGTTTTAGGTGCCTCCCTTGAAGGAGCTGGAACTGCCTCAGCCATTTCTGTAGATAATGGTTATAAAACTGAACAGAAGTTCTCGACTATGAAAGCAACTAGCTTCTGTTTCGCGCCAACGAAGTTTTAATGCTTGGAATGTTGCCATCAGTGCCTGCGAGCTTTTGCCTTCAACTGTTTATTGCTCAAGGAAGGGGGAAGCAAGGTCATCGTTCAAGAAAAGTTGCGCGAGTAGTACCTTAGCCTTCTTACTTCATACAATACAAAGCTGTCAAAATTAATTATAAGTTATCCGCTTCCCTATCATATAACCCCAGTCTCAACTGAAATAATATTCGTACTGTGCCGTTGGCTTACAAGCGTTTTGTTGCTCAGCTAGAAAAAGAGTGACCACTTATATATTTCTCTAGAACCACTGCTTCCAATGCCATCTTCACACCTCCGGCATGTAATGTCCTCGGGGCTGTGTTTCCCAAATGAATAGCGCCCTGACTTCAAGCATGGAATACTATAACTTGTTTATTGGTCATCCTAACAAAGTGTATTCCTTGGTTCCCAGCGTCTTATCTGCATACATTCACATTGTATTTCTAATTCTTAATGCCGTTTTTCTTATTCAAAATAAACCCGGGGTTTTCTGGCTTATCACAGAACTCTTTTGGTGTTATTAAATGGTCAACTACAGATTTTGGAGACATGTCAAGTACAATTATTAGAAGGCAACTGAGAGAACGCCGTATGAGACACCATAAAGCCGCAATAGAGCGTGTCCTATTTCTACATCCCTCGGAGCAATGAGCATTATCGTCATACCACGCATCTACAAGAAACAAATTGACAGTCTAAGGCAGTATTTCCATAAAAACAAACATTTCAGATGGCCAGAAAACACCTAGATTACCAGTGAGCAGAATGGAAATCCAAAGTTCTACATGGAACATATGGTAAACAGCTGGAAAGTGGTAGTGTCGATCGAGAAGCAACAAATCTTAGTTTAAACTTTTCTTAAGAAAGAAAGTCTTTTTGGAAAAAGTACAGGATTTTTTATGGCTATCCAAGACAGTATTGGTAACCAACAACTTTAAAAAATCCGCTCAAAAAGAAACAATATCTGTTGACAAATGCCGCAAATGTAAAGATATCAGTAAGACTAGTCAAGATATTTCAGACCCCTGCCGCTTTCTTGCGAGTACGGAATACACGAAGAGTCACAATTCTGAGGCAAAGTTTCTACACCGAACTGAGAATGACAACAGTCCCATACTACGAAACACGAACCTTTACCTGTCATTGAAAAGAACCACATGAAAACATACTGGGACCGTAAAATTAGAACTGATGTCACTGTATCAGCAAATCTTCCTGATATTCTGCTGGACAAAAGGAAAGAAGTTTACATAATTGATGTTGCATTTTCACTTAACTAATAATATTGGCACTACATAGGCAAATACAGTACAAATAAATAACAAAATACAAATTCCTGGCGGATTTTTAAAAAAAATATAATTAAACTTAAAAATAATCTCGGCCTCGGGAATAATACCACAGTCCACTAAATCTCAGTTAGAAGAACTGGGTGCAGCAGGAACTTTACTGATGATGCAGAAGTTTGTGATTCTGGACACGTCTAGTGAGAAAAGTCATGAGTGAAGAACTAGAACTTAAAAGAACAAAGACGAAAGTACAATTTAAAATTAAATTGTTAATAATGTCTCCTTTGTAATTGTAGTTTTATATATTTTCTTATTGTTTAATTATTTTCTTAAGCTGCTTGATAAGTACCTGTAATGTTATATTAGTAATTAATCACTTAACTTCTGTGTTTCTTGCCTTGGCCAAAGCACGGTGTTTTATGTACCATTTTAAAATTGAGATAAAAAATGTAATAACAATGATAATCTGAATTCAATTATTTGAACTTATGATTGCAAAGCTCAAAAGAGGAATAATGAAAGAAAATCTTAAGCACACAAATGGAATATTTGCACCGTACGGAAAGTTGAAACACTCCAAAATATGAAACTTTTTCAAATTGAAATTTAAATATATTATTAGTTATGTGTTCACCACTTGTTTGTTTCGAGTTTATAAAGGAACGCTTCTTAAAAATTTTGGAAAAGTAATGATCATTTGAATCATTATGGTCATATAGGGCAAAAGATCCTTGGGTGATAGTCATCAAACATCGTTTCACGCAAGCAAGAAAGGTAGAAGAGATATAAAATACTTTTCACATTGACTATTGTTCTTTTTTCCTACAGATAGTTCAGAAAGTTGAAATAGTACGTGCAAAGCAAATATACTTGTTAGTTGTTACCTACCTACTTATTAGTTTTATTAATTGTGAAATTAAAATTTATATTTATGTAAATAAATATTAAGTGAACAATTTGTTCGTATATACTAATAAATAAATATTCTTCGTATTGTTCAGTACAAAATTTATAATTATGTAAGTAAATTGTAAAGTGGACAATTTGTACGTGATATATACTAATAAATAATGATGAATTTGTTCTCCAAGTGATGTTATTCTTCAAGACAAATTTAAATGCGGATGGTTTACAAATTCTGGAACCAAGCAATCACTATTACTGTGGTCACAGAGTTAAACGTGTTTTGAAAATATAATTGAAGTGTTTTATACTTACCAAGATCTGGACACATGTCGCGGACTTAAGCAGTAAATCTTGCTGTCAGGCAAGATTTTATCGTTTAAAATCGTATTGCATCACACTTAATAATAATATCTTCAAATTTGTGTGAAGGGACACATGTGTCAAACGATTGTTGTGAATTGAGTTTACTTGTACTTACTAAGTTTTGTATTTAAGATTATTCCATCTTCGAATTAAATAAACCTCGTTATCTTCGCGTTGCCAACAATAACCCCACATTCACGCTCTTGCTAGCGTTCGACGACTAATCGTCGATTTATACATGGTTTGATTGCAACTCGCACAAAAGAACGATGTTAATAGACGGCAGCGTATATCCTATAAAACTGGAAACAATAGCAAGTGATAACGCATCTGGGGCACGCTTCCTTTCATTTAAAGGAAAAATTGCGAAATTTGGTTGACAAGAAACCTCAAATTTCTTTCCAATACACCGGCAAAGGTGTACGTCACTGCTGTGCCTCTGACAGGGGGATTCACGAGTTCGAGTCCCGACGATGGCAGGATTTTCTACACTAGCTAGACAGCTAGATAGAAATCAGCCACTCTTTCGGAGATCATTCTGGTGATCGTCTGCTGCGTATCCGTGGTTTCTCTGAACACCAGGTGAATGCCGGAGCAGTACCCTAACAACGGGCCACGGACCGCGCGCGATCTCTCTCTTCTGTCTTGTATCCTCACTCCTTACACACCCTTACTGTCGCTCGCGCTACACTGCCACACATGTCGAGAGCTTGTCCCGGATGGAGCGGAGCCCTGCTGGTGAGAGATGCCTGTTTGGGGCATACACCTGCAAGTCGACTGAGGTCGGCGCCAGACCTCGCCATCCACCGCAACCTCCAGCGATTAAAATGCACTATACTTACGGGACTAATGACCTTACCAGTTGACGCGCCCCGAATCACCAATCAATAAGGCTACGGGCCTTTATTCCCAAATTGTCAGGGGGAAGGGCACTGTCCCCTCATCCCATTTGCCACATGGCTGTTGCAGGTTTACAAGAAAACACGTAATGTAGCAAGTTAATGCGAAAATTAGATATTTTGATCTCTCCACACAAGTAGTCTTTATCACCTCTTTCCTTTTCTGAATGTACAGAAATACAGATATATGAAGCGACACAATTTTGGCGTGGATTAAAAACGAATAAATACCTCATCTGATTCACAGGAAATACTTAAATATCCAATTCAATATGTAAGACAGTGACCTCGACTGAAGTTTGTAGAGCTTTTCCTAATTTGTGGAGGGAAATGTAGACATTGAAGTGAACAGAAATTATTGTATTATAATAATAAGTACTTTAAAAGTAATTCACAGGAAAAAAGTGTTTAATGAAATGATACATGTGTTAATACGTTTTTACTATTTAAGTCGTGAGGAGTTAAAAACATACAGAAAGTTTGTTGAATGAAGTTGTTTTTTCGTAAACATGATCGCTAAGACGTTTTGGGTGCTATTCGTCACTCCCTATTCAAGAAGGGGGATGTTAATAATTCCAACCCTTAAGTCAACATCTATAAAATACCTTATCTGTTTGCTGCGGAATCATTAATTTGTCACTCACTTATTTTTCCGCTGTGTTCCAGTGAATAGAACGATTTAATTTGGATTAAAATTGACTGATTACATAATGAATATTGATTGTTCAACAAAATTTACTTCAACCATGTTACTTTACATGTGGAGATTTGGATTCATTTAATGGGAAGTTTTACTGCAATATAATAAATGGAAGTGAAATACAATGGGTAGAAAAATATCATTACGAAGTAACTTACCAACGTGAAGTAATTAATGAGAGTAATAAAAATATAATTTATTAGTAATACAATAGTACAAAGGAGACTAAAAGAAATTAACATAAGCTGGAATATCAAGAAATACCATAGCCCACCAGTGTACATATAGCGAGCTATGGTAATATATATAATGTGATAAAAATTATATTGATATAATTTTCACACATATTTCAACGAACTTGACAAAAGAACAACCTGAAAAATCGATTATTATATTTTACAGGTGTGCATTTGTTTTAGTTTATATACACATCATACAGTAGTGAAACAACTACACATAGTACATAATCTTATCATCTTTGAAAGTTTATGTGTATGCTATAATATCAAATTGAATCATCGCCTACTTCTAGACCACTCAAATTATGATACAATTGATCTACTCTCTTTGCAAATAATATCTCCTGTTATTGTACTTAGATGATAGTGCAGAGAATACACCTTGAGGAAATGAGCTATTCATTTTTAACATTTTCGTAAAAGGTTCAATTTTGTATCTGATCAGGAAATGAGAATATTTTCCTTGCTACATTTTGCAAAGAAAAATTAAAGCTGAAAGCAAGCATAGAGCTTACGACCAGAACGGCGATAATTAATAATAATTATCAATGACACGACCAGGTTGAAAACTATATCTGATTCTAGAACCGAATGAGGTGCAAGTGGAGGAATAGAAAGGAAATGTGGTCCTCATAATAAGATGCTGACGTTTTACGAAATAGGAGTCCAAACCTTAGTACGAAGCCTATGTGATCAGCTCGTCGTGAATCTATGTTGCTTGTATGCGGAGCGATACCCTCGTTCGGATATATTCGCTCCTACAGCTTCAAGCTGGTAATTTGGAATATGTCAATCTTAAATAGTGTCTTCTTCGTCTTGCTAATTTGTTTCGTTTCATTTATTACCACCATTTTCTTATTTAACAGTTTTAATTTGGAACTTGCTCTAACCACTCGTTTTTCTTGCAATTGATCTGTTTAAATATCGTGGGAAATAAACGATATAGTGAAATGAAAAAAATTATCTTTGCATTGACTACACTAAATCGGTATGGATTGATGTTTTGTGATTTTTGCTAGAATCATCTCAATTGTTTGAACGTTGTCTTGTGATTGCTAAAAATGTTTGCTTCCACTTATTATTTGCAGGCTGAAGAGAAACTTGTCAACCTGCTCTTATGGTTAATACTGTTTCTTAGAGTTAGTGTTTAGCACCATCAGTGTTGTTACTGGCTAGAAAACGTTTCCTGTCACACATAAACCATAGCCATCTGTGCCTGCTAACTTCTTATAGATTTTGTATCGTCTGAGATGAGATTCATCTCGACTATTTTGATACACAAATCTCGATTGGTTAGCTTTAGCGTTACCTCTATTCCGTTTGACTAGTTGAACGCAATGTTCGTTTTCGTCGTTCTTTCTGCTAGATCTTTAAAGAAACCGCATCGTAATGTTCGTTTGGTATGAAGTTTTTTCTTTATACTATCAGACAGTGAGTTCTAAGGTACATAACTCAATAACAAGTAGATTTGCTCGGTACATAAGACTTCATCGATTTGGTACGTCTCTTCAATAATGTAGAGTAGTGTCAACGTTTAGGCAGAAAGGAGAGTTTGCTGCTAGGTGTGTCGCCCCTCAGAAAGTGAACAATCGAATATCATCCATCAATGTGTGTTCAAAGACTGCCTTATATTGATTTGAAATGACCCGTCAGTAGCGGTTGTGCAGTATTAGTCATGATAAAAGTGTAACGCTGCGCATTTGAGGTCTTATTCGGTCTATTGACCTATAACATTTATTCCAAAATGTTACTAATTAATATATACTATATATATACACATACATACACACACTGTTACTGTATATAAAAGTTACTTAAACTATCTTAATGCATTAAATTAATAAACGACTTATATTTTCAGTGTGAGAAAACTCGTGTGAATTTGCTGACACATGTTAACGTGTTATCATAATTTATACTATGGTATATTTGTTGAAAATATAAAATACTAAATATTTATATCTGCAACAGAAGCCTGTCGATAAAAATTTAAAAACTATTATCCTTATTCTATTAAAATATTGTAACAACAATCATATCTCACGCACTAGAATCCTATCATTACATTTGATGGGACAGCGAAAAGCACTACTCGCACACAGAAAAACATGCGGGCCGCCGTTTTGGCTATTTTCGGTTACATCATGGTATTTGCGTTTAAGAAGAAACAAGGTTTTGTTATTGGAAGGGTCACATGTTAAACTTTAGCCGCTAGCTTTCTCTAAAACTGATTTTCTATTGACGTATTGTGCCCTAGTAAATAAGCCATGGTCGTCTGACACAGTCAAGTTAAGACCCTCTATCTCTTCGTCGATCTGAAACCTCTCATTAATAACATTCAAATAGGTTTAAGTTTTCTAAAACGTTAATACTGTTCGTTGCGATTCATTTGTTGAGAATGTTTAATGCTACATTCGATGCAAACTCACAAAATGAACAGGTTGCGAAAATCGGTCTTCTACGCCAGATTGAAGTGCGCTCACCATTTGTCTATTTCGTACGTATTTAACAGCAAGTTCAATAATGACATTGAAAGAACTTTAAGTGTTAAAGTAGGAAGAAGGGTTTGATGTGTCACAGAAACTGATCGGCTCGCGAATGTCTTCCGTCACGGCCAGATTGAAGTTCGCTCGCTCTTCGTGGATTTAACGTCTGTACCGGTTCATTCATGACCTTGGGATAAATTTAACTGCAAAGCAGAGCCAATGGGTCTCAGTAAATGACCAGGTCGCGAACGTCCGTTACCTTCAGGTCGCAATCCGCTCTATGTTAGACAACTTGATGTTTACGACTGTCGTGTTCGAAACGCGGTCGCTTTTATAATGATGCTTGCGTAAAGATAATGTGTCTTCGTAAATAAGCAGTTCGCGAATTCCGTCCTTCACAGCCAAGTTGAAGTCTGCTCTCCCTTCGATTCGGTCCGATTGTAACGCTCGGTTCATTAATGACGGAATAACAATAGTGTTGAAGTAGAGAGTAGGTACGCTAGATCTCGCTAAAAGGACAGCTGGCGAATATCCTGTCGTCGCCAGGTTCAACAATTCCGAAGTAAATGAATAGGGTGCGAATGTTGTCCTTCACCTCTAGGTCGAAATCCGCCCTCTCTTCGACGATTTTATATCTACGTCTGTAACATTCATCGATTTTCTACGTCTGTAACCTGTCGGTTCGTTAATGACTAGGGAAATGTGATAAGGACGAGATTTGAGACGCGAGGACGGATTTTAGTAAATGAGCAGCTAATAAATATCACCCGGGGATCAAAATCCTTGAGACCTTCGTGTGTAACGTAACATTCGGTTCATTAATGACGTCGAAATAGTGATACGGTTTGGAAGGAGTGAATGAAGCCAGTACGCAAACGACGTTCATGACCTCCAGGTCGAAATCTGCCTTCCTTTTGTGGATATGCCACCTACGTCTGTAACGTTCGTAACTGACAGTTCATTAATGGTTTAGCTTGTAGGTAGAGAGAATGGGCCTCAGTAAATGAGCAGCTCGCGGATGTCGTCGGTGACGGCCAAGTCGAAGGCCGACTTGCCCTCCCCGTCCAGCAGGCTCTTGTCGGCGCCGCAGGCCAACAACACCTGCACCACGGCCTCGCATCCTTTGCCTGCGGCCAGGTGCCACTTGCACCCCGGCGTCCAGAAGGAAGAGGACCCATTGTACACTGCCATGTGCAGTGGCGTCAGGCCTAGGTCGTTGCGCAACTCTAGGTCAGCGTCGCGCCGAACTAGCACCTCGATCTTGGCATGGTCGTACCACGCCGCTCAGTTCGAAATCCTTGATGGCCACATGTGTACCGTCTGTAATGGTCGGTTTATTGTCTTTGGAAGAGCTTTAGGGATTGAGTAGAGAGAATGGACCTCAGTGATTGTGCAGTTACAAACAATGCAACGTCCACTTCGAACGTGTGGTTTAGCTTTGTCAGAGGGAATGGGCCTCAGTAAATGAGCAGCTCGCGGATGTCGTCGGTGATAGCCAGGTCGAAGGCCGACTTGCCCTCCCCGTCCAGCAGGCTCTTGTCGGCGCCGCAGGCCAACAACACCTGCACCACAGCCTCGCATCCTTTGGTTGCTGCCAGGTGCAGCGCCGTGCGCCGGTTGTTGGCCTGGGCGTCCACTTGCACCCCGGCGTCCAGCAGGAAGGCGACACATTGCGCGCTGCCGCCGCGCGCAGCCATGTGCAGTGGCGTGAGACCCAGGTCGTTGCGCAGCTCCAGGTCGGCGCCGCGCCGCACCAGCACCTCGACGATCTTGGCGTGGTCGCACCACGCCGCCCAGTGCAAGGCGCGTTGCCCGTGGGCGTCGGCGGCGTCGATGCTGGCGCCAGCGTCCAGCGCGCGACGCACGTCTTCCGCGTGGCCTGAGATGGCGCTACTCTTGAGGAGGTCCGTCGCCTCGGCGAAGGACAGCGGCCCCGTGAACGCCACACCCCCGCCTGATTCGGATTCCAACGAGGAAGACGGTTCGTGAAGGAGGTCCTCCAGCGGATGTTCAGTGGCCGGGGACGGTGGGATACTGAATCGGACTTGCTTCGGCGCGGCTGGCTGGGCGAAGGGATCTTGCGTGGAGAGGTGATGTCTGCTTGCGGAAGATTCATCTTTCAGTATCGATGGTCTGGTGATTGGTGTAGAGGTCGGTGCCGAGGCAAAAAGGTTATCTTGTGTTTCCGAGCTGGAAGGTTGCAGACTGAGTAAAGCAGTTGGACCCGGGATTTGTTGAGTTTCTGGTTGTAGACTAAGCGGTGAAGACGCTTGCACAAGCTGTTGTGCACCTTGCAGCGGGCTTGCAATGGAGGAAGTTGGAAGTTGTTGAGCACCTGTCTGCAGGGAAGAGAACGAAGAAGGTTGTCCGGGTCTTTGAGCAGCAGGGGAAGGTTCCACCATCGATGAAGCTTCTGTAACTGAGAGACTGGCGGCTGAGGAAGATGCTCTGGCGATCCCGGCTGCACCAGCTAGTGCTACGGCAGATGAAGGAACCATTTGGCGTTCTGTGTTCGTCGTGCTCATGTTTGAAGCTGCCAGTGTGGACGTCTGAGGATAACCGGTCACATCAGGAGCGGCAGGAATCGATTTCTTCACGTTGGCTAGACGCTGTGCGATCAACGCCGAGTCCGTGAGTTGGGGTTGTAGAGGCTCAAGCCAACCCGAATACACAGGAGCAGCAGGTTGACGTGGAATGGCTCCAGTCGACGTGGTCCTGACCGATGGTGTCGTGATCAAGTTTGCAATAGAAGAGAGTTGTGATATGGTGTTGGCGGCTGACGTTGTTGCATGACCTGATGTCGGAGATGTTGGAGCACGGGGGGTATTGCCTGGCCCTGCCTGAATTCCGACTTGGGGTGGTTTTGGGGTTGCAGGGGTGAGGAATCCATTGGAGGGAGCACCGACTCGGGATGGAGATTGACTTGGTGCCGCTTGTTGAGGTTGGCCGAAGGATCCTGAATGGGAGGGGAAGGACGGTTTGGTGTGACCATATGAAGGTGAGTTTGTAGTGGCGGCAGTTTGCCCACTGGCAGTACTTGAATACGCAGCTTGAGTAGAGTTGTATGAAGCATTCACGCCGTTGTAGGTTGCTTTTGTGATAACTACAGCTGGATGAGGTGGAATTTGAGAAGTGGCACCAAGTGATGTCTCTGTAGATGGAGTGGTGTTATTGGAAGACATGGTCTTGAGAGGGAATATCGAGGTAGCACTTTCAGTGTATGTTTTAAATTTACCCGCTTGTATTGGGGCTATTGAACCTTCCCTTGTGTGTGCTGGAGCGTTACCATTAATAGACTTACTGGCGGCGGTAGTAGCAGTGGCTTTAGATGGGGATTGGCTACCTGCTGATGCTGCCGAAGAACGCGGTAGTGGATCGAAGACTGTATTAAGCAACGGTGATTTCGTCGTGAAGATGTCACCAGCAGCTTGTAACGGGTTTGGGCCTGTCGTCGGTGTCTGAGAATTGGCATAACCATTGGAGACAACCCGAGGAGGACTTTGACGGGAGGGCAAGTGAACAGACGTGGGCGATGACGGAGGAGTGGGCAATAAAGGAGATGAGTTGTCTTTCGTGGGCGAAAGAGGCGAGTCAGCAACGGACGTTGGGGTAAAGTTGCCAGAGAGCGGTCGTCGGTTTCGTTTGGCTGGCTTGTTCCTCTTCGCCGGCGTCGGCTGTGTGGCTTCACCTGTTGACGATGGGAGCTGTGTAGCTTCTGCTGCTGGAGGGGTTAGTGGAGTCAAATAGATGGCTGGAACGCGTCGCTCCATTTCCGTGAGGATGGCGTCAATGTGAGGCAACATGTGCTCCAGAAGCTCCTCCGAGCAGATCTCTAAGGCGTTCACATGCACGCTCATTGCAGGTACTTCTGCGCCCGACTCGAACGCCAGTTGATCCGAACGTCGAGGTGTGGGCTGGGGCTGATCGTGTCGTTTATCAATGTTTGCCACTCTGGTTTCCAGCTGGCGCACTTTGTCTTCCATGGCTCTCTCTATTTCCTTTAACTTATCCATTTTCACAATTTGTTCTGGAAAAGTTCGACGAGTCTTCTGCCTTACCTTTTCTATTTTATTGCGAATAGTTTCTCACGAATCTGAAACAAATGAGAACGAATAATTTATTAAATATGCCAGAGCCCAAACCTTACGCCCATTCCTGCAAATTTATTTTTATTTAATTGTATTTTACATCAAAAACAGTTAAAACTCTGTGACGTGCTTTGAGGAGAAATGTAATTTGTTCCCGCTTTCTTAAATCTGGTATCCCTATCCTAAGCCAGAGCCCTAACCTGAACAAGTTGAACTCAGAAAGATATGAGCGTTTTTGACAAGAATCGTTAACAAAATATATGTGCCGATGTAATAAAATTATTTTCAAAGGCAAATCAGCAATATATATGAGTTCTTATATCTCATCATGTCCTTCGTGAAGAAATAAATAAATCTATAAATTTATAATATATAAATTGAATATATATATATATATATATATATATATATATATATATATATATATATATATTCAATTTTTCGGATTTTTTATTAATAAATTTTTGGTTGTTTGGGTTGACATTGATGTCCATGGTTTCATTCATAATTATCGTCCATTGATGAATATTGAATATTTTACATTGTGCAAACCCCAGTTGGCACATGCTTTGATTATTACCATCAATGTCTTTAATCAACTGACCCAGTGAATTTAAATAATATAAAATAATTAACATCCATTTACCGTCAAATTTACGATTTATTTACATTTTCTCTCAGTACAATTCTCAAAATGTCAATTAAGGATAGTTTAATAATAATTTGTCAATACATGTAACAGTTAGTGGTTTTCCTCATTATTGAGTCGTCTGTTTATATTGCTAATTAAACACGTGGTCGACCGGATACCAATGGTTTCTGTCATGGAGTGGCTGTAGTACGTGGTCCTGACACAACACGTTTTTCATTCACTTACTTTCGGGCCGTGGCCCTGGTCAGACGTAGCGTGCAATGGACCTGTGGGCTGTAGCAACTCCATGTTGGAGTTGGCCTGGAGGCAGACATGAAGTTTAACCGTCTTGTATATTAGTAATGTGTGTATAGTTTATATTACTTTGGTTTTATATTATTTCTGGTTTTTCACATATGTTGATTCAGGTATATATGGTGTGATTATAAATAATATTGTTCAGATAAGTTGTCTTCATTCCTTGTGCTGTTTGTGTTTACTGTAGCCCTGAGGAAGGAATTATATATTCCGAAACGTTGGCAAACTAATGTGTTTTATTAATTGACCAATCCCGTGATCCACATATCACGAATCCCTTTTTGTCAGAACTTTCCGTACCTCTGCATTACACTGCGAATAGGGGTAGGCGAAGGTGGCATTTTATCAAGGTAACTATCATATATTAGTAATAGGAGAACGAATGCTCAGAGCCTCCAATGGGCGAACACTGAGGGTGGCACAATATAGAGGGTGCGCTATATCGAAGTTAGACTGTAAGTGAATTTTTTTGTTGCATAAGAGATCTTTGGCGGTGCGTATTTTCGGAAACCCCTCTTTATGAAGCCTCGAGCCATTACTGGACATCTGACGAAGTTCAAATCGCACTCCGTTATCAGCGCCATGACGAGATTTGAATATGCTTGGGGTACAGAAGGATTTTCCTAAGGATGAGCCAAAGTGACAGTTCGCGTGTGCCAAAGTGAACATCATATGTAATTCAGAGACGTATCCCTTTGCCACAACAGCTATTAAGCCAGGCCCCTTCGTAAAGTGCTAATGGCTCCTGTGAAAACATCAAATCTCCGTTTTAAAATAAACAATATTTATCACACAAAAAGTAAATTCAATGTAATATATAAAGGAAAAAAGAATTTTTACAGAAGAGTACATAATATTGCACTTTCTAATTTCAATTATTTCTCGCGGCGCACTATATTTTTGTCGGAGGAGGACATCACAAAAGGAAGCGTCAAAGCCATTTACAAGTTAGCCAACTGCAAGCGAACGAATGCGGGAAGGGAGTCTTAATGGGCTCGAGGGCACAACGGTCACAGAACCTTCCGTTAAGTGGCCAGCACTAGCTGTCACTTTGGTTCATCCTTAGAAAAATCGTTCTATAACTACTATTGCCACTGCAACCACTCTGGCCGGTTCGAATACCGACGGAGGCGGATTTTGTACACGAGCTATATTGCGGGAGATGGAACCAGATAGCTACGATGCACAAGGGGCGCGATTGCCAAATTCACAAGCGCACGATGTCTATTGCCCGAAAATAATTTCTGTCTACTTGACAACTGGGGGTACTGCGATGTTGGTGGCAACATCGCAGTACCCCCAGTAGACGAGCGGTAGACACGTGGTCGTGTGGTCGTTCTTGCATCAGATCACAACAGTTACAGCAATAGCAAGAAACAAATCGCAGTACGAGCACACAACAGCAGACGATACAGAACCGCACTCACGATGCATAACCAAAGAGGTAATGTAGGGTGACAAGATTTTTTATGACATAAAGCAGGACTTTTCTGAAATATGGAAGACACGGGACATGAGCTTACAAAGAAAATGTGCTTCATAAATGACTGCACTGCTTCATTGAGACAAGTACAAATTACTTTTTATACTTTTAAAAAGACATATTTTGATAACCAACTTTTGAACAAGTACAAATTACTTTTTATACTTTTAAAAAGACATCTTTTGATAACCAACTTTTGAACAACCTGCTGAACATGAACTCGTGGCTCATTCAGGAACATCACTATGAACTTTGTACATATCAGAAGATTTGATAACTTGTAAGAGTTTGCAATTTCTTAATAACAGATTGTAGGTTTCCTTACATCTCAGGTCTTGAAAATGAGTTTTTTGAATGGCAATTTCTTAAATGGTTTCGATTGTAAAACTTTTTTTTTCATCAATCCAAACGGAGTTCACTATTTAGAAAATACTCTCTACCACAGCATATTTGCCTGGTACAGTCAGAGCAAAACTCACAACCACCTCTATGTTTTTTTTTCATGGATTGCTTCTACTTTTAAATGTGTACATCACACCATTTTTAATCAATCTCTACATTATCTTTTTCCCATTCCTCAAATTTTCTGGATAAAAGTTTGCTAGCGAAGTAGCGAAAACAAGAATGCGTTTAGGGCGAGTGAGGTTTTAACCAAGAACGTAAAAACGGATCATTTCGCGTTCCATTAATAATTTGTTGGGACAATGGGACACATAATGAAAAAAGGACAATCCGGTTAAAAACGGGATGTCTGGTCACGCTTATTAAGAAGGGGGGATCACAAGCACAAAATTCAGTTTAGGCCACAGAGAACAGATGTTGGAAAATTTTCATTTACAAATAGAACAATAACGGACTAGAATAAGTTACCTGCGACAGCCTTGGGACCCTTTCCTCTAGGTGTTCAAAGAATTAAAAATAAATTAACTAATGGCATTTGTAAACTTTATTAATTTAGTAAGTTGGATATCAGTTATTATTTGATTATTGTTATTTTTATTGCTATTATTGTTTTAATTACTATTAAATGCGTTCCTGTATTAAATATATAATTATATTCAAAGTAGTATTGTAATGAAGTGTGGTGACGTGTTGTGCAGTATAGAAGTAGAAAGAGAAGTAAATATCAAATGTTGTGGAGTGAAGTGTAATTAAAAAGTCGTGTAGTCTTGTATTTAATAGTTTAAAATAACTGTGCAGGTCAGCCATAAAATGTAGTTAATTCTATTATTGTTAGCATATTATTATTATGATTATTATATCTTTAAATAATTTAACATACATTGTTAAGTAATTTAAAGTTAATATTTGTAATATGTAAATTGTAGTGTTCGGCCACCAGGTTGTATATACCTACCTGCAGAATAAGAAAGGATAGAGTATCTATCTATCTATGAACTGAGCTGTCGGCAAGCTGCGTGATGGAATGAGTTCCATGTTTGAAAAGATGAGCTTCATTGTAAATCCTACTCATCGTTTACTATCTATCAGGTCTTATGTTTTATTCGCGTCCAAGATGGAGCTAGGCACTCGACGCTCGTAACCCAACTGTGCCTTCGACCGTGCACGTGGTGATGTATACAAATCATCGGCAACGCGAGTCGGAGGATTCTGACGTAACTGACACCCAATTGGCCCAGCGGATGCCGTCACCATCGTAACGTATGGACACCGCCCAACTGTCAAACCCAAACCCTCATCTCCCGTAATATAGGTCGGATTCAGCCGCTGCCTGGGAGAGAATTCTAACGGCTGACTGCTGTGATCGGTTCCAGGAGAATGCAGGAGCAGTACCCTGACAAACGGGCACACGCTTTGGCTTTCTCATCCCTGATCGCTCATCTTCTCTCACACACACTTTCATTTCACTACAATAGACATCAGGAAACCAGTTAGAAGTTTAGAGCTTGTTCCGGATGGGGCGATGCCCCATTGGGGGGTATGTCCCTGAAAACCCACGTATAGTTTGACACCGGATATTACCATCGAGTGGGGGAGGAACTCCGCCATTACCTACATGCACCGCACTGGGACTGATCAGCACAGCAGTTGGCATGCCGGAAAACATCAATCTATACAAAGGAAAATCAGTCGAGTCGTCAAAGAGGAGAAAAAATAAAACTATATCTTTTCTTCAAAATGGCTTATTAGCCATTTCGACTTGAGATTCATTGGAGATCACGCATCGAAGAAGAGGGTTTTCAACACCTGTATAAACACAAATTAATATTATATTGATATTTTGAGAAAAATATCTAAAAAGTGTTCAATTTCGAGTTACGATACTGAGTGTCTACCTAATACATAAAGAATTGAATTTAAAAAATATTTAGTTACGTTTTAACAATTTTATTAAGTACATTGATGTACTGAAATATAATTACATTTTTGAAGAAACTTTTTCACAAATATTTTACACCACTACAATGTCAGCATCGTGATGCGTGAGGTCACCCGGATATCCGAGATTATTTGCAAAAGCTTTCCAATAAAAAATTGTGGGTATTTTCCCTAAATTATCTCAGCAAGATAAAAAACGATCGTTTTTACAAATCCGCCGTAGGTTGAAATTTATCACTCCAGATAGCAACCTACTCACCTCACATCCGACTCTTATCTCTAGCTTTGCAAGGTCATGGCCCTGGTCTTGCCACTGGTTATCATCTGGTAGGTACAGGAGTGTTCTTTTATTTTCATCTGAATTCTGTTTATTATCGGATGTGCCATCGTATGCAGTTCCGAGGCTGCATACATAGGTCGGTTCGACCATCGTTTGTGGGGGATATTGAACATCAGATAACTGTAGCATCCCTAATTTTTATACATAGGTCATTTCTCCTCCATGAAATTCTCACTCTGTGTTAGCCATCGCTGCTGGCGATATAACTGCAAGTTACATTCATGCACTCATTTTATGAGTGTGTTCGATTACAGATAGCATTTGTAAACGGCTTCATCATTCTCTCATGCAATGTCATCGTCCTGCAAACGACCTTTCAAAGTAGAGTAACTATAGCAAAGTACGGGAAACTAAATGAGGCGATGAACATAGGTAGGGTCTACTAGAGATCTAGAGGCGGTAGGCCGTTTGACGACTGATTTGTTTCTCCGAGCGTATCAACTGCTTTGGATATTCTTCTCATAAGTGTGGTGCATGTAATACTCCGGGAAGTGGCGGTGTTCCTCTCAGCTGGTGCATGAGATCTCGCGCACACCTACATGTCTGGTTGCTTTCCTCCAGGTATCTCCCCTCAGCCAACAATACTCATTTAAAAGGGACGACACAAAAAAGAAAGAAAGACAATCGAAAACAAAAAAAGCATCAACAATTTTTTTAGAAATATTTAATTTAGATTAACATCAGCTCTATTTTTCTTCTCTCCATTTGCTATTCAGGTGGAAACAAATTAGTTCATAAAATGCAGATGATGTCTGAGTGTCTCTTTTTTATTTTAGTCGCTATACCGACACACTATCATGCATGTGCGTGGGTCAGCTTTCATGAAAAAGAATGTTTTCTGTTCAAAATTAAACAAACGAAACAACGTAGCAGATGCTAGTCACGTGATAACATAAATGACAACAAATGTTTAAAAAGTATTAAAATGAGGACATTTAAAATTCAAAGGAGGGCGAGGGGAAAATTGACGTTAATGGATGGACCGTTGGCAACCATAAGTGTAAGTGTACGTTTGAGAGGAGGGGACAAGGATGAGATAAAATCTCGGACGCGGTCCATGGCCTAATTATGAAAGTATTAATCGCCTTGTAGTGATAGGAGAAACCACGGAAAACAACCGATCAGAGCAGCCGCCGCTAGTATTCTCAACCGGCGGCGCTAGCCGAATTCGTTTACTACGCTCCGTGAAGTCACAAAGGTTAAGCGAATTCGAGACTCGCGGGTTCCTGGTTGGGTGACCGGCCAGGAACCCCGGGATCTAACGTCGTCGAGCTCCTGGCCGAAGGGATAAAAGGCACTGACCGACTGCGTGACGAGACTTGACTTGAGATTATTCTCAGTAACGGAGTATGTGTATGAGAATGGTATGCTCAGTAACGGAGGGTTACTCCAGAAGAAAAAAGCGCTCAACGCCCTACAAAGGTTAAGAGACGCGTCGCATCAACAACGCCGCAACGAATAAAAAAAATTAAAAAAAAAAAAAAACACGGACAGCGGCTGAATTCTACCTAGCTAGTGTCGAAAATCTGCCAACGTCAGGACTGGAACACTAGGACCTTCCGAAAAGAGATTGCAGTGTTGTTGATTGTGCTTTCTCAGCCAGTGGAGCTAAGTCATAGACCGTGTTGCCAGATTGGAGTAGTTCCATCCCAGAGGTCTTTTGCCTGTCCCCAGAGATGTGCCGATGGTTTTAGGATCTACCCCCGACACGGATCTGGGGACCTTTATCGAGGAGGTGCACGTCGCGGGCGGTCTCCTAAATGCTCCTGGGATTTGACTCTCACTTTCTCCGCCAGATACTGGGAAAAATACAAACACATTTACGTTACATTAGAAATTTCCAACGTGCGCATAAATTGAAATAAAACCATGTAGTCTCGGGCCATGTGAGATGTTGATGCCCAGGATCTCGGGAATTATCCAACAAAAATGAAACGGTTTGATTTTGACTGAAAAATGCAAATATTCGATTGTGTCTCTTCTCATACTGCGAGTTCCGAATGAATTCTCGTAACCGGCGTGTCACTGCTTACGTCATGCGACAGCAAGACTTCAAGGACTAGATCGCCCGCCATTAATATATACTATTTACGTGTTTGTTTTGAAATGTATTTTTTTATATTCTTGGGATGTAAGAAGTTATTGTACCTGTATAAACGAGCGTGTCTCGACAGGGTTGGTATCGACTCTCTGGAGGTCGAATGACCTTTAGGTCATGGTCAATGATGGTCAAAAGATGATAACCGAATATGAACAGGTAACTCTTCGGTATTATCAAGATCCTATTAATTACAAAAGTATAAATGGGGTGTAGTTGTTTTCTAATTTAAAGTTTCAAAATTTCTAATAATACTTGTTTATATTTCTAAAAATGGAATATTATAATAGAACAAAAAAAATATAACATAAACATAATAAACGATTTTTTTCAAAACTATATTAATATTTTTTGATTGCTATCAAGTTAATTGTACGTAATTATTTGTTATTATTATTATTATTATTATTATTTATGTCGTGTATTATAGAAAAATGTCAAGGGGGTCGATGAAGTAAATAATTCTTTTAAAAGGGGTAGATACGAGAAAAAGGTTGGAATTCCCTGGTATATACCATACTATGCTGTTGCAGAATTCATGAAGACTGTTCCTGTGAAAATATTTTATCGATCTCATGCATCTCTAACCCCTGTTAACATGCAACCCTACAAGCTTGTTCAATGCCCTTGTACCTACCTGTATGTTAAGAAATTTAACATCCATAGCAACGTAAATAATCAACCATCAACTCATCGCAAATCAACTGTTTATTAAGAAAAAATATGGTGATGCCCAAGAATCAGATTCAAACAATTCAAAATTGAAGTATCTCATATTAGTTGAGGTGATAATTATTGTTAATTGTAGTATTATTAATAGTGGAATTTAAAAATGTATATTGGATAAATTAAGCTCATTTTCCTCTATTCCACAAAATGAAACTCTTCTCCACCTTCCTCATCGAAGCCATTTCTTTAGATATCTTTGGATTTAGGTGAATTATTTGCGTTCATCTTTCTCGTACCAGGGGTATACGAATATTGTTTAAATATATATATTTTTCTTGTGTTACCATTTTACACACACACAATTTTTTTTAAAAAAAGCTCCTAACATAAATCTGGAAGATCTGGTTAGTGAAAACGATTGTATTATTCGAATAACAAATGCGTACAAATGCAGTATTGCTCGTCAAGCAGCGAACAAAATAAAGTGTTAATTATCAAGCCAATGCTCTCCAGTTCATTCCCAAAGAACAAATTCATGGGGAATTAAAAATTTCAAAATTAAAATAAACTAGCCAAATTAGCAAGTATGTTTTACAACAACTTAAGTACATCCTCAAGTACCATCTTATTAACATTGAAAAAATGCAATCTTTCCTCGTATACAATAAAGATTTTCAAAAGATAAATGCAAACCCACATAAACTATAATACCTTCCGCTCCTCAGCATTCTTTACTCTTTCAAATCTAAAATAAATTTAATATAATTAAAAATCAACTAGTGAAAACCCGTCACAATTTGACGGGAGATCTGAGATAAATGTAAAATACTGTGCCCAGACTAATGTTCACAATATGTTGCATTGTTTGGATATTCAGGATATAACGAAGATATTCTGTGATGTGGAGTTCCCAAAATTTTGAACACGTATGGCCCATGACCAGGTGGCAATGCAATATCGGTGCCAAATGACACAAAAGAGTACTATTATACTGACGGATATTATTTCTAATGTTTTTTAATGTGTCATCATCTCTTATAAACAACTTTGATTTCTTCTGGTGTATTGCTGGAAGATAAACTTATTTTCCCATTTAAGCAATACAGAGTAAACTCGTTTGCAGAAATTCTCTCATATAGGAAGTACAAAGCAGAACAAAACTGACATTTCATAGTCAACGACCCAGCAGAAAACTAAATGACCTCACTATCACGACACTTACGCTGACTTTCTCTTTCTCTGCGTCCAGTTAATGTACGTTTGTGTCTTTTGGGGCGAGTGGGCAACGATTCGGAATTCGACATAACCTATGAACACTACTTCAGTACAACCGAGCAAAACCCACTGTCGGAATGTTCTCTACAAAATACACCACAAAAGCAAATACATGCAAACTGTCTACGCCACGATGCAATTATTACACTGAAACAAAACCTTGACGAATTGTAAACAAATCTCAACAATCAAAACAAAACATCAAGCAGCGCCACCATGAAGCAGTGTGGACATCTATCGACTCATATACATCCATTTTGAAACAGCCACCCTTTGGAAGAAAACAATTGACTATTCATAAGCGTACTATTAAAGAATTATTTAATTAATTAATTTACACCGTAAATGTTGGTGAATCAACACAAACAATATCTGATAACACATCTAGGGATCACATTCTTTCATTTAAAGGAAAAAATACTCCAATCGGTTCAGTAGAAAATCTAAACGAAGCCATGGCAGAATACCTTATTTTTTTAAATATATAGATTAGAACAAACCACTCATATCTTATGAATAGCGTTTCTAAAAAGTCACTCTCCTCTTGTACAAAATTAAAACCCTTGAAAGACTATTGTCGAACAAGAAGAAACACATTTTTGTTAAGTTTAAAAAAATCCATATATAAGAAAGCGGCACTTCATAAATTCTTCTCTCAAATCTGTGATACCCAATGATCTGGTATCTGGTCACCGCCGCAATATCCGGACAACACATTCATACAGATCAAAATATTGCTTATCAATTGTTCGGACCAACACCAATATATTACATAAATATGGCAGTTTTTTCAGGAATAGTATATATAAATTTTCATTTAAAACTTAAAAGCAGAAAACATTTGAGGAAGTAAAGTCAGAGCTACAACAAAAATATTCTTAACATTTTCCCTCTATAAACTTAAATAAAAAAGAGTGAGAAACGAAATTTGATCAAATGAATTACATATTTCAAACAACAGATACCACGCAAAGTTCAATGTCTACTCTGAATTTCCAATAATTTTCCCATCATGAATGGGCAATTATTGAAGAGAACTAAATTGAAGTCTGTTATAAGCCTTGAAGTCAATGCCACATTGAAGATATCTCACGAATTAATCACACTAAGAGCAACATTTACACAAAATAAACAAGAAACTTGACTCGTTCAACACAATACCATAACATAGACAAAGATTTTTTAAGGCAACATAGCTTCCCGCGATGGTAGACAAATTAGAAGCGGTTATTTCATAATTCAAGTTTATGGAGGACTATTACGGAAAGAACAAAGTATTTGCTTAATTTTCATTCGATTATGACTTTGGTTTGCCAATCGAAGAAAATACATCACATTAAAAATGAGGTCAGCTCTGGTTCTAGACCGTGTATTTTCTTGGAATATACCTCGCCCGGCCATTTCCAGACGTCAGCTATACACGATATATTTTTTATAGCCCATCTCGATCGGGTTTTTGTCCAGTTTCCCTGATCCATTGAGCATGTTGAAATGGCCCCTTGATTTGTTTCTGGACGTAAATGTAGCTTCACTATGCGCACGTTTTGTTGAGCTTTCCTTTTGCTTGTAGTGGTAGTAGAGCTTAGGGTGAGTTTCTATTTGTAAGCAATAGAGAAAAATCAAATCTGTTTACCATTACAAATAAGTTTTCTATAATTCGGCAACGAAAATATCTAGTTTTTGAAATGTTAATCTCTCGCTTTTTTTAAAATTATTATTATTATTATTATTATTATTATTATTATTATTATTATTATTATTATTATTATTTCATCTTTCAACTATAAATAGTTAATTTGTTGGGAAGGGATTCTGAAACTCAAGAAAGCGTGCGCTGATGATTTTCTCCCCTATACGTCACATACTGTTTTTGACTAGATAAATAAATAAATATAGTTTCGAATGAAAGTAAAATTGCTATTACGCTGCTGGGTCCGAGTGAGAGTTCTGGCACCGGACGATCACGCACATTCACACGTCTTGACTTCCTGTCATCTGTGCACACACAAATGGCGCCCTGTCACCTCCGTTCTTTTTGTTTTCTATTTTTGTTAATTTGCATTCTTTCATTAATTTACAAATCTTCGTTTTCCGTCGTTTGTAACGGAACAAAGTAGATTTCTCATCGACCAAAAATACAAAATCATGTAATGTCATCGACGTTATGAGACATTCTTATTGTTCTATAAGTCCAACTTATAAGTGCAATACTTCCGCCACTTTATTTACCTAGACGTTTGACACTACATTTCTGTAAGAAACACTTCAGAGAAATGCCTAACCATGTACTGTCTACGTAGCTATATGTCTTCAGAGTTTCAAATATCTAAGGTTGTATCTAAGGTCAAATAAAAAAATATTCATCAGGTTTAGATGAATTTCCGGATTGTTTATTAAAAACGTGTGCACCTGCCATTATACACCCATTAACTCACATTTTCAATGCTTCCTTGTGCACAGGAATATTTCCAGATACTTTCAAAACAGCAAAAATTAAGCCACTTTATAAAAAAGGGAACAAAAATGAAATTCAAAATGACTGGCCAATTTCTCTTTTGTCAGTTTTCTCAGAAATATTAGAGAGGCTTTTCTATACGCGAATGGAAACTTTTCTCAGGAAAAACGAAGCGTTTTCAGACTCACAACACGGTTTCAGGAAATCAAAATCTACGGAAACTGCCATTTTTTCTTTCCTTAAAGATGTTGCTTCATCAATGGATCAAAATGAAGAACCCATTGGGATATTTTTAGATCATTCGAAAGCTTTTGACGTTATTAACCATAACATCTTGCTCTCAAAATTACCTTCTTATGGAATTCGTGGTATTGCCCTAGATTGGATAACCTCGTACCTTAAAAATCGATCTCAAAGAGTAGAAATACCGTACTGGCACGAAAAGACATTATTTACTTATCTCTCCAATTCTTTGCCAATTGAACATGGGCTCCCACAGGGTTCGGTCTTAGGTCCTATCCTCTTTCTGTTGTACGTAAACGATATGCCCTCATCTATTAAAAACGGAAGAACAGTTCTGTTTGCCGATGACACGAATGTTCTTTGCAAAAAAGAAACAATAAATAGTACAATTTCAGAAGTTTCAAATTGGTTTTGTAATAACAAATTAATAGTTAACGAAGGAAAAACGATCTCAATGCAATTTTGCGTTTCAAATCGGCAATCGTATGCTCCATTAAAAATGAACAATATGCAACTAGCTGATGTTAAGGTAACAAAATTTCTAGGTCTCTCAATTCCATCAAACCTCAAATGGAATGTACATATAACAGAATTAAACACTAAATTAAGCTCATTATGTTATGCATTCAGAATTCTTTATAATTCTGTCAGCCTTCATGCAGCTCGTTGCGTGTATTTTGCAAATGTACATTCCCGCCTGAGATATGACATAATATTTTGGGGAAGCTCATCCTTTAGTTCCCAGACATTTAGATTGCAAAAGAAAATTATCCTAATAATGAAAAAATCCCATCCACGTGATTCCGTGCAAGCCTCTTTTCATTGAGCTTGGAATCTTACCATTGCCTTGCCTATTTATTTATGAGTCTGTAGTATTTGTCAAAACTGACTTACTTAACAGTGGGAACATATTTTCATGTAATACTGATATTTATAGTTACAATACTCGACGTAGAAATCATGTTCATCAAGTGTCAGTATCAACAGCTCACTACAAGAAATCCACATACAATACATGTACGCTACTTTACAATGCATTGCCAGATGAAATTAAACAATTAAAATTGGTACACAAATTTAAATTAAAAGTAAAATCTTTTCTGCTGCAAAACTGTTTCTATACAATTAGAGACTATACTGATCGCCAAAAAGAAACATAATGTTTACTTTAACAAAAACAAGATATAGTAAAATGAATTAGTTTACATTTGCATTGTATAATTTTTAAAAAAGACTCAATATGCCTGTAACAAATAATGTACATCCGGGTCAATGACCCCCATCTCGATCAAGTTTTTGTCCAGTTTCCCTGATCCATTGAGCAAATGCTGAGATGGCCCCTTTGATTTGCTTCTGGACGTAAATGTAGCTTCACTATGCGCACGTTTTGTTGAACTTTCCTTTTGCTTGTAGTGGTAGTAGAGCTTAGGGTGAGTTTCTATTTTGTTAACAATACAGAAAAATCAAGTCTGTTCGTTTCTTTACCTTAAAAATAAGTTTCTATAATTTGGCAACGAAAATATCTAGTTTTGGAAATGTTCATATCTCGCTTTTTAAATTTGTTGTTATTATTATTATTATTATTATTATTATTATTAATCTTTCAACTATTAATAGTTAAATTGTTGGGAAGGGATTCTGAAACTCAAGAAAGCGTGCGCAGATGATTTTCTCCCCCATACGTCACATACAGTTTTTGACTAAATAAATAAATAGTTAGAAACAAAAAGAACTGATGTTAAAAATATTTGCCCGTTGAGAATATAAGTTAACACGAAAAGGTAGTCAAGCGTGTAACACAAAAAGACTAGTGATGCTAAAGCAGCTCGTACTTTCTCGCTAGTACTTTCGTGCAAAATTACGCAAAAAAATACTCAAATTTTTGAAAAATTGTACATGATCTTATTTCAAAATCTAACTTTAAGGAACCTATTTCATTAAGGGGAAAAAATCTCCATCTTCATAATTATAGATGTAGAAGACGCCGAAAATTTTTGGAATTTTCGAAAAATCAGGAGTTTTCAACGAAAATGAGACGTGCACCATTCTCTCAAAAGTCCCTCACACTACCCAACGAGAAAATTTAATCAAAAACGAGGTAGCCATTTTTTTGAAAAGTCCCAGGAGCTTCATGTAAAGTAGCCCCCAAATTAAATTATCGGTTTCAAATGCAAGATGTCGCGACGTCAGTCAGATAGATCGGGGAATATCAATTTTGGAGAAAATCGACTGAACGGTTTAGTCGTTAGCATTGTTCACGGACGGACGGACAGTCAGACAGACAGAACATTTTCTGTCATTCGATGTTTCGGGATCAAGGACCCATAGAACATGGATTCTGGCTTCATTACGTGTTATAGGATTTTTTTTTCTAAATTTAGCATCTGGATTTATTCACCTTTTCCTTACCAAAGCCGTGTAAGAGTTTTTCTGCCGCAAATTCGCCGTTTTTTCGCGCAGCATTATAATGCTTTCTAATGTGTAAGCGGTAGAAGAAAGGAATAATCAAGCTACGTACTCACCTGTTCAAACTTTTGACGTGCGTGACACACGGAAACGCGACTACCTCCGTCTCGCGCACACACTCAACTGACTGCAACACGAGATATGCGTCTAAACTCATGATTGGATCGCGACAGCCTGCGATAAACTGGCGAACAAGAGCTCATATTCTGATAAGCACTTTCGCATATCTTCTCTGCTGCGTACAACCTGCATCAAAAGTTTTGCCCTGGATTTTGTCCTACGTTCCTGTCGTTACAATGTATGAGAAGTTTTTAAGGTCTATCTACTGCCCGAGAGGCAGTAATCAAACGACTTATGGGTGCAATGTAGATTAAAAGGACATAAATCGGACATCAAGATAAGGAAAAATGCTTCCATTAAACGTCGATGTCTGTAGAATTTGTTTCGGTTTCTATGCATAGTATTGTGGTGGTTACAGAGTTGTTCTCAGAAGAGACGGCGGCCAAGCGGTGATATTGTTTTTAGTGAGTGATCTCGAAAGCCTATTCTCCAGAACCCTATAACTTCGTTTGAATGAGCGAAGTATTTGCAAATTGAGATAGCTGCGTTACCTAATGAGAGTAGGTCAGTTACCTTTACAACCAAACACCTTTCATACAGCTCGTGACCGAATGCTGGAAAAGCGACAAAATAAATATAAGGATTAAACTGAAGATTTTTAATTTTGTTTTCTTATTGTTTTACATTTTTATCGGTTTTCAAAATGTTCACGCAAGAAATTATAATTTTTTTATGCACAAAAATTGAAGCATTCTTTGTGAACTATTTCTGAGACTCCTGGCTCTACACGTATGTTTATTTCTCTCCTGGCTGATGTGTTTATTTCTCTCATTCAAGAACCACTTTCCAGAAAAACGATAAAACTCGTGGACTTCTCTTTTCTGAAAAAATTTAAGAATTTGTGGAAGAAATCAGAGAATTTTTTGCGACAAGTATAAAACCATTATTATTTTTGGCATATTTTCATTTGTTAAACCAGTATTGTCCGTTTCGGCTTTTTAATGCGACAAAATAGTAAAAACCGTGTAAGTTTTGCTTTCATTTAATATTATGTAAATGAAGTGAAATACCTAACAAATAATATTAGGGAAAATTTTAAAAAAATACACTGGAAAACCGAAAAAGTCAGAAAAATTTGATTCAGCAAAAGAGTGGCTATCCAGAAAAAAACATGAAAATATGTTCACATACGCTTTCGCGTAGACATATATTCTTCCCAGGTCTTGCAGTGTCAATCGAATTCTGCCGATGTAGAAGGCGCCAGTAACCTCAGTCTCATTATAAAGGAATATTATCTCACGTCTCATTGTTGTAGTGATAACTTCACGTGTCTTAAAGCGTTTCACGTGCAATAAGCTGAGCAACCACCCAATTGAAATATTAGGATGACAGATGACACATGTATTTGCTGAAGTTGTTATTATATTGGATGAAAATCAAATATTAGAATTAATATTCTACTGACATCTCTCATAAAAATGATAAATTCGGTAATTACTCTCAGATATGGGACGGTCAAATTGCTTCTCAGATCTGTGACTTTTTAATCATGGAATTCGGTTTTCCACTATCTGCAGATCTGACTCACGAAGTCCTTTCAAAAGACGCAATCGACATGTTGAAGTTCGTAATCATTGCGATAAGGGTGAACAATGTTTCTGACTCACATGCGTACGAAATACGGTACACATACGTGATCTAAACAATATGATTTTGTGTATGGAAATATTTAGATTTAGAAAATTCTGAGAGGTACGACATTTATGTTAATTTTTATTTAGTATTCCATGTATTAAAACTGTTAAACACATTGCATTTCACTATGTGAAGTGGTAATTGCGACAATATGTTTTGTACAGACTCCAATTTGGATGTGAAAAACAAATCAGCTCATGATATTGGAAATTACTTTGTATTTTTGGACTCAGAGGGAGAAAAATCCGTAGAGATTGTTCTTTTATTTAAAAAATTTGTAGCAACTGGAATTTTTGCCAAATTACGATAGTCAAAGGGGCGCTGAAGACTCGGAACACAGTCTACCTACCTGTGAAGACTAGCTGCAGGGGCTGAACCTCGGCCGCCGCAAGGTTGATTGGTTGATTGATTGATTAATTGATTGTAATTCCTGTTCACGGGCTCGTCAACCGCAATAGAATTATTTTCCTAAGGATGAGCCAAAGTGACAGCTAGTGCTGGCAACTTAACTGAAGGTTCTGTGGTCGTCGTGCCCTCGAGCTCTTTAGACTCCCTTCCTGCATTCGTTCGTTTGCAGTTGGCTAACTTGTAAATGGCTTCGACGCTTCCTTTTGTGATGTCCTCGTCCGACAAAAATTTAGTGTACCGCGAGAAATAATTGAAATTAGGAAGTGAAGTGTTATGTGCTCTTCTGTAATAATTATTTTTTTCTATAAACATTTAATTTACTTGTGTGTGATAAATATTATGTTTATTTTAAAACCGAGACTTGAATGCGAGATGCGTACCGATGCACATTGTTCCGTCCTTTGTGCTGTTGCGTGGCGAGCTGTGATTGAGAGCTTTCTATTCGTGGCAGTTTTCTTTGACTGATTGTGAGAGCATTAAGAGATTTTCCACATACGTAATTAAATTTAAATATTTCCCGGACTCGCGTACATGCATATACCTCAGCGAAACTCTTAAACTTCTGGATAGTGATGTCTTCACAGGAGCCATAACCAAACACTTTACGAAGAGGCGTGGTTGAACAGCTGTCGCGGCGGAGGGACACTTCTCTGAATTGCATATGATGTTCACTTGTTACACGAACTGTCACTTTGGCTCATCCTTAGGAAAATCGTTCTATATTGACGGTAGTCCCGTACGTGTAGTACGTGCTGTATTTCGGGAGATGGCGATGTTTCTCCGGTGGATGGCGAGATCTGGTGCCGACCTGCAGTCGGTTTGTGAGGGAATACCCACGTCAGGTATTGTCTCCAGCGGGGCAACACTAGGAAAAGCTCTGGAACACTGGTAAAGCTCTAAGGGGCCGTCCATAAATTACGTTAGGCGATTTTTCTACTCCCCCTCTCCCCTTGGCGAGATGTCACCCCCTCCTCACTTCTAAAGAGCTTTTAGATATGTTAATTTAAATATGTTAATTTGTGATTGCATTGGGATTTATTTAAAAAATATAATTTGCTTACTTATATTTAAGACTAGATATGACTAGTATTTAGAAAATAAAGTGACTGAATTACAATGAATATTATTGACTTCTAAATACGCTCGGTAATTTTTCTTTAAAATTGCTGTAAAAATGCAGGTAATGAGATTTATCTCATTAATGATAAAAAAGTTTGGTAATTTTTGTTGGATTCTTTTTCTCAGTATACTATGCTACATATCGTAGCATTCACAAAACCGCGATAAAAATTATTGTGTGAGATGTAGCCATATTTTAGTGCAGAAACGTGTTTTATTTAAATTGTCTCAGTTTTCTCGCTATTTAGCACAGTTTTTAGCAACAAAAAAAAATCACCGATATTTGCCGAGACTACTCCACTCCCCCACGTAAGACGTTTAGGTCTGTACCGGTTCTCACCATCCAGCTTTGGAAGAATACTGCCATCTCCCGCCATTAAACATGTCATACACTTGCGGGACCGTAGCAGTTGACGCGTCCGGAAACACGAAATAATCAAACCGCAGGGTGGCCCGCTTCAGCTGGCGACCGCTTCGACAGACCAGGTTGGCCGGTTTACTTGGCTTACCGGTTTACAGGCTTCCCGGTTTACTTGCATACAGCAGCAGCCAGCCACCATACTTATGCAGAGGAACCATGCTTCTACCTCACGGCCGCCTGTCTATGGGTAGCACGTGGCCTAAGGAAGGTAAGATATTTACAATTAGTAATTGTAGAGTGCGAGGTTAAAGCAGCACCGTAAACCGGGGTGGCTTTGTGGCACTTTGGCAAGATTTTAGTAAACAACTTATTTATTTTTCATGTAATTAACAAAGTTATAGTAGTACATGAAATTTAAAAACATGCTTTATCTATTTTATGTGGTGATAATTATTGAAATAAATGTCTTTATACAAAAATGTTACTTAAACTTGGCATAAATGGGATGGGCGACTTTATACCTCTACATTTATTGCGCGTCGTTTAATGCTGCACGATGCGTGGTACAGTTTCACCCCTTCTCCATGATTGCTTTGAAGCAAGAAATGAATCAAACAGGAATCAGAAAGTGTAAAACTTTATTTAATGAATATTTTAAAAAATTAAACATTTTGACATTGGTAATGGTAACAGAAAGCGTAGTATTTCCCCCAAATACTTTTTAGCTACAGAATAGTCAAGTGTTGTCTTTTTCATTGTAAGTCAGAGTTTTGAATTTTTTGATGTATATCTTCAAATTAGTAAAAAATGTTCATCCCCATTCCATTTCCAAAACCTGTTGGATATCCGAAAGACATTTACCCTTGCCAAACCACTTTCAATGACAGTGACTTGTCCAAGAAAGAATTCTTATTCGTACTACACCATTGCAAATTCTCCTACTGTTACGGATTGAGAAGATAACGAATTGAAGTTGCTGTTACTGGAGGAATCACCACTGCATTAATTGTTAATCATACAATTTCCCTTTTTCACGAAAAAACTAAATGTATAATTTAACTAATTTAAAGAGAAGTGACAAAAACTTGAAAATATCGCATAGAATATTCAAGAGCTACTGTCACAAAGAAACCCCTTCATTTTCCATCAGTTTATTTCTCTCTCAAATAAAAAAAAGCTAAGGAAGTCAGAGAGTACAGCACTAGATTAATGAATAATATAAAACACTGCATTTACTTTATTCTCCTTAAAGTTACTGTACTCTGAGCTGCTACACAAATTTCCGGAGGAATTGATGCAAAATTAAGAACTAAAAACGCGGGAACACAGTAATGAGAATGCAGTTCCTCAATGGTGTAACAGATAGCACCACTCATCAGATGCAATAAGTATCCACCAACACTTCTGGTAGAAACAACCCAACACAGTTTAAAGCAATAGTTTCCTAAAAGGCGCGGTGGCATAAAGTCACATGCGCGACACTAAGTGAGCCCGGTAATATAAGTAAAAAAGTACAATACCTGTTCGCAATTATGGACGGTTATAGAGGCAGCATGGCTCAATATTTCTGCATGGGACTTTCAACGACTTGAGTCCATGCCATTTCGAGTAACTGCACTTCACCGGGCACGATATTAAGAGGTACCCCATGACTTTTGTCACATCAGTGTATTATTACCGATTTATTGCTTTAGTCAGTCATTCCCTTTTCAAGGACTTGAACTAATTAGCAACCCTATCGGCTGATGGGAATGACAACAAAAAAGTGGCAAATAATGCGTTATTTAAATTTTGTGTTTGGATGAAATGGTAAAATTCAAGAATGTGTCTCCATGCATATTACCAAGACTTTGATTGCTTTAGCTGCGCGGTTTAAAACTAAAGAACTTGGTCGAGTACTCCCTGATGTATTTTCTTAATGATTAAGGTAATAATGCGTTATAAATGAAATGTCGTTGGCGTAGCTCCTTAAGGTGGTTCATCACTAGAATCTAAGCCTACGTGAATATATGAGTCAGAATTCGAGATAATGTATTCCAGATAAATCGGGGAATCACAGGTCGCTCGTATTCGCACTCAGTAACAGAGTGGTTTCGTCAACGGTACCAATACGAGTAGAACCGCTGGAACTTGCATCTTTCTCTCATTACGCCCTCGCCGGAAAACTGTTGAGATTTTCTTGGTTACTTAACACAATTAACATACTTTTAATAATCTCAGCCCTGATTTACATTTACATTTTAAGCGGATGAAAGAAACAGATCAAAATATTCTTGTAACCACTCAGGAAGCTAAACACAAAATTTTTACGAAGAAACAATTAGGGTTGTTTGTACTTTGCACAAACTACTCTTGCCACTTTTTACATTTACCCTTTACAAGGTTGCATTACACCCAACAAATGTGTTACTAACAACAGCGTTATTTTATACCTGGGCTGTCGGGTGATTGGCCTTTACAATTTTTGGACCCCTCCCCCCACCACCACCACCACCACCATCTCGGAGACATTCGAAGGGTGTAATAGGAGCTGCCTGGCCTGACAAAGAGAAAGACTCGACCTCACATGCGAAAGTAATGCAACGGCCAGAAACGTAATGCCGGGCAGTACAGGAAAAAGGACTGACAGGGTTTGGGCAAAATACATTAAATGTAGTTTTTAAATACTTCATCAAAATACTTTGTAACGAAGTATTTAAATAATACTCAGAATACATTATTTTCGATTTGCCAAAAACATACGTATTTAAAATACTTGAAATACTCAAAATACAGAAAATATAATAGGTTTTTAAAACATCTTTTTACTGTAACAATATATTGTAATTGTCAAGAACAATAAACTAGTATTTGTCAGTCATAAATTTATGAAGAATAAATAACTTTTTATAAATAAACATTATCAAATACAAAATTTTATAAAAGTATGTCTAACTCAAATAAAAGGAATTTCATTTTAAACAGACTATTTTTTTAACAAATCATCAGGCAATAAATCGCTAATTAACGAATGTATAAAATCTGCAAAGCAAAACAGTCGTTCAACACGAATGAACATATACTAGTGTTATGACGAATAAACACCTCATGTTCCCAGATATTTATCACAATTAACCCGTCTTGCCTAGCCCGTTCCTTTTAAATCCCATGCTCATAAGACATTTCATGTAAGGGCAGAAGTACGTGTCCGCAACCGTCAATTGCACATCATCTTTTTGTGTGTTGAATCTGTAACCTTCGATAACTCATTGAGTGTCAAATTATCAGGAGAGAGTTTCTGCTGAGTTTTGTCTTGGCGATCAGGAATCGTCAACAGGAAGAGATAACGCATTCTTTTGTTATCAGTACGCTTTTGTTTGGGCACAGGTTGTAGTTACCTTGGTCTGGAAATTATTGAGGACACAGGCCAGCAAACACGTATTTATTTTACATATTTAATGAAGTATTTTTTTTCCTAGGGCTTTTATCCAGCCGACAGCCCTTTACGTCCCGAAGGGACGCATATTCGACCATACACTAGAGAAACATTTACGGGCTCCTCTGATCTGGGGTCAGCAGAACGCGAGGCCCTCCTCGACAACACACACACAAAGTCAAGGGACAAACAGCCATGCCCAAGGCGGGACTCGAACCCGCGACCCTTCGGACCGAAGCGCTGAGTCGGTACTCGCTCTTAGCCACCTCGGCCATCCAGGTCGGCTTAATGAAGTATTTGCATTCATTAAAAGTAACTACTTCATTAAATATATAAAATAAATACGTGTTTGCTGGCCTGTGTCCTCACTTAATAACGTGTGCACGTTTTCTTGGGTTCAGAGGGAAGGAATAGTTATTCAAATAATCGTGTTCATGTTCTCACGGCAGTATATCGAGTTCTTCACTTAGGGAAAAGTAATATCCAAAATCTGTAGCTTTTCGTTTCATACGGGAGTGAATATTGTATCTGTTCTTGCGAAAACAGCTCATCTCCACCGGTATTCATAATTTAACTTGTATAGTAGAGCTAGGAGAATTTGATATTTATTTAGACAAAAACAGTAACAACTGTATGTGACGTATGGGGGATCGCAGCTTCTGGGTCAATGACCCCCATCTCGATCGGGTTTTTCGTCCAGTTTCCCTGATCCATTGAGCAAATGCTGAGATGGCCCCTTGTTTTGCTTCTGGACATAAATGTAACTTCATTTTCTGTGCACGTCTTCTAGAATTCAGTGGGTTATTCAAATTATCGTTTCCATGTTGTCGCGGCAGGAAGGATTATTCCTTGACGAAGGACAACATGGATAAGAGCCCAAAATTTATTGCTTATTTATCCTTGAAAATATATTTTATTACCTGGGAGCTTTTTTTAAAAAAATTCAAGTAGTATATGACTTAGTGTAGGGATCACAGAATGTTGAAAATGTGCACACAATTCACTTTTCCCCATGGCACGTCATACGCAGTTTTAACTGTTTTTTTGACGTTAAATAAATAAATAAATCATCATTCCATGATGGAATGATTCCAAAGTTCAACAAAACGTGATCAGATTACATTTCTTCCCGTAGATAACAGTTTTGACGTTCAATAAATAAATAGTTTATTAATTGTGTTACTTAGCTAATCTACTTATGTCCCGCAACAGTGTATGCACCCATAGATGTCCGCGATCGTTGGCATCCAATACATTCAGCTGCCGCTGTTTTTTACTTACTCTTCGCCTCTCTCTTGAGACAATTTTAAGTAAAAAATGTTTCGTTCTAACACAAAGAAAATATGTTGTTCGTGAATTCAGGTTACCAACATCAATCGGCAAACTATTACTTGTTCCGCTTCCGCGGATATCTTGTTCCATACACACTGTCAGAAATTTCTGCATTACTTTTAATGTAAAAGTACATGAAAGTAATTATCATGTACGTACATTAAATTTAATGCACGTACTGCACGTGTACATTAAATTGAATTTACACGTACTTTAAAGTTACTGTACGTGTACATTAAGTTTAATTTACGTACATGATAATTACTGTTATGTAGTTTTACATTAAAAGTAATGCAGAAATTTCTGACAGTGTGCTTTCTACTTCTCCTTCAAGTGTAAATTCTTCTTCTCCCAAAACGACATGACAACCAGTACAGATGAATGATGTTACATATTTACAAATTTCGTATCTTTCCTATGGAATAATGAAATGATGAATTGTAATTTAGAGGACAAATGGAGTCAAGTTAATATGTAGTTAATTAGAGCAGCAGTAATCCTGAATCATTGAAATTATGTTAAAATTAAATCTAGGTATCACGGGCGTACAGTTGTAAAGATCATGGATGACAAAAGTCTTTTTTATCGTTAGTATTATTAGAACCCATATTAGCGTCCTTGGCGCATAAATAATCATTAACTTGTATACCAAATATTATCGAATTAATTTTATGAAGAATTTATTTAAGGAATATGGAAGAATGAATAAATAATTATTTATTAATAAACAAAAATTTATTTTATTCAAAAATACAAAATTATCAGCACTTGATGGATGCAAAATTCACAACTTATTACAACATACTCTTTATTGTATTTTGTCCATAGTTTTTGCCAATTTAAAAACTCGAGAATCAAATTTTTTCCACCTTTTTTACGGCCTTTTGTCTCCTTCTGTTGATTATTTTCATAATTTCCCTAAAAGTAATAATTTTATTATCAATAAATAATATTTATTCAGCATTATCTTTTTACACAGTTAAACAAATAACAGCGAAATGAACTTACTGAGGCAATGAATTTAAAGTACTAAGTTTCATGTACTGATGTGCATTAAATCTATATTGATTGTAATTTAAGCATTAAATGTAATGCTACCTGGGAGCCTTAATATCACCTTAATGTGCAAGGTACATTACGTTTCATAAACAGTAGTACATTAAATCTGCATTGATTTTAATTTACGCATTAAATATAATGTACAAGTACAGTAACCACTCTTTAATGTGCAAGGTACATTAACCTTAATGTACAGTCGTACATTAAATTAAATGTAATTTCTGATCACTAGAACCACTGATTAAATTTATTAAATACCTTCCTCAATGTTTCGCCAAGCTTTCAATTTCTTGAAGGCGTTATTATTTGGGTATTTAAATCAGAATATCCCTTAAAATATCTCGACCACATGCACATGCTACCATTTCTTACGATCTCAACATAATCTCTCCTAACAAACTTGCGTTCATACGCGACATCCCTTCATTGTCTCTTTCTTACGAGATGATACACTCGCACCAAGTTTTATACGTTGATATCATAACAAATTGAAATACGTTTTTCCTGGTGAGTTTCGCGTTTGATGGATGATGTTTTTATAATTCTGGATTTTTTTTTAATTTCAACTAAAGATTTTAAAATAATCTTGATCCGAACATGTACACACATTTGGTAATTTAACTTAATGAGATACGTAGATTTGTTAACTGACGACTCATCAGTTAATTACTTCTATTAATACTTTTTCTCTAAATATCGCTTTATTGTTCGAATTTAATATTCCATCTCACTTGGTAGTTTTTTTCACCTTTCTTGCACAACTGATTCTTATGTGCTAATCATTACTGGAATAAATAATCGAAGTGTTTTTTTTTAAATGACCCATTATGTTTTGTTTTATTGTGTGAGTGGGCGGAAAAGTGAAAACAATTTCATTGTTTTTCTTCCACAATCTACGTATTACAATTGTAATATCTGGTTTGTAAAGCCAGGGACCTCCCACATCTTGAAGTGGATTCAGGTTATTACCTCCTGATAACGACGGTCTATCGCTGCAACGACATGATGCTTTTTGAGATATGCCACTATCACTTCTGTATTGTGAGGACAACACTCCGCTGTATCAGTAAGCCCGAGGCTGTGTTCTGGTCAGGTGAGTCTAATAATAATAATAATAATAATAATAATAATAATAATAATAATAATAATAATAATAATAATAATAATAATAATAATAATAATTAGAAGGAAATAACGAACGTCATTTTATGTAAGTAAATCGTGTTAATTGTCAGAGCGTATGGGCCTACTTACCAGAACCTCTTACCAGAACTTTCAAACGCGAGTTTAACCTCAGAAAGTATTAAAAACATTAGTATTTGATCGCCTTTTTATTTATGATGACTTTAGGAATTTAAAAAAATACTATATTAGAGAGACTATTAGTAATTTGGGGCAACTTCAGAATAAAAAGAAAAAATTGGTGAAATTTTAAAATCGCCTACTTCTGTCAGGGTAATCCTATTCGCTTGAGAGAAATAATTTATAAGGCAAATTTGTAGAGAATTTTATGATCTTTAAACTTGTACATAACTATTTTTTCACTAAGATCAACCTTTGAAAAGTTATTACGCAAAACCCAAAAATTGCCCGAAATTTATTTGGTTTATTTACTTTTCCGGAAGTCTTTCGAGGTGGAAAACTTAGGGTTTTGTTACTAACAAAATTTAAAAAAATTCTACCTCACCTTTCCTAAGGCAAAATGACTTGTACTATAAGTTAACATCTAATAATGTGCAATAACATTGAGTTGTTTTTTAATCTAAACATTGAGTTGTTTTTACTTTTTAATATGATTAGATAGGAAGCTGTTGCAGATGGTCAGTAGTAGTGCATGAGTTAAATAGGGTATATTTGTAAATAGGGCAACATGTGCAAAAGCTTTCAAAATCTGGTCCCTGCTGCTAGTGTCTCCTCGGTCTACGCAATAGCGCATGCGGTGATCATGTCGGAATGGATTCGTATTAATTCATTACAATATATAATAAAGGCAAATATATTTCATGTCATTATTGTATTTCAAAAGCTGGTTCCTCGGAAAAGCCATCAGCACAATCCTCTATGCTCATATCTTCTAGCAGAACGATGTAAAGGTATAGGGGCAGGGTTCACTTATATTATTAACAAAAATACGGGCCGCCTAATTTTTTTTCCCTGAAGGTACTGAAAAATCACAAATACGCAGGACCGGGGGATTGTGTCCTTGAGATCTAACCAGTATTTTTCTCTTGTTTATGTGTAAAATAAAGGTAAAAGTACACAATCCCAAAACTATGCTTTGGAAACCGGAAAGCAAAAAACTGAATTGATCTGCCCAAAAATTTAAAATTTCATGTTACATAACATTTGTTCATCTGTAAACAACTCTCTTTAGGGAAAAATCCTTCTTTCCTTCAAACAAAGAATAGATCAAAGTAGAATTAATGTAATGTGTTTAGTCCATTTAGCATATTTCCGTTTAAAAAATGTAAAGAAAAAATTGGTGCCGTTTTCGAGAAAATGAAGTTTGAGCGTTTCTGAAAATGCAGCAATTTGAACTCATTTTCACAGAAAGGTTTTGAGTATTCGAGAAACTTTATGACATATTTTGAAGCATATGTTAAATAAAATAAAATATACATAAATGTAATGTATACATTTTGCCGATAATCTAAATATGAAAGAAAATAAATTTAACAATACGTCTCCCTTAAGAACAATGGAAACAAATGAGTAGGAACTAAAGACGGGGTATGAGTACTCTTTTCAAATCTCTTTCTTACGTCTTTCTCTTTCTAATGTCTCATTTTTATGATTTTTCCTTGTCAGAAGACATATTATGAAAAGTATTGAACGACTCAAGCCATTATTTCAAATGGCGACCGTTAAGAAATTTAAAAGCACGTTGTCCGTTAAAAACAAACGAAACAAATGAATTGAAGCTAAAGACGGGGTATTCTTTTCAAATCTCCTCTTTCTTGCATCTTTCTCTTTCGAATGTCTCATTTTTATGATTTTTTCTTGTAAGAAAGTAAGTTATGAAAAGTATTGAACGACACAGCCAATATCACAATAACGAACTTAGATGGTCATAAACGCCGGCCGGATTTGTTATTTACTTTGTGTCGGCCTATTGACGTTTATATTTACACAAACTACCAAGAAGTCGCTTTCTACCTATGCTTGGAACCCAGCATGTCTCATGTTTTCGCATGTTTAAGTTAAAAGTAAAATATTTTCTGCTGCATAACTGTTTCTATACAATTAAAGACTATACTGATCGTCAAAAAGAAAAATAATGTTTATTAATGTGATATATGATGCATTAGTTGACATTTGTATTTAATATTTTTTGAAAACGATTTAATATGCCTACAGAAAGCATATCAAGTAATTTTGCGAGTTGCAAACAACTCCTCGCAACATGCTTTTCATAGACATATTAAGTCATTTTCAGCTTCCGGGTCATTGACCCGGAATGACCCGGTTTGTCCAATTTCCTCGATCCATTGAGAAGAAGCTGAAATGGCCCCTTGTTTTGCTTCTACACATAAATATAGTTTCACAATGCGCACGTTTTTTGAGCTCTCCTTTTCCTTGTCTTGGTAGGAAGAGAGACGGGAGGGTCGATTGCGGGGGGCCTATTTTGTTAGCAATGCAAAAACTCAAATATGCAATTTGTTTACCATTGCAAATAAGTTTTTTATAACTCGGGAGAGAAAATGCCTAATTTTTTTCAAATCTTGCTAATCTCGCGCTTTTTCAATTTATTATTAATTATTATTTATTTTGTTTTATTTTTTAAACTTTTATTCATCTTGCAACTGCTTATAGTTTTAAAAAGTGTTAGGAAGGTATTCTGGAGCTCAAGAAAACGTGCGCGGATGGTACGTAAGGGGTAGCCCTTACGGCACATACAGTCTTTGCTGTGCTTTGACTAAATAAATCAAATCAATTTTTTAAGTGTGTTACAGATAAAACTATGAGCAACCTAGAAGGTCGACATGCATTGTGGGAACCGTGGGAAAATGCGGTGTTGCAGAGCTCTATGTTATTGAAAAGGGGGTTAATGGAAATGGAGGGCACATTCAAAAGCGTTATAAGCACAATGGAAAAAACGTTAAGCGAGAAAGCTGAAAAATCTATCAAGCATTTTGAAGAGAGATTTAAGAAACTCGAATCAGCTATGCAAAGTATAAAAGACAAAACACGTCAAAGGGAAGAGGAACAATCGCGGAGAACGGAGGAAATAATACAAAAAAGATTGGAAACGACCATAAAAATCTTGGAAGAAAGATTACAAAAGAAAATACAAGAAGAAATTCTAAATGTACAAGAAAAGACGCAGAAAAATATGATGGAAGCTCTTCGAGTAGTGGAAGGAGGAAGGAAACAACTGATAAAAGAAGAAGTGCAAGCCATGGAGGAAAGAACTGTGGACAAAATTGAACAATCGGTACGTGCCATGGAAGTGAGTATGCCGGAGAAAGTCGAACAAACAATCCGCGAAAATGACGACAGAATGAAAAGACTGGAAAATATGGTTCGTGGGAGAGAACGCAGAGCCCATGAGCTACTACAGAAAATAGAAGAAACCTTCGTCCAATCTGAGAGGAAATCGTCCAACAGCTCGGAGCCAACAACTCGGAGCTCTTCAAAACCAACACCGGATGGTGACGAAGATGCCGATAAAATAGAAGATCGCATGGCAAATCTGGAGGCCTTCGTGAACACATCTGTGAGTTCCATGTTCTCCCGGGTGGAAGTCGTGATATCCCAATTAGAACGACATCCCAGCCAACATCAGACATCGCCCTCATCCAACACCAAGACCGAACCTGATGAAGGGACGACCTTGCGAACGGCGGCCAGAGAAGGCGACATCGCAGCCGTCAGAACGGCCCTCTCCGCCGGAGCTCGCATCGACTGCCAGTGCCCTAGTGGGCTCACGGCGCTACACTGGGCGTCGAGAGCAGGCCACACAGCCGTCGTGATGCAACTGCTCGACGCCGGAGCAGACCCCGACCAGGCAGACCACCACGGCTGGACCGCGTTGCATTCGGCTGCGGAGAGGAACCGCGTGGATTGCGTGGAGGTGCTCGTCGCGCAGGGGGCGGACGTGGAAAAGCAAGACGAGTACGGCTGGACCCCGCTCCACGTGGCCGCCAACGCCGGCCACGCCCCCGCCGTGCGTGTGTTGCTGCACGCCGGCGCCGATCGCGCCAAGAGGAACCGTGTGGGCGAGACGCCACTCGACGTCACCTTCAGGTAGGGTTGCCAACCGTCCTCGTCAAACCGGGAGCGGTAACTCAATGAACCAACATCTGTTCTGCAGTCTCTCTGACCGGGAGGTTCTAAGTTCGAGTCCTGACGGCGGCAGGATTTTCGACACTAGCTTGTCAGCTAGGTGGAATTCAGTCGCTGTCTGGAGGAGAATTCTATCAGCCGGCTGCTCTCATCGGTAGTTTTCCGTGGTTTCTCCAATTAACACCAGGCAAATGCCGGAGCAGCACCCTAACAAACGGGCTACGGACCGCGCGCGATCTTTCCTTCCTCTTCCTTGTTCTATCCTCACCTCTTACTCATACACACACTTACACTAACAAGAACAATACTACCACACATGCCGGGAGACCGGACGGGGACTTAGAACTTGTCCGAGCTGGGGCGGTGCCCCGCTGGTGGGAGATACCTGGTTGGGGAAAACCCCGCTAGTCGACGGTAGGTTGGCACCGGATCCCGCCATCCAGTGGGAAAATCACCGTCACGTCCCGATCAAAAACGTGCACTACACTTAGGGGACTAATGACCTCAGTAGTTGACGCGCCCGGAATCACTAATAATCAATCAATTGTCCTGTAGTTCTCCTTTGTGTAAATGTCCTCCTTTTAGTATTTTTTTATCATATCATTTTTATCACATGAATAGCAGCTAGCTTGTATTGTTTATTGTTTAATTTAAAATAGAAAACATGAATAACCTTTTTCTGAACTCTGACACACGCATGCATGATAGTGTCTGTTTAGCGACTAATATTTAAAAAAAAAGTTCAGACCATCTTCATCTGCATTTTGTGAACGAATCTTTTCACTTGAAGCGTAAATGGAGAGAAGAAAGAAATAGAGCTGATGTTAGTCTAAATTAAATATTTATAAAAAGAATTGTGTTGATACGTTGTTTTTGTCGCGAATTGGCCATTTGCGCTCACGCAAACGTCAATTGTACTCCCGAGGCAGTGATATTTTTCCTTGTGGTATACTTGTGCCACGTATGTGTGTGTGTGTGGGGGGGGGGTCAGCATTTCTATGCTGAGACCATTTTTACACACCAGGATTGTTACCCCTGGTGGATAACGTATGGAAATGATGGATGAATTTGATTGATTGATTGATTCATGTTTCCGGGCACGTCAACTGCTTTGGTCATTAGTCCCGTTAGTGTCGTGCATGTTCTTTCTCGGGAGATGGCGGTGATCTTCCTCCGCTGGAGGCGAGATCCGGCGCCGACCTATCGTCAGCTAGTGGGGTTTCCCCCTAACCAGGACTCTCCCACCAGCGGGGCACCGCCCCAGCCGGGACAAGCTCTATGCTCCCGACCGGTCTCCCGGAATATGTGGTAGTGTAGTGCATGTTCGTGTAAGTGTGTGTGTAAGGGGAGAGGATAGGACAAGGAAGAGGAAGGACAGATCGCGCGCGGTCCGTGGCCCGTTTGGAAGGGTACTGCTCCGGTATTCGCCTAATGATCGGAGAAACCACGGAAAACTACCGATCAGAGCGGCCGGCCGCTAGAATTCTCCTCCAGACAGCGACTGAATTCGACTTAGCTGAAAAGCTAGTGTCGAAAATCCTGCCGCCGTCAGGACTCGAACCTAGGACCTCCCGGTCAGAAGCGCTGCAGTGACATCAGTTGATGCACTGAGCTACCGTTCCCGGTATGAAGGATGAAATTGACATTCACAAACACACACACAAGCATAACCATACCCGCGATCGTTCGGTCCAAGATCGCCACGGCACTACTCGCTTAGCGATCTCGGGTACCCGGATCAACTGTTGTTTTTATTTATTTATTTTTGCTAATCGAGAGTCCTCGTGCATGTTAGTGTAAGTGTGTGTGAAAGGGGAGAGGATAGGACAAGGAAGAGGAAGTACAGATCGCGCGCGGTCCGTGGCCCGTTTGCTCTGGCATTCGCCTGGTGTTGATCGTGAATACATGAACATTGTCGGCCTCCCTGCTTCCAGAGTCGCCATCCGGCACCTCCTGCGCCAACCCGCCGCAGACGGTGAAGAAGGGTCTTGCGCGCCAACAGCGGACGGGACGGTGAAGTTGAGGCCAACGCATCGAGACACGATGCGTCAGCTCCGCCTGGCTCTGCAGGACGACAGCGGGAAACAGACGGCCTCGGATCGACCCCGCGATAAGAGCTTGGGCCGATCTCCGCAGAGGACTCCGCGAGGTGGCCACATGCATTTCAAGGCGACTCCATACAGAGGGAAACAGTTTGGCTCGAACGTCCCACGACATTTTCTGGGACGCAGAGGTTCCAGCAGCCGGGGACGTGGTTTTTCGTCAACAGAGTCACTTCAAGACGATGGTTTTGAACGCGTATTTGATTATTAATAGTTATTTATGAACCAAGAGCGTTATCGATTGTTCCAATGACCATCGGGCTTTTTGCGGCCCGAGATCATTACAACCAGTTAACGTCTGTGGTGCATATAAGATTTTATTTTTTACCTGATTTTAATGATTCATATTTACTTATTACTGGATGTTGTCTGCGGTTGCCTTTTTCTTATTTCCCTCCCATAATTCCTTTTCGTAATTACCTCCAAATGAAAGCAGTCACGCGACTGCTTTCATTTTTCCTGGTAACCACGAACATATTTCCATTGAGGTAAGTTATGCAGTGTATATCGAGCTCCATATCAAAAGAAATAACGTATCAGCTAAATAAAAATATTTTTTAAATAGTTTTGTACTTTTCGGAGTTGAAAAGTAAATGTCAAAAAAAGCAATTTACCATCCATGATTGAGTTTGGTTGCTAAAAAAGCTTGGTTACTAAAAAAGCGAGTTTCGGCCTTAGGTCGGCAACTTAACAATGTATACGAGATACATAAAATGGTTAAAAGTAGTCAAAGATAGGATTTGTTTTATACCGAACTCATAACTTTACACTTAACTTTTAGAATGATATAATTATTTTCGGTTCTCTATTAAATACTGACTTCAAACTATTGTAAAATGTTTTATATTGCTGTTAAAAGCATTGACACATCGTTTAACATTAGTTCTTCCGCCATTAGACTGAAAACCTTACTTTTATAAGTTCAACCTACGACTTTTAACAGTACATAAAGCTAACAATGAAAACGAATTTACTGAAGTATATTTCCTGCTTTGTTATTCCTTGTTCACGAGTGTATTAATACATTTTTCTTCCTTCTAGTAATTGAGTAAAATTTTGGTACTTTGCAGAGGTTGGAGGGGTCGCCAGGGGCGGCGAAATTTCACAATAAATAATATCTTGTAAAGATTTGCACATTTCATTTCGTATTTTTGTCGTACCTACGATTCGGACCGATTGAAAAAAGTACAGAATCTGACATGACTTATTCTGTGACTTATTTTAATGACCTGTAATAATGACACCTTGCTCATTGTGTGGACTGGCAACACCGTCTGTAGACCCTACTGATTTGTAGGGATTCACTGTATTTTATATTGTGCTTGGATTGTTTATGACATATTTAGCGAGAATGACTCTTATCATATGAAGAATAGTGTCTAATATCGTGTAATAACGCCTGCAAATTATACATATTATAGTGCGGAAAGGAAATTCCGTGAGTGGTGCTCTGACAATCAAAAGAAAGTTCCTTCAGTCGTCCAATTCACATTAACTGAATCGTAGATATGTACACAGTTTCCAAACTGCGATTTTAGTGTTCATGAGTAGGAGTAGTAATTGTTAAATTAATGAATTTTGTTGAAAATTGTAATGTTCATGTCGTATATGCTCGACTATGTATCAAATATTTTATTTACGTTTATTTATGTAATTGTATGTTTGACTATCTGCTACATAGTTCAAGCTTGTATATTATAGTCTTTTACATTGAAGTACCTAAATAAAATTTTCCTTTCGCCCTGGACTGCTGACACCTACGCTGGCGTACCACAGGAAATGTTTGACTTAAGGCATACTCAATTCTTAAGTATTATTAAGCACATAAAACTATAGAAGATTCCTCAAATAACTGAAGCATTCTAAAAAATTGCTTGACACCATAATAAAATTGATGACGTAAAATGACTATGGTGACTATTTAAATAGATATTTTTATTTAAGTGCTAATAGAGCTCGCACATATTAAGGTGAAACATATTCTCATCATGAAGACTTAAGAAAATTAAGATTAAAATGCTACATTTTTAGAAAAAAATTAACTAATACTAGGATTTTTATTTGAATTCTAAGAAATCTAGCATGATTTTATTGGTCGATCTGCTGTTCCAAATTAATTTCCTTTGTTCAGAATGCTTTAAGTAGTTTATATTTTAATCAATTGACATTATCTCTAAGTAAGGCGACCTATCGACCTCCTTTTATTTACTATTTTAAAACTAATGTCAATCTTTCTGAATTCAGAGATGCCGCGCAGAACTATACCCTTCACGTTGCAATAGAGTTAGAAAAGATGCGATTAATGTTGTCAGATCAGACGAATTCCCGCCGCTTTCAGTAGTTTCAGGATAATTTTGATCAAATTCTGATTTAAATCTGAAAAGATTTTTGAGGAAAAGAGAAATCAAGATTGAATGTTGATACTCTAGCTGCAGCACTTTCCGTAAAGTTTAATATGAAGGATACTTCTTGCTCCAAAATTTCTAATATATTGTTACAAAATCATATATTTACAAATAATATTTATTCAATAGAAAAATACTCGTTTAATTAAAAGAGGTGAACATAATTAGTGTATTTTTGTTTGAATTAATAAAAATGTTTCTTTAATTTATGTTGTACTTTTTTTCTTAAAAGTATTCGCCCACCTTTTCATTGTAAAACAAATTTGTCACCGTACTCACAAGGGTACGTCTAAAGCATTTAACAAGATTAACCGTAATGTAAATAACTGAGTTTTCAGAAGAAAAAATGTTAAAATGAATTCTACTAAATGAATGAAATTAATATTAAAATGAGTAATACTTAATAGACAGCAATTTCTAAAATTGTAATTCGTAAAAATTTTTAGCAATTTGTATTTTAAATTACATTTTTACTTTCTCGTATGCGTACGTATCTGCGGAGTGTGATCTGTTAAGAAACACCCCTGGAAACATTAAATTTCGCGTCAAAAATGCCTTCGTCCGAGAGTTGAAGGACCTACGGATAAAAGTCTTCCGTGATGCCTACCTATGAAACTGAATCAACATTAATTTTTGTAATGTTGCTTTCAAGTTTCCATAATACGATAATTCGTATTGTAACGAATATTGCGTCACCTGGTGGCACCACCACGAACTACCTGCATGCGCAGATTGCGTCATCTGCCGGCGCCACCATGAGCTGCCTGTGTGCGCGGGTTGCGTCATCTACCGGCGGCCCCTGCACTAGATTGTCCCAAAATGTTCGCGGGGTCCGGAAAGTTCTCGACGGCACCCGCCGAGTATAAATACGCGGCGGCCTGCGACCACGAGTCAGTCTTAAGTCCGAAGTGGAAGCTGAGCTGTGAAGTTGAGCATCGCGGTGAATAGCAGTGCAGTGATTGTGCTCAGTGACGTGAACCGTGGTCAGTGCATCGAACTGTGGTTAGTGCAGTGGACTGTGACCAGTGAATCGGACTGTGGCCAGTGCATCGAACTGTGGTCAGTGCTTAGGACTGTGTGACAGTGTAAGAGAAGTGAACAGTGTAAATAAATAATCAAGATTATTAATTTAGTGTAAATAAAAAATCAAGAGAAGTGTACTGTAAATAAATAATCAAGAGAAGTGTAACGTGTAAAGAATAATCACGTGTTTTAAGTGATTGTGTTAAGAAACAGATAAAACGTTTTTATTAAAATAATACCAGAGTTTTAATTCACCACCTAGAATCGTAACAATATAAACGTATTGTTATAAGAGAAGCGCTAAGGCAGCGAATGAATGGCTTAGTGTTGAAGTGTTGTTTCAGAACTGGACGAGTGGCGGTTTCGAATTTGGGTAGATATTTTATCTAGAGGCAAAATTTCAGATCTTTTATGGGGGGCAGAGGGTCCTCCCGCATACGATAGTAAAAAATCCTCTGCACCAAATGACATATAGTAGTTACACTTTTAACATAAAAATAGATTTTTGAAAGGTTCCTTGGCTCCCGTCCCACCACCCACACCCCTCTACAGCCAGAAACGAGTGTTTTAAACTTTTAATTATTTCGTCAATTTTCACTATTTTATCTGATTGAAAAAATATGAAATATAAGAAAATAATTTATACTATCAGAAAAACATTTTTACTTTCTCGTATGCGTACGTATATGCGGAGTAATATACGTAGTATAGAGAAATTTATGTAATGCTACGGAAAATCTATATATCAGCACGTTCTGGCGTAGATATTTTTCACATGCGAGCAATCGCGTAGTATTTCGAGACTAGAATATGACGTCGCCGATGCTGTAAATTGTTTTTAATTTTTTTTCATGTGTTGAAAATTTCGTTCATGCCTAGCTTTATTCAAATATGAATTACTGGCATTGGTCTTACCAATGAATCGTATTAGCTGTTAATGTTAATATTTTGTTTATTTACTTGATGCGACAGCCCGCGTACGGGCCATTGCCTTCCAGCAGTGTCCCGGACTCGCAGCTATGGGTTAAGGGGTACGTGTGGTTAGTACGAAGACATCCCCACGCCGTATTTGAGAAGTGAGTTTTGCCATCGTCACTCAGCAACATATACTCTGACATCGCAAGGAAAACGCACATTATAATTTTGGACGACCGGTAATCGAACCCAGGGTCACGTCATGGAAAGCAAGCATGCTGACCAATGGGCAGTGTGAATAAAAACGAAGTGTTTACTACTTTTTTTTTAATTTGTTGCGTCTCCACCTGGACGCAAGGCGTCTCCAAGCCCCGTTAAGGGGCGTTGAGCGCTTTAGCACTGGGGAGTAATCCTCCATTAAAGTGCTTTCTACTTTTTAATCTTTGTCAAGTCTCGTCACGTCGCAATCAGTCATTGCCTTTTATCCCTTCGGCCAGGGGCTCGACGACGTTAGGTCCCGGGGTTCCTGGACGGTCACCCAACCACGAACCCGCGAGTCTCGAATGCGCTTAACCTTCGTGACTTCACGGAGCGTACTAAACGCATTCGGCTAGCGCCGCCGGCACTAGTTTCAGCTAACTAGCTTAACTAGTAAAAGCATTTACTTCTAGTTAACGTATCTAGTAAAAGCATTTGCTTAATTTGGCGTGAATAACCTTATACTTCTACTAGGTATGCAATGCTGGAAAAATAAGTAACTACTTGTTAGGGAATGCTGGGTAACAAACCCAGCGCCCTCTATGTACTGATCTCGCGCGCAGCGTGTTGTGAGGTTAGATTTGCTTTGTGGTGTTGTTGAGTTGTGAGATTCATTTTGAATAGTATTTGATGCTGTAGAACGCTGAAAACCAATGTATTTTCTTTGAAAACCTGGATCACTTACGAAACGCAGGAAAACTTCTAATCTTTGCACGTTTGTCAGACCACCTCCTCTTATCTCCGTAGATTCGCCAAGGAAGTGATTTGCCAGCCACCCCACATTTTCCTTATGAAATCTAAATAATTCCCGGTTATCAATTTCAGATGTAATAACGCGAGGGCAATAGTTTTTCGGTGCTCGTAAATTCAAGAACGCCCCCATGATAATTATTATTATATGGTTATGTCCTCACACGTACATTCAAGCATGAATATACGTGTTTTGAACACATCCATACTCGCGTAACTCACAGAAGAAACCCACTTTAAGTGCGATTACCACCGTGCTTAAGAATTTCGCAGTATTTACTAATGAAATTAAGCAAAACAGACTTTTATTCACACCATTTTAAGTAAACGCTGGAAAATACTAGTACTTACTACAAGTGTAAGTATTTACTATAAGTAAGTATTATTTACTACTAGTAAAAGCTAATACTTAAACTTTATTCGTCGAAGTGTTAGTAATTTTCTAGTATAAGCATTTACTTTATTTTATTCACACCACCCAATGAGCTAAACCGCGAGGGCTGCTTATGTTAAACTTCCGTTCAAAACTTCCCAACACCCACTGGCCTTGTATGATACCTCCATACGGGATATGATTTCGCGAATGCTGCCGATCTCACTAAGGGTCTTCAGGTACAAAATTCAAAAACAGACAGTTCACCCAAAATTTTAGACACGATGTTCGTTTCCGAAACTTCTTATGAAATTCTCGAAATAATCGGTAAACTAAAAAATAAATATTCGTCCGGTTTACATGAATTCCCGGATTCTTTGTTAAAGACCTGTGCGTATGCCATTATACACCCGTTAACTCACATATTTAATTCGTTATTCACCGGAACGTTTCCAGAAATTTTCAAAACAACTAAAATTAAGCCGTTCTTCAAAAAAGGCAACGAAAATGAAATTCAAAATTATCGGCCCATTTCTGTTCTATCCGTTTTTTCAAAAATATTAGAGAGAATTTTTTATGTACGAATGGAAACCTTTCTCAAAACACACGACGCGCTTTCAGATTGCCAACATGGATTTAGAAAATCAAAATCAACGGAAACAGTTATATTTTCTTTTCTTAAAGATGTCGCCTCATCATTGGATCAAAGCGAGGCACCTATTGGATTATTTTTAGATCTCTCAAAAGCTTTTGACGTCATTGATCATGACATTTTACTTTCAAAATTACCTTCATATGGAATCTGTGGTATTGCTCTAGATTGGTTATGTTCGTACCTTAAACAACGATCTCAGAGAGTGGAAATACCTAACTGGATTGATGGAACATTACGTACGGACCTTTCCGACTCTTTGCCCATTGCACGTGGAGTTTCTCAAGGATCGATTTTAGGCCCTATTCTTTTCCTACTTTACGTAAACGATATGCCCTCGACGATTTGAAACGGAAGAACGGTTTTCTTTGCGGATGATACGAACATCCTTTGCAATTAAGAAACAGTAAATAGTACAATATCAGATGTGTCAAATTGGTTCCGAAATAACAAATTAATAGTAAACGAAAAGAAAACGGTTTTAATGCAGTTTTCCATTTCAAATAAACCATTCTGTGCTCCATTGAAAATGAACGGTGTACCATTGACTGATGTTAAGGCAACAACATTTTTAGGTCTCTCAATTCAGTCAAACCTTAAATGGAACGTCCATTTAAATGAATTGAACACAAAATTAAGTTCATTATGCTACGCGTTCAGAATTCTTGCAAATTCAGTCAGCCTTCATACTGCTCGTTGTGTATATTTCGCGAATGTTCATTCCCACCTGAGATATGGCATAATATTCTGGGGAAATGCATCTTATAGCTCCCAGACTTTTAGATTACAAAAACGAATTGTTCGAATAATAACCAAATCCCACCCACGTGATTCTTGTAAGCCTCTCTTCATTAATCTATGAATTTTACCATTACCTTGTCTGTTCATTTACGAATCAGTGGTTTTTGTCAAAAATGACTTGCTTAACGGCGGGAATGTATTTTCAAAAACTTCCGATGTCTATTAGTATAACACTCGACGTAGAAATCATATTCATCAGGTGACAGTATCAACAGCCCATTACAAAAAATTCACACATAATACATGTACATTATTTTACAACACTTTGCCAGATGACATTAAACGATTAAATTCGATAGAAATGTTTAAATCCAAAGTGAAATCGTTTCTGCTGCATAACTGTTTCTATACAATTAGAGACTATACTGAGCATCACAACAAAAGTAACATTAATTTTAACAATGATACATAATGCATTATTTACCATTTGGACGTTATAAATGTGTATAAACAACCTGTAACAAGTATTGTACTGCTTCCTCCGGGTCAATGACCCCCATCTCGATCAGGTTTTTCGTCCAGTTTCCCTGATCCAATGAGCAAATGCTGAGATGGCCCCTTGTTTTGCTTCTGGACATAAATGTAACTTCATTATCTGTGCACGTCTTCTAGAATTCATTGGGAAATATAGTTATTCAAATTATCGTTTCCATGTTGTTGCGGCAGGAAGTATTATTCCTTGACGAAGGACATCATGGATAAGAGCCCAAACTTTATTGCTTTTATATCCTTGAAAATAGATTTTATTACATGAGATCTTTCTTTGCTTTTTTTTCCTCCCAAAATTCATGTAGTATATGACTTAGTGTAGGGATCACAGAATTAACTTCTCCCCATAGCACGTCATACACAGTTTCAACTGTTTTTTGACGTAAAATAAATAAATAAATAAATCTATGAAGTACAAAGTGAATGACACAATAATTACACATATTTAAGAAAGGGGGAACTTATAGAAGACTATTTGGAACAAGGGATACCAGATTTTATATGAATCTATGTTCTAAAGCAGTGATATACTTAAATAGTATAGATATTTCTTGTAACACACTTGTAATAAGGAACTTATAAAACATAAGTTAACATTATAGAGGAGTTAAATAACAAAGTAACAAATTTTCCAAACACAATTTTCTCTTCTGTAATTAAATACATAGACTAGTGCAAAACAGTGATCAAACAAATTGCAGATATAAAACCAGTGGATGCCACAAAGAATGCCCAGATACCTCATTAACATATTGAGACACCAATGTGTCTCAATGAAATCTAATACAATTCAAACACCACAATTTTTTAAATATAAACTAACTTGATACCACAGATGTCTAACGGCTTACGGAGGATCAAATAAAAATGACACAAATACCTGGTTTCTACTAGGCTGGTTACTTCTGTCGTAGGACCAAACACACCAATATCAATCATACATGGCCAATAACTGCGAGTCCAAAGTAGTAAATGAATTCAAACAAATAACATGCGACTCAGACATAGAATGCTCAATTGTAGAAATTCCAGAGCTGAACATTGTCCTCCCAAGCATTTACCAAGCACCTGATGGAAATCTTCAAATATTCTTAAAAAACTTAGAAATAATCTTGGATAAATTAACAAAGTGGACTCATTACTCTATCATAATCTGTGGCGATATAAACATTAACTTCCTACCTACAGCTAGTATCATTCATGAAAAGGACAGAATCAAACTAATAAACTTAGTACGCTCCTACAATCTACATGCAGTAATCAACACACAAACCAGGCAATCAAAGAACTCCCAAACATCAATAGACCAAATAATAATAATATTTTATTGATTATAGACTTACAGATAGTATCAAGCAAAGTCTGTCTAGAAATTATTTAAAATTACAGTAAGTTAATTATTTTTTTAACTACATTCACTTAAAGTAATAAATCAACAAATTTATATTATCTTGAAAAATTATATGCTAAAAATATATATAATTTACTTGATAAAATACAGTTTACTTGGTAACTTACATGATTAATAAAGCATGGAAGGACTCACAATAAACATTAATATAATTTACATTTTAATTATACACTGTCACATTATTAAATTAATCATAACATTAATAATGCATTGTATTAAGAAACTAGCAGATTACGATACAGTGAAAAAACAACTTACAATTTGTGTAATTCACATTATCTTACAGTAATATCTTAATAAACTTACAATAACTTCTATATGAATATATTAGGTGTTACTAATGTAGTTACTAATTGTAAGTGCTTAGAATTTCCAGACATATTATACAATATTTACTATATTATTAAATAGTACATTGTCTTATTGATACAGAATTACTGGTACACAGTGGTCACTCTTGTAGCAGTACATGGTTTTTCATTTCAGAAAAGTCAAAGCAGTTCAGATATCTTACATGGACATACACTAATAAGATGGTGTTTAAGCAATGTTTTGAAGTATTTATCATTACCTAATTTTATGGTGACTGGGAGATTATTAAAAAGCTGAGCTGCAATGCAAAAAGGATCTTTATTAGTTGAAGACTTGCTGGTGAATATCCTGTGATAGTCCCTATGTCCTCTAGCATGATAGTTATGTACCTCTTTATTCATAACAAAGTATTGATTATGATTATTTCTCAAGAGTACGTAGTATTTATTGATTCAGACAGATTAGTTTCTAGAAGACAAAGATTTTGCCCACTGCTTATTAATGTTGTATCATCCGCATAAGAAATTACAGAGAAATCAGAAGAGCTTGGAATATCATTAACATATATTAGAAATAACAAAGGTCCAAGCACAGGTCCTTGCGGAACACCTGTGGTAATTGTATCAAAATTTGATTTAACTTTGGATAAGAAATTTTCAGATTGCCAGAGGATCTCTGTACATTGCTTACGCCCAGTGAGGTATGATCTAATGAAGTCATTAACTCCACCCCTTATTCCATAATAATCTAGTTTTGTGAACAGTTTTTCATGAGATACACTATCAAATGCCTTTGAAAGATCAATGAATATACCTGCTGTCTTCTTATTTGATTCCAAGTTTCCAATGATTTCATGAATAAATTCCACAACAGCAGTGGTGGTGGAGAAGCCCTTCCTGAAGCCATGTTGTGATTTATTAAGGATATTATTAGATTCAAGAAAACAATTATCCTTACTATCTGGATTTTCAAAAATTCTAGAAAACCTTTTTAATGATAGACTCAAACATTTCCTCAATTCAAATAACATATTGACAGAGGCTCAACATGGATTCAGAAATGGTAGATCAACAGACACTGCTATCTTCACCTTTCTAAATAACATACTTCTTGCTCTAGATCAGAAAGAAATTCCCATCGGTTTATTTCTAGATTTATCAAAAGCATTTGACATTATTGATCATGACATACTGTTATTCAAACTTGAAACTTTGGGAATTAGAGGCATTGCACATCAATGGGTAAAATCTTACCTTTCAAATCGTTGTCAAGTAGTCACAATCAAGCATGTTAGAGATAAAATGATTTCAAGCCATTTTTCCCAACCTAGAATGATAAATTATGGAGTCCCACAAGGATCAATCCTGGGCCCTATACTATTTCTCTTGTACATCAACGACATGCCCCTGACTCTACAAAAGAGCAAAATGGTCCTATTTGCAGATGACACTAACATTATTATTAAAGCAAATACCCAACAAACTCTACAGAAAGAAGCACAAACAGTTCTAGAAGCACTAGTAAAATGGTTCCAGGAAAACAAACTCATCATAAACACCAGTAAAACTGTCTCCCTAAACTTTCGAAATCCACTCTCTAAAGAAAAGCCTCTAACACAATTGATGATAAAACACATGCCTGTAAAAATAGCCCAAAAAACAACTTTCCTTGGATTGACAATTCAAGACAATTTAAAATGGAACTCCCACATCACAGATCTAAACAACAAGCTTACCAAGTCATGCTATGCCATCTACATCCTTAAGTCAAATTCAAATTTGGATACACTACGAACAGTGTATTTTGCAAATGTCCACTCGCATCTAAAATACGGAATCATATTCTGGGGAAACTCCCCAGAAAGTATTCACACTTTTATCATCCAAAAAAGAATACTGAGAACAATGACAAACACTCACAAACATGAGTCCTGCAAACCACTTTTCAAGAAATTACAAATCCTACCACTCCCATGCATATACATATTTGAAATATTAATCTTCACAAAGAAGACGCTTATGGAAAACAAGGATTCTGTTACTCTAAATACTGATGTTCATAACTATAATACTAGACAAAACAAGAATCTGCATGTCCCACACTGTGAAACTTCACTCTTTCAAAAAAGTACCCTTTTTGAAGGCATCACACTATATAACAAACTCCCTAGTGAATTTAAAAGCTTAAACTCAATACACACATTCAAAAATAAACTGAAAGCTTTCCTGTTAAACCATACATTCTACAGTACAAAGGAATACCTACACCATAAACACATATCAACATCAATATAAACTAATAAAAATAATTTTTTTTTTGTTGCATATTCTGCTGCATGACTTGAAGCCCCCCCCCCCCCAGCTGATTGATGGATATAAAAGGATAGATCCAGCCCAAGCATCCATCTCATGAAGATTCTCCTTCTTCTCCTTTTTATTTATTTTTGCTCTCAACTTTAGCTTTACCCTACTATTTATAAAATTAATTTGTATTTAGCATGAAAACAGAATTCAATTTTTATACCTGTATTGTATTTAATATTTGAAATATTTGCATTGTACATTGTATGATCATATAATGTCCTGACTTGTCATACATGACTTATGCTGTATTTATGTGACAAATATATTATATTATATTATTATTATAATTAAGCCTTGCTAATATAACTTTTTCATAGAGTTTGCCAAATACTGAAGTTAGGGTTATAGGTTGATAATTCCTAACATCTTGTGTAATATTATTCTTAGCAAGTGGCCTTACAATACTAATTTTTCTGGATACTGGGAAAGTGAATACAGATAGAGATGAATTTATTAACTGAACTAGTATATTAAGAAGAGCAGGCTTACAATTTTTAAGAATTATTGTAGATATTTCATCATTCCCCGACGAGGAACTATTTTTGAGGGAATTTATTAGTTGATTAACTTCATTAGCATTTGTATGTTGGAGAAACCTAGATTTTGAAGTTCCAGAAGATAAAGTATTACTAGTATTACAGTGTTCTGCTTTGAATTTAAGAAATGGCAGTTAAAGGTCCTACAAATATCAGAAGGCTTATCAAGAAGAATGCCTTCTTGTAGTAGGTGTATGTTTTTATGAGTCTGTATTTTACCATTGTTAACTATATTCCACAGTGTTTTAGATTTGTTTGTTGAGTTGTTAACTTAATGAATTAATTGATAAGCTTTCTCATTCATCACTTTTAGCCTATATTGTTTTTTATACTGTTCATACTTATCATTATAAAAGGGGTTCTTAGTATCTCTGAACAGGTCATACATGTTTTTCATTTTATTTCTAAGAACAAGAATTTCATTAGGAAGTTTAATTTTTGGTTTCTTCACTACATTCATTTGCCTCTTAATAATGGGATATGCAATATTCAAATGATAATTTAATGTCCTCAGGAACAAGTTCCATTTCTCATTGACATTACTATTGAGTACTTCAGTCCATTCCTCTTTTAGGAGACATTCATTTAGCAAATGTAGTTTAGTATCCCTTGTGTCACGGGTGAATGTGTATTTTGGTAGTACAAGACTAACGGGGCAATTGATTATTTCAATGATTTGTGCAGTGTGATCAGATACATGAAAATCAATATTATGAGAAGAGTATTTATTCATTTCAATGTTTGTAATGATGTGGTCTATGGTAGAACTAAAATGGGTTGTAACACGTGTTGCCCCTAACTCCACATCATGAAGATTGAAGCTCTTCAGTAAATCATGTAGTTCGTGTTCAATATTAATATTCAAATCTCCCAATATAATTAACTTACAATTGTGGTTTCCTAAGAGTTTTGTTAAAAGTTCTTCAAACCAGAGTAGAAAGTCATTAACACTAGAATTTGTGGATCTATAAATGCCTATTATTTTTATGTTCCCTTTCATTGTATTTACATCAATACCTACTACTTCAAAAATTATTTCAGTACTTATGTCCAGTCTATTGATTTGCAAATTATGTTATTCTGCGCTATTATTGCAACACCACACTTTTATTGAGTTCTCTACAGAAATATTCATGAAGTTTATAGTTGGAGAAGTTATTCGTATTAATTTCATTATACTTAAGATGTTCAGTAATGACTGCTACATTTATAGACGTTTCTTCAAGAATTGTCTAAAGTTGTTCTACTTTGTTATGCATGTACTGAATGTTTTGGTGAAGAACACTGAGGACACTGTCTTTTTTAAAATTTCTATCACAGGTGTGTGGTCTTAATTGCTAAATGTCAAGGGGTGTCTCCTTCTTACATGGTTGCCTGAAGTTGTAAGAAGAAGTAATGTATGGTTGTTGTGGTGATGGTGTGGAAGCCACAATGGAAGCAAGGGGTTGAGATGACTGACTAGGTCCACGAGGAGTGACTAAAAGGGGAGAATGAGGTTTAGGAGGGAGAGAAGGGGTGAGAGTAATGGAGATGGCAGATTTATAAGTTTGTGTCATGTAAGAAGGAGGTAGAGGAATGAGAGATGTGAGAAGTGTAGAAAGATTGGGTTTCCCTTTTATGGAAAGATGCAGACCATGGCGAGTAAAATTTGTTCTGTCTAAGGATATAAGGTCTGCAATTTTAATTCGGGTGTTACTAGCAAGGAATACTTGTATGATTTCCTTGTTTGTTAGGTGGATTTTAGTGTTGTATTCTGTGGTGTCGTGTCTGAGTGGTAGGGTCGTCATGATTACATTTGTTTTCTTGGTGACCTCATTGAGTTTTTTAAAGTTTTCTTGTACATTAATTGAGGCACCTTGATCAATGTCATTGACCCCACCAATGACAACTACTGTGTCCCTTGTTGCGAAACAAGATGTATGACTGTCAATCTCACTTGTCACATCTGCCAATTTGGCATTGGGATAAAAATACCCTTGGACCTCATGAGAAGGGAGTTTCTCTCTCAGCAGGGAGGACATGTGCCTACCGTGGCTGTCAGCAAGTATGATTACCTTTGGTTTACCTGAGAGAGTATTGGTTTTCTGTGTGTTGCTCACATCGCCATGTTTTAGTTTTTGAGTTTTGTGAGCAACTTCAGTTTTTGGGAGGCGTGGTTTGGGTTGTGAGGGATGCTGGTTTTGTGTATGTGTGTTGGCTATAGGTGCAAAACGGTTTTGCCAAAACCGTTTTGGGATGAGAAGTTGGGAGGAAAGGGTGTGTATGGACGCCAACTGGACATTTTGTTTGTGTTACCGTCTGTAGACCAGTGCTTTCTGTGTTCATGCATGACCTCTTTTAGCCTCTTGCTCTCATTCTCTAGGGATGCAAAATATTGATGGGCTTCAAGAAGATTTTTGTTGAGTGTGAAAATGATAAACTCCTATGACCGCATGTCCATGTTGAACGTAAGGTTATGTGCTATTAGCTGTTGTAAACAAGTGAGTTGCTTTAATAAAAGGAATTGATTTAAGTGAAGTAATGAAACAATCTCAAGGTTTTTAGTAGATGAGCAGAATATAATAAAAATATAATAAAGAATTTGAAAGAGGGAAAAGATTGTATATGGCTGTACATGTTAAATGTGGATGTAAATAGTGTGAATTGTAGTAATAGTTCTAGTGTTAGTAATTATCATGTTCATATTTCAAATAATTCTTTGCAAGTAATGTGCTCAGTAAAAGTGTTATCAAATTTAACAGTGTATGTGACCTGTAATGGGACCGACATTCCATCTGCTGATTTGCAGTGGGTACTGCCATTGACTGCAAACTCAGTAGGTGGTCCCAAATCACAAATCTGCTGAGCAGGTATAGAAATGTTCATGACCAGAGTAGAAAGAAAGAAAGAAAGTGTGCATTACCACCTGCAGAAATGTAAAGAAAACTTAGATAAATGTTACGATGTAGCAGAGGAAGAAAACTTACCACATGTGAAAAATTTACAACTTATTGCTGACCAGGTAAATCTTCTACTTATCAAGAAACCTAGGTATTCGCCCATCACCGTTCTTTTTTCTTTTATGGTTCTCTCATTCTCAACATCATGTTTTAACTTTCTAAGGACTTGCATGCTCTTACCCACTGAAAGATACATCAGGCATCTATCATCTCTGTGTGTAGAGCCCTATAGTGAGGGTTTGAAAACAAAACATTATTTAAAGCAAATCACCCAAAATTTAAATGAAAGAGCACGTTATGTGAACCTTTTAGTTGATGAAATTTACATTAACTGTTGTTTAAAGTATAAAGCACAGTCACTTTTTGGCACCGCAGAAAATATCTTTGCTTCTACTAGTTCATTTGAACAAAGTAAAGATTCTTTGGCTAAAACTGTTGTCACTTTTATGTTGGTATCAGCATTCGATTCATTTAAGGAAGTTGTGAAATTATGTCCTGTCCAAAATATAACTGGAGAAGAACTTAAAAGAATTACTCTTGATGTAATCAATTTTGTCCAGAAATTAGATTTCACAGTAGTTGCTGTTATTGCTGTCAACAACAGGATCAACCAGAATATGTATTCCCTTCTCTCTAAGTCAGACATCTTCCAAAATCCTTATACTGCAGGCAATATATTTTTAATGTACGATACAGTTCATATCTTCAAAAACATTAGGAACTGTTGGTTACAAAAGAGTGACAAGTTGAAGTCCTTTATATATCCCGATTTTGTGAATGGTGAGCCGAAAAGTGCATGTTTTGAGTTTTTCTGAGGCTCTTTCACAAAGAAGAGCAAGCTTCACTTGTAAGAAAAACTTATAAATTGAATAATAAATCTCTGTATCCTTCACGGAGAGGCAGAAAGTTCACTTAGTAGATAATATTTTTCATTCTTCCACGATTTCAGCTCTGAGGACAAAATCAGAATGTTTAGAGACAGCAGACTTCCTTGCAATTATTCGTCGATGGTGGGATATTGTAAATTCGAACAGCCTTTTTAAAGGTACTGATAAATTGAATGAATGGTCTGGGTGTATTTCTAGTAGGGACAATTGCAAAATGAAGTTCCTACTAAGTTTTTTGCAGTGGGTAAAAAATGGAAATTTCTTTCTCTCTCTACAAGAGCTGGTTTGTCAGACGACAAATTTTCTGCCCTGGAAAGAAGCACAGCTGTCCTTTTGAAAATAGTAGAGTTAGCATTATATCAATTGCATTTTCCATGTGTATTGTGTGGCCAATTTCAAACTGACAACCTGGAAGGAAGATTTGGGGAATATAGACATCTTTCTGGGTGTAATTATAATATTTCATTTCGGCAAGTAGTAGAATCTGAAAAAAAATTAAGATTAAGAAAAATTTTCAAGTTGGTGGCAGAGGACATTTTGTCTGTAAAGGATATTTTAAACACATGTGTTACTGAAAGTTATAGAGATAAGTTGTGATTAGTGAGATTGTGTCTGTCTTTAGTACTAAATACGTCAACAGTTGTGAAATTGATGAAGCAGCACATATTTATGTAGCAGGCTATGCAGCTCATTCTGTAAGTAAAAAGCTCAGTTGCTCACTGTGTACTGATGTACTACAAAATGAAACAGGGACTTATGTACAAGAACAATATTTTGATTACCTGCAGAGAGGTGGATTGTCTCCCCAGTGACCTTATGAAGTGTGTGTTGTTTCATATGTATGCTATATTTCAATACATTATAAGTGACAATATTTTAGAATTGAAATTTGTAAATTGTACTAATCAAAAAAATATCCTGATGGAATTGATAATGCAGAGTTTAGACTGCAATGAAGTACTAAATTACATTTCTATGTGTGTACATGGAAATTATATAAGAAAGATAATTAGAAATGTAACTTCTGTATATGCCAATGTAATTTTAAACAATTTCACAAAGTATGTGAATGATTGCCAACGAGGTGAAAATAAGAAAAGAAAATTGCAAACATATCAGTAATAAAAAAATTCTGGCTACATAAATCCGTTTCATTATTTCTACACCCACATTCCCTTAACTTTTATTAAATTATACCAGACTTTAATGCAATGTTCATTTATGGTGCGTTTGAAAATAAAAGATTTCAGATTAATTTGGTTTTAAGAAGTACTTGATGAAACAATTGCTATTGATTTCTTAAGCCCTGCCAAGTAATACTCGTCGCTCAAAACTGCTGGTCTGCAGCATCGCGTGCGGTCCACTTCTCGGGCTCTCAGCCACGTTGCCACGTCTCTGTTCAAGGCTTTCTAATGTAGGCGTTGCACGTCCCCATTTTCAAGTCCCGCGCTGGTCAAGGCCAATGGGAAATTCTTCCTTGCAGCATTGGCAATACAGTAGCGGGTGGCGACTGGTAAGCAGCTGTTTGTAGACACGACACACCAAGCCAAGATTTTTTTATCATCAGTATTCTCTGAAATCACGTAAGTAACTATGGACTATAACCAAGGAGCTTTTATAATCATAGTAACTGATAGAAAGTCACGTTGCTTCTTGAAAGTCGAGAGTGCGCGTTTTCACGTAGACGTCTACTTTCACGACATTTTTAGTCACGTGACACCGAAGCAGGCGCGCTAGTTTAGATCATTCGAAAGTGCAATGTTGACAGACGTGGTATGTGCAACAATTGTTGTTGTAACAGAGGTTATCGTATCTTCGCAAAGCAGGAAGAAAAGAAAAGCAGTGAGAAGGTGGATTGAGAGGAGGGGGGGGGGGACAAATTTCATCTTCTACGGAAGATGGTTTTATTTTCGGTTTACTACATCTACTACGGAAGATGGTTTTATTTTCGGAAACTACGGTTTTATTTTCTCATATTTCCATTCCAATCTTATCTTTACAACATTTTTTCCCTCAAATTTTACCTTAATAAATCCTCTTAAAGAGGTTACTGTTTAGTGTCCATAACGACTGTCCTTCTTTGTAAATTTCAATGCTCTGAAAGACATATTGTCGAACAGAAATTAATAATAAAAAATAAATAAATAATAAAAAAAACAAAAAAACACTGATTTTAAACTTAAGAATTATGTTTTCATAGCCTAAAGAATCGATTTGATAATGTGGGTTTGTTTACTTGAATAAATAGATATGGAAGAATACATTATGAGTAGATAGGAAGTGATGAGCATGTAAGGTTCTTTTACGTGTAAAATAAGAGCATAGAACATTAATTTTATTATTAAGATTATTAGATTTATTTATGAATCTGGATATTTTATTTCAAATTTGGGTAGAAATGCCCTTGGTTTCTGGGTAACAAGGGTTGTTAACATTAATTTTCAATCTTCATCCCTGAGTCTTGTAATAATATTATTGATACACATACAATACATTCATGTCTCGATATGCCCTACACTTCAAAGACTCACTAAATCTACATAATGCAGGAATCTTACATAAAATGAAGATATATCTTATGAATTAACTTCAGGTGAATTTTGTAAATTTTTGACAGCGAATAGTGAATTAGTTTGGGGTATGAAGCAAATATTATTGATTGGGGAATTATTGAAAAGTTTATTGCTTCCACACTAAATACTATCTGGCATATTTTACTAAAAAAATAACAATTATAATATTGCCAATGTAGAGTTTTTGTTATTATTTAATTTTGACCGTCTTTACATTTCAATTCGATTAAAAAAATTTTCGCTATGAAATCGATCTTCAAACTTCATCTACACAAAAATGAAGCCTACGGAGGTTACGCAGGTAAACATATTCGTTTCGACTGAAAACAATATACTAAAACATTTTTATTTCGAAGATACGTGACATTGGCCGCAATTTGAAGATTTATTATTTCTTCAGAATTAAAAAAAAAACTTCCATTGCTTCTCCTGGCTATTTAGTCCAAGACGAGTTATTACGCGGAGTTTTCTGTCAATTAAGTAGACAGCCCTGCACTGCCGTGACGTAGACAGAACCCGCATCTACCCGCACCCTCGTCTGTGGAGTATCAAGAAAAAGTGCGCGTGTGCAAATTCTTCCATCTAACGTGTGTGATGCACCATTGGTGTAAATCCAACCCATATGCGTGTTCGTTACAAAATTGGCAATATTTTTTAAAACGATTTTTACAGTTTCGCCTTATGATTTCAAAGCGGCTACTCTACATAAATAAAATATTCATAAAATTAAGACACAATTTTCTGACAATGGCTTATTTTTTTGTTCTTAAAAATTGTTTGCTAGAATTGAGAAAGTAGCTTATAAAAATTGCGGATGTCCATGATTTCTATTAAAAGCGCTAAATTGTCAAATAAGGTAAATGTTTAAATTTTGTTATTCCCCCTACAACTATTATTGAAGATAAAGGTTTTTTCCTAAACGAAGTCTTCAAAAATAAATCTTTAATTCATGTCATGTACGATATTTTCAAGATTTGTGTAATATTCGTACAATTTTTAAAGATATTGGGTCAGATTGAAATTATAGTTGTGCTTCAACAACACATACGAGTACATTGATTGATTGATTGATTTTTTCACTTGATTGATTGATTGATTGATTTTTTCGTGTTTCCGGGCGCGTCAACGGCTTCGGTCATTAGTCCCGTTAGTGTAGTGCATGTTTTTTTCTCGGGAGATGGCGGTGATCTTCCCCCGCTGGATGGCGAGATCCGGCGCCGACCTACCGTCGGCTAGTGGGGTTTCCCCCTAACCAGGACTCTCCCACCAGCGGGGCACCGCCCCAGCCGGGACAAGCTCTAAGCTCCCGACCGGTCTCCCGGAATATGTGGTAGTGTAGAGACTGTTAGTGTAAGTGTGCGTGTAAGCGGAGAGGATAGGACAGGGAAGAGGAAGGACAGATCGCGCGCGGTCCGTGGCCCGTTTAGTAGGGTACTGCTCCGGCATTCGCCTGGTGTTGATCGGAGAAACCACGGAAAACTACCGATGAGAGCAGCGGGCCGCTGGAATTCTCCTCCAGACAGCGACTGAATTCGACCTAGCTGACTAGCTAGTTTCCAAAATCCTGCCGCCGTCGGGACTCGAACCTAGGACCTCCCGGTTGGAGACGCTGCAGTGACATCAGTTGATGCACTGAGCTACCGCTCCCGGTGATTGTTTATTCACGTATGATTGTTAATGTTACATAATACTTTCGTATTGCAATGTATGCCCTACTAGTCTACTACACTGCTTTTCATATTGTGAAGACACAATGGGTCTTAAGGAGAATCTGCGAGAATTTTAATGCACAAATGAAAAACAACATTTTTGTTGGCAATTAATTTTTTAAAGAGACACATTTTCATATATTGATAAAAAGAAAGCATTTGCCCCAGCTGAAGTAACTGAAATATTGTATCGATTTTTTCCAAAATAATTCCACTAATTTTTGGATACGTTTTAATGGTCCGAATACAAAGTTGTTTACAAACTCAGTTTCGCAGAAATCCAGCGATTTCATTATTTTATTTAAAAAGCAAATGAATGACACATTTTTTATGATTTCCATCGTGTTGGTCATTTTCTCTAAAGGACTATGCTTTTTCTACTTTTGTGACAGTCGATTTGGCAACAATGCACGAGATTTTTCGATAAAAATAACATTGTCCATAAGAGCCCATTGTGTCTTCACGACGTGAAAATGATTGTAGGTTTAGTGGCTCAAAGCTGATATTTCTGCAGAGTCTGTGACCTACGCTTCGAGTCCCCATCTGATCTTGCGTGGTTTCTCCGATCGACACCAGGCGAATGCCGGAGCAGAACCCGTATAAACGGGGCACGGACCGCGCGCTATCTTTCCTTCCCCTTCCTCACCCCCACACACTCATACGTCCTACACTACCACACTTGCCGGGAACTTAGAACTTGGGCGCTGTCCCGCTTGTGGGAGATACCTGGTTGGGGAATATCTCTCTATGAATGTGTGTATATATATTGTATGTATATATATATATACATGTATGTATATATATGTACTAGCTGAAGTACCCGGTGTTGCTCGGGCATTTATTACAGTAAATTATTATACAGGAAAAGAATTCAATCTTTTCAAGCGCTGCGGCGGGACCTACCTCTATCTCTTCCATTGAATCCCTTCTCTGCCCTAATCCCTTGCCATGCTCTGCTAGGCCACGCCACGATAACTGTCCTCTTGACCCCCAGTTGGAAATTTCCGGACTACCTCGCTCACTTGTATGTAAAACATTTTGTTTTAATATCGCTATTTACTTTTCAGTTAGAGGAGCATATTATCCTACATCAAACAATTCTGAGCCGTGGAAATGGAGGTGCCTGTTAGTGACATTACTGAGCGTTCGAGAAAACGAAAAGGAAGAAAAAAAGAACGTAAAGAAAAAAAGTCACGAAAAATGAATCGTTCAAACGTAAGGAAGCCTGACATATTTTTTAAATATAAGTCAAAAAATTGTTTTTTGATAAAAGAAGGAAAAACGAAGGCGCTCTTTTTTCGCCAACCGTGTCAATGGATTTGTATAAATTTTTTTAAGTTGGGATATTCTTACTTTAATAATAAATAAATTATAAATTTTTAATAAAATTTGCAACAATGGATTTGTGCAAAAAGCTGCACAAATACTAAAAAGATGCACGAAAATGAATATTAATTTTCCCAATATATTTTTATGAATTTCAATAAAAAGAATTTATTTTCCATTCAAATCAAGACATGTCCAGCTGTCATAAGAATTTCCAATATGAATAACTGACGATTAGAGCAAAATTTGACAACCTGAATACTATGTATTTTCACTTTGGCGGCCGCAGGGTATCATACCAATGAGTGAAGCACGTCAATCAGCCATTCCATCAGCCGGAGTAGACACTCGAGCCGATGGCGCCAGTACATCCTCAGGAGCTGACAACAAACAACCCGAAGAGCAACGCCCTTTGAAGAGATCGGCTGATGGATCCCCATCACCATCAGCTAATCGCCAGTTAACCCAGAACGGCACGTTTGTACAGCAACCGGTGAGTGATAGCAACAACACCCACTCTAACCAACTTAACCACACTCAGTCCCACATTTTCGCAGCATAAACTACTGGTTTCGTACAGTTCAGTACTCGCAGACTAATTAGATGAGGAAAGTTTAAACCTTTTTGAACAATACAATCACTATTCTCTGTGAACATTGAGATGAATATCTTTCTGAAAATGTAACGAATATGTTTTATAATGATGTTTAAGATGACATATAGTTTATTTTTGTGTATTCTTTTGTTGTTTTAAAAAATTACACAAATGTATTTTTTAAAATATATCTCACACCGTTATTATGCATATTTCCCGCGGTTTGTATACGTTATTGTATTTGTAAGTTAACGTACTTCAAATGAAGTTTTTTGAAATTTCAATAGATTCCTGTGAAAAAGATATTTAAATTTTGCATTTACAGTAATTTAAGAAAACACCAGAAAAATTCGCCATTTTCTTAATATCGGCTCAAAATTTTTCAATGAAAATTACTATTTAGGTCGAGGTTTTACTCTTCTTTAATATTCTTAAAGTAATATTTCGGATCTACTAATTAGAGAACTGAAAAATTACGAAACTTTAAAAAAAATGTACTTTGGGCGGCGTTAGATGGGAGCTGTCAAGAGGAAGGTGTAAAACCGTAAAACCAGTCCTCACGAAGGAAATTAGAAAATTTTACTACAAGAATGTCTGTGGTATTTTGTAGCACCACTACTTTTCTTTTGGAGGAAAATCGGACAATTTCCTCAGACGTTATCGGTCTAGTAAGTGTGCGATCTATTGATTTTTCCTATAAGTATTTTTCGTACATTTAGCCTTAAAGGATGCTAGCACAAAAGTTTAATCGGCATTGATCCAGTAGATTCAGAGATTACCGCGCTGTAAGACAACGCACTTCCGTCTTTATATAGCATAAGCTTTACTAGCGTAAGCTAGTTGTAATAATTATAATAATAATAATAATAATAGTAATAATAATAGTAATAATAATAATAGTTATAATAGTAATAATAATAATAATAATAATAATAATAATAATAATAATAATAATAATAATAATAATAATAATAATAATGACTTTATTTATGTGGCGAGACTCGGGCCATCAGACCCGCTCTTCCGCCTAACCACGTAATACATAAATTTATAGATAAGAATTGAGATACATTTAGTAAATAAAAAGAAGTAAATAATAATATTTAGTAATAAGTAAATAATTCAACTTACATATGTCATGCCCCTTGGCTCACAAACGCGACAAGAATACAACGTCCCAGCATTTGCCTTAAGCGACCGGGGAAAACCAGGGAAACAACGGCTGTGTGCATGCTCTTCAACATTGAGCAACATAATAATATATTTAAGATAATTTTAAAAACAAACAAACATTACTGACTCTGGATAACTCTGAAGGCGTGCCCGAATATAAATTCTGAGAGATATTAATTTAGCAATACGTATCAAATGTTAACAAAAAATCTCAAATACATTCATGAGTCATAAAAAACAATATGAGAATGCACACAATCACCCGGCCAGGACGACGGCTTAGGGCCGATTTTAGGTTTCAACATCATGCACTAAGGGAAAAGACGCATTCAGTCAGAGTCATGACAAAATTAAACAATAATGAATTAGAAGTTACTAGTACATAATACAAAAAACCTTCTAACCCTATAATAGACTTAATTTAAACTAATTATACTATTGTTAACTAAATTAAGAACTAACTTAAGAAAACAAAGAAAAGAACAAAACTGTTAAAAAGCCCTATCAGGATTATATTTAACTTAAAATTTTGAGCTCACTTAAAAACTAACTTAAGAAAATACAAGAAATGGAAAAAAACTGTTAAAAAGCGATATAAAATATTACATTTACCTTACAATTTTAAACACATTTAGTACACACTTTCACATCATACAATATCAGCTCAGAAAAAGAGTATTTAAATGTTTTTTGAATTATCGCAGTGTTTTACATTTCCTGGAAGGCTATTCTACTGTCTAGTCGTTGCCACTAAGTAAGATTTATTGTAAAAGTTAGTGTTGCTTTTGGGAATATTGCATAGCAAAGATTTCTCGAATCTTCTTGTTTTAAGGTAAGAAATTTTATGAGAGAGGTAAGTAGGTACACCCGTATTTAATAATTTGTAGAACAGGCACAAACTATGAAACATGCGTCGGGCTTTCAAGTTTAGTATGTTATTAGCTTTGAAGTATCCCGATATGTGATCATACTTTCTTATATTATATTGAAACCTAACACATGCATTTTGAACTCTTTGGAGAGCGTCAGCAGTTGATTTCTTTATGTTACCGTACACAATGTCACCGTAATCAAGCAGAGGGAGCAAGAGGGATTTTACTAGTAGTTCTTTGGTTTTTGGTGGAAGGCATTTGTAAGCACATTTGAGTGAGTACATTAAAGCATACACTTTGCATCATATATATATATATATATATATATATATATATATATATATATATATATATATATATATATATAGAGAGAGAGAGAGAGAGAGAGAGAGAGAGAGAGAGAGAGTTACCATATATATATTGACAAAGGAATTTCCAATATGAATAACTGACGATTGGAGCAAAATTTGACAATCTGAATACTATGTATTTTCGCTTTGGCGGCCGCAGGGTAACAAACCAATGAGTGAAGCACGTCAATCAGCCATTCCATTGGCCGGAGTAGACACTCGAGCCGATGGCGCCAGTACATCCTCAGGAGCTGACAACAAACAACCCGAAGAGCAACGCCCTTTGAAGAGATCGGCTGATGGATCCCCATCACCATCAGCTAAGCGCCAGTTAACCCAGGACGGCACGTTTGTACAACAACCGGTGAGTGATAGCAACAACACCCACTCTAACCAACTTAACCACACTCAGTCCCACATTTTCGCAGCATAAACTACTGGTTTCGTATAGTTCAGTACTCGCAGACTAATTAGATGAGGAAAGTTTAAACATTTTTGAACAATACAATCACTATTCTCTGTGAACATTGAGATGAATATCTTTCTGAAAATGTAATGAATATGTTTTATAATGATAATGTTTAAGATGACATATAGTTTATTTTTGTGTATTCTTTTGTTGTTTTAAAAAATTACACAAATGTATTTTTTAAAATATATCTCACACCGTTATTATGCATATTTTCCGCTGTTTGTATACGTTATTGTATTTGTAAGTTAACGTACTTCAAATAAAGTTTTTTGAAATTTCAATAGGTTCCTGTGAAAAAGATTCAAATTTTGCATTTACAGTAATTTAAGAAAACACCAGAAAAATTCGCCATTTTCTTAATATCGGCTCAAAATTTTTCAATGAAAATTACTATTTAGGTCGAGGTTTTACTCTTCTTTAATATTCCTAAAGTAATATTTCGGATCTACTAATTAGAGAACTGAAAAATTACGAAAATTTAAAAAAATGTACTTTGGGCGGCGTTAGATGGGAGCTGCCAAGAGGAAGGTGTAAAACCGTAAAACCAGTCCTCACGAAGGAAATTAGAAAATTTTACTACAAGAATGTCTGTGGTATTTTGTAGCACCACTAGTTTTCTTTTGGAGGAAAATCGGACTATTTTCTCAGACGTTATCGGTCTAGTGAATTCCCTGTTATAGTGCTGCGATATTGGGTTTTCCTTTAAAGTATTTTTCGGTACATTTAGCCTTAAAGGATGCTAGCACAAAAGCTTAATCGACATTGATCCAGTACATTCAGAGATTACCGCGCTGTAAGACAACGCACTTCCGTCTTTATATAGCATAAGCTTTAGTAGCGTAAGCTAGTTATAATAATAATAATAATAATAATAATAATAATAATAATAATAATAATAATAATAATAATAATAATAATAATGACTTTATTTATGTGGCGAGACTCGGGCCATCAGACCCGCTCTACCGCTTAACCACGTAATACATAAATTTATAGATAAGAATTGAGATACATCTAGTAAATAAAAAGAAGTAAATAATAATATTTAGTAATTAGTAAATAATTCAACTTACATATGTCATGCCCCTTGGCTCACAAACGCGACAAGAATACAACGTCCCAGCATTTGCCTTAAGCGACCGGGGAAAACCAGGGAAAACAAAGGCTGTGTGCATGCTCTTCAACATTGAGCAACATAATAATATATATAAGATAATTTTAAAAACAAACAAACATTACTGACTCTGGATAACTCTGAAGGCGTGCCCGAATATAAATTCTGAGAGATATTAATTTAGCAATACGTATCAAATGTTAACAAAAAATCTCAAATACATTCATGAGTCATAAAAAACAATATGAGAATGCACACAACCACCCGGCCAGGACGACGGCTTAGGGCCGATTTTAGGTTTCAACATCATGTACTAAGGGAAAAGACGCATTCAGTCAGAGCCATGACAAAATTAAACAATAATGAATTAGAAGTTACTAGTACATAATACAAAAAACCTTCTAACCCTATAATAGACTTAATTTAGACTAATTATACTATTGTTAACTAAATTAAGAACTAACTTAAGAAAACAAAGAAAAGAACAAAACTGTTAAAAAGCCCTATAAGGATTACATTTAACTTACAATTTTGAGCTCACTTAAAAACTAACTTAAGAAAATACAAGAAATGGAGAAAAACTGTTAAAAAGCGATATAAAATATTACATTTACCTTACAATTTTAAACACATTTAGTACACACTTTCACATCATACAATATCAGCTCAGAAAAAGAGTATTTAAATGTTTTTTGAATGATCGCAGTGTTTTACATTTCCTAACATTTCCTGGAAGGCTATTCCACTCTCTAGTCGTTGCTACTAAGTAAGATTTATTGTAAAAGTTAGTGTTGCTTTTAGGAATATTGCATAGCAAAGATTTCTCGAATCTTCTTGTTTTAAGGTAAGAAATTTTATGAGAGAGGTAAGTAGGTACACCCGTATTTAATAATTTGTAGAACAGGCACAAACTATGAAACATGCGTCGGGCTTTCAAGTTTAGTATGTTATTAGCTTTGAAGTATCCCGATATGTGATCATACTTTCTTATATTATATTGAAACCTAACACATGCATTTTGAACTCTTTGGAGAGCGTCAGCAGTTGATTTCTTTATGTTACCGTACACAATGTCACCGTATTGAAGCAGAGGGAGAGGGCAAGAGGGATTTTACTAGTAGTCCTTTGGTTTTTGGTGGAAGGCATTTGTAAGCACATTTGAGTGAGTACATTGAAGCATACACTTTGCATCATATATATATATATATATATATATATATATATATATATATATATATATATATATATATATATAGAGAGAGAGAGAGAGAGAGAGAGAGAGAGAGAGAGAGAGTTACCATATATATATTGACAAAGGAATTTCCAATATGAATAACTGACGATTGGAGCAAAATTTGACAATCTGAATACTATGTATTTTCGCTTTGGCGGCCGCAGGGTAACAAACCAATGAGTGAAGCACGTCAATCAGCCATTCCATTGGCCGGAGTAGACACTCGAGCCGATGGCGCCAGTACATCCTCAGGAGCTGACAACAAACAACCCGAAGAGCAACGCCCTTTGAAGAGATCGGCTGATGGATCCCCATCACCATCAGCTAAGCGCCAGTTAACCCAGGACGGCACGTTTGTACAACAACCGGTGAGTGATAGCAACAACACCCACTCTAACCAACTTAACCACACTCAGTCCCACATTTTCGCAGCATAAACTACTGGTTTCGTATAGTTCAGTACTCGCAGACTAATTAGATGAGGAAAGTTTAAACATTTTTGAACAATACAATCACTGTTCTCTGTGAACATTGAGATGAATATCTTTCTGAAAATGTAATGAATATGTTTTATAATGATAATGTTTAAGATGACATATAGTTTATTTTGGTGTATTCTTTTGTTGTTTTAAAAAATTTCACAAATGTATTTTTTTAAAAATATCTCACACCGTTATTATGCATATTTCTCGCGGTTTGTATACGTTATTGTATTGGTAAGTTAACGTACTTCAAATGAAATTTTTTGAAATTTCAATAGATTCCTGTAAAAAAGAGATTCAAATTTTGCATTTACAGTAATTTAAGAAAACGCCAGAAAAATACGCCATTTTCTTAAAATCGGCTCAAAATTTTTCAATGAAAATTGCTATTTAGGTCGAGGTTTTACTCTTCTTTAATATTCTTAAAGTAATATTTCGGATCTACTAATTAGAGAACTGAATAATTGCGAAATTTTTTTTAAAAAAATGTACTTTGGGCGGCGTTAGATGGGAGCTGCCAAGAGGAAGGTGTAAAACCGTAAAACCAGTCCTCACGAAGGAAATTAGAAAATTTTACTACAAGAATATCTGTGGTATTTTGTAGCACCACTAGTTTTCTTTCGGAGGAAAATCGGACAATTTCCTCAGACGTTATCGGTCTATTAAGGGTGCGATCTATTGATTTTTCCTATAAGTATTTTTCGGTACATTTAGCCTTAAAGGATGCTAGCACAAAAGTTTAATCGGCATTGATCCTATAGATTCAGAGATTATACACATATATCTATACTAATATATGAAGAATGAAGTGTGTTGTCTTACAGCGCGGTAATCTCTGAATATATATTTATATATATATATATATATATATATATATATATATATATATATATATATATTGACATAAGAATTTCAATATGAATAACTGACGAATTGGAGCAAAATTTGACAATCTGAGTACTATATGTATTTCACTTTGGCGGCCGCAGGGTAACAAACCAATGGTGAAGCGTCAATCAGCCATTCCATCAGCCGGAGTAGACACTCGAGCCGATGGCGCTAGTACATCCTCCAGGAGCTGACAACAAACAACCCGAAGAGCAACGCCCTTTGAAGGATCGGCTGATGGATCCCCATCACCATTAGCTAAGCGCCAGTTAACCCCAGGACGGCACGTTTGTACAACAACCGGTGAGTGATAGCAACAACACCCACTCTAACCAACAACCACCTCAGTCCCACATTTTCGCAGCATAAGCTACTGGTTTCATACAGTTCAGTACTCGCAGACTAATTAGATGAGGAAAGTTTAAACATTTTGAACAATACAATCACTATTCTCTGTGAACATTGAGATGAATATCTTTCTGAAAATGTAATGAATATGTTTTATAATGATAATGTTTAAGATGACATATAGTTTATTTTGGTGTATTCTTTTGTTGTTTTAAAAAATTTCACAAATGTATTTTTTTTAAATATATCTCACACCGTTATTATGCATATTTCTCGCGGTTTGTATACGTTATTGTATTTGTAAGTTAACGTACTTCAAATGAAGTTTTTTGAAATTTCAATAGATTCCTGTAAAAACGAGATTCAAATTTTGCATTTACAGTAATTTAAGAAAACGCCAGAAAAATACGCCATTTTCTTAAAATCGGCTCAAAATTTTTCAATGAAAATTGATATTTAGGTCGAGGTATTACTCTTCTTTAATATTCTTAAAGTAATATTTCGGATCTACTAATTAGAGAACTGAAAAATTGCGAAATTTTTTTTAAAAAATTTACTTTGGGCGGCGTTAGATGGGAGCTGCCAAGAGGAAGGTGTAAAACCGTAAAATCAGTCCTCACGAAGGAAATTAGAAAATTTTACTACAAGAATATCTGTGGTATTTTGTAGCACCACTAGTTTTCTTTTGGAGGAAAATCGGACAATTTCCTCAGACGTTATCGGTCTAGTAAGGGTGCGATCTATTGATTTTTCCTATAAGTATTTTTCGGTACATTTAGCCTTAAAGGATGCTAGCACAAAAGTTTAATCGGCATTGATCCAGTAGATTCAGAGATTATACACATATATCTATACTAATATATAAAGAATGAAGTGTGTTGTCTTACAGCGCGGTAAGCTCTGAATATATATCTATATATATCTATATCTATATCTATATCTATATATATATATATATATATATATATATATATATATATATTGACATAAGAATTTCCAATATGAATAACTGACGATTGGAGCAAAATTTGACAACCTGAATACTATGTATTTTCACTTTGGCGGCCGCAGGGTAACAAACCAATGAGTGAAGCACGTCAATCAGCCATTCCATCAGCCGGAGTAGACACTCGAGCCGATGGCGCCAGTACATCCTCAGGAGCTGACAACAAACAACCCGAAGAGCAACGCCCTTTGACGAGATCGGCTGATGGATCCCCATCACCATCAGCTAATCGCCAGTTAACCCAGGACGGCACGTTTGTACAGCAACCGGTGAGTGATAGCAACAACACCCACTCTAACCAACTTAACCACACTCAGTCCCACATTTTCGCAGCATAAACTACTGGTTTCGTACAGTTCAGTACTCGCAGACTAATTAGATGAGGAAAGTTTAAACATTTTTGAACAATACAATCACTATTCTCTGTGAACATTGAGATGAATATCTTTCTGAAAATGTAATGAATATGTTTTATAATGATAATGTTTAAGATGACATATAGTTTATTTTTGTGTATTCTTTTGTTGTTTTAAAAAATTACACAAATGTATTTTTTAAAATATATCTCACACCGTTATTATGCATATTTTCCGCGGTTTGTATACGTTATTGTATTTGTAAGTTAACGTACTTCAAATGAAGTTTTTTGAAATTTCAATAGATTCCTGTGAAAAAGATATTTAAATTTTGCATTTACAGTAATTTAAGAAAACGCCAGAAAAATACGCCATATTCCTAAAATCGGCTCAAAATTTTTCAATGAAAACTGCTATTTAGGTCGAGGTTTTACTCTTCTTTAATATTCTTAAAGTAATATTTCGGATCTACTAATTAGAGAACTGAAAAATTGCGAAAATTTTTTTAAAAAAATGTGCTTTGGGCGGCGTTAGATGGCAACTGCCAAGAGGAAGGTGTAAAACCGTAAAACCAGTCCTCACGAAGGAAATTAGAAAATTTTACTACAAGAATATCTGTGGTATTTTGTAGCACCAATAGTTTTCTTTTGAAGTCTAAAATTTGCCTTTAATTTTAAATAGGGTTCACCTTTTTCTGTGGGTTTTGAGTTTTCGTGTATATTAGCCAATTAGAACTTATGTTATTGTATCTCTATATGGCCTTGATTAGTGGAAGTATATGGGTTGAAACTTTTTTTTCTCGAGCCTTGAATTTTGGATGCATTTTGCTTGTCTCGCAACGATTTGTGTTGTATTTTCTAAGTGGGTAATGGTAACAATAAACCAAAGCTAGCAGTGCCTACGATTTCGGGAGATCCACTAGAGCTTAAAATTTGGGAATAGAGCACTCCATTGACCTTAAATTTTTTTATTTATTTAGTCAAAAACAGTCAAAAACTGTATGTGACGTATGGGGAAGAAAATAATCTGCGCACGCTTTCTTGAGTTTCAGAATCCCTTTCCAACAATTTAACTATTAATAGTTGAAAGATTAATAATAATAATAATAATAATAATAATAATAACAACAACAACAACAACAAATTTAAAAAAGCGAGAGATTAACATTTCAAAAACTAGATATTTTCGTTGCCAAATTATAGAAAACGTATTTTTAACGGTAAAGAAACGAACAGACTTGATTTTTCTGTATTGTTAACAAAATAGAAACTCACCCTAAGCTCTACTACCACTACAAGCAAAGGAAAGTTCAACAAAACGTGCGCATAGTGAAGCTACATTTACGTCCAGAAGCAAATCAAGGGGCCATCTCAGCATTTGCTCAATGGATCAGGGAAACTGGACAAAAACCCGATCGAGATGGGGGTCATTGACCCGGATTGATTGATTGATTTTTTCGTGTTTCCCGGCGCGTCAACTACTTTGGTCATTAGTCCCGTTAGTGTAGTGCATGTGTTTTTTTTCTCGGGAGATGGCGGTGATCTTCCCCCGCTGGATGGCGAGATCCGGCGCCGACCTACCGTCGGCTAGTGAGGTTTCCCCCTAACCAGGACTCTCCCACCAGCGGGGCACCGCCTCAGTCGGGACAAGCTGTAAGCTCCCGACCGGTCACCCGGAATATGTGGTAGAGTAGTGCATGTTAGTGTAAATGTGTGTGTGTAAGGGGAGAGGATAGGACAAGGAAGAGGAAGAACAGATTGCGCGCGGTCCGTGGCCCGTTTGGTAGGGTAGGGCTCCGGCATTCGCCTGGTGTTGATCGGAGAAACCACGGAAAACTACCGATCAGAGCAGCCGGCCGTTAGAATTCTCCTCTAGACAGCAGCTGAATTCGACCTAGCTGAACAGCTAGTGTCGAAAATCCTGCCGCCGTCAGGACTCGAACCTAGGACCTCCCGGTTAGAGGCGCTGCAGTGACATCAGTTGATGCACTGAGCTACCGCTACCTCATTGACCCGGAAGTACATTATTTGTTAAAGGCATATTGAGTCTTTTTTTAGAGATCTATGTACAACCCAACAAGCAATGAATGGGGGGGGGAAAGGTTCAATTAGTTGACTATTGACCTTGATTACGTAATTTTCCAACTAAGAAGTTGTGACTTCTGACACAGATTAATGCATTTAATGAGTTTGACTCTTGTACGCGTAGGCTTCCGCGGCTCGAGTCGATGACTTCTTCGCTGTCCGGGTGACGCCGCGTAGTGGGCTGAAAGGCCGACGTTTCACCTGACATGTCGCAGGCTTCATCAGAGTATCGACATCGCGATGTTGTGCGTCGGGTATTAAATATTGTCCGGCCTGGGCGGCCGGGTGGGGTGGGTGCGCCGTGATTGGCGGAGAGGTCGCTCTGATTGGCTGGCGGTCTGTGCCAACCCGCGCCTCGTGCCGGGCGTCCTCGAGGTCGGACGGCGGGTGGCAGCTCCCTCGCAGTCGCGGATTGGCGGGAGCAGCGATTTCCAGGCCGGGTTAAGGTTGAGCCCGGCGTCCGCGTTGATGTTTTGCGGCCGTCTATTGATCTCTAAAGCTTCTTTGAAGCGCCTGGGCCAGTGCCTATTTTCTTTATGCAGGAGCCGAGTCTTGTCGAACTCGATGGCATGTCCCGAAACCTCCGAGTGCTGTGCTGTAGCCGATCGGTTGGTGTTGTTCCTATTGTAATGGGAGATGTGCTCCCTAAGGCGTTCCGACACAGTGCACCCTGTCCCACCGACGTACGTCTTGCCTCAGCTGCAGGGAACTTCGTAGACACCAGCCGACTGGAGAGGTGGTGACGCGTCTTTGATGCGTGCCAGGGCGTTGTGCAGCTTGTCAGGAGCTGTGTAAACCGTCCGGATGTTGACTCTTTTAGTGGCGCGGGGCCGTGGGGCACGTGGCGCAGGCCAGCGGGTGCGTCGAAATGGACACTTACACGCACTGAAACGAAGAGGAAAAAATTAGCTAATGGGCTTGCGATGTCACATAGTGGCTTTTAAAGTCTAATAACATCAAAACCCGTTTGATGTCTCTACAAATATCCTCAATGCAGATTGCATAATAGATAATAAAGAAATCAGTCACAGCAGTGCAACTCAAATATTGTTTCAAATCCGTGATGGCGCGCGGCGCAATTTTACCCGACTGCAGTGAAATAAATTGTGTGAAGCAAGGAGAGGTTTTAAAATTTAAACTTATCTGAATTAAAAGTATTTTGGTTGAACATTTTCGGAGCTATGGCCATTTGAAAAATGTCGATTTTTATGGTTTTAACGTAAAATTGGTCATATTCACGCTAATGTGGTACACTGAGTCAAATACGTAATGTTTGATTATCATAAAATTGTTGCAAGGTAACGTGCGCGCCACCTCATTCAAAAAGCCGTTGAGAAAAATAACATTAAATAATATTTATTCGTTATTTTCTAATAAGTAGCGAAAAGACTGGAAATGGGATGTTTATGGGGTTTGTGACATCGCTAAACCCATTTTAAAAACGTGTTTACTGGTGCCGATGTTTTTCTTGCATCGAAAATTAACTTTTTATCACTAAGCCATTGACTTATATTTGTTTCGACTCAGCCTAATGCAAATACAGTCGACTCCGGTTATAGTGAACTCGGATATAATAAACCCTCGGTTAAAGTGAACTTAATCCACTGGTCCCATTTCACTTACATTACGAATAAGCATAAGAAGATTCTGTTACTGTGAATATGAACCTCGGCTATTGTGAACTTAGAAAATAAGTCCTGTAAATTAATTCCTTCCTGGAAAAGAATATATCACCTTAGTGCCACAAATTCCACCACTAGGCAGCTTGAAAGAATCATCGTCGGCCAAAGGTCATAATTGAAGAAGTCTCCTTTGAGGAGAAGGTAGTGGAATGGGGATCTTACTGGATGGCCTTATGACACTCAGTTTCACTATGGAAACAAAAGTCGTGTCCTGCAAGGACTACTACTGGCAGCGGCGACGCGCGATTGCTTGCTTCAGTTTCCATCTTGGAGGTACTTGATCCTCGACGGGGCAAAGCGCGTGGTATTCTACATACGCGACAGGAAGCGCGCGACTGTCTATTTATTTATTTATTTATTTATTTATTTATTTATTTATTTATTCTTACGTCAAAAAACAGTTAAAACTGCGTGTGACGTGCTATGGAGAGAAGTGAATTCTGTGCACATTTTCAAATTTCTTTGATCCCTACACTAAGTCATATACTACATGAATTTTGAATTAAAAAAAACTCTCATGTAATAAAATATATTTTCAAGGATAAATAAGCAATAAATTTTGGGCTCTTATCCATGTTGTCCTCCGGAATAATACTTCCTGCCGCGACAACATGGAAACGATAATTTGAATAACTGTATTTCCCACTGAATTCTAGAAGACGTGCGCAGATAATGAAGTTACATTTATGTCCAGAAGAAAAACAAGGGGCCATCTCAGCATTTGCTCAATGGATCAGGGAAACTGGACGAAAAACCTGATCGATGATGGAAGTCATTGACCCAGATGCTGCAATACAATACTTGTTACATATTGTTTAGTACTAGTTACATATTGTATGTATAATACTTGTTACATACAGTCCAATGGTAAATAATACATTAAATATCACTGTTAAAATTAATGTTGTTGTTAATCTAATTGTATAGAAAGTTATGCAGCAGAAACGATTTCACTTGGGATTTAAACTTTTCTATCGAATTTAATCGTTTAATGTCATCTGGCAAAATGTTGTAAAATAATGTACATGTATTGTGTGTGAATTTTTTGTAATGAGCTGTTGATACTGTCACCTGATGAATATGATTTCTACGTCGAGTGTTATACTAATAGACATCGGAAGTTTTTGAAAATACATTCCCGCCGTTAAGCAAGTCATTTTTGACAAAAACCACTGATTCGTAAATGAACAGACAAGGTAATGGTAGAATTCCTAGATTAATAAAGAAAGGCTTACAAGAATCACGTGGGTGGGATTTGGTTATTATTCGTACAATTGTTTTTTTTTAATCTAAAAGTCTGGGAGCTATAAGATGTATTTTCCCAGAATATTATGCCATATCTCAGGCGGGAATGAACATTCACGAAATATACACAATGAGCAGTATGAAGGCTGACTGAATTTGCAAGAATTCTGAACGCGTAGCATAATGAACTTAATTTTTGGTTCTATTCATTTAAATGGACGTTCCATTTAAGGTTTGGCTGAATTGAGAGACCTAAAAATGTTGTTGCCTTAACGTCAGTCAATGGTACACCGTTCATTTTCAATGGAGCACAGAATTGTTTATTTAAAATGAAAACCTGCATTAAAACCGTTTTCTTTTCGTGTACTATTAATTTGTTATTTCGGAAACAATTTGAAGCATCTGATATTGTACTATTTACGGTTTCTTTATTGCAAAGGATGTTCGTATCATACGCAAAGAGAACCGTTCTTCCGCTTCGAATCGTCGAGGGCATATCGTTTACGTAAAGTAGGAACAGAATAGGGCCTAAAATCGATCCTTGAGGAACTCCACGTGCAATGGGCAAAGAGTCGGAAAGGTCCGTACGTAATGTTCTATCATTCCAGTAAGGTATTTCCACTCTCTGAGATCGTTGTTTAAGGTACGAACATAACCAATCTAGAGCAATACCACGGATTCCATATGAAGGTAATTTTGAAAGTAAAATGTCATGATCAATGACGTCAAAAGATTTTGAGAGATCTAAAAATAATCCAATAGGAGCCTCGTTTTGATCCAATGATGAGGCGACATCTTAAAAAAAAGGAAATATGGCTGTTTCCGTTGTTTTTAATTTTCTAAATACATGTTGGCAATCTGAAAGCGCGTGATGTTTACTGAGAAATGTTTCCATTCGTACGTAAAAAAGTCTCTCTAATATTTTTGAAAAAACTATTCTAGGCAAAATTTGCATTGCAGAAGCATAGAAACACTCCGAGAACATAAATTATTATTTACAAAAGAAAGAAATATTGTGACATACCAATATGTGAGACATAATATGGTACAATATTTATTATAAACAGCGTAAATTATAGGGATAAATATAGGTGAATATGCCAGCATAGCAACGGTAAGCGAGCCGTCGTCAAGGTCAACAATCTTCATGCAGTGACAGTCGTGAAGACGGCTAGTTCATTTTGTAAGAAATTTAGGGATTGGCTAGGCACGGAAGTACATCAAGTCTTGTCTGTAAATAAACAATCGAAAAGATGGACCGAGTTTTGAAGGGTTGAAAGAATATGACAGGCATTCATTCTGACTGATGTCGTGGTGTTGAACGGATCGTTCACAATTAATGTTAGAAGTTTTTTTTTGGGGGGGGGACTTGTAAGCATCTACTGGGGAGTAGATATTGGTAGAACTTTGAATTTGAATGCTATGTGTGGACAGTAAAACTTAAAATATTTCAAGTGAACGAGTTAGAAGGACATTGATGGCTTAGGCGAATTTATCAGTAACTGGACTGGAATGCTAACAGCAGATAGTTTGTTGATCGTTGAGTATTCAGCATACGCGTGGGATGAACTTGGAATTCGTAAATTGGCGAACGACTTAGACTTTATTAACTTCGGAAACAGTGATGAACGGTGATTCAAGTGTGCTTCTGCAAGAAAAGAAGAGAGAAGGTGGTATCTGGACCTGAGGACAGCGACGTCGGAGAAGAATGAAGATGGTACAACGAGGCACCTTCGTCCAAGAGCGCGCGAAGATGAATACTACATTATAAGGTTGGAACAGGTCATGGCCAAGGTTTTTTTTCATATTGTGTAGAATTATCAAGTACCAAAATTGTTTAATAAATTTCCATGTTTTGTGAAATGAATACATGATTCTCATTGAGCCAATTCTAGTAACGAAGTAGCAAGATAGAAATATATTTGCTTTTCAGATTCTTCGACCACTCTGTATAGATGGCAGATCGGATAATCATCTATTAGCATACAATAGTGATTATTTCTATGAAACCCATCGACCTAGGTAGCCGGAAACTAATTTATTTATAATAAGAGTTGAAGGTTGACTTGTATGATAGTATTAGCGTAATCTTTTCCTGGCGCCCATTTATACAAATTCGGAACGGATTACGTTGGAATAATATCAAATAATATTAGAAAGCCTAAGATAGAGTCAGAATTAAAATAAATAAATCATGAATATATCCAGTTTATTTCAATATATTTGTTCAGAAAGAAAAATTAACCGAGAAATAAAGCCTCCAATTTACGCAATTCGACTGCTTTTTTATTTCATGGTTAATTTTTCTTCGTAACCTCGGAAAATTAATTGTCTACTCCCCAGTAGATGCTTACAAGTCCCCCCCAAAAAAACTCCTAACATTAATTGTGCACGATCCGTTCATTAATTTGACAACTGACTGCAACGTGACGCGACATGATAAGAAGTTAAAATGGAGAATTACTAAAAAAAAAACGCGCAAAGTAATGGAGGATTACTCCACAGCGCAAAGCGCTCAACGACCCTTAAGGGTCTTGGAGACGCGTTGCGTCAAAATGGTAGACGCAACAAATTTAAAAAAATACAGATCATAGCAGCCGGCCGCTAGAATTCTCCTACAGACAGCGTCTGAATTCGCCTAAATTCACAGGCTAGTATCGAAAATCCTTCCACCGTCGGTTCTCGAACGGTCAAAACCTAGGACTCGAACCAAGGTCCTCCCCGCCAGAGGCACTGCAGTAACAACATTTGATGCCCTGTGCCACCTCCCCTACTTAAATTGTCAAAATGATGTATTTAACTTTGTCGTATACTTTAACTATCTCATATACGGAGTAATAAACATAGTGTAAAGAAAGTTATGTAACGCCGTGGAAAATCGATTTCGATATTTCAACAGAAGTACATGTTTTGAGGTCCCCCGATAAAAATAATTTCACACTCTCGCTAACGCTTACGCAGTAGAGAGAAAGTTATGTAATGCTGCGCAAGAAAAACAACGAATTTTCGGAAGAAAAAATTATTGCCGGGTCCTGGTAACGAAAAAGTGAATAAATCCAGTTGCTAAATTTAGAAAAAAAAATCTCTAACATGTGGTGTAGCCAAAATCTATGTTTAGTGGGTCCGTGATACCGAAAAATCGATTGACGGAATCGATTGATTGTAACCGTCTGTCTGTCCGTCTGTCTCTGAATAATGCTAGCGACTAAAGCGTTCAGCCGACTTTCTCCAAAATTGATACTCTCCAATCGATCTGGTTGGTGTTACGGCCAGTATTTTCTTTTTTTTTGGGGGGGGGGTACTTTACATTTTTAAAAAAATCAAAAAATGTTTCCAACGTATTTTATCAACGTATTTGTTGTTGGATAGTGTGAAGGACGTTTAAGGGAATGGCGCAGGTCTCATATTAAATGAAAACTCTAATTTTTCGAAAATTGCATAAGTTCACAATTGTTTCTTACAACTACAATTTAGAAGATAAACAGTTTTCTTAATGTAATGAGTTAATCAAAAACAAATCTAAAAATAATGCCATGTTCAATTTTTCAAAAATTTGAGAATATTTTTGGGAAAGGTTGTGCGAAACAGGCAATTTTTATTTTTTGTTGGCACATAGGCGGGCAAAATTAATTCAAATTTGGCGCCGTACTTCAAATTTAATCATTTGTAGCAATTCTTTGGCGCTAATTAACAGGAAAAGGTATACATTTCAAACAACCCGCCTTCGACTTCGCTAAAACCCGCGGGCTGACTTCCGGAGAGAAAGGAAATTTATCCTCCGTATGAAACTCTTTGGAAGAACTGAACTGCTTTCAATAAAGAATTCATGCACAGAGAGTTTTTTCAACACACCTGATCGATCCTGCACAGTCATTTGCTGAAATTACATACATTTATAGAGGGGGTGATTCTCCTGTCACAATATGCACTGCGTATTGAAACTTGGCTCGATGAAATCTGATGGAGTTTTCCAGCTCGAACAGAATTTAATTGTGTTTTTTTGAGAAATATCCTCATTGGCATTGGCCCTGTGAGTTAGAAAATCCAATAGTTCTTTGAAGCCTTGCATTTTTTTACAGTTGTTGCTAAGATACCACGATTCTCTAGTTTTGAAGTCTAGTTTAGAGAGTATTAAATGTTGTAAGATTATTTCGCCTAAATCAATCTCTAATGTTAACCCTAATTTTAACCCACTCCAATTTGTATCAATTTAAGAAATGAATGGTTGAAGAGACGAATTATTCTGGTGGTAAATTCAGTAAAGCTTTGATATGGGTTTCTATATTCTTTGTTTTTATTCGAATATCTTTCAAGTAACAATTTCCGAGCTCTATCAAAGTTATCGCCTGACACGTTTAAAGTGCTTATTAAATTGTAAAGTTCCCCTTTCAAAAGGGAAACAAGGTACACATTTATATTTCAATATTGCTAACTGAATCATTTTTCACTACCGCTGTTGTGATGTTATCATAGAACTGCATGAGCTGTTCACACTGTTACGTTTCTAGGTGGTGAATTAAAAGTCCAGTATTATTTAAATGAAATCGTTTATTTTGTTTCTTAACACAATCACAGAAAACACTTGATTATTTATTTACACTACACTTCTCTTGATTATTTATTTACACTACACTTCTCTTGATTATTTATTTACACTACACTTCTCTTGATTATTTATTTACACTACTCTTCTCTTGATTATTTATTTACACTACTCTTCTCTTGATTATTTATTTACACTACTCTTCTCTTACACACTCGTACAGTCCTAAGCACTGGCCACAGTTCACTGCACTGACCACGGTTCACGTCTCTGAGCCTAATCACTGCATTGCTATTCACCGCAATGCACACACTTCACAGTTCAGCTTCCACTGCGGACTTAAGACTGACTCGCGGTCGCCGGCCGCCGCGTATTTATACTCAGCAAGACAATCGAGAACTTTCCGGATCCCTCGAACGTTCTGGAATAATCTACTGCAGGAACCTCGGGCTCACAGGCAGCTCGTGGTAGCGCCGGCAGATGACGCAACCCCGCTCACAGGCAGCTCGTGGTAGCGCCGGCAGATGACGCAACCCGCGCTCACAGGCAGCTCGTGGTAGCGCCGGCAGATGACGCAATCCGCGCGTACAGGTAGTTCGTGGGGGTGCCGGCCGGTGACGCAATATTCGTTACAATACATTCCAGAGAATGTGGGCAATTTCACGACTGGCAAGCTTGCCATTGAGTTTGCTTTGTTTCTATGTAGTTTTTCAGTGAAAACATCTAATGCAGAGTGACATTGGCTTTAAAACTTCATGTATCTGCCTTCAAGATTCTCAAACGAGGGGTTCAAGTCGTCTACATGTTCTTGCTTTATCGCTTCATCAACTGTTAATCTAATATCCTTCCAGATCTCATTAATTATTTTCATTAGACATTCTATACTTGATCTGTTAAGGTCAGAGATGGATTTTAGGTTCTCCTCAATTCTATTTAATCCCGAATGTAAAAACTGCAACTTTAAAGAGACCTGTTTTTAAGCGGTATCTATATATTTAAAAAAATAAGGCATTCTGCCATGGCTTCATTTCGAGCTTCTACTTCACCGATTGTATTTATTTTTCCTTTAAATGAAAGAATGTGATCCCTAGATGTGTTATCAGTTATTGTGTTGATTCACCAGCATTTACGGTGTAAATTAATTAAATAAATAATTCTTTAATAATACGCTTATCAATAGTCAATTGTTTTCTTCCAAAGGCTGTGTTTCAATATCGATAGATATGAGTATATCGATAGATGTACGTCCTCGCCGTTTGGTGAGTGTATTGTTTACAATTCGTCTAGGTTGTGTTTCAGGAGCAATATTTGCATTTTGGTGGTGTTTGCGTCAATTTGTTTTCGTGGTATATTTTGTAGAGAAATTTGGACAGTGCGTTTTATTCGATTTTACTGACGTAGTCAAGTAATTTCGTTTACTGTTGGGTCTTAATCTATGAAATGTCTGTATTGTTCTGCTATGTACTTCCTGTGTGAGAGAAATTCTGCAAACCAGATTACTTTGTGTTGCTAGAATGGAAAATAAGTTTTTATTCTAGCAACATGTCAGAAGAAATTAAACAGTTGTGTATAAATGACGGGATATCGAAAAACTTCAGAAATAATATCAGTCAATATAATTATAGTCTGCCTTCTGTGTCATTCGGTGCTGATATTGTTGCCACTTGGTCACAGACCTCACGTGTTCATTTGTGTAAGTATTAATAAAAAAAGGCTTTTGTTCGGCATAATATCTAATCATCCTGACCATAAAAGTAAATATTTGTAGAGATGAAAAATAGCATTAAATAAGAGAAGTTTGTCCTTCTTCCTATTTAAGAATTTGCTTTGTGAACATTCGTCTAGGCACAGTATTTTACATTTATCTTAGATCTCACCGTCAAATTTTGACGGGTTCCCGCTAGTTGTTTTGAAAAATTTATATTTATTTTAGAGTCTAATTCATGAAATGCTTATGCTACTTATGTGAACACAAAGCATTTGGTTTGTAGCCTTTTGAGGAAGAACGTAACAACACTTAAGAAAATGGATCTTACGCTACACAACTAGTAATTTACTACCTTTAACCTCACATTACCCTTTACATGTATGCATAGCCAAAAAATATTAGACAATATTTTTACAACACATCAGTATAACTTAATTACGACTCGCGCAACTTTTCTTGAACGATGGATTGAATAATTGCGGGCGGAGTGGGGGTATTAGTTATAAAGTCGTCCACAAGAGTATTTACAATAATGCTAACCTCTGGAAAATCAAAGTCAAACCTGCTACGTGTGCGGCCAGGTCATCGCTCTGGCGAGGCAACAGTAGGGAGTCCGGACACTGGACAGAAATTTCAGGCGCCTCTTTTGAAGGACCTGGACCTGCCTCAGCCATTTCTTTAGATAATGGTAATAAAACTGAACAGAAGTTCTCGATTATGAAAGCAACTAGCTTCTGTTTCGCGCCTACGAAATTTTAGTGCTTGGAATGTTGTCATCAGTGCTCGTTGCGAGCTTTTGCCTTCAACTGTTTATTGCTCAAGGGAGGGGGAAGCAAGGTCATCGTTCAAGAAAAGTTGCGCGAAAAGAAAAGTCTCAGTTGTTTCCGGCACCATTGTTGAGGCTGCGAATTTAGCTCGAGTTTTCTGGGAGAGCTTCTGCAGAAGTTTCGTGTTGAAAACATTTTCTTCGATCATTTTTCTTAAAAATGCACCTAAATTAAGAGAAAAAATCCTCTAACACGTGGTGTAGCAAGAATCCCTGTTTTGTAGGTCCTTGATGTCGAAAAACCAATTGGAAGCAAAACGTCCGTCCGTCCGTCCGTGAACACTACTGGCGCCTAAACCATTCGTACGATCTTCTCCAAATTGAAGAATCCCGTGTCTATCTGTCTCTAGCTGAAGCTTTGAAATTTTGAAAAACATTCTTTAAAATTTGTGAGTACTTTACATCAAACCCCACGGATCTTTTCAAAATTTTCTCAAAAACGGCTCCAAATTTTTTCTTTAAATTTCTGGTAAGATATAGCAAAATACACTCATAAAGGTGGCATAGGTCAGAATATCACGGTTAACTCTGAATTTTCGAAAATTGTAAAAGTTTGAATTTTTTCCGGCGTTTTCCTACAACTTCAAAATTGAAGACGTGTATGACTTGTCTCTCACTTCTGTAAAACTTACATTAAAGGCAATTTCTTCACATTATTATATTTATGAGAACATGTGCTTTAAATAATGTCAAATAAAGTTTCTCGAAAACTCAACAGTTTTCTGTAAAAATGAGCACAAAATTTGGCATTTTCAGAAACGCTTACACGCCGTTTTCTCAAAAATGGCTCCAACATTTTTCTTCAAATTTTTCCAATAGATAGTGCTAACTGCATTGTGTGTTATGACGTAAACTTCTTTTGGTGTATTCATATGTTTTTTCAAAAATTACAACAATGTAATTTTTAGTCGAAATATCTCTCACATTAATATAGACATTTGTATGCATTTATTACATTTGTGATTGGAAGCGCTTCAAATGAAGTTTTTCGAAAACTCAATAGATTCCTGTGAAAAAGAGCTTAAATTTCTCATTTACAGTAAAGCTTAATTGCCATCTATATATTTAAAAAAAATAAGATATTCTGCCATGGTTTCGTTTAGAGCTTCTACTGAACCGATTGTTGTATTTGTTCCTTTACATGAAAGAATGTGATCCTTACATTGTTTTCAGATATTGTTTGTGTTAATTCACCAACATTTACGGTGTAAATTAATTAATTAAATCATTCTTTAATAGTACGTTTATCAGTAGTCAATTGTTTTCTTCCAAAGGGTGGCTGTTTCAAAATCGATTATATGAAACGCTAGATGTGAGTCCACGCTGCTTGATGTTTTGTTTTGATTGTTGAGATTTGTTTACAATTCGTCACGGTTTTGTTTCAGTGTAATTGCATTGTGGCGTTGACAGTTTGCATGTATTTGCTTTTGTGATGTATTTATTGAGAACATTCGGATTGTGGGTTTTGCTCGGTTGTACTGAAGTAGTGAAGTTGTTCCGAATCGTTGCCCACGCGCTCCAAAAGACGCAAACGTACATTGACTGGACGCAGAGAATGCGAAAGTCAGCGCAGAAAATGTCAGTTTTGTTCTGCTTTGTACTTCCAATGCGAGAGAAATTCTGCAAACGTGTTTACTCTGGAAAAATAAAATTTGGCTTAATGGGAATGCTTAATGGGAAAATAAGTTTACCTTCCAGTAATATGCCAGAAGTAATCAAATTTGTTTATAGATGATGACAAATCCAAAAACTTAAGAAATAATATCCGTCAGTATAATGGTGATCTTTCTTTTGTGTCATTTCGTGTATTATTGGAATATGTGAGCATAATTCCATTTTGCATTGCCACCTGGTCATGGACCATGCGTGTTCAAAATTTTGGGAACTACACATCACAGAATATCTTCGTTATAACCTGATGATTCAAACAATGTAACATATTGTGAACATTAGTCTGGGCACAGTATTTTACATTTATCTCAAACCTCATCGTCAAATTTTGACGGGTTCTCACTAGTTTTCTTAAAAGTGACTATGAATTTTTCAAGGAAATTTCTATTTAGGACGAGTTTTTACTCTTCTTTAATATTCTTGAAGTAATGATTCAGTTGTACCGCTAAGAAAGCAAAAAGTTGAGTTGTCAAAAAATGTACTTTGGGCGACGATAGATGGCAGCTGGCCAGAGAATGGAGAACGACCGTAAAGCCAGACAACAATCATGGTGGAAATAACACCATGACCACAATAAGGAAATTAGAAATAATTGGTACGAGAAAGTCTGTGCCATTCTGTATCACCTCTAGTTTCTTAATGAAATGTGTTCGTTAAAAACATTTTCAAATAATGTGAAATTAATTTGTACTAAAATATGAGTGCTTCGTGTGTGATTTGACGTTATAGTTCATAGTGACCCGCTTGGAGTTTCCTGCGTTTCGTCTAAGTAATTTGAGAAATGTTGGGAGGCAGTTGGATGCTACATAAGTTAGAATTTGTATATTATTTTATATTTCCTTGTTCGTTTCTTACATTCTAGCTTACGTTATACGTTTAAAAATTAATCTTTTAGAAATTATTTAAAACCTATTTGATAATCCATATTGGCCCGTGTTGCAAGGAATGTATTAGCATTCTCAATGTAGGCCTACTGATGTATTTTCTTTCAAGCAACCCGCAAAACTTTATTGAAATAAGACAAATTAGTTTTTATCTCTTAAAAATACAATTTAAATGCAATATGAAAGAAAAATCGCTAGCCTTCGGAAAATAATCAGAGCTGAACTCGTGGCTCATTGCAAAGTCGCAAGCCTTTCACCACTGAGATCCGGGTTCGATTCCCGTCGAATCTCATGTGAAATTTGTTCCAACAAAACGAGTTTGGCTGCTTCACAAGGGCTAGTCCAACCCTTGTGAAGTGTCCTAAACCCTGCCCCTATCCTTACTCCTTCCCAATGCTGGCCGCTGGGTAGTGACGCAGGAGCGCGTAGTAGGAGGCGCGTACGCGGAGATGCTACCTGGCGGTCCTCTTGACAACTGACTGCGACGTGACGCGACCTGACAGTGATAATGGAGAATTACTCCAAAAAGCGCGCAAAGTAACGGAGGATTACTCCACAGCGCAAAGCGCTCAACGACCCGTAAGGGTCTTCGAGACGCGTTGCGTCAAAATGGACGCAACAAATTAAAAAAAAAAAAAAATATCAGATTGGAATGCAACAGCATCACCCTCCCCTCCAGACGGCTGCTGAAGTTCTGTGAATTACGTCTCACTGATGGGGCATGATGTAGCTGTATGAAACGCAGAAACGCAGTAAAAGTTTTGTTGATTCTTACTTGAAAAAAATATTTTTCGCGCCTAATGTTCTACGATTTGTAATGTTTCATGAAAAATTATGACTGAGATCTGTTAATTTGGAGAGAAATGACCGTTTAAATTGTGTTACATAATCGTTAATTACTAAGGGAGAGAAAGTACGTGCTGTTTTAGCACCACTAGTTTAATTTATATTCTACAAGATTTTGAATAAAATTATTAAATACTTGCCAATTAATTTATTAACACTGATACTACTTTCTGTGGTCGCCGGTGATAGATGAAAATGAGCGATGTTGACATTTTCAGAAGCCATACATTTGTTTTAATTACAATTTCCGAAAAGATTTTTTATGTTCCATCAATTCCAGTTACCTTTATGGGAATTCTTAGAACTTATAAATCTATTGCAGTCAGCGTTGCCAGATCAGCGGAATTTCCTCCAGATTTGACGGTTTTTCATTGTAGTGAGCGGGGGGAGGGAATAGTTTTATCAGTTAGGAAATTTAGCGGAAATTTCACTTTTCGTGTCGATATCTAGCATGATTTCAATTTATAAATATATTTTTGTAAAACTTTATTATCTAGCTTATTGCTTCAGTATCAAATATTTTATTGAAACTCAAAAACACGAGAATATCAGAGTTTGAATTAAAAATAAATTTTACATATTATATATGTTACAAATTATTTGTTGATCTCTTTGAAGATGTTTTATATCGTTCATATTTCCTAGTGTTCAATATCGACATCTACGTAATGTTAAGAATTATTAGGTAGAACAAGGATTCAATAAGCCGGCCCGGTGGCCGAGATCGCTAAGGCAGTAGTGTCGTAGTGATCTCGGACCGCGATAACTTGCGACCTTAAATAACAAAGATTCAATAATTATGTATAACTACAGAAGAAAATGATGAATTTGTTATTTGTGTACATCAAAAAATAATTGAAAAATATTTTATTTTCCGGAGAAAAAATTTAAACACGCATAAATTAGTTTAAATACATTTATTTTTTGTCATACATGTGTGTCCAATTTTTAAACAAAAATTATATAGTGCGCTAGGAAAGTCTGTTCGCACTGAGCCGCGTCAGGGTCTCCTATTAACAAATTACATTTACATGTTGGTAGCAACCAGATCACTGGGAAACAAGTGAACCAACACTTTCAGCATCTGTTGATTCTGGCGAGTGCGCAATTTACTTTTTCTACTCCCATTGTATAACGCTATCATTTGTTGGCTGAACCAGTTGCAAAATGATACTCATTACGATACAGAATTCATTATGATATAGGTTCTTAACCAACCACAGATAAGTTTACAAACTACGTATTGACACTTCAATAATCTTGAGAATCGTTCTAGTAAATGTGTACAATTGTGTACATTAAAATTGCATTTAATATTATATTATTAATTGCATATTATTAATTAATATTATATTATTAATTTCTTTTATTCTCAGTAATTTTTAAGTATAATATTATTTAAAATAAATTGAATGTAATTTTACTTTAGTCCTATTTGACTAGCGCAGTGGTAGTGGCAGAGGGAACATTTGACTGACGTTAAGATCAGAACGCAAGTTCTTGTGTGTTATATGTTGCTGCCGTGTGTTTGTCCTTTAAAACCGGCCGATTCTTTAGTTTGAAATGTCTAGTGAATCAGAGGAGGAGTTGGCACCTTCAGAAATAAGAGAAAAAGCGAAAATGGTGACCTTGGAATTATTGTAAGAGCAACTTTTGTATTCTCTTGCACTGGTAAACCAAACCCACCTGCGACAGTTAGTGTAGCTATCTGCTAGGTGGCCTTGGCTGAATCCTGCACGTCAACTGCCACGAAACGATTCAATGTAAATGTTTAACTTATAAAAGTTGTAGAAAAAGTACCGTATGAAACTCTGTGTAATAGGTATTAATACACTCGTGTGAAGTTTACGATACTCGCTCGTACCTCGCGCGTGTATTAACACCTATCGTTACATCATCGTTTCATAATGTACTATTTTACAAGCTGCAGCTCGTGCTACGAACATAATATCTGTTGCTAGCACTCACAGGTGCTACTGCGGAGAGATTTTCCTTGCGCTCTGTACTTATTATTATATAACTTTTTCCCTGGGTTATTTAAAAAAAATAGGCAGCAATTTTTCGAGTGCCTCCATGCGACAAAGTTGTTAATCCACCTCTGGCAACCCACATTAATGACACTACCCTACACATTTTACTCAGAATGTATTGTCACATACTAAAATGCGTTTTGTGGCCAAAATATTCATTAAGTAATTTATATTTATTTTATTATTTGCAGAGAGACGGGATTCACTGCCTGGATGACGCAAAGTCAGATCACCGTTTCCATGCAGTCGAGACAAATTTGACTGAACAGGTTGACCGTTTGGAACAAACGGAATTTAGAATGAATAACCTGGAGGAGTCTGTGAACAACTTTGGAAAACTAATGACCAAAGCGGATGCCCTCGTGTCGAGGTCACGTGATCACCCTTCACAACCCTCTACTTTTTGTGGTCGTATGACAGTGCTTAAATTGGCAGAACAAGGAGCCGGTGAATCCCTGTTGGAGTTGCTGGCAGCGGTACCGATCGATGTTCGAAATTATCCGCCAACGAATGAAGACGGCGACTCTGCGCTTCATTTGGCCGCGAACGGAGGTCACCTGAAAGCCGTTATGGTTCTTTTGGGCGCGGGGGCCAAGGTTGATGGCGTCGGCAAGCGCTTATTCACGCCGCTACATTACGCCGCCGCCGGCGGCCACCTGGCAGTAGCCCGGCGCCTTCTGTGCGCCGGGGCGGATGTCCAACCAAAGGACGCGGGCGGTTCAACACCGCTAGATTACGCTATCAAGCAGGGAAGCAAGGACTTGGTACACTTCCTTCTGAAGAAGGGAGCGCGCCTCAACGAAAAAATGGTTTTTACAGCTGCAGAAAATGGTCAGTGGAATTTGGTAGAGTTGTTTCTAGAGATGAAAATTAACGTTAACATGTGTAAGAGGGAACAACCTTTAATAGAACTTGCTGCAAAAAGCAATCGTTGGGACATTGTGGATCTGCTGAGGAAGAAAGGGGCATATGTGATGCAGCACAGAAGTCGATCAGAAAGCACGTTGAAGTATGCGTCCATGTACGGCCGGACAGACTTCGTGCGGACGTTGCTGCGTATTCAATCATGGACCCCAGAACAAATTTCTGCGGCAATTTGCAGTACCGGGAGCGCTGCTGTGGTGTGGGCCTTCATGGAAATGATCCCAGAGAAACTAAAGAATGGAAGAATGGGCCTGGTAACATCCGCGAGGGACGGTCGGTACGATTCTCTAGTAGCATTCCTGGAAGCAGGAGTCGATATCAACGCAACACATGTTCAGAACTTGACTTCGTTACATCTCGCCGCATTAACCGGACAAATCAAGTGTGTCCAGGAGCTCTTGCAGCGAGGCGCGGACCCCAAAGCATGTGATGAGGACGGAAATACTCCTCTCCACCTGGCTTCCCTCAAAGGCCGAGCGAGCTGCGTGCGCGCCCTGGTGGATGCTGGAGCGGACATCTCGGCGAAGAATAACAGTGGGAAGACTCCCCTTGAAGTTACTGATTCAGACGCTGTGCGCGCTGTGTTCAACGGAGAACAGTAACCTCCACCTACGTACGAGTGTATTCATTTCGGGGCACACAGAGCATTTTGAACATTTGAGATTTTGGCAGCGCGTGCAAATGCTTGTATGGGTATAATTATAGAATGGGTTGGCAGTACTGCGAACAGAGAGACGAAATGTCAGTTCGTTCACAGTCTACGAGCTGTAGTGTGTAGCGCTGGTCCTTTGTTTTCATAAAAGTTGAACGAGTGTAAGTCTTAAGTTGAGCACTCATTGGCGATTGTGTAAAAATCACAATAAGGATTAGTTTTTGTATTAGAATACTGAGATTGTTGTATTGGACGATTTACTGTTAAATAGGTCTATTTGTTGTTGATAACTTATGGGGAATATTTTACCCGTAAGTGTTGGGTCAGGTTTGAACAATATTCAAAATCGTTTCTTTGCTTTCTAGTGATGATTTTTTTAGAATACCTTACCAAATTTTGTACAATATGACCAATAATTATGTCTTGGTGTTTGTTTATATTCGAGATGGTACGTACATCGGCAGCGGCGATGGTGTAACGGTTAGCGTAACGGGCTGTTATACCCAAGTTCGCGAAAAAATCCTTCGTACGCCTTCCTTCGGAGGGGAAGTAACGCCGGTTGTCTCATGTTGGTAGATTTACTGCATGTAAAAGATTAAGCCTAAATGAAGCTTCTGAGCTAAATTCAAATTGCCTGTTTCGTCGCCCAAGTAATACCTTCTTTCTCCCCTAGTAGGTGAAAGGAGCGTAACGAAATTTGCGTGGTCAGACGGAAATGCAGGCCTCATGGCCTGAGTCTCGCCACGTAAAATAAGGCATTCATTCATGTATAAAGGGGCAAGTCGCCCGTAAGAAGTGATGTAATTAAGAACGCAATTTCTGTTGTCGAAATGAGTCATTGTTTACGATCAGCTGCTTTAAAGCATGAAATGGCTCGTACATAATTGTACTTTCATGAGTAAAACTCCAGAGCTGGCTATCAAACGGTTGCGCAGCATACGTCTGGCTCAGTTAAAATAGCACATTCAAGACGCAAATTGAAGAAAGATACTTCGGCTAAGTTTCGAAAGTCTGGGCAACATAAAAGCAAACAAACAAACAAACAAAAAGGCACAAGAGCGCAGAAAATTAAACTGTAATAGTGTACGATACCAAAGGTTGAGGGTAATATTTTTGGACAATTTTTTAAATTTTTTTATTGTGTTGCTTAAATAAGAACATTCCAAACCATTTTGACGTTGAACGTGATGTAATTCTCCTAGAATAGAGTCAGGTATACGTTAAGTCGGAAGTTTTTGCTTTGTATCTCTATCGGCCAGGAGCTCAGCGCATGGTGAAAATACGTGCATTGGTTCCTCCGGTGCTCCGATTTTACCGGGTTTTGCGCATCACCAGTTTGCGTCATGAACCACGTGACTACAGCACGGGCACATCATTGGAAAAGACAGACCAGCCGCTGGCGGCCATGTTGGGAGTGGTGTGAAACATTTTGAAAGTGGTACAAAATGACAATTTTCAACGGTAACCAACCAAAAATAACGCGATGAAGGTGTACAAGATGCAATATTTAAAAGAAATGCTTCATAAATCTGTTTCAATGTATTGTAGCGTTACAATATGGTAATTTTGGTACGTTGCTGCATTTAAAATTCCCGGTAATATTGTGACGCAAACTTGTGTCTGAATCTCATTGTCTGAAGTTGTATACCATGCGCAAGAGCCCCCCCTCCCCGGCTCAGCCCCCTTAATTCCCAGGAGGTCACCCATCTAGAGACCCGCGGTGTCTCGAGCTGATGGCTACCGGCTACCCATTTGTCGACAAAAATCCAGACAGGCCGAAGAGTGTGTGGCAGAAAAGCGGTAGAAAGCTGCATGTTTTCTAAATACCTTCAAAGACTCATAATTTTGTATTGTTTAAACTATGTTCCTCTGAAAACTTGGATTCTAAAACTTTCTTCTAATTTCTACTCTTCTCTTTATCTTGCCCAGCCACTCCTTTGTACACACTAGGTAAATCAGCCAATCCTTTTCCACGAATAAAATCAAGATATTCTAAAGACCCACTACATCCTCCTTAATTAGCTGTAAAGCAGGTTCCAACATTTCTAAATTAAATATATATGTTTTTAATTCAAATATTGTATGCATTTTTCTGAAGGACCCTTCCTGGGTATCCTTAGTTGTTATTGTTTATATTGTAAATATTAGTTTTCTACCATTGTTCATGCATGATGAAATGTAATTACAACAAAATTATATACTATGTATCATTAATCCCTTGAAAGGCATAATAATGTCGAACACGGAAATAAAAACTATTAAAAAAACTATGTTGGAAAAGAAAATTGCGATTCTTATTGTATCAAAATATTATAAAAGTCGAAAGAGTTCTATAAGTTCACTTTTCCAAAAATATTTATAAAGATGCCGAGATAGTCAGAAAACATAAACCGCTACCGCAAACCTCAATTAACCCTTGTACCCTAACATGATTTTATTCACACTACTAACATGGGGTTATTCATAACCCCATTTCTGTATTTTAAGCAGGGAAAATGTAAGAAATAAATCTAAATTATTTGGAAACATTTTTATTATCAGAATTTATAAAAATATAATGTTGCTTGTTTTGATTGTATTATAACTTTGTCCATGACACTAAAATAACTTAACAAACAATTGAAACAAATTTCATGGCGATGTTCTGAACAAACAGGTGTACCACATTCAAAACAAGCAGTTTTTGTTGTTTTTTTCACACATGGTACACCTACCTTGCTTTTCTAATTTATTTGGAAATTGTTGTTTTTCCTCAATAGTTTTTTCGGTGTGCCTGATAATCTGTCAATTGCATTTCGAAGATGAACAGGGAGGTTTCTCATAAATCTTAACTCACACCAGTAAATTGCAGCAAGCTGAACTGCTCATGTGAAAATGGACATTACCCAAATGTCCATTAATGGACAATATGGAAGAATACAGATCTCAGTACAGCCAACCTCAGATTAGCATCATTTGCTAATAATTAATGTTTAATTTTTTCCGTGGGGTTACTAGTAACCCCCGTTAGGGTTATAAGGTTAAAACAGCATGGTGATAGGCAAGAAAAATCTTCGATTTTGATTTCAGTGTATTCAAAGGTATGTTATTGTAAATACTCAATCGTTACACTATGTAAAGGTTGTTATTTGTAGCTTGGGAAAACTGTCATTGTTCAAAGGTACCTGAAGCTTGTGTGAGGTACTTGAAAGATACTTTTTGTATGAGACAGATTTGAAGAAGAAAAAAAGGATTTTTTTGTTGGATAAAATTTGTTATTTTGGTTTAACAAATTATGCCGCCAGCCTTGTTCCTGTAAGTAATGATTGTCACAACTACAAAAAATTATGTTTGGTCTGAAAAGAAAATTGAAAAATATTCAAAGGTGTCCCCAGTCTCCTGTTCTTCCCATTCATGGAAGAAGCACCCTGGCTGGAAAATGTAAGATAGAGTTATACTTTAGAGTTGCTGCTGCCCCGTCAAAACGTAATTGATGTACTATTAATAAACATTGCAACTTTATTACTTTTCCTATATATTCAGAATTCAAAGTAATGTTTTTATTTGCTAGAGTATATCACAAATATCGAATATTGTAATGGTTGTATGGGGATTGTACATAGCAATACAAAGCAAACATTCGTTTTGTGTGTTTTTTTTTTAGTTATCGACAACTGGAGTTTACACCAGATTGTCTGTAGCATAAAAGACATGGAAAAGAGATTACGGTAAAGAAACTTTGGAGCGATTACAGGAAAACAATCCAAATATATGTTCATATGTTTTATTTGGTTTTCATTCAATCGTCGAGAATCACCATCAATTACTTTTAAAATATGACGGCGTAGGAAGTAATTTTAGTGAGTTGGCAACATCCTAAAGTATTATTTTTTATAAGTTAATTTTTATGTTATTAAAAATTTGATTCTGTATTTCTTTGAGTTGGATGTTCATACAGATAGCTGTTAAATAAATGATTTCTTTTTTCAGTTTCCTTTTTTTATGCGAATATCTGCCATGTCGGACCACGTTCCCCGACACCCAGTCACATTTATCCCAGAGAGATTAACGTGTCTTTACTCGCTACGAGGAACAGCCTTTTTGACTGTATCCATTGGTCAGACAATGTTGTTAGACTTGAATTATTAACTATGAGGTGACAGAATGAAAATGAGGGGTAATGAGACAATGACAAGTACGTTCATGCCTACGCAGGATTCGAACCTAATACATCGGAATTCAGATTGAAGACGAATTACGCTTTGTTGAATTATTAATGTCGTAGTGATCGTAGTGCAGTAATGTCGTAGTGATCACGGACCGAAGGGTCGCGGGTTCGAGTCCCGCCTCGGACACGTCTTGGAAGTTAGCAGGACCAATTCACCCAAATCCCAAAACTGTATAGCTCATAATTTGCCGCAGGCCATTTTCTCAAAAAAATCGATGTTCATGCTAACTTCCATTGGAAGATGTGTGGTCCTGCTAACTTCCATTGGAAGTTAGCAGGACCACACATCTAAATACGCTAATAATGTAAGCATATACACCAAACAGTAATCCAAATTTGCCACTTTTTATTTATAAACGATTAGGGAAGAAATCGTATTGATATCTCCATTTTTTCAAAAGATATTTACAAAAAACAAAAAATAACACCTACGTTCCTATGGCGAGCGCAGTCAAGGAGGAGGAGACACATTTCGTCCAAGACCAATAGCCGTAACAATTCATACTCTATGCCAAAATTTGCCCTTAACCGTTGCAAACTGTAATCTGTAATAAAAACAAATTTGCAGCGGACCAGTTAAATTAAAATACCCAGGTTCGAACCCCAGAAATTGAAGTCTTGGAAGCTCCCTGCACAAGGAAAAGACACGTTTCCTCCTGAACCAATAGCCGTAGCAATTTATACTCTACGCCAAAATTTGACATGAAGCTTTGCAAAATGTAATGTGTAATAAAAAAATTTGCCGCGGACGAGCTAGTTTAGAATACTCAGGTTCGAACCCCAGAAATTAGTCTTGGAAGCTCCCTGCGCAAGGAAAAGACACGTTACCTCCCTTTTTAGCTTGTCAATCAGATGAACTTTTTGTCTTGTTTATTATTATTATTATTATTATTATTATTATTATTATTATTATTATACAATTATGTCTCTGGATGTTGTCCCAGGATTGAAGTGACCTTACGGGCTTTTGCCAAGTGAAGGCCCTTTCCGATTTTGATTTTGGAGTAGGATATATGTATTAGGCGTGAGTCACACTGCTATCCAGAAACTTCCTAACTATTTTGCATGTGTTGAGGATTGTAGCTTTTTGTAATTCTATATACAATGATTTTGTCAGGTTTAACTGTTGTAGGCTATTATACAAGGTTTTTGGGATGACTCCATTTGTGGATACAATGATGGGTACCGTGTAAACTTTCTCCATTTTCCATAGCTGTTTTATTTCTATTGCTAGTTCAGTATACTTGGAAATCTTTTCCTTATGGGAGGACTGAAGGTTGTGTGTATTTGGGATTGCGATATCTATTAAGTAGGTGATTTTATTAGTTTTATCAATTAATGTGATGTCTGGCCGATTGTGTGCTATTGTTTTGTCTGTAATTATGGTTCTATCCCAGTATAACTTGCAAGCAGAATTTTCCATTATTGTTGTTGGTGTGTACTTGTATTATTATAATATTATGTAATATACATACAGGTGAATGGAGAGACAGATACATGCGTTCCCTGAGCCTGATCTCTAGAGATCAGTGAGTGAGAGGTTCCATATTCCTTCCAATGGCTATAGATATTCGTGGCACATCGATATATACTGAGGCATACGGGGCCGTGTTGAAAGATTCCAATATTTTTGTATTGAATTCTATTAAACATTATCTTACGTGGCTATGCTCAGGCCTTTTCTTCCGCCTGACTACACAAATGTCGCTACGGTCGTTTCGCCATCAAGTATCCTTCTTTTCGTCTTGGAGATCTTTTATTTGCAGTAAATCTACATGGGACAGTTGACTTTACTTTCCCTCCCATTTTTATTGATTCATACCGGGCGCGTCAGCAGCTAAAATCATTAGGTCCGTAAGTGTAGTGCATATTTATTCGTGGAAGGTGGCGGTGATCTCCGCTGGGTAGTGAGATCCAGAGCGCTGACCTATGTTCGCGTACAAGAATTTGCCCCTACTACGTATCTCCCACCAGCGGGATCGCCCAAGCCGGGGTAAGCTCTAAGGTCCCGACATGTGTGGAGATGTAGAGCACGTAAGTATGTGTGTAAGTAATGGGTAAATAAAGAAAGTGGATGAGGAAGGAAGGATCGCGAATTGCACTGTTTAATATGACGTAAAGTTAATTTTGGGATATTCTTTTGTTTTTTTCAAAAATTATACAAATGTAATTTTTTTGTAAATATCTCTCACACCGTTAATATGCACATTTTCAACAATACTATTCCATTTGGGAGTGTTTCAAATAACTAAGTGAAGTTTTTCGAAAAGTCAAAAAATTTCTATGAAACAGAGCTTCAAATTTCGTTCTTACTCTATCGCATAAACGTAATTTTAAAAAAACGGGTCTAAATTTTTCAATGAAATTTGCTATTTAGGACGAGGTTTAGGAGAATTACTCTTCTTTATTTGCTCTGAAGTAATATATTGGTTCTGCTATTAGAAAAATGAAAAGTTGAGAAATTTTCCAAAAAATGTACTTTGTGTGGCGATAGATGGCAGCTGACCAGACAATGGGACAAGATCGTAAAGCCAAGGAAAGAAAATTAGAAAACTTTACTTCGACAATGTCTGTGCTATTCTGTAGCACCAGTCGTTCTCTTTCTCATTCCTAACGGAATCCTACACAACAACCACTGATAGAAAATTTAACATTCAAAAATTCTACTAATATAAAAGGGCACTCAAATCAAATCTTAATACTCCTTGGCCCCAAAATTGTAATACAGTTCTTTCACATTTACATCGAAACTTACCGTCAGTTCTCCACCAAAAGAAATTCTTAATTTAATATTTACAACTTCACTTTTTAAATGTACATGGTCATTATTTTCTTCCTGATGATCTTTCCGTTAAATGTTCAGACCGTCAAAAATAGAGGCTTGTTGGGTAACTTTCAAATTCGCTTACAATTTGTTACAGCACTGCTTCACTTATCACTTTAATTCCACTTTTTAGACACTTTCACTACGACGCACTAAAGAAAATTTAGAAAACTTACCGCTCCGTAGACCAAATAATCCTCTCCCTCTCAAATATCAAGGAGAAAATATAACTTGGCTCCCAAACAACAAGCCAGTTAAATATCTGGGAGTACTTTTTGATAGGCGGCTCACATGGAAATCAAATATTCTCCACAGAATAACCCTGGCAACCCGTAGAACCCACCAATTATATCCCATACTCAAAAAGTCATCACCCTTGCAACTCCATGTCGCTACTCACCTATACCAGTCAATGATCCGCCCAATTTTATCCTACGCTTCTCCTATCTGGGCCTCAGCCAGCAAATTGAACATCCAAAAAATGCAGATTTTCCAAAATAAATTCCTCCGAACCATCACCAAAGCTCCATGGTTTGTACCTAACTCCCAGTTACATGACGAACTCGGCATTACTCCTATCTCCGTCCATTTCTCCCTCCTATCCTAAAATTCCCCAGATTCCCTCAGCTGTACATTTCAAAATCGGAAAACAAAATCCTCACCACAATAGACTAAAGCGAAAACTACCGCGACAGTTCTTCGACCCTCCTTGATTATCATGTACCCGATGTGGCTTCTCACATTTAATTCACATCTACTCAATGTATTCATGTCTATAATTTTTCTCAATCAATGTTAATGTAATTCAATGTAACATCACTGTATCGTACTCGGATGCTGAGGGTCTTCGGGCCAAGCAGCAATAAATGAAAAAAAAACAAAACAACTTACCGTTCTTGGTTCATACCCAATGAACTACTTCATCTCGAACTCGGCATACCCCTCATTACCACCAACATCAAGCAAAGCGCCCTTAAGTTTTACCACAAAATCCCTTCAATCCCACAAGCCCTCCACTTCCAATTAGGGAAACAAACCACAAATAGAGCACGTATCCGCAGGAAACTCCCCAGACACTTTTTCGACCCACCCTAAGCATTCACACACCCACAACTCCTCCAAAAAAATCCCAACCAAAAATGTAACTCTAAATTAAACTCAACTCTGTAATTCTAAATCTATTGTATTCCAATCCATTGTAAAAGAGGCTGTACGCCTGAAAGCAAATAAATTAAAAAAACAACAAAAAAACTTACCGTTCTGTTGTCGCCGGTCTCTCTCCCCCTCTTCCCGCGAAGGTCACACCCTATCGCTACCGCACCACGAAATACGCGAGGTCGTCGGTCAAACTAATGCGGCCAGCAGCTGAACACCACTTGCAGGAATTATGGCGTAGCTTCTCTTCACCCAGCCGCTCAAAATCTTTTTCTACTCCCATAGTATAATTCTATCATTTGATGGATGCAACAAGTTGCATAATGGCACTCATTACGATGCTGATTTCATTATGATACAGGTTATTGATCAATCACAGAGAAGTTTACAAATCAAGTATTGACAATTAATCATTGAGAATCATTCTAGTAAATGTTTCATTCGATTTTGTACATTAAAATTGCATTTTAAATTACACTAGGGAGAACCCGTCAAAATTTGACGGTGAGATCTGAGATAAATGTAAAATACTGTGCCCAGACTAATGTTCACAATATGTTACGTTGTTTGGATCTTCAGGGTATAACGAAGATATTTTGTGATGTGGAGTTTCCAAAATTTTGAACACGTATGGCCCATGACCAGGTGGCAATGTAATATCGGCACCAAATGACACAAAAGAAAGAGCACTATTATACTGACGAATATTATTTCTAAAGTTTTTTGATGTGTCATCATCTATAAACAACTTTGATTTCTTCTGGCATATTCATCGAAGGTAAACTTATTTTCCCATTTAAACAACACAGAGTAAACTCGTTTGCAGAATTTCTCTCACATGGGAAGTGCAAAGCAGAACAAAACTGACATTTCATAGACAACGACCCAACAGAGACAATGACCTCACTAACACGACTTCTACGCTGACTTTCTCTTTCCCTGCGTCAATTTAATGTACGTTTGCGTCTTTTGGGGCGTGTGGGCAACGATCGGACATAACCTGTGTTCAACTTCACTACTTAAGTACAACCGAGCAATACCCACTGTCCTAATGTTCTCTACAAAATACACCACAAAAGCAAATACATGCAAACTGTAAACGCCACAATGCAATTATTACACTGAAACAAAACCTTGACGAATTGTAAACAAATCTCAACAATCAAAACAAAACATCAAGCAGCGCCACCATATAGCAGCGTGGACTCGCATCTAGCGTTTCATATAATCGATTCTGAAACAGCCACCCTTTGGAAGAAAACAATTGACTATTGATAAGCGTGCGATTAAAGAATTTAATTAATGAAATTACACCGTAAATGTTGGTGAATCAACACAAACAATATCTGATAACACATCTAGGGATCACATTCTTTCATTTAAAGGAAAAAATACTACAATCGGTTCAGTAGAATCTCTAAACGAAGTCATGGCAGAATACTTTATTTTTTTTAAATATATAGATAGATAGGTTATGCTTGCCAGTTTTGATTTCTTTTATTATTAATATTTTTTTGAGAAGAATTATTTAAAACGAATTTGATCGTAATTTCTCTTCGATCCTATTTGACTATCGCAGTACTCCCTCGCAGGCAGACTGGTACTAAGCCACCAGCAGCAGCAGCATGCGAGGGTAGGGTTCGGGAGCTGTCCGCTAGGCGGCCTTGGCTGAATCCTTAATGTCAATCGCCACAAAACGAGTCAATATAAAAGTTAACTTATAACAGTCTTAGAAAAAGGACCGTATGAAACTCGACGTAATGGGTATTAAAATACACTCGTGTAAAGTTTCTGATACTCGCTCGTTCCTCGCTCGTATCATAATATCACACTTGAGAATTAATACCCATCATTACATCATGTACTATTATAGTTACTCACTGGTTTGCCGCTCTGCTTCAAAAAGCCATCATTCTTCCCAATAATCGTTCACGCCTGTGCACCCTCTCCGCGATTATGGTTTTTATCAGTCACAGTTCATTCGCTTTACTCATCTATTGTCCTTTTTAACGAGAAAGCCAATAGTTCCTTTCCCAAAACGTTTCTTTTTTTAACTCAAAAGAGGACCGTCCGTCAATATATCAGTTCATCAGTACACGAGTTCTGGCACATGCTGTTTTACACTGTTTCTCTCAGCACGTTTGGATTATAAGTATTTTTCAAAACGTCTGGACACACTATCTCGTGACGATTATAATGCTTTTTATAACTTTTTAAACCTCGATGCCTGTTCCTCACTCTGGAGGAGAATTTTAGCGGCCGGCTGCTCTGATCGGTAGTTTTCCGTGGTTTCTCCGATCAACACCAGGCGAATACCGGAGCAGTACCCTACCAAACGGGCCACGGACCGCGCGCGATCTGTCCTTCCTCTTTCTTGTCCAATCCTCTCCCCTTACACACACGCACGCGCGCGCGCGCGTGCACGCACGCACGCACACACACACACACTAACATGCACTACACTACTACATATTCCGGGAGACCGGTCGGGAGCTTAGAGCTTGTCCCGACTGGGGCGGTGCCCCGTTGGTGGGAGAGTCCTGGTTAGGGGGAAACCCCACTAGCCGACGGTAGGTCGGCGCCGGATCTCGCCATCCGGCGGGGGAAGATCACTACCTCTCCCGAGAAAAAACATGCACTGCATTAACGGGACTAATGACTCTACACTAAAACAGTTGACGCGCCCGGAAACACGAAAAAATCAATCAATGTTCCTCACTACGCAATGAGCTGATTCATCACTTTATAAAAACGTATGTCTCACCCTACTTCATACCCTTCTCGTACGTCTGACTACGGCACCTGCTCTCTCCCGAAGAAAGTACGTCTGACCTGGTGGTTGCTAATATAGAAACTAGAGGTGCTACAGAATGGCACAGACTTTCTCGTAGCAATTTCTTCTAATTTCCTTGATGTGGTCTGGCTTTACGGTCTTGCTCCATTCTCTGGCCAGCTACCATCTATCGTCGCCTAAGTACATTTACACAACTTTTTGCTCTCCTAATAGTATAACCGAAATAGTTCTTCAAGAATATTAAAGAAGAGTAAAACCTTCTCCTAAATAGAAATTTTCATTGAAAAATTTGGTGCCGATTTTAAGAAAATAGCGATTAAGCATTACTGTAATTGCGAAATATAAAGCTCTTTTTCACTTTTGAGTTTTCGAAAAACTTTATTTAAAGTCATTGAAGTACTTCCACTAACAAATACAATAAGGAATACAAATTGCTAGAAATGTCCATATTAACGGCGTGAGAGATATTTGAAAAAAATTGCGTTGGTGTAATTTTTGAAAAAACAAAAGAATACACCAAAATGAAATTTAGGTCTTATTAAACGGTGCAATTAGCACTATCCATGGAAAAAAATTGAAGAATAAATTGGAGCCTTTTTGAGAAAATGGCGTTTGAGCGTTTCTGAAATTGCCGAATTTTGAGCTAATTTTCACAGAAAACTGTTGAGTTTTCGAGTACCTTTACATGCCATTATTTAATGCACATTTACTCATAAATATAATAATGTGAAGAAATTGCCTCTAATGTAAATATTGACGTGGGAGACAAATGTAAAGTTACATTTTTGTAATTTTTGAAAAACTTGCTATATGGCGTTTATGACATCGTTATAAGGGTCGCTTGGAACTAAACATAACACCAATTTCAAGAAAAATTTGGAGCGGTTTTTGAAAAAAATGTTTTTTTTACTTTTTAAAATTGCAAATATTGCACGCAATATTTCACGAAAACCACGAAACCTTTCAAAAAACATCTACATGACCTTAATGAAAAAACTATTTTTGGGCAACAAATTTATTTTGAAGGAAAATATCTGTCTTCAATTTTGTAGTTTTAGGAAGACGTCGAAAAACTTTCAAACTTTTGCAATTTTAGAAAATTCAGAATTAACCGTGAAAATCGGACTTATCCCCCTTTATAAGTGTATTTTACTATAGCAATACAAGAAATTTAAAAAAAAAATTTGGAGCCGTTTTTGAGGTAATTATAAAAATGTCCGGTGGCTTAATGTAAAGTACCCCCAAATTTTAAAGAATGTTTTTCAAAATTTCAAAGCTTCACCTAGAGCCAGATTTAAAAAGGTTTCTTCAATTTGGAAAAGATCGTTCGTATGGTTTAGGCGCTAGTAGGGTTCACAGAGGAACGGACGGACATACATTTGGACAAAAAACGTTTGTCCGTTTTTCGGTGTCAGGGGCCCCCAAAACGTGTATTTCCCTTGGAATCCCAATATCGATTTTCCGCATCAGTATAAAACTTTCCCTATACTACGTATATTACTCCCGTATATACGTATGTATATGTGAAAGTAACTAGTGGTGCTACAGAATGGCACAGACTTTCTCGTAGAAATGTTTTCTAATTTCCTTGGTGTGCACTGCCTTTTCGGCCGTGTTAAGCGTTACTGAAAATGCGAAAATTGAAGCACTTTTTCACAGGAATCTATTGAGTTTTCGAAAAACTTCATTTACAGTCATTTGAAGCACGTCAACTTACAAATACAATAATGTATACAAATCGATAAAAAAGTGCATATTAAGGGCCAACAAAATGTACTTTGGGAGCGATAGATTGCAGCAGGCAAGAGAAAGGGGTAAGACCGTAAAGCCAGTCCACAGCAAGGATATCAGAAAACTTTACCACGAGAAAGTCTGTGCCATTCTATAGCACCAGTAGTATTCGTATGTATACGAGAAAATAACGAGAGGTGCTACAGAATGGCACAGACTTTCTCGTTGGAATGACGGACTGACGGACGTGTTGTTTTCAATTGTTTTTTCAGCATCAAGGACCCACAAAACTGGGATTCTGGAACGTGTGAGAGGATTTTTTCTCTTAATTTAGCGACTAGATTTATCCACATTCTCCATATCAGGGCCTGGGAATGAATTTTTCTGGCGAAAATGCGCTGTTTTTATAATTTAACATTATATAACTTTCTCTATACTACGTATATTATTCCGTGTATACGTACGTATGCGAGAAAGTACAAACGTACTTTTGGCGGCGATAGATGGCAACTAGCAAAAGAATGAGTCAGGACCGAAAAGCTAGCCTAGACCAAAGAAATTAGAAAACTAGTAAAAGAAAGTCTGTGTCATTCTGTATGAGGGCCCCACAATACCAGTTTTTCTGTCGAAAAATCGTCTTTTCTGGCGCAGTATTACATAACTTTCTCTATACTTCGTATATTACTCTGTATATACGTAAGCATACTAGAAAGCAAAAATGTGTAAGGGAAGACATGGTTCAGTGCAATATCTTATCTTTCTGTGATTATATGTTTTTTTATATTAAATTGTGTAGTAATGTATACTAATAACAATTTTGTACAAATGAATGTACTGATTCATTTCATTAAGTATACTATATCAGTGATTTTTGAGGAGAGGGAGGAAAGTTCTCACTTGTTTTTTTATGTAATTTTCAAAATAGTTTCATTGATGTTTCTGGGAAAACGTATTTGTTAGTTTGTAGCTTATGAGTAATTTATTTCCATCATTTTTTTAACTACGCCCGTTTTTAAGCACTGCGAAACGGTCGAAATCGTTATAGGTATTGTAACGAATATTTTGCGCCACCACGAGCTGCCTGTGTGCGCGGGTTGCGTCATCTTCCGGTGGCCATAGCACTAGATTGTCCTAGAGTGTTCGCGAGGCGTATCGCGGGGTCCGGAAAGTTCTCGACGGCACCCGTCGAGTATAAATACGCGGCGGCCGGCGACCGCGAGTCTGTCTTAAGTCTGAAGGGGAAACTGAGCTGTGAAGTGTGTGCATCGCGGTGAATAGCAGTGCAGTGATTGTGCTCAGTGACGTGAACCGTGGTTAGTGCATCAAACTGTGGTCATTGCTGTGGACTGTGGCCAGTGCATCGAACTGTGGTCAGTGCTTAGGACTGTGCGACAGTGTAAGAGAAGTGAACAGGGTAAATAAATAATCAAGGGAAGTGTGACGTGTAAATAATCAAGTGTTTTCAGTGATTGTGTTAAGAAAAAAATAAACGTTTTTGTTAAAATAATATCAGAGTTTTAATTCGCCACCTAGAATCGTAACAGTATGTACACGCGAGGAGGAGACCTCCCCTCGACGGTTAACCCGGCAGTACACGCGCCTCTTTCTGGAAGGTCAGTGCACCCACCTGGCCTCACAGACCCCTCTGCTTGCATTTCCCTTCATTTAATTTCTCCTCAATTTCGATCAACCAGAAAGTAGATGGTTATTATTTACAATAATGAGATATTTTTTAAATAATCGATTACGGTATTTATTGGTTTGTATGCAAGTTAACAAAACAGAAAAAATGAAATAGGCTGAAATATTATTTTCATTGTCTTTGGTATATTTTACGTATCTGACACCTTTCCTCCATGCTTTACAAACTGTTAGTGAATGCTCCAAACAAATAAACTTTTTGCTTATTTGGCATTAATATTTTGTTAAGTGGCGTAAAGTACTGAAGGAAAGCCGTTGCACGAGTGCACGCAGGTGGTATCTGGGACCCGTGCAACGTTTTGGAATGTCTCACTGCTAGAAAGGATAACAATATTCACTGTCTCAAAAGAAGTGTGACTCATCTGTCGAATTACTCTTATTTTTCGCATAAGTAAAGTCTGCTGTGCTTTAGCCACAAACATTAATGACACTACCCTACACACACTACTCTGAGTATATTGTCACATACTAAAAAGTGTTTTGTGGCGAAATATTTATTCAGTAATTTCTATTTATTTTTTATTTGCAGAGAGATGGGGATCGCTGCAAGGATGGCCGAATGTCAGATCAACGTATGCCTACAGTGCACAAAGAGCGGAAAGAAGTAGGTGTCCGGTTGAATAAATTGGAATTGAGAATGGATAGAATAAATAGCCAGGTGGAGCTTTATAACAAAGCAATTCCAAATCTAATGCCCAAAGTGGATGCCCTGCTATGCGTGCCCGCAAGGTCACGTGATACCCCATCCGAATCCACATTTACTTCTGATGATGATGAGACTTTCCTTAAATTGGCAGCTGATGGGGACGGCGAAGGCCTGTTGCAGGCGCTGGCAGTTGGGGAGATTGACTTGCGAATTAATCCGCCAATAACAGAGAACGGCAATACTCCGCTTCATGAGGCCGCGAGGAGAGGCGATCTGAAAGTCGTTATAGTTCTTTTGGGCGCGGGGGCGATGGTCAATGCCCCTGGCGACAATCTCTTCACGCCTCTGCATTACGCCGCAAGGGAAGGCCATCTGGCGGTCGCTTCTCACCTTGTGCACATCGGGGCCTCTGTCGATGCAACCAACCTGTTCGGCTGGACACCGCTCTACTGCGCTGTATCGGCGGGACATGCGGACCTAGTAGACCTGCTTCTGAAGAACCGTGCGCTCCTGGATAAAAATGTTGTTCTTGGAGCTGTAAAAAATGGTCATTGGAATCTGGTAGAGTTGTTTCTGGAGAAGGATGTCGACGTTGACATGAGTCTAGGGGGACATCCTTTAATAGTGTTGGCTGCAAAAAGCAATCGTTGGGACATTGTGGATCTGCTGATCGAGAAAGGGGCATATGTGACGAACCGCAATTCTTCAAAAGATACCGTATTGATGTATGCAACGATTTCTGGTCGGGCAAACTTCGTGCGAGAGCTGTTGCGCTATCAGCACGATCCGACGCAGATAAAACACGCTTTTGAGTGCGCCCAGAATGTTGCTGTGGTATGGGCTTTCGCGGAACGCATTGGTATACGCAGCAAAGGTTGGGCTTTCCTTGGACAGCGTGGTCTCCTGGCAGCTGCGCGTGAGGGCCAGGAGAATATGTTGAAGGCATTCATCACCACAGGAGTCAATGTCAACGCAGTAGATCCAAACACAAACGCTTCTAGCTTACTACTCGCCGCTCAAAACGGGCATATCGCATGTGTCAAGGAGCTCTTGAAGCGAGGCGCGCACACCCAGATACATGACAAGGACAGAAACACTCCACTCCATTGGGCCTCGTCCCAAAGCCACGTGGAGTGCGTGCGCATCCTGTTGGACGCCGGAGCCAGTTCTACGGCTAAAAATGATGAGAACAAGACGCCTTTGGACGTTGCCAGATCATCCGAAGTAAAAGCTGCTTTCGACAATGAGGGATAATAATGAACATGCAGTATGTCCCACCAAGAATGGGCCAACCACGGTCGAAATACATGGGTGAGTTCCTTCGGCGAACCGAATTTTGCTCGTTCTGCGCAGCGCCAGTTTGCGTCACGAAGTTCGTGACCACAGCACGGGCACTTCGTTTGAAAAGCTAGACCAGACTCTGGCCGCCATGTTGGATAGAGAGGTATTGAGAAACATTCTGAAAGTGGTACAAAATGACAATTTTCAACGGTAACCAAGCATAAATTACACGATGAAGGTGTACAAGATGCAATATTCAAAAGAAATGCTTCAAAAATCTCTTTCAACGTTTTGAAACGAGGTGATGATTTTGATATCTGGCCGCTTTTAAAATTCCCGCTAATATTGTGACGCAAACTGGTGTCTGAAGCTCATCGGCTGAAGTCGCATACGATGCGCAAGAGCCACCCTGGGGCTAACCCCGTAACTTCTAAACGATTCATGATATCGATTTGCAGTTTCCGCTCGACAATGCGGAATCATGGGACAAGTATGCTGTGAAGATATTGTTCGTAATATCTTTGATTTTCGAGAAATTTAATCACCTTTGATTTGTGAAATGTAACCGTACTTATATTGTTCTTATCGTCAGTGGTTACATCATAAGAGGAGGAAAACAATTATGTATATGATGTTAGTATTTTGAGACTAATTTGAGAATAAAATGAGATTTTGTCATGTGATTTTAAATTAAACGTAGCAGTCTCCCCGTTACCGTCTCCACGCCGCTAAAGGAGTTGTTGCCTTCGAAGGCAACAGTTCCGAGGGTTGCTACAGGAAATATTGTCGTTTAATTTAAAATCACATGTCAGAAAGTATACTTTTACACTCAAATTACTATCAAAAGACTCGACGTGAAATATATTAGCAGATGAGAAAAATATATCGTTCCATTTATAAAGTAAAAGATAATTAAATGTCTTGAAAACTAAAATTATTTCAAACAATATCTCTACGGCATATTACTTGTCCCATGATTCCACATTGTTGAGCAGAATCTGCACTTAGATATCATGAACCAATTTAATGTTATCGGGGTGGCCCATAGTTGGTGAGACACCTGTTTTATTTTCTACCAATTCACGGAAGGTGTATCCTGTATGAAAAATATACAAAAAGAAAAAAAAGTACTGCCAAAAACATCGAGCTGATTGGAGAATATTATCTTAAGTAGAAAATATTTATCGCATGTATTTATCAATTTACTGTCAAACTGAACTATCAAACATACTACTTTGAAGTGGCAGGTGCCCTGACAAGAAAAAAATTGATGTAGAAGTACATTGTATATTGATAAATATTGTAACTTGATTACTTTTTTCCAGGGGCATCCAGAGAAAACCAGGGGCCTGAGCTGTTGATCCAAGGGGGCTCTTTATTTCTAACAAAGAATTCCCTCATCCTGCAACTCAGAAACTAAATTAATTTCTCCATGCATCAGAAATAACTTGTAGCGATCAGTTTGGATTGGAGATAAATATATTTTGATTTCTTTTCGATGAAAAAAAGTCGGGTCCTCAATTAGGTCGAGGTTTGCAGGCTAGTTGTCCCAGCTAACCCCCCCCCTTCTGGATGCCCCTGCTTTTTTCTATGTATTGTTTTCATCTTTTATTTAGTTGACTGTATTACAAACATTGAAAATGTTAAAAATTGTGTGGGATTGTGCTCTATACCGAGACACAGCAAACTCATGTTTTTTTAATTATCGATAACTGGAGTTCAGACAGACTGTTCCATAAAAGTTGTGGAAAAGTGACTAAGGAAAATCAAAAAAATACGGTTAACAAGAAACATTTTAAATGTATGATATCATTGTAGTTTTTCTACAGTTTTTGTAGTATTGTGCCTTAGAATTTTCTTGCTATTGTTTTTACTACTTGCATTAATGTGGTAATTTTCCCTCGTGTTTTGTGCTGAGACATTGTTCTCTATGTATCCTTTATTATTATCAGTTATATAATGGTCTGCAAAACTATATTTACTATGTGTACCCTCTATATTTCCTCATATCCCTTTTCATTATCATCCCTTCCTTCGTTTTGCCCACTCCCATTGGCTATTTTTTCTTTTCCTTTTGTTTTTCACTCTCAACTCTGATATCTGGCTTTGAAGTTCGGCCTTAAGCCGCCATCCTGATTGAGGTTTCTTCTGGGTTTACTCAATCGCTTAAGGTATACACCGGGATGGTCCCTAGAATTGTATCCCAGACGTAAATTTAAACTTACATCCTCCTTTTTGTTGATTGTTCATAGTTGAGGACTTCAGGAATAAATGATAGCATCTGACATTTTGGGCGAAATTAGAATTAATGATCTTCTTCTTCTTCGGCAGTTTCCCCTTAGGAGCTCGCCGTTTTCACCCTCCACAACTCTCGATCCTCCCAATCTCGTGGTTTGAGGCCTCTCTCCTTCATAGCTTCCTGGATGGACTTTTCCCATTCTAAAACTTGTCTTCCTCTTTTTCGCCTCTCAGGTGGTTGACACTTTAATATCTTTTGTGGATATCTGTTTTCCGACATATCTGAACATGTCCATACCACTGTGGTGCTCTATTTTCCATAGAACAAATTATATTCATCCTTCTCCATATTTCTTCATTTCGCACTCTGTCCTTGCGAGTAAGTTGTAGGCATCGTCTCATGTAGTCCATTTCCACTGTCCTTATCTTATCTCTTATTTTTTGTGTTTGTGGCCACATTTCCGCTCCATGTAGTACTATATTTTTTACTACACAATGGAATATCCTTCTTTTGACATCTTGGCGGATATTGTTATTCCATAATATGCCATGTAGAGCTTTGGTTGCTTTCTTCCCCATAATTTTTCTCGAGTTTATATGTTATTAATTAATGATTTTAAAGAGTGATAATATAATCCCTCTTAAGATTTTCATCTTTAAGGATTTTCCGTGCTCTATATTTCAGGAAATTTAAAAAAATAAACAACAAATGGCAATAAAATTCTATTGTATGTTATGGATTGCACAGCTAATTTCATGTGGATAGTAGTACCAGATTGAATTTTCTTTTGTTACATGAAATTTGTTTATTTATTTTACGTCAAAAAAAACGTTAAAACTGCGTATGACGTGCTATGGGGAAAAGTGAATCGTGTGCACATTTTCAAAATTCTGTGATCCCTACACAAAGTCATGCACTACTTAAATTTTGAAAAATGTAATAAAATATATTTTCAAGGATAAAAAAGCAATAAATTTTGGCTCTTATCCATGTTGTCCTTCGGAATAATACTTCCTGCCGCGACAACATGGAAATGATAATTTGAATAATTGTATTTCCCACTGAATTCTAGAAGACGTGCACAGAAAATGAAGTTACATTTATGTCCAGAAGCAAAACAAGAGGCCATCTCATCATTTGCTCAACGGATCAGGGAAACTGGACGAAAAACCTGATCGAGATGGGGGTCATTGACCCGGAGGCTGCAAAACAATACTTGTTACAGGTTGTTTATACACATGTCACTATGCACAATGCACAATACACAATGTCAGTTAACTTACATCATTATGCCTCAACTGTAATTTTTGTTAATGTAAATTCATTATAGTGGTTAGACGGAAGAACAGGTCTTATGGCCTGAGCCTTGTCATATATTATTATTATTATTATTATTATTATTATTATTATTATTATTCCCTGATCCATTGAGCAAATGCTGAGATGGCCCCTTGTTTTGCTTCTGGTCATAAATGTAACTTCATTATCTGTGCACGTCTTCTAGAATTCAGTGGGTAATACAGTTATTCAAATTATCGTTTCCATGTTGTTGCGGCAGGAAGTATTATTCCTTGACGAAGGACATCATGGATAAGAGCCCAAAATTTATTGCTTATTTATCCTTGAAAATAGATTTTATTACATGAGAGCTTTTCTTTAAATCAAAAGTCATGTAGTATATGACTTATTGCAGGGATCACAGAATTTTGAAAATGTGCACAGAATTCACTTCTCTCCATAGCACGTCATATGCAGTTTTAACTTTTTTTGACGTAAAATATACAAATAAATTATTACAATCGTTGATCATAAACACCTTCAATTACTTAAAAAATGTCTGGGCGTAGAAACTAATTCTAATGGCTTCGATTTATCTTTAAGTATCCTAAATTAATGTTTAATATATGAAAAAAAAAATTGTATTTCTTTGGAGTTGTACCCACTGTTCAATAAATTTTATTATTATTATTATTATTATTATTATTATTATTATTATTATTATTATTATTATTATTATTATTATTATTATATTATTATTATTATTATTATTATTATTATCATTATTATTTCTGTAATTCATGACTAAAGATGTTACGAGTCGGTTGAATATAAAATCTAGTCCAATCAGCTTCCTAAGATACAGAACTAGAGACTGTCGGTGCCTCTACAATACTGTCCCCAAATTTGTGGGCTGTTCGCAATAAATCAATATCTTGCACTTTCCAATCTTTTGAATCACTTGGGAGTTTAGGCAAGTTCTTACACCCATTTTGCGGAACGCTCCTATAACTATTGGGACGACCTGTGCTTTTACATACCACATTTGGCTGATCTCGATTTCCAAACTCTTGTATTAAAGGCGTTTCTCTGCCTCCTTGCTCACGACGTTTTGATCGCACGCCACAGTAATATCTACTGCGATAAGTTATCACAAGGGTTTGTTAATAGGAACGATACATTCGAAGAAATATATAACCAGGAAGTCAGCAACAATGGGTGGCAGAAGAGAAGCAAAGATTCGAATAGTAAATAATAAAGGTACAAGGGAATGGCAACATAATTGATAGCGGGGAAAAATAGAAAATAATTGGTAAATATAAAAGTGAAAGGACACAGGAGCAATTTCCGTGAAAGAGAAAGTAAATTAGAAAAATCATTACGAAGCACTAACCAAAGAATAAACAAATACAGTGCTAGAGTGCCAGTGACCAATCAGAAATTACAATATGTGATAGAATGGGAAATGGCCCGCTCACTCGGACGAAAGAGATACGTTTTTTGGGTACGATTTCGCGCAGAGAAAACAAGTGAGGAACGTGTAATATAAAGAAACGGGGCAGATGAGCTTTTGACGCGGTGAGGGGCGGATGCCGATAATGTGATGAAGGGAAGTGTTATAAATGGACATAGAAATATAATCGCGTGTGTAGAGGAAGCAGATGCCATTAGTCTGGACGAGAGTCAATAAAATGGAACGGATTACTGGATGCTGTTCAAGCAGGCACAAGTTACGCAAAAGGTAAGTGACATTTTTTTTGTGGAAAAATCAAGTTTAGTAATAAATTAAGAATTTCTGAATAGGATTTAAGAATGATAATGGCCATGCATGTAAGGGGAGAGATATAGAAACAAAACAGTTAACAATAATGAGGTCTCATGATGATATTTTTTATCTGAAATTGTTGTACTTCTCGACTCATGTTTAAATGTACTGCGTATGTTTTGCTGCAGAATATAGATTGGAAATGTTGTTAACTTGAAGTATTATTCCTGGGTAAAAGCAAAAAGAGTTCCCAATCCCACGAGAGGAGAAGTAACTTTCACAAATATCTCATCACCGAATATCTGTATAGACGGTCTACCAGACCTACTAATAAATATAATCATGACGGTACAGCTTTGGCACACCCTTCGGGGTACTGTCGGGTGAATGATCAAATGGAATTTTAGGCAGAATAAACAAGTAAAAAGGTACCAGATACACACCTCCGTTTGACTACAAGAAGACACGTTTTTTCTCCAAACCCGGATAACAATAACCGGTTTGTTTTTCGCACTCTTGCGATCGGTTTCAATTTGATGGTCGCATAAAATTGTACACAGTCCAACGGTTTTGTAGAGTGTTCGAATCACTTGGAACATGTGTTTGCAACTTTGAGAGCATTACAGATCTACCGGTGAAGGGAACTACACACCCTGTCGTGTCTTTTCAAGTATTCGGTCTTTGCTATAGTTGGACAAGCTGAGACAATATAATCGATGGTTTCTGCTTGTTCTGGCACATGCGGAATTTATCATCTTGGAAAATTTTGAAAACCGCTTTATCATAACGTGTTCCCAACGCGTGATCCTGGGCAGCTATTACAACTGTGCCCATTCTGGCTTCGTTCTTACCCTTTTAAGCTTGTAGGGCAGTGCCAGGGTGCCAAGGCACCAGCAACAAAAAGGAACGAACACACAATTTTCACCACAAATATATGTTTCCTCAAAAAAAGTTCCATTTGATCATTCACCCCGAAGGGTGTGGCAAAGCTGTACCGTCATGATTATAATTATTAGTAGGTCTGGTAGATCGTCTATACAGATATTCGGTGATGAGAAATTTGCGTCAGTTACTATTTTTCGTTATGGTAATTCAGTTGAACGAGCGTTTAGTCCTTCGAGTCAGTGTTTGGTGACATTTTAGGGACATTGCAGAGCAACACGATATGATTCAACTACAGGACGATTTAAATAAAATTTATGATTGGGCAATAGTTAATAAAATGACTATAAATTGAAAGAAAAGTACAACGACCACATTTTTTAGGGCCAGAGTTTTTCATACAATACTTCATCAGCTAGGTAATGACGTAGTTCCGTGAGTCTCGAACTGTAAATATCTTGGCATCCTCCTGGATAGTAAATTGGGATGGAAGAAACAAACGAACGAATCTGTCTATCTATCTATCTATCTATCTATCTATCTATCTATCTATCTATCTATCTATCTATCTATCTATCTATCTACGTAGTGGGCAAAGCTTGGAGTTCTTTGCATTTCGTCAAGATACATCTTAAAAATTTAATACGAAAGCAAAAGAAATCGCGTATACCTCGCTTGTTAGGCCGGTAATAGAATACGGAGCAAGTTGTTGGGATCCGTACAGAATAGGACTTAAAAAGAGCTTAGAGAGGATACAAAACAGAGCGGCAAAATACACATTTCTGAGAAACACACCTGCGCATTGGGAATCATTAGAATGCCGGAGGAAAAAGACATGACTTTGCGCGCTGTATAAATCTTACGGTGGTTGCTCCGCATGGCAGGAAATTCGGGGAAGGCTAGATAAACCAGATTATTTAAATAGATTTGATCACAAATAGAAAATCAGAACAAGAATCCAAAGAACGGACGTAGGGAAATTCTCCTTCGTAAACAGAACTACAGTAGATTGAAACGATTTGCCTGCGGCAGTTTTTGAGCCCTTTCCTTGCTCAGCGCGAGGTTTTAGAAAAAAAAAATAGAGAAAATTAGTCATTAGGGTGAAAATGTACAGTGAAGTGAAGTGAAAGGTACGTAGTCTACAGTAAAAAGTATTGAACAGTTAATATATAGATAAAGGGAAATGCAGTGCAGTGAAGTGAAGGGAAGGGAAGTGATTTCATTCCTTTCTGTTTGTTTCGCTAGTCTTTCTAATAGGCTATGCAGACAAGCGGTATTTATTCATTTATTTGTTTATAGTCACGAGTGTTTTACGTATTAGAAATGTAATAATTATTATAAGCATTATATATTATTACCCTAAGGTGTTAGGTGAAAATGTGTACCCATATTTGTCTGAATGGAATGAATAGGTGCAGGTTGGTGTGTATGCGAGGGTTCCTTGGTCTGTCTACGTGTCTACGTGTGTATGTTTGTATGTATATTTGAGTAATATGTAAGTATATTTATCTATATGTTAGTATATATGTATTTTCATTTGTAGTATAGGAATGTAAATGCATATCTAGGAAAGGACAAAGACAATTGGTTTTTATATGGATTTTTTATACATTATGTTAATTGTAATTGTATTTGTAATTGTAACTGTACTTTCATATTTCTGCATTCTGCCACCGGGCATCATCTGCCCAATTGTAGAATAATATATCTATCTACCTTTGATACGATAAAGAAGAGGCGCTCAATCCACTGTCACCAGAGTGAGCCGAGAATATATTTCAGGCATAACCTCTCACCATGGAGAACGCAGTGGCCGACGGCTTTCACATAATAACTGATTGATTTTTAGTGATTCCGGGCGCGTCAACTTCTGAGATCATTAGCCCTGCAAGTGTAGTGCATGTTTTTTCTCCGGGAGGTGGCTGCAATCTTTCCTCGCTGGATGGCGAGATCCGACGCCGACCTACCGTCGACTAGCAGGGTTTTACTCAACCAGGTATTTCCCACCGGCGAGGCACCGCCCCAGCTGGGACAAGTTCTAAGTCCCCGACCGGTCTTCCGACACGTGTAGTAGTGTAGTGCATGCTAGTGTGTGTGTATGTGTGTAAGGATAGGACAAGGAAGAGGAAGGAAAGATTGCGCGCGATCCGTGGCCCGTTTGTTAGGGTACTGCTCCGGCAATCGATTGGTGTTGATCGGAGAAACCACTAAATGCTTTAGAATTACTACTGAATGATTTGAAAAAAGTAGTAAGAAATTGTAAGCTATTCTCCGATTTAAACATAGCTGCATTTCAAGGTCACGAGATGGAAGGAGAGGAGAACATCATTATCCATTATGGAGCTCTGATACCAAACATTTAAGCGAGTGGTTGACAGTGTAGTATTCTCCTTCCAGCTCCTGACCTTGAAGTGCAGCTATGTTTCAATCGGAGTATAGCCTACAATTTTTTACTACTTTTTCTAAATGACATAGCCATCACACAAGGCGACTCAGACGCGCTTCTGTGCTCAGCTGTTTACAAAAAAAAACTACCTTGTTTTCGTCGGCGCCTACGGTGATATGAATCGCGAATTCTTCCTTTCCTGCGTCTAGTGGCGCTGGCCGGTGGCAATGTGTGAATGGGCTTGGCGCTTCTCCGTGTCGCCACTGAGTGAACGAGTTCTAAGCCATCTCGCCCCTCTCCTTTGCGTCTGCGTCCCTTAACCCGTCACGTGGTGACTGTCAAAATGCGACTGGGTGTTGCTAAGTAAAAAAAAAATTGTCTTCCGTTCCAATATACATAAGCGTTTTTCGCAATATATTGGTAAAATATTTCGAATCGAATATGTAGAATGTGAGCAAAAACTTCAAATACAACAAAGCAAAAGAATTTGGTAGGTGAAATCTAAAGGTGAATACACATGTTTCAGTGAATCAAAACACATTAAAAACACGCAATAACCGCTTGCTTTGATCACAAAATCGGGACATGGTAATAGTTTTTCACGTAACAACATCATATTTTATCCATTTATTATAGTGCAAAATCATACAAAAGCATATACATAAGCAAAATGTATCATAATTATACCATGATTTAGTAGACTTTTATCGTAACATACTGTACCATAATTTCATCCTCTCCGTTCCATAATTCTAGCCACCACAATTGACAACCCTGCTAATGTTCTACTCCTAGTTATGAACGAGTTTTAAAATTAAGGTCTGATATTATGCGGGCATTAATTGCGGTATTATAATATTTCATAACCTTTCCTAATTGCGAGAAAACACGTATTTTCTAGCATCACTAGTTTTTTGTGTCCTTTTCTTCTTTTTGTACTCAGTTCCTATGTACAGGTAAATACATTGCCCCTGTATGTTCTCTTTTACTCTTGTTATTTATTCACTATGTAAAACGTAACTCTGAATAAATATTATTAATATGAACAAAAGCATTAGATTAATGGGAAATGCATGGCAAGCAAGCGAACTCTCTATGCTGTGTCCTCCTTCCATTCAGGGATGAGGCGAGTTCATAAAGGTGACAAGATAACTGCGTTACCTTACAAAAGACAATGATAACTGCGTTACCTTACAGATAAATGACTTAATGAGTATTGACCTGTTTACAACGGGTCTTTGGAGTCATTGGCCATGATACAGGGACTGCATGGGCTGGCTGTAGTCTCCCTGAGAGTACGTTAAAGATAATTTTTATGAGTAAATTCACAAACAAACTATTTTCGCAATTATTTCAATTTCACGTTCTCAGCTTTTGAAAAATAAAATAAGTTCTTTTGTTTATTTTTTTCTACGAAGTGAAAATACGATAAAACAAATAATCCACATCAAAATTGATTGCATAAAGAAAATAAGAAGAAATACATGTAAACAGTAAATATAATTCCCAAGCACAGCTTGAGTACGAACTCGAGGATAACTCAAGAGTAAACATTTAAATTTTCGAATCAAACTTTTTTGCGTTAAGCGATGAGAAGAATATTCTTTACGTTCTAACTACACCTCTGTTTTCACTGAACAGCTAAATGTATGTGATTGCAATTTGACAAGCTGATTCTTTTAATATGACGAGACAGAATAGTACATGCAGCAGTAGCAGTTCCATTGGTGGTAGTATTTTACTTTCAAAACAAACCGAGAATCAGTATGAAATTACATAATGACATGATACTAACATTTGAATGGCATTCTGAAAAAAAGCACTAAGAAAATGGATTAATACTTGGTATACATTTATAATTATTTTTTATTAAATTAGCATATTTTGTATTTTTTCGGGGTGATGTACTTTAGCATCTTAAAAAATGAGTGGCTACGGCAAACGCAAACATTACAGTTAAGCAATTGCAACTTATCAGTCAAGAGGTACAGGAGCACCCGACTCAACTTTAAAAAGCTCGTCGAGACACACTCCTGTGTTATTTCGGCGACAGGGTGCTTTAAATCTTTCCGAATAGGCTCCACCTCCAATAGCCGAATTATCGATCTTACAAGTATCGGAATTAACCTTCTTAGGATGAAACCAAACCCTAAACATGCGAGGAATAATGATGTACCGTCCATACTGGTTCCAAACGATATCCCCTGGAGCTTCAATTTGAATTGTCCTATCCTCGTGGCACTCCCCATCGAAGAACATGCGTTTGTAGCCCTTAGGGCAGCCGCCTCGCACGTGCACACACGTGCCCTCCGCTCGCCCTTGTATCGCTGCTTGGAGATCCAGCGCCACCACGTGGTCTTCTGCACATGGACCTTGCTCAAGAAGAGTATGACATCCCTCATATCCTGCAACAAATACCTTCTCCTCTGAGAAACAAGCGGCTTGATCAGGCTTGCATTTCAATAGTGGCGTTTTTTCCTTGAAACTAATAGAAGTACGAAAACCCTCAAAGCCCTGGATTTTGGCGAAGGAATGGTTGAAGAAAGAAGATCGTTCGATGTCGGGAAATCGAAGGTCTGGAATCAGGCAACGTCCTTCATCTTGGGGTTGCTGGATGTGGATTGGTGTGGCAGGTGAAGCTCGACACTCCACTCCCTCCAGGAAGTGACGGGTGGGTTTGGCCTCGCATCCGCAGATGACGTCACGCACTACTTCCTTCCGGTAACAGCGGCCATCGTAGGCCATGCGGTAGCCTGTGCACGGGTCCTCATAAGGTTTGCACACGCCGAGGAGACGGCCAGAGCTGAAGAGAGAGAAAATAACTGCATAACTAAAGAATTGAGCACCGCTAAGAAATTGGAAGCCACATCAAGAATTACAATCAGATCGTCTTGCAAAAGAATTGTTCAAGGAGATGCTACCATGAAGTAGATCAAATGATCGATTTTCGTTTTATGGTTAAATATGTAGTTCACAACTTTCTCTTTCCAAATATATCAACATTTTACTTCTAGGACACTATTAAGTTCCTTTAATTCTTATTTAAATGTCCTAGTGCGCATGAGCCACGCCCCTTTTTTGACACTGCATTCAATTATAGCTGTCTTTTTGTCATTTTGTACGAATGTTGGGTTGTTAATGAGTTGCTGAAACATGCTCTTGCTCATATGTTGGTAGCATTCGTCTTTTGCACTGAAGATGATCCAGATTACGGAGCAGACATGTTCTAGTAGAGCAGAGGCAAGTACAGACTTTTTTCAAATGGCACTTGTCGAAAATTTACTTATTTTGTAATTAGATGTACCGTTTCTCAGAAACTATTATGTACAATTTATTTAAGTTTACAGGGGACATTCTTTATAGTATTGACAATAAATTGACAATTTTTTGTAAACGTTCTTCAATAATAAAAATGCAGAAATAATATTTTTTCCAAAAATGCTGAAAAAATAGCGCAAAAGTTATAATTAAAAAATACAAATTATTTATAATCAGCTAAAAATTGTCAAAACAATAACAAAGGTTGTATCTTTAAGTGCACCAAATATCAAAATTGTCTAGTTAACCATTTTCTAGAAAAGATACGTCAATAGTAGCAAATTGAACAAGGGTGGTACAAACGATACAATCTTCCCCCAAAAAGCTCGAATGCTCCGTAAATCTATAAACAATTGGATTGATTGATTGATTTTTTCGTGCTTCCGGGCGCGTCAACTGCTTTGGTCATTAGTCCCGTTAGTTTAGTGCATGTTTTTTCTCGGGAGATGGCGGTGATTTTCCCCTCTCTGGATGGCGAGATCCCGCACCGACCTACCGTCGGCTAGTGGGGTTTCCCCACCCAGAACTCTCCCACCAGCGGGACACCGCCCCAGCCGGGACAAGCTCTAAGCTCCCGACAGGTCTCCTGGAATATGTGGTAGTGTAGTGCATGTTAGTGTGTGTGTAAGGGAGGAGGATAGGACAAGGAAGGGGAAAGACAGATCGCGCGCGGTCCGTGGCCCATTTGGTAGGGTACTGCTCCGGCATTCGCCTGGTGTAGATCGGAGAAACCACGGAAAACTACCGATCAGAGCAGCCGGCCTCTAGAATTCTCCTCCAGACAGCGACTGGAGACTCCTAGCTGAAAATCTAGTGTCGAAAATCCTGCCGCCGTCAGGACTCGAACCTAGGACCTCCCGGTCGGGGGCGCTGCAGTGGCATCAGTTGATGCACTGAGCTACCACTTCCGGTAAAACAATTGGATCAGTTAGTATCTCATAAGTTGCTAGAGAGGTCTGAAGATATATGATTATTTAGTTTCCAAGCACGTCAACTGTTATGGACAATAGATACACACGGGATCTTTTGTTACATGTTATATTCCTGGAGGTGGCGGTGTTCCTTCCTGAAACGAGATACACGTCTCCTCGTGGGTTATCCCACTCGAAGTGTCTCCTCCACGGTAACACCTCAGGCAGGACATGATCTAAACTCCCGTCATGTGTGATAGTGTAGTGCAGATGAGAATATGACAAGACGCGTGGTCCATGGTCCATTTGTTGAGGATATTGCTCAGGATTTCTCCTGTTGTTAATCGGTGATACCGCCGAAAACTACCGATCTGAGCAACTGGTCGCCAGAGTTGTTCAAATACAGGTTGAATTCTATCTAGATTTGTAGTTAAGAGTCGAAAATCCACCTCCGTCGAGACTCGACGGAGGACCTCTCGGTCAGAGACGCTGCCGAGACAAATGTAATACGGCCAGTTAGCAATCTCATTTGTTTCAACCGACATAGGAGGCCTAGGGTATCAATTTATGTAACTGTAGTGCCTCTGATCGGCAGATCATAGAAGATTGGAGACCCGACGGGTTGGCAGGATATTCGACACAGAGTTAGGTCGAGTTCAGCAACAGCCTAGATGAGAACTCTAGAGCCTGGCTGCTCTGATCGGTAGTTTTCCGTGATTTCTCTGATCAACACCAGGCAAATACCGGAGGAGAATCTTAACAAACGGGCCAACGAACGGGCCTTTCCTTCCTCTTCCTTGTCCTAGCCTTACCAATTACACACACGTACACTTACATGCACTACACTACCACATATTTCGGGAGACCGGTCGGGAACTTAGAGCATGTCTCGCCTGGGGCGGGCTGGATCGATGCCACACTGGTGCGAGATACGTGATTGGGGAAAACACCGATAGTCGAACCGGTAGCGGTAGCTCAGTGCTTCAACTGATGTCACTGCAGCGCCTCTGACCGGGAGGTCCTAGGTTCGAGTCCTGACGGCGGCAGGATTTTCGACACTAGCTTTTCAGCTAGGTCGAATTCAGCTGCTGTCTGGAGGAGAATTCTAGCGGCCGGCTGCTCTGATCGGTAGTTTTCCGTGGTTTCTCCGATCAACACCAGGCGAATGCCGGAGCAGTACCCTACCAAACGGGCCACGGACCGCGCGCGATCTGTCCTTCCTCTTCCTTGTCCTATCCTCTCCCCTTACACACACACTTACACTAACATGCACTACACTACCACATATTTCGGGAGACCGGTCGGGAGCTTAGAGCTTGTCCCGGCTGGGGCGGTGCCCCACTGGTGGGAGAGTCCAGGTTAGGGGGGAAACCCCACTAGCCGATGGTAGGTCGGCGCCGGATCTCGCCATCCAGCGGGGGACATCATCACCATCTCCCGAGAAAAAAACATGCACTTTGGACTAATGACCAAAGCAGTTGACGTGCCCGGAAACACGAAAAAATCAATTAATCAATGAACTCGCTGTACTTTAGTATGCAAGCGCAGTCTCAGACGACCTAATAATTCCTCAAACTAACTGCGACTTCTTATTGACACGTATATGGGATTGACCGGTTAGAAACATTCCTGCTCTTTCAATTTATTTCAGGCTACTACATTGTGTTTCTGCCTACACCAGCCATGGGTTCACACACAAAAGTAATGCACCTCACAACCAAAAAATAATTTTATTTTCATTTTATGCTGATGTTTCGTCCAACGTTGTGGACATCTAGATTATTTTGCTTAGAGTTGAATTTTTTAGCACTTGCATTATTATAAAACAGTTGGTTTCATTTTGCGTAGTTATCACTTTGACATTACAAGTATCCTCTTTGAAACATCAGTAAAATAAAATATCAAATAAAATATAACATGAATAATAATGAAATAAATATGAATAAAATATGTTATATAGAATAAAAATAAGTTTTTAAAGCTGAGAACTTTGATGCGTGATGCGTTATGTCTTTGTCTACATAATTTAGAAATAGTTGTTTATTGTATCTACCAGCGATATCAAAGAAAATTTCACTAAATTTTATCGAAGACTTTTCTTTCGGAAACACTGAATATTTCGCGAAATTCAACATAGAATCTGGAGTATCTGTCGTCACTATAGCTTCCGGACTTTATGTACATTGTTCCATCTTCTATAAGTATCTTCCAATATCTACAATTTTTTACACCGTGGAAAGACTACAGCTATGCTCACCCATGCTCGAATTCAGTTCTGTTGGGTCGCAGATCGCAATTGTAGTGACGGCCCTCTCCTAGGGGCTGGCACCTGTCTAGACTGGGGTCGAAGATGAGGTTGTGCCGGAAGCAGATCTTGTCGTCGCGGGTGCAGGGCACGGGGCGGCCGATGAGGGAGTCGTTGGCGAAGTAGCGCTTGTAGCCACGGAGCCCCACAGGGGCGGCCTTTTTGCTCGGAGGGACGCACGGCACGGGGTCGTCTACGTGCGGCAGCCCGGACAGGCTCTGCCTCTCCCCAGCCGCCCCCCAGGCACTCAGGAGCAGTCCTCCTGCCGCCACACTCAGCAGCAAAATCCATTGCACGCTCATCTCTAGAGACTGGATGAATAAATAGTATGAAACACAACAACAACAATAATAATAATAATAATTAATAATAATAATAATAATAATAATAATAATAATAATAATAATAATAATAATAATAATAATAGCCAGTCCGTATAGCCGAGATCGCTAAGGCAGTAGTGCCGTGGCGATCTCGGATGGAAGGATCGCGGGTTTGAGTCCCGGCTCGGGCATGGGTGTGTTTGTGTATGTCTCTTTGTGTGTGCCGCCCATTATTCATCCGTCATTATCATCATTCCATCTTCCATTCCCCCAGGGCTAACAACTCCGGGGTATAAAAATTGGATAAAATGATACTGAGCCCGTGCAAGTGCATGTTCTGCGTGGTCCAAGGTGGCCTATTCGCGAGTAAAATAATAATAATAATAATAATAATAATAATAATAATAATAATAATAATAATAATAATAATAATAATGAACGTATTTGGCGTTTTGGGTCGGTAGTCCGACATCGCCGTCCAGCTACCGGTGTCAAATGCCTGGGCTTAGTTCAATTCCCATGCTTGGGGCTAAGAACGACATGAGGCGAACATGCCGATCTGCCTGCTTGAGCTTTTCTTCGTCACAGCTACAGAAACTGGGACGATTTTAAAGGAAAATTACAACTATATTTTTTTGCCTCGCCCGGGAATGGAACCCGGGGACTACAGCACGGGAAACTAGTATGCTGCCCATGAGTCATCCCAGAGGCTAATAATAATAATAATAATAATAATAATAATAATAATAATAATAATAATAATAATAATAATAATAATGCTCTTATTGATATAGTGAGGCTCGGGCCATTAGGCAAGCTCTTTCGCCTAACCACATGTTAGATGTATACAAAAAGTTCAAAAACGCAATATAATATACAAATGTAAAAGTATATTTAAGTTGTAAGTAGTTAGTGGAAAACCAAGTATAATTTAAAATCAACTTATAAAAAATTAATATAAAGGTTAAAATTGACACAAATGTTACAAATTTCGTTTGAAAGAATTATAAATTCATAGACGGAAATTAAAAACAATTTGAATTGAATAACATATTATGTGCTCCAAATGTTTCGATGCTACCCGTGGTATTCACCCCCAGCAATCTTTTAATACAGAAGCACACCAACCCACCCTGCCGCTCGACCCTGGAGGAAAACCCGCTAGTCGGGGAAAACCCACAAGGCAGGCTGCGTCCTAATACAAAAGTAAACTAAGCTCGAAATGAAATATGTATGTAAATATGTAATGAAAAAGATTAATAAATATTATGAAATAAATATCGAAAATTTGATGTATTATGTATTATTCTGTCTGTCTTTACTGGCACAACAGTCCCTGATGGGGCCAAAGCCTACCAGCTAGTGGAAAACCAAGTATAATTTAAAATCTACTTAAAAAATATAATATAAAGGTTAAAATAGACACACATGTTACAAATTTTGTTTGAAAGAATTATAAATTCATAGACGGAAATTAAAAATAATTTGTATTGAATAACATATTATGTGATTCAAATGTTTGTGAGCTACGCGGCATCCCGGCCTTGCGGTCATGGGTTACAGGGTACGTGTGGTTAGCATATAGACATCCGTACGTCGTATTCTGGTTTTCTCAACCTGAGAAATGAGCTTTTTCTTCGTCACATGGCAACAGATACTGGGACATTGCAAGGAAAGCGCATACTACAATCTGCCCCGACCGGAAATTGAACATGGGGTTCTGCCATGGAACGCGAGCATGCTGAACAGTGGGGATATGTATTATTAAAATACACTAATTACAAAAATGTACTTAATACCAAATTACATTAATAAAAAAATCCTAAATAATTTTAAAACTAAAGGAAAAAAGCCAAAAGTACTAAAAATTTCAAAATATTGTACGTCACCTTATTTCAAAATATATCTTTAAGGAATATATTTCTTTAAGGGAAAATCTCTATCTTTAATATTTTAGTTGCAGGAAGACTCCAAAAAATGTTGAACCTTTGCAACTTCCGAAAAACTAGGGATTTTAGCTAACAAGAGACCAGCAGCTTTATCTTAAACGTTCTTCACATTAAGCAACAAAATAAATTAATCAAAATCGTTGGAGCCATTTTTTTTAAAATTTTGAAAATGATATAGGGGCTTCATGTAAAGTATCTCCCAGAATTAAAATATCGATTTTAAATTTAAGGGGCAGCAACATCAGTCCGATCGATTGGGGAATATAAATTTTGGAGAAAATCGGCTGAACGGTTTAGCCGCTAGCGTGGTTTGTCATCATTCGATTTTCCGGTAACAAGGACCCACAACACATGGATTCTGGCTACACAACATGTTAGAGGATTTTTTTTTTCTAAATTTAGCATCTAGATTTATCCACTTTTTCGTTACCAGGGCCCCGAAATAAGAGTTCTTCTGCCGAAAATTCGCCGTTTTTTACTCGCAGCATTACATAACTTTATCTCTATTGTGTAAACGGTAGCGAGAAAGTAAAATGTATATATTGCTGCTTATTTGTGATAGTCTATTAGAAATAGGGAATCAGAGTACGAGTCTCCTTACTACTTACCGACTGAACAGTGTGGTGTTGTGGCTGGTAAGATTGTCGTTCCAGCACTGGGCTTCCTTGTTTCTTGATTGCCGGACGGAAATCCAGAGGTAGAAGGATCCCCGTGCGTCATTGGTCGTCGCATATTCCGAGGCCACCAAGCCCACGTCCGAATCGTGCACTCCCTCCCCGCCAGGACACCACCAGCTGGACGTTGATCCGGCCTTCTCCTCAGCGTAAACCGGTTCAAGGCATCAGCTGATGTCACTGCAGAACCTCTGGCCGGGAGGTCCTAGGGTTCGAGTTCCGTCGGCGGCAGAATTTTCGACACTAGATACAGATCTAGTCCGAATTCAGCCGCTGTCAGGAGAAGAATAGCGGACGGCTGCTCGGATCGCTAGTTTTCCGTGGCTTCTCTGATCAACACTAGAAGAATGCTGGAGCAGTCCCCTAACAATAATATCAATAATATAAAAATACCGATCATGCATTTCTCAAAATGGTCTACTCGCTTTTAAGATCTTTTTTATGCGGTAATTACTTGAAAATGAGCTTTTAGTTCAAACGCATAATATAACTAAAATATAATCTTAATTTTCACAAAGTTGTTAGGTATGTTGAACATCTTGGTGGAAATCTCACGTCAGGAACATAAACTTTTGTTGTGGCTATGGTCTGTGAGGCATATATGTTGTTTTGACCTGGGGAATTCTCATCCATAAAACGTGTGAAATGATTGACACATGGTCGTTTCACGTCCAAATGAAATGCGTGACGGCTGCCAAACCAATTATCCATGACCATTACCATGGAAGAAAAAGGTCATCCAAGAGAGTAATGAATTCGTAAATCTACAGTGTAGATACAAAGAATGACAAAACATTCACTGACCAACATCTCCATGAAAGATAAAAAAAATAGAATACAATGACAAAATCAGTGAGATATTCAAGAGCAACAAGGATGGAATTTTTCAAAGTAGTGATCCTTTAATGTAGTTACCCCAAAATTAAGCTCTTGACCACCCTATATATTGTGACATACCAATATGTGGGTCGTTTTTATTAAATGTTATTTGTCGTAAATGGGTGGAAATGCTAGGGTAATTAAATAGGCATATGGCGCCTTAGCAACGACGCCCAAGTCGTTGTCAAGATAAATAAATATTCTTCTGGCATTGAAAGTGACGGCGTGGCTAGTGAGATTTGAAAACGACTTGGGGATTGGTTGGAGAGAGCAACGATAGTCTACTACTACGGAAATCTGTCTGATTTTTTTTAGACAAAAACAGTAGAAAGGGGAAACCGAGCTCTGGAGGGCTGAGCAGTAATAAAAAAATACACATTCTGTCATATGTTGTGACGCTGTGCGGGTCGCTCGCGGATAGATAGTTTGTGTAATTGGAACACCGAATAATTTAGTGTGTTAAAAGTATAGCTCACGAACAGTTTGGACTTTAATTATTTTTACAAGACGCGGAAATTAGAACTTGTGAGAAGTCGTATATGATAGGACTCGGAAATATTCTGGACAGTAATTAATTTGTGGAACTTTAAAACATTTCCGCTGTGTAATCCTAAAGAACTGGGTATAATTTTGCAAGTTTAATCGAACTAAAATTACGAATATTTGAAGTAGCGCGGATCAGTGACCTGTCAACGTTTGCGTGGAAGAACAGGAAAGAAGAACGCGGTACTTCACCTCTGGAATTTGCATCATCGGGGAGAAGAGAAGATAGTCCTTCGTGGCGACGTCGATCAAGAGCGCGCGAAGTATAGTGCAGTATAAAGGTTGGAACAAGGTCATGACCAAAGGACAGTGTTTCTGTTGCAATAAGCAATAAATTCTAAGTTTCTTTTTCAAAGGAAAAACAAACGATTTCCATTGGCCTATTCGAGCTAATAAGTAGCTAGATAAAATATTTGTTTTCAGATTCCTCGCCAGTCTGTATGGATGGCAGATCGGGTAATCGGCTATCAATAGGTAATAGCGATTATTTCAGACGCAACCCATCGACCCAGATAGCGGGACAATATTTAGTTTTCTTTGAAGCAATAATAGCTAAAAATGCAATATTATCGTAACCTTTTTCCTGGCGCCCATGTTAACATAAATTCGAAAATGGGTTACGACGAAACGCCCAATAATTGTGAGCAGTTTGTGGGTATGTTTCAATATGTATCGGTTGAAAAACTGACGCTACTAGCTCTACAAAAAGGGTGTAGCTGAATAAGGCAGTGAAAACGGCCCCTAAACCAAATCGATAATCGCGATGCTCATATGAAAGAATACAAAATGCAACAAGATACAACGAGAAACATGTTTTGCAATTTTTTCTCAGCCTCTATTGCGTGTATCAGGCTGAAAAAAATTGCAGAGACGTGGAAACATAGTTTAATTTGAAAGTATTTTTGTCAACGAAGTTTGACGCCAAATTTATTTAGAAATAAATAAATTTTTGAAATTACTTGTCGATGTGATAACGTGGAAGTACTGTCTCAATCTCCCCTCCCCTACAATGGGTCTTATAACATTCTATTCCATATATTATTTTCAGATTTTTAAGCAATGTGCATGGTAGTGAAAAAAAATTAAAACCAATTTTTTCAGTTTAAACATTTGAAATTCGCGCCAAAATATGATTGAAAAAACGTGTTTATATTAAAATTATTGAAAGGTCTAGCGTACCAGGATAATTTGGAACTTTTTGCTGACAAAATTTGTCATTAAACATTTAATGTTTGTTTTATGTGGAAAGTATTTATATTATCGAAACAAAATTAACAAACCACTTTTCTTTTATATTTATTTACTGTTTCTCATATAAATCAAATTACTCGGTTTTAGGTAAATAAATCATTTATGTTTATAATATAAATCAAATTACTTAGTTGTGGATTTACTAATAATTGACAATTAGGCAATCACAGATAATTAATCATTGTCACCTTCAATAACTGGGACGACGCATTTGTTTATTTGTTAAGTCTACTCAACATTTCTATTTAAAAATAACTGTTTAACAATTTTCGCCAAGTAACTAGCGTGTGCCAAATGTGTGTTTAAATAAATTTACATTTTTTAAAACTGAAAAAATTGGTTTTAATTTTTTTTACTATGCACATTGTTTAAAACTCAACTTGTGCACATTGTTTAAAACTCTGAAAAATATATGCAATAGAAGGTTGTAAGACCCATTGTAGGGGAAAAAATTGAGTCAGTACTCCAACGTTATCACGTCGAAAATGAATTTCAAAAAATTATTTATTGTATATGAATTTGGCGTCAAAATTCCTTGATAAAAATACCTTCAAATTGAGCTATGTTTCCCCGAAACCGCAATTTTTTCAGCCTTACATACGCAATAGATGCTGAGAAAAAAATTAAATATGTAAAACACGTTTCTCGTTGTATCTATGCAACAGATTACCCTAGGAATCTGATTTTTTGTGAATCTACGTCATTTTGTATTCTCTTTCATATGAGCATCCCGATTATCGATTTGGTTTCGGGGGCACTTTTCACCGCCTCATTCGGCTATACCAATATTTACCAATAAGACCAAACAATACCAAAAGCGTTTACCAATACTTACCTTAATTACAGAAAACAACAAAAAGCAGTCTTTCGCTTTTAATGGCTGAAAAAAATATTTTTGAAAAAGACATTTTCCCCACCTAAAAGGTGAAATGGCGAAAGGATACAACATATTATTCAGGGTATAAAATACTTTATTTTAAAAGGCTGAGTAAGGTAATTTCTTACTAAAATACAAAATACATTAGTCTAGCCGTGGCCGAAGACCTATGGGTACGCTACAACCACCAACACATGAAACAGTTATAGAATTCACAAAGAAAAAGCGGATCTCCAGGGACTGTGTTTGACTTAATGATCATCACAACCCGAACATTCAGCATGAACCCAAAATTTTGTAACTTCAACATTGGCACCATTATTATGTCTTCTCCTGCTTCTCGCAAAAGATGCAGTCTTGTCAGTGAACATACAATACCCATCATCCGCGTCATTGCGTGTGGCATCACAAGAATTCCATTGCTGTCTCATCAGCAGGGTTGGGCAAAATACTTTAAATTTTAATACTTCACCAAAATACTTTGTAAACAAGTACTTAAATACATACTCAAGGTTCTGATTTGCTAAATACATACGTATTTAAAATACTTCAAATTCTCAAAATACAGTAAATATAATAATTTTGCATTGTATCTTTTTTATTGCGATTATATTTTGTAATTGTCAATTACAATAAATTAATAATTGACAAACAAATTTTTGAACAATAACTGTGATATTTGTATAAACACTTTTAAATATATAATGATATAAACTAGTGTCATACAAATATGTCTAACAAAAATTGGAATTTCCTTTTAAAACTATTTCTTTAAATTTTTTTCCTTTGAAAATTTAATTTTTCAAACAAATCATCAGGCAACAAACCCCAATAGGCGAATTTATAAAACCCGCAACGGAAATCAGTCATTCAACTGGCATGCATGACCTAGTATTATAACGAATAAGCGCTTTTTATTTATCAGATAATTGCCCAACATTTTTAATGATTTAGATTTATCAATTTAAAATGAAAAAAAATCAAAATCAACAGATGAAAGGAGCTTTTATTTTTGTTTCAATAAGGTGCATTAACTAGCGGAATCAAACAAAAACTATCCTGATTATCTTCTTCGAGTAATTGAGGGGAGACGCCAGAATAAAGATTGCAATCTTCGAATACAGAAAGTAAAAAATAAAAAATAAAACAAAAACGCGCACTCTACCTTCCTGGAAGTAAAATATTGTTCCCTAGCGTTAACAATATTTTCTCTTCCCCCACAGAAGTTAACATGAAGCGAAAAGGAAATATTCGGATTGAAAAAAAGGTGCAGATAGCACACAAAATGCATCATTTTGTGCTGATAGCATCCCTTCGAACAGAGCTTTTTATGTCGTTTGTGAACTATCGGAGATTCAACAAAGGTTAGTAGTTAGTATTAAATTGGCGAGATCTCTCGATGTTGTGTCTCTCTGTGATATTTTTGTGATGTGTTGAAGTATAGAATATACTCGTATAAAACAACGCATGTACAAATATGGGGTTTCAGAAATAGATATTGTAAGTAGTATCCAACATGCACCAATTTTAAAAAATGAATCTGAACATGTTTTGTAGATGCCTGAAATGTTGACGTAGACAGAGAGCATAACCAACATTAACAGCGAGAGAAACTTATCGTGTTGAAGAGCGCGACATGCAGGGGAAGTCCGGCCGAATCGACGGCCCATCGGCCGGGAGCAAGAGACCCCGTATTATGTAGCGTCACATTGGCGGCCGTGGGTGGGAGGAAGAGCGGAAGTATCGCATACCTGCGGGCTGAATAGCCCTGGCGCCACGGCGTTGGGATATATTTAGACCAAGTGGACGCCAGCTTGACCGGGCAGGTCACGTGGTAGACGCGAGCCTCCCTCCTACACCAAGGACGGTCACGTGACGGCTACACTCCAGGTATAAAATCGAGGCGACGAGCTCACACGAGGGTTTTTGTTTTGGAAACCTCGCGCGATGCGCAAAACTTTACGCCCAGGCTGGAGCGTGTCGTGCCTCTTGCACGGGTGACGAGGTCACGGTAGTGGCGCGGGAGAAGCGTCAGTGGAGGCGGGGCCTCTCTAGCTACGTGAGGTATCCACAGGGAAATACTCAAAAGTGTGTAGTTTCGGAGCAGAATTTAGTTATTGTACATAAGTGTAAATAAACTTGTACATACTTGTAAATGTCTGTGTGTTTTTCTCCATGACGCCACAATTAGCACAGTTCTTGATTGTTTTATTGACTGATTAGTGATTCAGGGTACGACATCTGCTAAGGGCATTAGTATCGTACGTGGAATGCATGTTTTATGGCGGTGATCTTCCCCCGCTGGCTGGTGAGAACCGGCGCCGACCAATGTTGGCTTGCGATTTTCCACAACAAGCTATCTCCCCTCAGTGTGGCACTGTCTCAGCCGGGATATGCTCTAAGCTCCCGACATGTGTGATAGTGTGGCGCATATACGTGTGTAAGAAAGGAGTGTGAATTGGGCAAGGAAAACGAAGAAATGATGGCGCCCAGCTCTAAAATTCTCCAGACAGCGGCTGTATTCGACCAATACTTGGGTTTTTCTAACGTGGTGGCTGAGGGTAGTATCTCCCAGATGAAATTCAGCACGACTTTTTCAGCCATTCTCAGTCCTGCCGCTAGCTTCACTGGATCTGCAGCACTGCTTGGTGCGGTCCCGATCATGCAACATCTTGCGGCGGGACCAAGAAAGACGAAAAAAGTCGTGCCAAATTGCATCTGGGAGATACTACCCTCAGCCGCCACGTTAGGAAAACCCAAGTAAAGCTATGTAGCTAGTGTCGAAAATCTTGTCACCGTTAAGACTTGAACCCTATAAATTTCCGGTCTGAGGCACTGCAGTGGCCTCAGTCGAAGCCCTGTGTCACCTATACCGCTTACAGTTCATGAGACATCCTATAAAACAAGTACAGTTGACTCCGGTTATAGTGAACTCAGATATAGTGAACCCCGGGTTACAAGTAAGCATAAGAAGATTCGGTTATAGTGAACCTGAACCTGGGCTCGTAAAAGTAGGAAATACAACGTCCTGGAAATTAATTCCCACCTGGATCTCCTCAGTGATACATATTCCAACACTAGGCAGCCTGAAAAAAATATTGTCATGGTTGAAGAAGTCTCCCCTGAGATGAAGGAAGCGGACACGGAATGGGCACCTTAAGCCACTTAGTTTCACTGTGGAAACAAAGGTCGTGTCCTGCGTGAGCTACAACTGCCGGTGGTGACGCGCGATTGCTTGCTTCAGTTTCCATCTTGGTGGATTCTTTTAAGGGGAGCCGGAATGACCTATCTCGCTAATGTTAATGCATCTTACCACCCAGTTTCACTGTGGAAACAAAGGTCGTGTCCTGCGTGAGCTACAACTGCCGGTGGTGACGCGCGATTGCTTGCTTCAGTTTCCATCTTGGTGGATTCTTTTAAGGGGAGCCGGAATGGCCTATCTCGCTAATGTTAATGTAAGAAACATTTTCTCAGAAACTATTTAATTTACAGACTTGAAATTTTATGTGAGTGTAGATTCATTATTTATAGGTATTGCAACGAAGCCGTTTAAAAAACATATTACTGTTTTTTTAAATATAATTTTTTGTCAATTGTAATCGGTTTTGTTCTTAAAAATACTAATATTTATTACAATATTGTCTAAAGTATTTAACATTTTATAAATCGGCCCCACTAAAATATATAAACTGCTGTGCTACATGCTCTGTTACAATTTGAGCATCCTCCTATTAGCAGTTTTAGAGAAAATGTTTCCTAAAGATGAAAATTTTAAACTTATGGGAAATGGCTCCTCAAATGTTCAGTGCATTCCTGGCACATATGCTGGACAAACACGAACACCGATATTTTGACGCGATTCAACCAATTCTTACCAGAAACAGTGTGTCCAACACTAGAAAGCACCCACGACGTTCAATGCAACGTCCACAATGTGTGAAAATGGCAACGCCCACTTTCACGCTACATAACTTCAAAATTAGAAAAAAAATACTTAGAGATGACATATTAAGATGAAACTTGGCTTATTTAACACATACATTTATAAAGTAATTAATTATTCAAAAAAGTAGAAAAAAATATATCTTCATCATTTTGCCCATTCTGGATCCCCTTAAGAACGAATAAAAATTTTGAAATTTTCAGTTTGTACTGTATGTATTTTGTTGTATTCGTGTGTTAAAAAAATCAGTCATTATGGAGAAATTCTATTTAACTTTGACATCATCGGATAGAGTGAACCTGGGATATAGTGAACCAAAAATGTTAGTCCCCAGTTCACTATAAACGGAGTCAACTGAATTGCGTTCGCATTTTTAGAGGTCAGTCATCCAACGGATTTGGAGGTTGTGCCTCAACCTCGTAAAGTTCGCATCGATTGTTATTTCTTGCCCCACAGGGTGGCTGCGGAAGACCCATACCGTATACCCCGCCAACCGCGGAAGTCTTAATTAAACAAACACCATTACGTTGGACCGACAGGTGAAAATCAATGTTGAAACGGTACGGAATTAAAATGAATTGCCCAAATTGATTCCACTTTATATCTCCCGGGGCCTCTATTTTAATCTCCCTATCCTCGTGACATTCACCATCGAAGACCATGCGCTTGTAGCCCTTAGGGCACCCGCCTCGCACATGCACACACGTTCCCTCCGCCCGTCCTTGAGGGGCTGCTTTGATGTCCAGTGCAACCACGTGATCCCGTGGACACGGACCTTGATGCAAGAGGCTGAAACATCCTCTGAAACCGGAAACCCGCACCCTACCCTCGGAAAAACATTTTGCCTGCCGGGAACTGCACTTCAAACGCAGGAGCTCGTCGAAGTCGAAAATCGCTGTCTGAGATGTTCTGAACCCCTGGAAGTCTTCCGACGGATTCTTCCAATATCTTTTTCGTACGCTGTCTGGGAAACGGAGGTCCGGGATTGCACATCCCCTAGCAGGCTGAGACACTTTGATGGGGACTGGCGGCTGGCTGCGGCACTCCACACCTCCCAGGACGTGTCGTGTGGGTTTGGCTTCGCATCCGCACATGACGTCACGCACAACTTCCTTCCGGTAACAGCGGCCATCGTAGGCCATGCGGTAGCCGGGACACGGATCTCCATACTCTTTGCAAACACCGATGATCCGCCCAGAACTGCAACAGAAGGAAGTTGTTCCTCGGCGTGAATTCTTGATTGAAAGGGGCGTCTCCAGCTCAGTGATCATGGGGATGCGATCAGTTTTACGGATTAAACAAGGTAGAGCAATTAAGTTGTCTATCCATATTACGATGTACATACCTAGTGTACCTTCTTTGAGAAACTTTGAGAATTGCTAATTGCGCATTGCTTGCTCTGACAATAATAAACAAAACAATAATACGCGCATGCATGTGTAGTGTGGTCAAACTCCTCCTCCCCCTCTAGGGAGGCCACAGTCTTCAGCACGTGACCACTAGGAGACGATGGCGAAGCTTTGGGAGGGGGAATACGAAGCGCCAATGAGAAGTCCGAGATGCGACTGTCAGCGTCGCATCACCGTCGGCCGAAACCTCGCATCTTGCACACAACACATGGTGGGAGTTCAATGACCTCGGTAACGAATCGAAGCTGTCGAAGGGATATTTCCCGGCCTATCGCATCCATGGAGGTGACAGACCCCCATCTCGATCGGGTTTTTGTCCAGTTTCCCTGATCCATTGAGCAAATGCAGAGATGGGCCCTTGATTTGCTTCTGGACGTAAATGTATCTTCCGTATGCGTACGTTTTGTTGAGCTTTCCTTTTGCTTGTAGTGGTAGTAGAGCTTAGGGTGAGTTTCTATTTGTTAGCAATAGAGAAAAATCAAATCTGTACGTTCGTTTACCGTTACAAATAATTTTTCTATAATTCCGCAACGAAAATATCTAGTTTTTGAAATGTTTATCTCTCGCTTTTTTAAATTTATTACTATTATTATTATTACTACTATAATTACTATTACTATTATTTTATCATCTTTCAGCTATTAATAGTTAAATTGTTGGGAAGGGATTCTGAAACTCAAGAAAGCGTGCGAAGATGATTTTCTCCCCCATACGTCACATACAGTTTTTGACTGTTTTTGACTAAATAAAATAAAAAATAAATAAATAGATGCCTACCGGAAAGCGAATGGGGAAAAAAAGAAAAGTACAAACGGATCAGAGTGATGTACTTGAGGAATAGAAAAATATTTTTAAAAAAAGTTTTAAAAGAGAAGAAAACTTGGGAATGCGACACATCACTCGCATCCATTGAGCCTTCGCCACTGTTATTTGGTTCCTGGTACGTCAACAGCTATGGTCCCGTAAGTATAATGCATGTTATAGTTGGCGTTCCTCTTTAGCTGGAAAGTGAGGTCCGGCACCGACCTACACGATTTACCATACAGGTACCCCCCAGTCGAGTATCGCCTTTGGGGGCAAGCTCTAAGCTCCCGGTACGTGTGATAGTGTAGTGCATGTAAGTGTATGTGGTGTATGAGTGTATGAAGAGTGTCTAAGCTCCCGTTGCATTTAAATTTTCGCAATTTTATCTGCTATTTGTAATTAAAATTTAAATGTATCTATCCATTGTAATTTAATTTGCTATCTTATTTTGTATTTTATTTGTAATTTATTTATATTTTTCTGTACCTTGTAGACTGATGATGACGGCAAAGCCGTTGAAAATACTATGTTGCTATCTTAATAAAAATACTATGTTGACGAAGATGACCTCTTTTATTTCTTCGCATAAGAACGTCAACAACACCGAATCACAATTCCTACAAAGTATGAGTGTGTACGTGTGTAAGAGGCCAAGAGAGGATCAGTAAGAGGAAGGAAAGATCGCGCGCGATCCGTGGCTCGTTTGTTGGGATACTGGTCCGGAACTTGCCTGGTATTGACCGAAGCCACGAAAGAGCTACCGATCACAGCGGTCGGCCGCTAGAATTTTCATCCAGACGGTGGTTTATATTTCACATTTTATAACGTGGCGCGTCTGTTTAGGTAAAGTAAAGACATGTTTTCACGATGGAATATGGTACAACTTTTTGCGTCTTTCTCGGTCGTCCTACTAGGTGTCGCATGATCGCGACCATAAGAAGCAGTGCTACTGATCAAGCGACATCTAGCGGCACGACCGAGGGTTAATTGATTCAATTTTCGTGTTTCCGGACGCGTTAATTGCTTTGGTCATTAGTTCTGTTAGTGTAGTGCATGTTTTTTCTCAGGAGAGGGCGGTGATCTCCCGCTGAATGGTGAGAACCGGCGCCGACCTACCGTCGGCTATTGGGGTTTCCCCCTAACCAGGACTATCCCACCAGAGGGGCACCGCCCCAGCCGGGACAAGCTCTAAGCTCCCGACCGGTCTCACGGAATATGTGGTAGTGAAGTGCATGTTAGTGTGTGTGTGTGTGTGTGTGTGTGTGTGTGTGTGTGTGTGTGTGTGAGGGGAGAGGATAGGACAAGGAAGAGGAAGAAAAGATCGCGCGCGGTCCGTAGCCCGTTTGGTAGGGTATTGCTCCGGCATTCGCCTGGTGTTGATCGGAGAAACCACGGAAAACTACCGATCAGAGCAGCCGACCGCTAGAATTCTCATCCAGACAGCGACTGAATTCGACCTAGCTGAAAAGCTAGTAACGAAAGTCCTGCCACTTGAACCTAGGACTTCCCAGTCAGATGCACTGCGGCGGCATCAGTTGATGCACTGAGCTACCGCTCTCGGTACGACCGAGGAAGCCGCGAAAAGCCGTGCCATATTCCAGCGTAAAGACAGGTCTTGGGGCGCCACGTTATAAAAACCGAAGTGTAAGCCGACCTAACTACGAGTAATAATTACGAATGTAGATAATCTGTTACCATCGGGTCTCGAACGCAAGGATCTGGTCAGCGACTCAGCAGAGGCAATTTTCAATCAGTAATTACTACGTCTGTAAACAGCATCTTTTAACTTTTTATTTCATAATACGTGACGTATTCTAGTTGCAACACACACTCAATTCGAGACAGGGTTCAGTCTGAAGCCTTCCTTACCCATAGAAGATGCTTGGAATAATGGCAGACAGTGCTAATTTCGCATAATTCTAAGAATAAATCATTCTGTTGGTTCGCACTTCACCATTTTCTTTCAGATTTGTTTGTTTACGCCATAAGTTTAGCGACATTAGCACACATTGCCTTTACAAGTTCCAACAACTATTACCACACGGTTTTCCTTCACATTTCCAATTTTCCTCCAACAAAACGCCTATTTTTGAAAAACCGATTTCATTAAAATAAAATGTATCTTTAATATTATAGTTAAAATGAGACGCCGAAAAAATTTTCAACATTTGCAAGTTAAGAAAATTTAGAGATTTCAAAGAAAATTGAACGTGGTTCATTTTCATAAGCCCGCTTTTTATATAAGCGTACGAAAGGAAAGGAAAGAAAAAATTGCAGCCATTTTTGAGACAATTTTGAAAAGATCTTCTAAAGTATCCCATTAATGAAAATATCCGTTTCAAATTCAAGGGGCCGCAATATCAAACAGATCGATCGCGGATATCAGTTTTAGTCAAAAGACTGAACAAAGCTGTCGGCTAAGCTGTAGACAGACAGTCAGATGGACGTTTTCGCTAAAACCGATATTTATGACTCACTAGCTGACCCGGCGAACTCTGTTCCGCCTTAACAGCCGTTTTTCTCGCGTCGCACTCACTGTGATAAACTGTACTATCCTTGTTGCACTGCGTACGTGCAAAAAGTGCGTTATCACACAGGAACGCTGTCGAACGGGATAAACAGTATCCTCTGTCCGTCTCCTGGCTCTAAGCTTCCGGCACAGCCGTTCGGTACAGCCGTTCTCCGAAAACGTGCGTTCTCACACAGGAACACTGTCGAACGGGATAAACAGTATCCTATGTCCGTCTCCTGGCTCTAAGCTTCCTGCTCACCAATTTTCAGCCAAATCGGTACAGCCGTTCTTGAGTTATAAATAGTGTAACTAACACGACTTTCTTTTATATATATATATATATATATATATATATATATATATATATATATATATATATATATATATATATATAGATGAACCCCCAAAATGTAAATTCAAACTACATTACGACGTAGATGAAGTAATTTACTACATAGCATAGGGGCGAGAAAAACACTTTTCAATTTCAGGACTCCCAAAATGGAGTTTCTGTCGAAAAAATATGTTTTTCATTGCACTCACTTATCTTCTTCTATACTACGAAGTTCGAACATTTGCAGTGTGCGAAAAAGGAAAAGCTAAGAAATGTGAATATAAAAAACAAACTAGTGGGGCTAAAACAGCGCATACTTTATACCCCATATTATCATGCAAAATTACGCGAAAAGTACTCAAATTATCAATAAATTGTACATAACATATTTCATCATTATCATTAAATGTATTTTTAAGCAACAGATTTCATTAATGAAAAAATCTCTATCTTCATAACTGTAGTTGTAGGAACACGCCGAAAATTTTTTGGATTTTTGCAATTTTCGAAAAATCTTTTTCAACAAATTGAGACCTGCACCATTCTCTTAAACGTCCTTCACACTATCAAAAAATAATAATAACAATAATAAATAAAAAATAATCAGAAATGATGGAGGAATTTTTTTTCAAAATTTTGAAAATGTCCCAGAGGCCAGTACCCCAAAAATTAAAATACCAATTTCAAATTGAAGGGGCCGCAACATCTGCCAGATAGATGGGGGAATATCAATTTTGGATAAAACAGGCTGAACGGATTAGCCGCTAGCATTATTCACAGACGGACGGACAGACAGACGTTTTGCCGTCATTCGATTTTTTGGTATCAAGGACCCAGAAAACATGGATTCTGGCTAGACCACGTGTTAAGAGCATTTTCCCCTTGAATTTAGCATTTGGATTTATCTACTTTTTCGTTGCTAGGGCCTTGTAATAAGAGTTTTCTGTCGAGAATTCTTCGTTTTTTCGCGAAGCAGTACATAACTTTCTCTGTACTGCGCAAGGAGTAGCGAGAAAGTAAAAACAAAGTCTAATATTGGCATTATTTCACTCACCCTCTCTCCATCTCCGTCCTGTTAGGTGTCAGGTCACAACTGCCATAGGGTCCAGCGCCAATAGGCTCGCACCTATGTTGATAAGGGTCGAAGATGAGGTTGTGCCGGAAGCAGATCTTGTCTTCGCGGGTGCAGGGCACGGGGCGGCCGATGAGGGAGTCGTTGGCGAAGTAGCGCTTGTAGCCACGGGGCCCCACGCGGGTAGACTTGGTGCGTGGGCGTACGCAGGGCCCGGGGTCATCCACAGGGGGCAGGCAACCAATACACTCCCACTGTGGACCGTGAGTCAACAATCCGCTGGAGGCTTCTCGGAGGCCCACAAGGCAGACCGCTAGTGCCGCACCCAGCAGCGAAACGCAGGCCATTCCGACGAGTTTAGTCGATCGTTTTGAATTTGGAGAAAACTAAGAACAGTGTTATCATTAGGGAGCGAAATTTAATAACATAAAACATGGCCAAAAATGATCAATAAAATGCTCTTAAAATGTTTTAAAAGCAAAGAAAAACGACGTAAAAAATTGATAAAAACTAATTTAGATGAACAACTCAAGCTTTTGGATACGCTATTGACGTAATCGAAGCTTCGTCCTTTCGTTTAAGTGAGCTCAGCCTGCAAAATTTTGGTTTGGACTGTTCTTTACCAGGGAATCCCTGTCTTTAGTTATCGTGAAATCAGTCGAACTGTCAGGGGTTCTGATATGTGTCACAGCAACCTTAGATTACATACAACGACTGACATTACAATTTCTGAACGAAAAAATCGAATAGACCACTCAGGAATTCTGTAATTTGTTGCATTTCATAAATATTATTTGAAACAAATACCATTAAAATTATGTTAAAATCCATGAAATCAGCAAAACATGCTTCAAAAATAACGGGAAAATGTAATAATAGCCCAGCGGGCCCCACCAAGCCTGGATAAGTTCGATGCACACGACTGATTTCCCGAAATGTGTAGTGCATGTAAGTGTACGAGGGGATACCCAAAAGTAACCGGACTTATTTTTTAAAGCTATGTACTTTCTTGTTCTTGTACTAAACCTTAACACATTTGAAAATATATTTTTCAATTCATGAAAAATTGTTTCATGGGCATAGCCTAAGTAGCAGGGGATGAGATGTATTTTACTTCTTCTCCCCTTCAATGTACGGAAAGGGGGAAATTTATTTACGTTTTTGTAAAAGTGGCATTTCGCCTTAAAGATAAAACCCGTAAACACTTATTTAAGATTCGCAAGTGACTTCTATAAAACATCACGGTAACTCTCATATGGTGACTAAAATAAAAGAAAACGAGATGCTACGTCAACACATACTTTCTCTATTATGGGTCACGGCTACGTAAAAGCATCCACAAGGTACGTGTCCTTAGGTCGTCAAGGAAAACACAGTTTCATGGAAAAAAACTTTTTTGTAGCAGAGACAGAACAAGTTGCAGTATTTTTCCCAATAATCACCACCAGAAGTGGTACATTTGTCCAGCCGTGGAATCAACCCTTACATCCCTACGGCTTAGACTGCGGCCAGGAAATAGGTCCTAGTTGTCAGTGTTGACAGCAGTGGCGTCTCCTCACTCTAGACCTAGGGAGTTGGCAGCGAAGGAAAGTGTTAACCCTACCCATTACTCTTTTCGCTTTCACATTCAGTCAAATTGAATTATGTAAACAAAATCTCTAGAGGAGAATTCTAGCGCCCGGCTGCTCTGATCGGTAGTTTTCCGTGGTTTCTCCGATCAACACCAGGCGAGTGCCGGAGCAGTACCCCAACAAACGGGCCATGGACCGCGCGCGATCTGTCCTTCCTCTTCCTTGTCCTATCCTCCCCCCTTACACACACACTTACACTAACATGCACTACACTACCACATATTCCGGGAGACCGGTCGGGAGCTTAGAGCTTGTCCCGGCTGGGGCGGTGCCCCGCTGGTAGGAGAGTCCTGATTAGGGGGAAACCCCAGTAGCCGACGGTAGGTCGGCGCCGGATCTCGCCATCCAGCGGGAGAAGATCACCGCCATCTCCCGAGAAAAACCTGCACTACACTAACGGGACTAATGACCAAAGCAGTTGACGCGCCCGGAAACACGAAAAAATCAAATCAATAAAATCGATTACATCAGCGAAAATGCTTTAAAAATGACGGGAAAATGGTAAAAACCTTACTTATTAGTCGACATCTACGAAAAATGAAAAAACGTATCGTATAAAAATGGGCCATTTCCTGTTGTCAACATAAAATTTATTTGTATACTAAAAATCATTGTTCTAAAAGTGGAAAAAGACATTTCATTAAAATCCGCCCCTAGTGATTACACTCACTAAATCTGTTGGGGCGAAATCTTTCTATGATGTCTGTAAACAGGAGACAACTCCGGTGTTGGAGACATGGAGGGGGTACATATGGAAAACGTTGGCAGCTAATCGGACTCTCATAGCTTCAGCGATATCACGCGGTGAATAGAACATTTCAAGCACATTAAGGCATTTTGGGGCAGAGGCTACAAGGCTCGTATGTCAAGTAAACGCCATCTATAGTTACTGACAATGGACTCGCTGGATGGCCCGGAGGGAGAATGGGTACGCGGGCAGGTAGGTGGACCGACAGACGCATACTTTTTTCGAGTAATTCTCTGTGCCCCAGGATAGACAAGTCAGGCAATTAAACTGAATTAAAACATGTTTTTATTATGAACCTGCAGAGCGCAAATATGCCACCTGAGGCGTCACGCTAAGCTAGTTTTTGTGGTATTTAAGGTCTTAAAGAACAACTTCTGAATGTTGGTTTAGTGGTGAATTGTAGTTGACATTTACATAATTGAAATGATTGAAGGCGTTGTCATTGTCAACAATACTATTTATTTCAATAAGAGCAGCTTTCGATGGCTTAGCCATCATCAGTTTTCTGATACAAGAAAAATATAAAATTAGAATTAACAGAGTTACATAATTTAAAAAACATCTTAAGAAATGAAAGGAGAAGAATTAAAGAAAAGAAAAGAATGAAAAAAAGAAGGGGGCGGAGAGTTAGATCTTTATAATATAAAATAATTGAAAATAAATTTGTATATAAAAATTTATGGTCAATTATTTTATATTATAAAGATCTAACTCTCCACCCCCTTCTTTCTTCATTTCAACTTTCAACGCCTTCAATCATTTCAACTTCTGAATGACTGAGTAACTACTTCGATTGATTGGTTATTCTGGCCCCGACAACTGCTAAGATCATTAGTTCCGTACGTGTAGTGCATGCTTTACCTCGGGAGGTGGCGGTGATCTTCCTATTCTGGTTGGTGAGATTCGGCACGGACTTATCGTAGGCTAGCGAGGTTTTCCCCAACCAGGTATCTCCCACCTGCGGGGCCGTGTCCCAGCCGGGACAAGCTCTAAGCTCCCGGCCGATATCCCGGGATGTGTGGTAGTGTAGAACATGTAAGTGCAAGCGTGAGTAAGCAGGGGGGTGAAGATAGGACAAGGACTGGGAAGGAAAGATCGCGTGCGGCCATTCTGTATTAATCGGAGAAACCACGGGAAACTACCGATCAGAGCAGGCGGCCGCTAGAATTCTTTCAGACAGTAGCTGAATTCAACCTAGCTATCTCGCTGGGGTCGAAAATCCTCCCTCCGTCGGGAGTGGAACCCTAGGACCTCCCGGTCAGAGGCACTGCAGTGACATCAGTTGATGCCCAGAGTCCCCTCCCCGGACATAACCACTTCAAAAAATCCTTGCCATTATGTTTGATTTGACACTAAAAATACGCCATAACAATGTCATACAAACTTTTAAAGAATTATTCCATCCTCAGATTCCAAGTAACGTCAACGCACAGCCTAAAACACCAGGACAAGAGAATTCTAAATTTCTACTAACCTACGGAAGCGTGTTGTGGTGTTGGCGGCCGTCCTTCCTCCACTAACTTCATTCCCTACACTGAGTACTATCTTCCTTCTTTCGACCGCTACAGCAGGAAATTCCTAGGCAGACCAATCTTTGGTGGTCACTGGCTACAAAATTTCCAAGGCCATCTTTATTTCCGGCGAGGGATAATCACTCACAGGCAGTTTTACCGAGTTCAGCATCAAATGAGAATTTTTTGTCTTTCTCAGGTACTAGTACAGTCAGCAAGTACTGAACTCGTGATAACAACACATACTTTCTCGCATTTCTTGTAACTTTTGCAATTTTTGAAAATTCAGAGACTTCAATGCTAATCGGAGTTGTATCATTTTATAAGTTGTAAACAAATAATACAAAATATTTGAGTCATTTTTAATAAAAAGTATACAGTTATGTAACATACATTTGAGGTGGGTTCCAGTATGAAGCTACTCATTTAATACAAAGTGTGGAATGGTCACATGAGTCCACCTAGTTCAATAAAAAGAACTCTCAAAATTTTCTTATTTATACATAGCAGATTAGCAATGTTAACATTATTATTCTTTGGTGACAAAATATTTTGACATGAATTTACAAGCATCGGCTATTCAATCTGATACAAGTGCAAATAGATACAAATTTTATAACGAGCTTTTAATTTTAAAAACATTTACATTACTTTTTTATCTTCATACGGTATGTAAATAAAAATGTCATTTGCGATTACTGTGTGATACATTTAGCACAATATTAACTACGTAAACAATAATTTAGATCAACATATCCGAAGGTTGGAAGAGGTCGTTCTCTACACAGACGGTTGGGTACAAGTCGGCAACACTGCGAATAATACCAACCGTACACCCGTGACTGTACAAAAGACACAGACACCGCATCCAGTCACAACTCAAAACAAATTTAGTGTTTTAGATTATGAAACAGATTTTCCTCGCCTTCCTGATCCTCACCACCCTTCTCTACCATCGACAAATTCAAGCACAAACCAACGCAAACAGGCTAGGAAGCGCGTCAAAACCAAAACACAAAGCAGCGCATCCTAGCTCACTTGAAAACAAAGACATTCCTACTGAGCCTAAAAAACAGGTACTTATTTTAGCTGACAGTCATGGCCGCCATCTTTCCTCCATTCTCAGTAGGAAGTTACCCTCCAATTTCTCAGTCTCATCTATTTTTAAACCTAACGGGAGGTTTGCAGATGTGACTGCAGAGTTGGACACCCACACGAAGACACTGACCAATCAGGACACAGTCATTATCATAGGAGGGCAGAATGACATTAACTTGAGCGCTAATTTTACACCTGCACAACATATAAACAAATTACAATGTGCCGCCCAAAATACTAACATTGTAGTCTCGACTCTGCCCCTCTGGTACAACAGACCAACACTATGCAGCGAGATTAAGCACGCAAACCAACAATTAAAACTACAACTGAGAGAAACAAATGTCACACTATTTGAAATTAATATCCTCTCAGCAAAACACTTCACCCGACATGGTCTTCACATGAATCTTGCTGGAAAACCTTGCCGAAATGCAGTCGGTAACAAGCTTGCACAATACATCATCAACTCCAGTCCTTTTTATTTATTTATTTATTTATTTACGTCAAAAAAAAAACAGTTAAAAACTGCGTATGACGGGCTATGGGGAAAAGTGAATTGTGTGCACATTTTCAAAATTCTGTGATCCCTACACTAAATCATATACTACTTAAGTTTTGAATTTTGAATTTTGAAAGGGAGAAAAAAAAACAAAAAAACTCCCATGTAATAAAATCGATTTTCAAGGATAAATAAGCAATAAATTTTTGAATTTTGAAAGGGAGAAAAAACAAAAACAAAAAAACTCCCATGTAATAAAATCGATTTTCAAGGATAAATAAGCAATAAATTTTGAATTTTGAAAGGGAGAAAAAAAAACAAAAAAACTCCCATGTAATAAAATTATTTTCAAGGATAAATAAGCAATAAATTTTGGCTCTTATTACTTCCTGCCGCGACAACGTGGAAACGATAATTTGAATAATTGTATTTCCCGCTGAATTCTAGAAGACGTGCACAGAAAATGAAGTTACATTTATGTCCAGAAGCAAAACAAGGGGCCATCTCAGCATTTGCTCAATGGATCAGGGAAACTGGACGAAAAACCTGATCGAGATGGGCAGGGGATCCTTCGCAGCCTCCTGCCCCAAATCCATCCCTTTCACCTTCCTTACGTCCTCCACCCCCACCCTTATTTCGTACTCTGTTGCCTCTTCCTCTGAACCTACTCCCGTTTCTCCCATTCCCACTACCAATTCATCTACACCTAATGCCCCACAACCTGTCACTGCCGGAACACACTACAACCTTCGACCACGCACACGAGGTAAAAATGGAGTAAATATATAGCAACTACAGTCAGATGCAACAGAAAAACATTTGTGTAGGTACTTGCAAAAGATAAACATTCTGCACCATAATGTTCAATCACTTTCAAATAAAACTGAGTTTATCGAGGCAGCTTTACAGAGCGATTTAAATCAAATGGATGTTCTTTGCTTTACAGAACATTGGTTATCTCCTAATGAACTTAGCATTTTCCAAATTCCAAACTTTTACCTCGCAGGCTTTTATTGCATATATATATATATATATATATATATATATATATATATATATATATATATATATATATAGAGAGAGAGAGAGAGAGAGAGAGAGAGAGAGAGAATCGCATAAAGGTCCTACGTATGGGGGTTCTTGTATTTACGTTAGAAATAATATTGACTAGTGAGAACCCGTCAAAATTTGACGGAGAGCTCTGAGATAAATGTATAATACTGTGCCCAGACGAATGTTCACAATACGTTGCATTGTTTGGATCTTCGGGGTACAACGAAGATATTCTGTGATGTGGAATTCCCAAAATTTTGAACACGTATGGCCCATGACCAGGTGGCAATGTAATATCGGCACCAAATGACACTAAAGAAAGAGCACTATTATACTGACAGGTTATTAATTCTAAAGTTTTTTGATGTGTCATCATCTCCTATAAGCAACTGTTTGATTTCTTCTGCATATTGCTCGAAGGTAAACTTATTTTCCCATTTAAGCAACACAGAATAAACTGGTTTGCAGAATTTCTCTCACATGGGAAGTACAAATCAGAACAAAACTGACATTTCATAGACAATGACCCAACAGAAAACGAAATGACCTCACTATCACGACACCTACGCTGACTTTCTCTTTCCCTGCGTCCAGTTAATGTAGGTACGTTTGCGTCTTTTGCGGCGCGTGGGCAAGGATTCGGAATTCGACATAACCTGTGAACAAATTCACTACTTCAGTACAACCCATGGTGGAAATTACATTATTGTTATTTCCACCATGGTACAACCGAGCAAAACTCACTGTCCTAATGTTCTCTACAAAATACACCACAAAAGCAACTACATGCTAACTGTCAACACCACAATGCAATTATTACACTGAAACAAAACCTTGGCGAATTGTAAACAAATCTCAACAATCAAAATAACGCAACAAGTAGCGCCACCATGAATCAGCCACTCTTTGGAAAAAAAACAATTGACTATTTCTAATCGTACTATTAAAGAATGATTTAATTAATTAATTTACACCATAAATGTTGCTGAATGATCACAAACAATGTATGATAACACATCTAGGGATCACATTCTTTCATTTAAAGGAAAAAAATACTACAATCGGTTCAGTAGAAGCTCTAAACGAAGCCATGGCAGAATATCTTATTTTTTTAAATATATAGATTCTATCTCCTTGGCGGAATTAAATGTGTATTCCGTTGAAAATGTTTTCAAAATTTCTGTAGTACATCTTACTTCGCTAAAAGTGATAATACTTTGCATCTACAGACCTCTAACAAAGAGAGCTGCAGATTACATTTTGTTCTTAGAAAACCTGGAGATAACACTTAACAAAGTCAGCAATCGCTCTTTTGAATCCATTGTTGTATGCGGAGATTTTATCATTGGATTTTCTAGTCGAATCTTGCGAGAAAGAAAAGTTTCTGAATTTAATTAATTCCTTCAATTTAGACATTACAATTATGTACCTACACGGATCACACAAAATTCGATGAAGGCAATTGATGAAATTATAATTAACAAAACTACTACTCGATATGAAGTTGAAACAAAAGATTTAGGATAGTGACCACGATGCACAAATTCTTACCATTATAAGAAATGCGATCACTGACACAATAAATAATACACGTATGACTAGATTGTTTACAAAAAGTAAAATAAAATTATTCATTGATTACTTGATGCAGGAGTCATGGGAAGCGGTTTATAATACTGATGATACAAAAAACGAATATCATTTTTTTTTCAATTCTTTCATTTCATTTTAACACTTGCTTCCCTCTTCAAAAAAGAAAATCAAATATTTCAAGGAAAAGCAATTCTTGGATAACACAAGCGAATTATTTCTTTTATTTCTAAACGTCATAACGTATCTCAAGATTTCCTCTTCTACTTTAAAAAATACAAATAATTGTTAAGAAAAGTCATAAGGCAGGCTAAAATCATGAAACACGATCAGGATATTTTGAACTCAAATAACAAAACAAAAGCAATGTGGAATATAATAAAAAATACGACCAAATCAACTAGAAAACCCGTAGAGAATGTTGTTTTAAAATATAACGATATAAATGTCAACGATCCGGCAACAGTGGCTAGTCTCTTTAACCAATACTTTTCGAGAATTGCTGCCGATCTCACTAAGGGTCTTCAGCCACAAAATTCAATAACAGACAGTTCACTCAAAATTTTAGACACGATGTTCGTTTCCGAAACTTCTTCCTACGAAATTCTCAAAATAATCGGTAAACTAAAAAATAAATATTCATCCGGTTTAGATGAATTCCCGGGATCTGTGTTAAAGACCTGTGCGTATGCCATTATACACCCGTTAACTCACATATTTAATTCATCGTTATGCAGCGGAACGTTTCCAAATACTTTCAAAACAGCTAAAATTAAGCCGCTCTTCAAAAAAGGCAACAAAAATGAAATTCAAAATTATCGGCCCATTTCTCTTCTATCAGTTTTTTCAAAAATATTAGAGAGACCTTTTTACGTACGAATGGAAATCTTTCTCAGAAAACACGACGCGCTTTCAGATTGCCAACATGGATCAAAATCAACAGAAACAGCTATATATTCTTTTCTGAAAGATGTCGCCTCATCATTGGATCAAAACGAGGCACCTATTGGATTATTTCTAGATCTCTCAAAATCTTTTGACGTCATTGATCATGACATTTTACTTTCCAAATTACCTTCATATGGAATCCGTGGTATTGCTCTAGATTGGTTATGTTCGTACCTTAAACAACGATCTCAGAGAGTGGAAATACCTTACTGGATTGATGGAACATTACGTACGGACCTTTCCGACTCTTTGCCCATTGCACGTGGAGTTCCTCAAGGATCGATTTTAGGCCTTATTCTGTTCCTACTTTACGTAAACGATATGCCCTCGACGATTCGAAACGGAAGAACGGTTCTCTTTGCGGATGATACGAACATCCTTTGCAATAAAAAACAGTAAATAGTACAATATCAGATGTTTCAAATTGGTTCCGAAATAAATTAATAGTAAACGAAAAGAAAAGGTTTTTAATGCAGTTTTCCATTTCAAGTAAACAATTCTGTGCTCCATTGAAAATGAACGGTGTACCATTGACTGATGTTAAGGCAACAAAATTTTTAGGTCTTCAATTCAGTCAAACCTTAAATGGAACGTCCATTTCAATGAATAGAACCAAAAATTAAGTTCATTATGCTATGCGTTCAGAATTCTTGCAAATTCAGTCAGCCTTCATACTGCTCGTTGTGTATATTTCGTGAATGTTCATTCCCGCCTGAAATATGGCATAATATTCTGGGAAAATACAACTTATAGCTCCCAGACTTTTAGATTACAAAAACGAATTGTACGAATAATAACCAAATCCCACCCACGTGATTCTTGTAAGCATCTCTTCATTAATCTAGGAATTTTACCATTACCTTGTCTGTTTATTTACGAATCAGTGGTTTTATCAAAAATGACTTGCTTAAGGGCGGGAATATATTTTCAGAAAATGCCGATGTCTATTACTATAACACTCGACGTAGAAATCATATTCCTCAGGTGACAGTATCAACAGCTCATTACAAAAAATTCACATACAATACATGTACATTATTTTACAACACTTTGCCAGATGACATTAAACGATTAAATTCGAGAGAAAAGTTTAAATCCCAAGTGAAATCGTTTCTGCTGCATAACTGTTTCTATACAATTAGAGACTATACTGAGCATCACAAGGAAAGTAATATTAATTTTAACAGTGATATTTAATGTATTATTTACCAGTGACTGTATAATTCTAAACAATATGTAACGAGTATTGTATCGCAGCTTCTGGGTCAATGACCCCTATCTCGATCAGGTTTTACGTCCAGTTTCCCTGATCCATTTAGCAAATGCTGAAATAGCCCCTTGTTTTGTTTTTGGACATAAATGTAACTTCATTATCTGTGCACGTCTTCTAGAATTCACAGGGAAATATAGTTATTCAAATTATCGTTTCCATGTTGTCGCGGCAGGAAGTATTATTCCGAAGGACAAGGATAAGAGCCCAAATTTTATTGTTTATTTGTGCTTGAAAATATATTTTTTATTACATGTGAGCTTGCTTGCTTTTTCCCCCCCTCTTCTTCATTCATTCAAAATTCAAGTAGAATATGACTAAGTGTATGGATCACAGAATTTTGAAAATGTGTACACAATTCACTTCTTCCCATAGCATGTTATACGCAGTTTTAACTGTTTTTTGACCTAAGAATAAATAAATAAACAACATATCTAAAAAATCAATAAGTTGAATTAATTATTAAGATTATAAGAGAAAGCATCAAGAAATATAGCATACAATAATAAAGCAAAGAATATATGATTATGAATAATTTGTTTAGAGAACACTGGTAGAGAATTTTTAATTCAATTTTTACACTTCATTGAATATTTTAATAAAAAGTTTAAATGCTATGTTTTACTGCATATATTCATATGTATACGTTTAAGGAAGTAAAAAAACAAACAAACTTGATTATTTCAGACTTCCATGATAATGCAACTAATTTAGCTTGCAAACGTATTTGAACTTTTAGCCTAATTTTACGAGAAATAAAAATTGTATTGTAAAGAAAGATAGTAAATTCATAAATTGATTGCCTCTAAGTATCCTAAGAATACCTCTTGTCCCACATTAATATCATATTAAATCACTGGTTTGGTTCATATTTATCAAGTTTTTCTTTGTATACAAAATATTTTTTGTGTGAATTTGTGGGAGGGCAATATTGCTTTGGAAAGCAATTGGTTTTAATGTGTTATTTATAAACTGAGTATTATTTACAAAAAGTGCTGAATTTAGGGAAGGAAATAACAATAAAACACAGAGACAGAAGGTATTATGGCCTAAAACAACAGCCCAGAACACATTTCATCAGCACTTGGACAAAGAAGGAAAATTATATAAAACCCTGATTACACCACTATAGTTATATGGCAGCGAATGTTGGGCCATTCATGAAGAATGATGAAGAGAATATCAGAATTTTTGAGAGAAAAATATATGGACCAATTAGTAACAATGAAGAATGATGTTTCTGGTAAAATGACAAATTGTATCAATTTCATGAAGGAAATTTTGTCAAATTGGTAAAACCAACACAATAGATTATCTGAGGTGGTCTGATCAGAATTACCCTCGCAGGACACTAACATTTGATAAACCTGATCGAGAGAGGAAGGATACAGGAATGAAATGATGAATGGAGTATGTGGAAGATCTCTGAACCTTGAGAGTCACCACTTGTAAGAGAAGAACAATAGAGAGAAACAAGTGGAAGAGAAAGATTAAGGCAGTCATCACCTGAAGTGGGCTGTAGAACCAGAAAAAAGTTGGATAATGGGTTGGAGGTATGGCCATCAGATCCCTCGCCCTCCAGATCTAACAATGTTTTCCCCTAATCTATTGAGCAAATGCTAATATTTTTCTTTGCTTTGCTTCCCGACACTAAATGTAGCTTTTATCTGCCCCCTCCCGCCAATAATACTGAATATAGTTTTTACAGTTCTTTTTGTTTTAAATAAATAAATTATTAACCTCTTGGGCCCTACACTCATTAAATTGGTTAATTGAATTCTTCCTGCAGATGATAGCTATCATCTTTTCTTTATTGTCTATTGTTTACAAGACATGTAAACAATAGACAATAAAGAAAAGGGTGTGTATTAAACTTCACAACACATTTCATACCCTAGACATTTTCTAAAAGCTGAACTATCAACCCACACAAACAAGTCAGTTTCAGTGGGGAAAAAATTGAAAATTTAGATTTAAAATCTGTCCAAGGTTATTTGATTATTAACTTCCAGGTAAACTAGTTATCAAAAATCACTGAATCGCAAAAACAAGCCAAGCAAATTAACAGAATTAGGAAAAAATTGTCCCAAAGATTGGATGGTGTTAAGAAATGATTAAGGGTGTTAAAAAAAACAGGGAAACAATACCATACTGGCAATCTGCTGTAATAAACTATATTTATTTTGAAAAATTGGCTCATTTAAGTATTTAATTCAATTTTATTTTTAAATTCAAATATAAGATTAAAAGCAGAAATTCCAGAATTTTAGAAAGTTAATAATAAAGTAATTTAAGCAAGTCATCATTCAATTTCTACCTCCTCAAAAATTGAATAGATTATTTTATTATTCCATCCAATTTACCTAACTCGCTTAAATGGTCTTGTTAACATTCGAATTATAAAATGAATGTGCTTAGCATTTCACAGCAATATTTTCAATATTAACTATTATCTATGTACGTATTTGGCGTTATTGGGTTGGTAGTCCGACTTCGCCAGCTACTGGTGTCCCCCATGCCTGGACTTAGTTAAATTCCCATGTTAACTATTACACTATCATTATTAATGTAATATTATGCTATCAATATTAATTATTATATTAACTTATTTGTGTTGTTTCCTCAATTAATTTCAATACTTCACAAATATCATTATAATTAATACAATTAATATAATACAAACATTTTTAAAGATAAGATAAATGTCATCATCCTTGTTGCAACATAGGTGATACTGAAGTAGTCATGTAATCAGGTAATTTACCACAAAGGAAAATAATACACCTGTAACCAGGAATATGAAAAATAATTTAGTTACAGAAAAATAATGCACTTCTCATCTAAGAAATGATAGTTTCAATGAAGTAGACAGCAAAAGGTCTTTGAAACAAACAAAATAAAACATGTCTTATTTTACATGGAATATTTTATTTTGAACAATTTATCATCAAAATCAGTAAAAACTGAATATGATATGAAGATGTGCAGGTTTCATTGAGCTCCATAATCTCTACCCCATCCCCTTACTGTACATATTTAAATGATTAAGAAAGGTGTATCAACAAAGCAATATTTAAAAATTAAAAATTTTTGGTTAATACTAGAAATGGTAGTAGAGACTTTACTTGCATCATAGCCCTATTCCTTCCTCAAGCAAAAGGAGGCCACAACAAAAAGTGAGAAAAGCTATATTTATATTATTACATTCATATTATTATATTTCAACAGTTTAATGTGTGATAAATTGCTTTTACTTTGTAAGCGGTGGTATTATCAAACTCACAATGAATAATATTTATTATTCATTGAAGAAATGACAATTGTCATATTTACAATAAATGTTTATCAACACTTACATATGCAGAAGCAATAAAAATATTTAATTACAAAAATGAATTCCCATTAAGGTAAATGAAAATTTTGCTTTCTGCTACTTTCCTTGTTCTTTCTTAAAAACTTTCCTAGTGCAAAAGTTTGTTCAATCTCAACTTCATTTGATCACTGAAACTTAACTTCAAGATGCAAGTGTAATATAACCTATAACAAGAACAAGTTATGTGTAACATTACTTCCAAACTAAAATTACCTATCAATTGAGAATTGAGGTTTCTTCTTTATTTGAGGTTATACAGGCCCACTAATCAAGAAACGTAATGCCAGGCAATACAGTAATAGTTGAGAAAGAAACAGGTTGGATATGAACATCATAATAAAAAAGTATCACCTCAAATTTTGTACAATGATCATTACAATTCAACAAATATCACGAAGTATTAGTGAAGTTTAGCAAAACCAAAGCAAGTAACATGGTTTGAAATATACTTAGTGGAAATAAATATTTGTCCCATGAACTACACATACTACAGGTTATGTATTTCAAAAGTCAATAAAAATATTTTTTTAAGGCGTGTACCCTACTCAGTAAATTAATACTTGGTATTTTTTAATTTTAAGTATTGTTAGCACAAGACAAAACACAATTATTTTATTAATTTCAAGCACTATATTATTTTGATTTCAAAACAACTTTCGAATCAAACATTGCAATACATTTTTGCTCACCACGCCAATGTGTATTTTAGTACTACCACTGTGAACAGCTGATACAAACAGTTACTCTCTGGTGCCGCCAAACAGAACATTCGTCACGATTGTTAAACAACATTTTTCTCCCAATATACAGTGCCTTATTTATTAACGCGGCGTAAGATATCTATTCGAAAAGATGGGAAACGCAGAAAGTGGCGTAGCATTCTCAGAAGATTTCATCGGTCAAGTGAATTCAATGGCGGCGATAATGTCTGAAGAAGGCAGCATTCCTTTAACTTCTTTGAAGCCACTTGTAGAGGTATGTTGCATCTCGTCAGAAACCCGTGAAATTTCCGAAAAAAATTAAATGATAAACAACTACCCCAAACGCTTACTCGCCTCCTGCATGGGAGGGGGGGGGGGGAAGTGGAGGACAATAACCTAGAATGCGAATTAGGAACGAATAAGCAAGGGAGTGAACCGAATCGAGAATGAACGAACAGCTTGAGAGAATGTACCACCGTGGAATGTACTCACGGTTCACGGTGTAAGAGAAAATTTCTTACACCTTGTCATTGTGTAACCACAGTCTAATAAGTTCTGTACGATCCCATCCAACCATTTCAATAATTACGCATAACTTTCAGACTACATACTCGTTTCTGTTTCTTCCTGAATTGTTATTTATTGAGGCAAAGCAGAAACATCAAATGACCACTCACTCATACGATACATTCATTGGCATGTATGTATGTACGCATACATACACGCATGTACAATGCTAAGGTCATTAGTCCAGTAAGTGTAGTACATGCCCTCTTCGGGAGGTGGTGGTGATCTTCCTCGCTGGAGGGGTGAGATTTGACGTACCCGGCGGCTAGCGATGTTTTTCCCGACAAGGTATCCCTCAGTAAGCGGAGACTAACTATGTACGTATTTGGGTTTTCGTAACGTGGCGCGTGAGGGACTTATTTTCACCAGGGATTATGGCACGGCTTTTCGCCTCCATCTCGGCGTGCCGCTAGATGGCTTGATGCTTGATCTGCAGCACTGCGTGATACGGTCGCGATCATGTGACATCTGGCGGCCCGACCGAGAATGTCGCAAAATGCCGTACCATATTCCATCGTGAAAACAAGTTCCTCAAGCGCCTCGTTACGAAAACCCAAGTATAAGCCCCTGAATGGTCTCCCAGCATGTGCGGTAATGTAGTGCACGTGTAAGTAAGGGGTGAAGATACGCCAAGGAAGAGGAAGAAAAGATCGCCCGTGGTCCGTTGCCTTTGTTACGTTACTACTCCGGCATTCGCCTGGTATTGATCACAGAATCCACGTAAAACTACCGCTCAATGCAGCCGGCCGCTTGAATTCTCCACCAGACAGCGACTGCTTGTGTCGAAACCAGCTATCTCGCTATTGTCAAAAATACTACCACCCCCGCGACTAGAACCTGGGACCTCTTGGTCAGAAGCACTGCAGTGTCTTCAGTTGATGCCTTGAATCACCTCTCCTGAACTGTTCTCCAATTGTGGGGGAACTCAAACACATTAGTTATGTCCTATTTCTTCCCATTTTTAAAGTGCATGTTTATTGTGAATTAATCATTTAAGAGACATACGGGGTATTAACCCTTACCATATCTCCGACGCGTGATCCGTGAACGAAAGCAAAGAACAAGTGGCGGGAACGTGGGCATTGTGATTCGTATTTCAAATGCGAATGGCGTGTTTTAATTAATTAAACAAGTATGTTGGCGTAAAATACATTGGACGAACTCAAGAATGTTGCATGTCGACCGCGTAGGCCGAAGGGTTGAACATCGTCACAAACCTTGACGAAGGGTTGAACATCGGACCTGCGTAGCGAAGGATCGAGTATGACTTAAATGTTCGGTAAAATAGTTCTTTGCAATAAAATGCGTTGGAAATTATACTTGGCGCATCGTATGAATACCGTGCAGTCTATACTCGAACTTTTTTGCTCTACCGGGGGGAGGGGGGCACCTTGGTACTAGCCTCTATCCGCATCCCCCGCGGGCAAACAAGGACACAATTCTGTTGGAATGTGGATACGCCGGAATGCAGTGGCCAACCGGGGCATCTCCTCAATTAAGCCTGAAAAGGGCCATTCTTCCAGTTCAGAGCTACTAGCATTCCAAGCTAACACCGGAGACTATTCTTTTTTTAATGTGGCATCTGTGGGTAGTATCTCCAAGATGGAAATCGGCACGACTTTTTGTGTCTTTCTTGGTCCTGCCGCAAGATGCCACATGATCGCGACCGTATCAAGCAGTGCTGCAGATCAAGCGACTCTACCGGCACGTCCAAGAAAGACGCGAAAAGACGTGCCATGTTCCATCTTGGAGATACTACCCACAGATGACACGTTAGAAAAATCCAAGTATAATTAAGCACCACTCACACGCCGGGACGAAACCTTACTCCATTGCCCATGAGTATCGGGCACTCTCACGACAAAGCCAAGTGCCCAACTGGGGACCGCCAAGACCGAAGCCCAGGTGGCTCGGGACCCAAACCCCTCTCCTCATTTCCTCGACCATGACGCTATCGACGTGAGTATCGCCGAAGTTTAGCCAACCTGGGGATTCATGCTCCCTATCGGATTGATTGATTTTTAGTGTTTCCGGGAGCGTCAACGGCTTTGGTCATTAGTCCCGTAAGTGTAGTGCATGTTTTTCCTCGGGAGATGGCAGGGATCTCCCCCCCCCACTGGATGGCGAGATCCGGCGCCGACCTACCGTCGGCTAGCGGGGTTTCCCCACAACCAGGACTCTCCCACCAGTGGAGACCGCCCCAGCCGGGACACGCTCTAAGCTCCCGGAATAAGTGGTAGTGTAGTGCGTGTTAGTGTAAGTGTGTGTGTGTGTGTGTGTGTGTGTGTAAGGGGAGGATAGGACAGGACAAGGAAGAGGAAGGAAAGATCGCGCGCGTCCGTGGCCCGTTTTTAGGGTACTGCTCGGGCATTCGCCCGGTGTTGATCGGAGAAACCACAAAAAACTACCGATCAGAGCAGCCGGCCGCTAGAATTCTACCCCAGACAGCCACTGAATTCGACCTAGCTGACAAGCTAGTGTCGAAAATCCTGTCGCCGTGGGGAGTGGGAACCTAGGACCTCCCGGTCAGAGGCGTTGCAGTGACATCGGTTGATGCACTGAGCTATCGCTCCCGGTCCCTGTCGGACTTGTATCTGTGGGTCTGGGAATGAGTCCTTCACCAGATCCTGCCCAAAGGCCCAACCTGCAAGGGCCCAACTGGTGGATCGTCGGCGACAAGGAGCTTAGCGCCGCCTTCTCACTGCGTCCATCTTGGCACTAACGACTTGAGTGACGTCGAGAGACTCAGGTACTGAGTGGAGGTCTCCGCCTCCATGAGTCTAAGTCTTACGACCGTTTACTCCTCTCCTGCGAGGAACCGAATCAAGAAATTTTTTGTGTTTATCGCGCAAGCCGAAGGCCGGAGCGTCGTAATGACATTGGACATTCCAAACAATGCATCAACTCGCTATTCAAGTTTGAGGCTATTGATATGTCGCCATTATTCACAGAAGGCGTGGATTGATTGATTTTTTCGTGTTTCCGAGCGCGTCAACTGCTTTGGTCATAGTCCCGTTAGTGTAGTGCATGTTTTTTCGCGGGAGATGGCGGTGATCTTCCTCCGGTGGATGGCGAGATCCGGCGCCGACCTACCGTCGGCTACTGGTGTTTCCCCCTAACCAGGACTCTCCCACTAGCGGGGCACCGCCCCAGCCGGGGCAAGCTCTAAGTTCCTGACTGGTCTCCCGGAATATGTGGTAGTGTAGTGCATGTTAGTGTGTGTGTGTAAGGGGAGAGGATGGGACAAGGAAGAGGAAGGGAAGATCGCGCGTGTTCCGTTTGTTCGGGTACTGCTCCGGCATTCGTCTGGTGTTGATTGAAGAAACCACGGAATACTACCGATCAGAGCAGCCAGCCGCTAGAATTCTCCTACAGACAGAAGGCGTGGAAGGCATTACACTTTGTAATTAGAATACTTAGAAACGGAAGTGGAAAATCAAGGAATTAGGTACACGTCTCTGGTACGTCCGATATTAGAATTTGGCTCCATATGTTGGGACCCTTATCGTTTAGGGCAAATAAAATCTCTCGAGAAAGTACAAAAATATGCTGCAAAATTTGTTAGGAGAGGACGTTCAAATTCTGAATTTATATCGTGGGAACCTTTGGAAAAACGCAGAGATAAATCGCGTCTTTGTGCATTATTCAAATCAATAAGAGGGGATCGTCCGTGGGGTGAAGTACGGGAAAGACTATCAAAGGCAACTTACGTCGCGCGGAAGGATCATGGTTTCAAAATTCGGCAAAGAAAACAGAGAACAGATTCTCATTTGTAAACAGAACGACACAAAATTGGAACAAATTACCTGCAGCAGTGCTGGAGACTTTCCCTCAGAATGTCAAAAATTTTAAAATTAGACTAAGTTAATATGGTTAATAGAAATAGATTAATAGAAATAGATTAATTTTGTAAAATTGTATTTGGTAAAATGTAAATATTTTAATGTTGTTTGATATTTGTTTTGTGTATTTTTAGTAATTCCTTAGAAAACGCTACCACCGAAAGTATTCTATGTATTCCTAAGTAGCAAAATAAATATTCTATTACGTTCGCGGTCCTTGTTGACGTTCGCCATGTTCTCACGGAAGGAAACCGATTCTTTCACGTTCGTGAGGATAAGATAGAAGAGCGAAACAAAATTACGTTCACGACGCAGTAAATATTATGCGCAGAAAATTTTTTCCTGATTTTTTTACTAATTCTCTACACTGATGTGACAAAAGACATGGGATACCTCCTAGTACTGTATCGGACCTCCTTTACCCGGCGAAGTGCAGCAACTCGAGATGGCATCGACTCAATTTGTCGTTGGAAGTCCTCTGCAGAAATATTGAGCTATGCAGTCTCTACAACCGTCCATAATTGTGATAGTGGTGCCGGTGCAGGATTTTGTGCATGAATTAACATGTCGAATATGCCCCACAAATATTCGATGGGACACACACACACACACACACACACACACACACACACACACACACACACACACGCACACGCGCGCGCGCGCGCGCACGCACGCACGCACACACACACACCACACACACACCACACACACACACACCACACACACACCACACACACACACACACCACACACACACACACACACCACACACACACACACCACACACACACACACCACACACACACACACCACACACACACACACCACACACACACACACCACACACACACACACATATCCGAAACATATCAGAGATGATCTTGAAACATTACACATGCTTATCGTATAAGATTTATTCTTTCCTATATGATTTTCATAAAATGCTATTTATGTTTAAGACCTTGTTTACTAGAACAGTCACCTAAGCGACTGAGAATCGCTGGTTCTTCCACAGATTTACTCTGCAATGATTCTTGGCGTTTTCATGCACAGAATGAAGAAGAGTTATCCATTGGTTGTGGACTATTGCTGCAGAGATTTATTGCATGAGAACATTCGATTTTTTTACCACAAAATAAACGTTCATTGATTTTCTTATTTTTCCGGAGGCCTTGGGGTTAATAACGAAATATTTCCCGGCCTTCTAGGTGCTATTGTTCTCTGACAATTTTATATCATATTATTGGAATATTGCTAGCTCCTAGTCTAATCGTTTTTTTAAAAATAAGTGTATAATCCACTTGAATTCTGACTTCCATGAAGGTTCTGAAGGACATCGGGCAAAGCATCCGGCACGTAGAAGAGATGTGCTCCCGGCTAGAGAAAGAAGTAGCCGGTTTGAGAGATCAACAACTTCTCACCGACACGCGAGTGCTGGAGCAAGGCGTCGTACTACGGAATGCTTTGAAGACATGCAGCTCGGTACGTAGGCTTTTATGTTATGAATGTACATTCCCGAATCCCCCTGAGATATGGAATAATGCTGTGTTGTATTTATTATTTAATTGATGATTCCGGACGCATCAACTGTTACGGTCATTAGTTCCGTAAGTATAGCGCATGTTTGTGCTCGGGAGGTGACGGCGATCTTGCCCCGCTGACTGGCGAGGTCCGGCACCGATCTACCGTCGGCTAGTGGGGTTTTCCCCGACCAGGTATCTCCCACCAGCGGGGGAACCGCCCCAGCCGGGACAAGCTCTAACTTTCCCGACTGGTCTCCCGACATGTGTGGTAGTAGAGTGCATGAAAGTGTGTGTGTGTGTGTGTGTGTGTGTGTGTGTGTGTGTGTGTGTGTGTGAAAGGAGTGAGGATAGGACAAGGAAGAAGAAGGACAGATCGCGCGCGGTCTGTGGCCCGTTTTTGGGGTAGTGACTCGGCAATCGCCTGGTGTTGATCGGAGAAGCATCGGAAAACTTCCGATCAGAGCAGCCAGCCGCGAGGATTCTCCTCCAGACTGCGACTGAATTCGATCTAGATATCTAGCTAGCGTCGAAAATTCTGCCACTGTCCAGCGTCGAACCATCCCGGTCAGAGGCACGGCAGTGATATCAGTTGATGACATGAGTCACCTCTCCCGGTAAATCATGTTCTGGGAAAACATCGAAACATTGCGTAGTGGTCTTAAGGGAATGACGCGCCCTCAGCAGGCGATTTTCAATCCTGAAGTAGCTTAGGCGGGAGATTTGTAAATTAATACAGTCCGAGAATTCAAATAATGTATCTGCAATACATTTAAATAGTTTTTAAACATTTCTCATTGGGAAATATTAATTTTTTATTTTCATTTACACAAATTAAGTCAATGGTCAGCTGATGGGAAGCTACTTCAGGCTAGGCAGTTTTCGCCTACAAATTTCGCTGAAAGCTGTACGCAATATTTCTATAGTTTTGTTGAGCTCTCCTTTTGTTTTTTTGCAGTAGAAATAGGACCAGGGTGGGGATGGGGGGGTGGTGGTATTTTCCCAGCAATAACATCAAATCAAATCTAGTTCGTTTGCGTATGTAAATGCGTCTTCTATTACTCGGGAGCGAACATTTTTGGTTTCCAGATGTTGCCTCCCTCGCTTATGGGTACTATTATTCTTCATTCAACTATTGGTAGTAAAGAGGGAATACGGATTCTGGAGCTCAAGAAAACGTGCGCAGATTATTCGTCACACCCATACGTCACATACAGTTTTTACTTATTTTTTCACGATAAATAAATAAAATTAAACCCCAACCCTCACATTTGCTGTTGCATGACGACTTCTATGTAATTACACTATCCTGTCGAAGACGAAATAAATCAAATTTATCAATGACAATGACAGTCGTCGACAAATCAATCAAGCGTCAATGTTTATTTAAAAAAAAGTTAATTCAGTAGTTACCTTTTGTATTCTATTATTTTACTAGACTTGAATTGCCTTGAATGTTTCTCGTTGAATTATTAGAGAGAATTTGACGTCCATGGTCCCTCGTTTTGCTTCTGGACAGTAATATAATTTTACTATCTGTGCACGATTTCTTCGGTTATCATTTTGCTATTCTAGAGAAATGAGGGGTTTAGTTATTTCGTCAGCAGTTTCGTTCTATCAAATTAAATCTGTATCTCGTTTGCAGATACAAATAGTTTCTATCACACGGGAGGCAACGTTTCTTGTAATCAAATGTTCATATGTATCGAATGTTTCTTATCAAAGCAACCATCGTTCCGACCGTTCATAATTGGACAATAGAGAAAAGGATAAAAAAAATTCTTCTATGAATCAGCTGGGTAGAGTGAAAGCAAAGGATTAGACATTCTTGAGCTGAAATGCACCAATTATAGTGTGTCCGGGGAGGAAACGAATATTGGAAAACAAGCTCTTAAGACAATTTTAAGCATATTTTGTTTAATGAACTTTGGATATTCTGAACGGCTGAGCCGCAATAAGCAACTCCAGTTGGTTTGAAAAAGGCTTTCGAGGCAAAAATTTGCATTTTAACAGCATATAAACACTTAAGAGCTTATTTTCCAATTTTCGACGATTTTCGTCCAATTATTTTCCAATTTTCGTCCTCCCTAGACATCCTGCACACTATTCCTATACGTAACTGTTCGCTTATTGGCGTTTTTAACGGTTGCCAAATAAATAAAAAAAGACTGACCTTCCGCAGATTCGCGCCGCTGCTGAAAACCCAGCCACCAACACGGAGGAATCCGAGGAGGATACAAGGCAGAAAGAGACGACGCGCGAAACGAAAGGGGAAGAGGAAGCAGAAGTCCAGAATGAGAAGAAAAGTCGTGACCGACAACGGGACCAGCCCGCTGTGTATTCAACCACCGAAAGTGGTGAGTATGATTGATTGATTGGATTGATTCTGGGCGCAGCAACTGCTAAGGTCTTTAGTCCCGTAAGGAGTACGTGTTTTTTTTTCTTTCTTCCCCCCCCCCTCCCCCCATCGGGAGGTGGCTGCGATCTTTCCCCGCTGGATGGCGAGTCCCGGTGCCGACCTACCGTTCGCTAACTGAGCTTCCCCTCAACCAGGTATCTCCCACCAGTGGGGTACCGAGACAAGCTCTAAGCCCCCAACCGGTCTCCCAGCATGTTTGGTAGGGTAGTGCATGTTAGTGTAATTGTGTGTGTAAGGGGTGAGGATAGGACACGGATTGTTGATTGGTTTGGTTTCGTTTGTTTTTTTCGTGTTTCCGGGCGCGTCAACTGCTTTGGTCATTAGTCCCGTTAGTGTAGAGCATGTTTGTTCTCGGAAGATGGCGGTGATCTTTCCCCGCTGATAGCGAGATCCGGCGCCGACCTAACGTCGGCTAGTGGGGTTTCCCCCTAACCAGGACTCTCCCACCAGCGGGTCACCGCCTCAGGCAGGACAAGCTCTAAGCTCCCGACCGGTCTCCCGGAATATGTGGTAGTGTAGTGCATGTTAGTGTAAATGTGTGTGTAAGGAGTGAGGATAGGACAAGGAAGGGGAAGGAAAAATCGCGCGCGGTACGTGGCCCGTTTGTTAGGGTACTGCTCCGGCATTCGCCTGGTGTTAATCGGAGATTCTACGGAAAACTACCTATCAGAGCAGCCGGCCGCTAGAATTCTCCTTTAGACAGCGGTTGATTTCCATCAAGCTATGAATCTAGAGTAGAAAATACACCACCGTCGCGATTCGAACTTTCAGGCGGCAACAGTCTCATGGCCCTCGATGGATTGATAGATTGTAGTCTATGGGGAAACCATCAATGGCAGCTCGAACCAGTTGAAGCGAAGTAATGCAACAACCAAAAAAATCAATTTAAAAAAGATGTATGTAATTAAGCTAATATTTTAATTGTATAATTACTCTCATCAATCATAATCGCATCAAAGTTTTCTGTCTTGTATACGTACGTATATACGGAGTAGGATACCTAGTATATAGAAAGTCATGTACTGCTGCGGCAGAAAAACGGCGATTTTCGACCGAAAAACTCATATTATGGGGCCTTGATACAGAAAAAGGTGATAAAAACGTTTCCAATACATAGCAAATTACTTGTGCTAACATGACGTGTACTAAGAATACACGATATTTGGGTCCTTGATACCGAAAAAATGGTTTATGGCAAAAAGTTCGTCCGTTAGTCCATGTACATCCTTACGCTTACATTTTTCATATCATTTTTTCCAAAAAGAATATTCCCCAGTCGATCTTGCTCGACTCGAAGTTCTGCGAGTTTTAGAAACATTATTTAAGTTTTGGGGATACTTTCCATGAAACCCCTGGGACATTTTCAATTTTTTCTCAAAAATGGGTTCAAATTTATTCATTTAATTTCTTGTAAAAACAGAGTGACATACGTATATAAAGATGGAATATTTCCAATTTTCATTTTTCAGTCTATAATTTAATAATCCGAATTATTTCGGAAATTACAAAAGCTTGATTTTTTTTCGGCAGTTTCCTACAACTACAATATTGAAGATAAAGGTTTTTTCTTTAAATTAAATTTGTTCTCCAGAATTAGTTCTTTCATTAAAGTCATGTATATTTTTGGGAATTTTAGTAGTTCTCTAGCAATTCTGAGTGAAATGTGGGGAATAATATCAAAAACAAAATTTCTCCAAAACGGCTCGAAATTCTTTCTTTAAAGTTTTGGTAGAAATAGTGCTAAATGTACTATATAATATGACATAAACACCACTTTTCTGTATTCTTTTGTTTGTTAAAAAACACACAAATGTAATTTTTTTTATATCTCTCTGACGTCAGTAATATTTACCAGTAATTTGTATTCATTATTTGTATAATTAGTTTAAACCCATCCAAATGCAAAGCTAAAATATTCATTCTTCAGGGCTAGCTCCAACACCCATTCCTAAAGCACAACCTCCCACTCTCATTTATATTAAGAATCAAAATGTTCCTTGATATCCTCTAAATAAACCGATAAAATATCTAGTACTCTTTGACACCACTGTAACTTGGAAAACACATATTTTAAATAAATGTAATAAGGCACAGGACACACTTTTCAAATTGTATTAATTGTTAAAGAATCCTTTAATAAAGAAAAAGTCAGCTGTTAATACAGATCTCTCCCTACTACTTTACAAAACTGAGTATTTATTAGTACATGTACTTCAAATGATGTCTTATACAGTGTCTCTAAAACTGAAAAGGTTTCTGTGAAAATTAATGGAAAATTCCACATATTCTGAAATGCTCAAACGCCATTTTCTGAAAAATGGCTCCAAATTTTATCTTCAAACGTTTTGAACGAATAGTTCTAAATGCTCTGAATAACATGACAAACTCCACTTTGAAGTGTAAGAAAATAAACCAAGTATTTTTTAAAAGCTCCTCTCAGCGTTCATAAGGTTACTGACTATTTGTATACATTATTACATTTGTAAGTAGAAGTGCTTTGAATGATTTCCAATGAAGTTTCTTGAAAACTCAAAAGTTTTGGGTGGAAATGAGCTTGAAATGCTCATTTTCAGATACCTCCAAATGACATTTCCTAAAATCGGCTGCAAATTTTTCTTTGAAAATGTATGTACAAGACTAGGTTTTTTTCCCTTCTATAATATTCTAAAAGTCATATTTCCATGAGAAAAAGTGAAAAAATATCTTTCAAATATCAGGTGTCAATAGATGTTAGCTGAGAATAGAGATAGCTGATAGATGGTAGCTGAGAAGAGAGGGTGGCAAAACGTTAGGGAAAGAAAAAACAACAAAAAATAAACGAGGAAATCTGTGCCATTTGCAGAATGACTAGCGTTACTATTTACTGCAAATTTGACACGATCCATTTTCCCTTTAAGATCTCTTTTATTTGAACCTGATCTGCATCTTCAATGTTAAAGCTAGATATTTCATTCTTAACACAATCTGTTCCACAATATTATATCTTTAAATCATTTTGTGTACAGTTTTTTCAAAATAGTAGTTATCGTGTAAGTTTAAATTGTAATTTACTTGGGTCTTAGGTGTTAAATTCGCCACAACATTAACATTTAATTTTGAAATCCAGAAGACAAGTCAACCGCTTGATACAGGGATAAAATTCTTGCTTTCTAAACTCAAGCACTTATCTTCAAATCCCAGTTATACAAAATATATTTTTCCTTAAACGCATTGTAAGAACACTACGCTGTACTCTGAATCCAAAGGTAAAAATTCATTTTCATTTAAACTTTTGAATTTTCAAAAAATTGAAGATGTGCATTTGTTTTCGATCCTTTTGCATTTTTTTAGATAGGAGTTTTCTCAGTGATGACTGAAGAGATAGGAGGATAGAGCAGCAATTTATAATATTACAGAGACATTACTAATGGTACGAGAAAGTACGTATGGTTGTAGCGCCATTAGTTTGGATTGCTGTACTTGAAACAAATGATACTATGTCTAATTTTCAGTTTAGTGTAAATCCAAAGGGAAAGCTATTTTTATCACTAAAAATTTGTAACATGCACTTGTTTTCATAATGGATTGAGACGTATATGTTATGACTAAAGTTGGAAATAAGGTTAATTTGCTATTTGCCTGTTAATTCGCATATTCGCCAGATGGTTTGCATAGAGCCTTACAGTCTTCGTGAATAGATTTTTTTGAACACTGTCCTAAGGATGATTTTGGACTTCATCTGGATAATTCGCCATTGATTATGAAATCTGTTTCTTCCTTACTGTAGCTGTAGGAATACGCTGAAAAAATTTGAACTTTTGTTATTTTCAAAATATTATGAATTTTAACTAAAAAGGGACATACACCATTTTTATCATCTTTTACATTATGAAAGAACAAAATTTAATAAAAAAATGTTTAGCTAATATTGCGAAAAAATTGTAAATGTTTTTGTGACTTCATGTGAAATGCTGCCTCCCTCCCCCCTCAAAATATCCGTTTCAAACTCAGAGAGCTTCAAGTTCCTTTAAATCAATCAGGAAACTCCTGGAATCACTATTACTCTTTCAGAAACAAACAAGAAGCACAAAGACAGGAGATAATGTACAATAAATTAAAGATACATCATGTTTCTTCCAGTTGGAGACAATGCGTGGAGATTCCATTTGTGCAAGAGAAACAGCAATTAGTATTCTACAAAACATCCTTGCAATATGTATAAAGGATTACCACTTGTGTCTAATCTTCAAAACACTGAAACTGCTACAGAATTTAAAAAAACTCAAAGACAGGAGATAAGGCACAAGAAATTAAAGATATATCTCGTTTCTTCAAGCCGAAGACTGTGCCCAGACACCCCTTTCATGAAAAAGCAGGTGTTGGAGAAACAGCAATTAGTATTATACAAAATATCCATGCGATATTTATAAAGGATTGGCACTTTTGTCAAAGCTTCAAACCACTATTACTGTTTCAGAAACAAACAACAGCTCAAAGACAACAGATAATGCACAAGAAATTAAAGATACATCTCGTTTCTTCATGCTGAAGATTGTGCCCAGACAGTCCCTTCATGAAATAGCGGTGCCGGAGAAGCAGCAATTGGCATTATATAAAAGATCCCTTTTATACTTATATGGAATTGCTGCTATTTGCAAAACGTTAAACCACTGTCTGGATACTGTTTCAGAAACAAACAACAGCACAAAGAGAACAGATAATGCACAAGAAATTAAAGGTGCATCTCGTTTCTTCAAGTTGAAGGCTGTGCCTGGACAGACCATGAAATAGCAGGTGCCGGAGAAACTACAATTAATATTACACAAAACATTCTTGTTATTTGTGTATGGAATTGTCTCTCTACAAATCTTAAAACCACTGTCTGGGTTGTGTTTCAGAAACTAACAGCAGCTCAAAGATAGATAAAGCACAAGAAATTGAAGAACTATTCCCATTTCTCCAGTAGACTGTTCATGCCTGGACAGTTCCTTCTCAAAATAGCAGGTGCAGGAAAAATATACAAATAATAAGCAAAATACCATAGTAATAAACAAAATATCCTTGTTATGTGTTCAAGGGGTTGCCGCTTTTGACAAAACTTGAAATCACTGCCTTTTATTGCTTCTGATACAATCAGCTCTAAGAAATAAAAAAAATAAAACAATTTTTTTTGGTCAAATCACATTGTGAACAATGGTTTCTCAAAAAAACAGGGATTTGGTGATTTATAAACAATCGAGACGGTAGGAAAAACATTTCAAAAATAAAACCTAAAGGAATCCATTTCTTTCCTTAAAACAGGCTTTTCGGTTTAAATAATAATTTTTTTGGTAAAATTAACTTATGTTGAAGTAGACTTAGAGTTAGAATAATTTTATTTATTAAAACACTTTTTTCAAAAATTAAGGTTTTTTGATTGAAATAAGGTTTTTGTGTTAAAAGACGGATTTTGTATTAAAAATAAGGGCTCCCTTGTTAAAAGAATGTTTTGGGGTTAAAATAATGTTTTTACTTCAAATTAGTTTTATGAAAGTTTCCTATTAAAAACAGTTTGTTTTTAATAGTTTTTTAATACTGACAATTTTTACAGGCAAATTTAGATATCAATTTTCTTGAAATAAATTTCATTTTACAGTGGTGGTTATGTTTAGTAGAATAATTCTCAAAATTGAATTTATTCTTAGACCTAATGAAAACCACTTTATTTCATGAAAGGTGAAATTACACGAACAATAAATGGGGGCATGTAAATTACTACAATAATGTTGTGAAAAGTGAAAAATTTTAGTTGAAAAAGAAGAGAAAAGGAGTTACACAAATGGTAGAGTTTTAATATCTTATACATGACATGAATCTGCAGACAAAAGTAAATACAAGGTCTTGTTCCATTCTCTGGCCAGCTTCCATCTATCGTCTCTGAAAGTACATTTTCTCAACTTTTCAGTTTCTTAATAGTAGAACCAAAATATGACTTCAAGAATATTAAAGAAGAGTAAAACCTCGTCCAAAATAGAAATTTTCATTGAAAAAATTTGGTGCCATTTTTGAAAAAATGGCGTTTGAGTGTTTCTGAAAATGTCCTCCAAAAGGAGGACAGATGGCAACCTTTAACACCACGACTTGGTAACTTGTGAGAGCCCACTCAAGGCTGCCAAAAACAGGGTTAAAAAAAGTTGAATTTTTTAATAAAAACCATGTGAAAGGGTTTTTGTTTAAACCAGGTAATTTGGTTTAAATCAGTGTTTTAGTGAAAAGAAATATCTTTGGTTAAGTTTTATTTATTAAAATAATTTTTGGCATTGAAAAAAGGTTTTCGATGAAAATAATTTCTTTTGATAAAATAAGATTCTTTGATTTGATTAAAATGAAGTTCAGTTATCAGACAGAAATACAATTATACATTAGTGCACAACATTCAATGCCTTTTTAGCTTTAATTTAAAAATACCATTAACATTTTTTCATATTTTAAAACAAGGATCAAACAAGGGTGATTTGAACCACCCCAACATTTGAGATGTGACAGATTCACAAATGGAAGAGTGATGACATCATCATTTATTTATTGATTTTTTGTTATACCAAGAGAAGTAACCATGTAAACTTTTAAAAATAATTACCATTTATACTGTGCTGTGAATGAAAGGTATAAGGAACTAAGAAAAAAAATTATATTTCCTCATTTGATATCTAGCAACAGCACATTTACAAGAAAAGAAGCAATAAAATATAGCGTAACATCAATAAGACTTAATTTTGAGACATTAATGTTGCATTTAAGAAGTAGTTTAATTTCATCTTTTTCATACAAAGGGTTCTACTTCAATGATTAAAAGTAATTGCCAGTCAACTTTTTTGACACAAATTGTGAAAAAGTTGAAGGATAACACATTTAACAGTTTTTAACACATTTAATGACAAATGGTTGATTACTGCCCCTTATCAAAATCACTCATAACTACCTGCCATGACCTACACAACCTAGCTACTCTGTTGTGAATACCAAGAAAGTTCTTACGATGTGAACAAGATCTGCCTGCTTTTAACAAAATTTGAAATCACTATTTTTACTGTTTCAGAAACTTCCAACAACTTCACAACACAATATGAAGAAGCTGAAGAAATTGGCGATGTCAAAAAATTTGTACTGCCAAAATCCATTTCTGGACAGAACCTCTTCAATGCAGCTGCTGCTGGGCAAATTGCTGAGTTGAAGTACCTTCTCGACGCAGGTGTGGATCCCAATGAAACTGCCCCAGGAGGCACTGCCCTTCACAAAGCAGCTGCCAAAGGGCATTTGTCTTGCATTTCTCTTCTCCTGAAACGAGGAGCCTGTCCTGACATCACGGACATTCTTGGGCGATCACCATTGCACTTGGCATCATTACATGGTCAAATTGAGTCTATTAAGGAACTTATCAAATATGGAGCTTCTTTATCTGCAGGGGAAGGCAATGGCCAAAGGCCTCTGCACTACGCTGCAATTGGAGGATTTGGGGAAGCCGTTAAGGAAATTTTGAAGCAAGGAGAGAAAGTTGATGTGATGGACAATTGTGGCGAGACTCCCCTTAGCTTGGCTGTCACTTATAATAGACCAGGATCAACCAAAGCACTTTTGGAAGCTGGAGCAAAAAGAACAGATGTTAAAGGAAGGCCTTTGGTGACATTTGCTTCCTCAGAAGAAGTTAAACAGCTTTTAATGTCTTCTATATAATGTATCATGTGAGTTTTATAAAGAAATGTGGAATTTACCTTCATTTCAGGAATAGCTACCTTGTAACAAACTAGGAAACTAAAGAATCCAAACAAAAGATAACATTAATAGAATGCAAATCAAATAACTTAAAAAGATAAGAACAGCAGAAGTTCTCTGTACCTTAATTTGTAACAGTTGAATTAGAATATTTTTCATATTGTTTTTATTGTACGAGAATAAGAGTATTAATATGTTTTGCCTCTATCTTTACTATTGCCTTTTGACTGAAATGCCCCAAAGTAGAGAACATTAATTATTTTAATGTGGAATTGCATATTTACAGGAACATAAGAAGTCTTCCTAAATATTGTAGAAGGACAACAAACTTTGTCTTTCCTGTGTTGATAATATAATTGAACTGAACTGAATTTGGAATCTTTAATTTTAATATAAAAATATTGTATTGCTTTTTATTTATTTATTTATTTTATTATTTTGTGGACAATTTTGTCTACATACAAAATAAAAGTATAAACGTATATTGCTTTAATGTAGGGTGACCAGACATCCCATTTTTAACAGGATTGTCCCATTATTTAGCTAATTGTCCCCTTTTTTAATGTTGTGTCCTGATTTTTATTAAATCGATGCTTTTATTTTCAATTCGATGCATTAGAAGGTATTCGGAAAATGGCATCATCGCTTTCCTGTTGCCGGAAATGCCTATTGACAAAGATATACTCTTGATGAAATGTCAAAAAATTGCATGTTATGTAATTATTTAAGGTCCTATTATAATACTCTTTGACTTGACGGAAAGCAGTGTCAGCGTCGAGACACTCTCAACAGAATGATTATTGTCAAGGCTCATTCGTGAAAAATAATGTGTTGAATTCCATGTTTACATTGCAAATAATCTACCACTGTTACAAAAAGTAATTTTCGCAAATGAATACTTGAAATATATTTAAAATTTCAGACTGTTTTCTTATTATTCATGCTATTCATTTCCATTAATGTTTAAAAAGTGTTTACCTTTATTGTCAGTGTGTAATGTTGCATTTTTTGTGGCTCATGTGTCCCATTTTGTTCTGTTTTTTAGTCAAGAAAATGTCACAATGTCCTGTTTTTTTGATTTTAAGATGTGGTCACCCTATTTTAATTGCTAGTAAAATGCAATCATTATTATTCACATGATTTCCAATTAGTTGTTACAAATTCAATCTCCATGACTATTCCACAAAAATTACAGGGTACGATACAGTGTAAAATTTCTATGAAAACATTTTTAATGAAAATGCATTGGCTGTGTCAATAATGCAATCAATTTACAGAATACTTCTCAGTAGACAATCACTAGATTTTTTTTCACATCAAGATTTTGGCTTTAAAGCAAAAAATCACAGACTAATATTATTTTTAATGTGAATTTATTACTGTATTTATAATTATTTAAGAGTTGTTTGAATGTGATATAATTTGAAAAAAGCTCTTATGTTAATTGTAGGTATTGAAAATGGAAATACAGTATAAGTTTACAAATATATTGTGTACGTTTTGTGGTTTTCTTTTCATATTTCTCATTTTGTATTACTATAAATTATTTATTTTGGAATGAATATTAAATAATTCTGTCATTTTAAAGTTTTTGATTGTAATTAATAACATTAAAAGCAGTGTGCATAAATAGTGTTGGCATGTTCTAAAAATAAATACATTTTACATTTTTCACAAATATTTTGAGTCTTTGCCTTTCCTCTTTTCTTGCAGGGCTAACTTTTTTCCTTTTCCCTGAATCTTTGCTCCTCCTGTATCTTTGGGAAGAAATTGCAAGCATCTCTTCTAACCAAAGAAGTTGGTATATTTTCTAAACAAGCAATCTTTTCATAGTCACAGAGCAAGGGAATGTTATATGCTGAAAATGTTGGAGGAAAACAGCACTGTAGGCATAATTTTTTCAGCCCTCCTCTGAAGTTCTCTGTAGGCTCTATAGTAGGTCCTATATGAATTAATTTCTAATTAATAAGATTGTTTTAAAATTTGTTTATTATTGAGAAATTATGAATACATTTGTATTTATTTTTATTTTTGAAATTTCTTATGTGAATGCATATAACAGAAATATTGCTAGTGTAAAATATGATCATGGACCATTTTCTTGTACATCTTTTTGATGGAAATGCATTTACGCTGTAAGGTTCAATCATTACATCTAAAATATCAACTCAACTCCAACCTTATGCAGTTTGGAATGAGTAATAATATCTGGTTTTGTATTTACTCCACTTGTATCATCTATCCTGTCAATGCATTCATTTTATCAAAATGAAGCATTCGTTTATTGGGCAATATTAGCTGTAACATACATGAATTCGGTTCGCTTCGCCACTTTTCGCCTTACCTACCCGCCGTGTATCTTTTGGCACCCTCCTTCCTTTCCTCGTCCCTATCTCACCATCCCTGGTCCCATTCCGACTTTCCCCATCCACTCTCTTCGCTTCATCCAATTCGGAACGTGTGAATGCATTGAACAAAACCAAACAAAGAAATAACATTGTGTCGTTTTAGAAGAATTGTACCGTCCCGCCCTGCCCGAACCCACCCCACCCTGACCCATCCTTCCCTGTTTCAACTTCCCCTCCCCGACCCACACTGCCTGCCCGTTCTTTCCCTTCCCCTCCCCACTCTGCCGTGGGTCGCACAAACCATGCCCTGCATCATGCTGCTCTGCCCTACCCTGTCGTTTTCTTTACGATCACCATTGCCGATCACCCTACATTGCTGCGGGAAGCTGTAATCAGCATATGCATTATTGCATACTCCCGCCAAATTCTAGGAATAAATAGCTACCTACGTAACTAGTACACAAAGTTAGTCTTTGGTGTAAGTATGAAATATTGATGGACGAGGTGACTTGGTTGGCTGGTTAGTGATTCCGGACGGGTCAACAGATTTGGTCATTTGTCCCGTAAGTGTAGTGCGCGTTTTTCCTCGGGAGATGCCGGTGATCTTCCCCCACTGGATGGCGAGATTCGGCGCCGACCAACGGGGTTACCCCCTAACCAGGACTCTTCCACCAGCGGGGCACCACCGCAGCCGGGAGAAGCTCGAAGCTCCCGACCGGTCTCCTGGCATGCGTGGTAGTGTAGTGCATGTTAGTGTGTGTGTAAGGGGAGAGGATAGGACAAGAAAGAGGAAGGAAAGATCGCGCGCGGTCCGTGGTTCGTTTGGTAGGGTACTGCTCTCGCATTCGCCTAATGTTGATCGGAGAAACCACGGAAAACACCAATTTCCCTCGTACATTGACCTCACAAAATGCTTATACCTAGTGGTCACAATAAGTACTACGTGATCTTAGCGCGGCATTCGGACTGCAAGAAGGTACTTAAGACTACCGTCAGTAACACAATGCAAAATCATAAACCATTCTTTAATAATAACAACCGAGAAAAGACCTCGGTACTTACACACACTTACACTAACATGCACTACACTACCACATATCCCGGGAGACTGGTCGGGAGCTTATAGCTTGACCCGGCTGGGGAGGTGCCCCGCTGGTGGGAGAGTCATGGTTAGGGGGAAAACCCACTAGCCGACGGTACGTCGGTGCCGGATCTCGCCATCCAGCGTGGGAAGCCATCTTCCGAGAAAAAAACATGCACTACACAAACGGGACTAATGACCAAAGCAGTTGACGCGCCCGGAAACACGAAAAAATCAATCAATCAAAAACCACGGTACTTACAAGTCCCGTCAGGACACAAAGGGTTAAGCAAAAGATAAAATGTTTTTAGAATGGACTATCGCGTGTCCGTAAGTAGCTGGTGCATGCGAGGCAATGGAAGCTAGAAGAGTGAAGGTATTGACAATTAGGTGGGGGCAGCTTGCTGCTATTAGGGTTTTGTTCGGTAGAGTTCGCGCCTATTAACTTGGCCAAGAATACCGGCCCTTACAATTTGATTTCATAAATTAGTTTTCTTTGCTGAAAATATTTTTTTAGAAAATACTTTCTTTCGCGTGAGCACAATTGCATCTTCCATTATTAACGTCAAAGTTGTCTCAGACGAGGATTAAAATCCGATGCGCGCTAATCGGTTATACCCTCCATGCTATACTTTTTTTCGTTCAAGAAATATTTTGCAGAGATAAAATGTATGTGATAGTTCGGGCTCCTACGTTGCCCTCTGAATTTGATACCCACGGGCCGCCACTATTTACGAGGAACAAGTTGGTGTTTTTTTTCACTTGTATATTCCAAATTTTACTTTTCTAGCTCGAGTAGTTTGCTGTGCATGGATAATATGTCAGCCAGTGTTCTCGTTTGCAAAGAGAGTTGTGCTTCACTCGACCCTACAATTCGATGTGAATAATGACAAAATTTTATTCTGCTCTTGTCTGTCTCTTGTTCTGACGTTTTCAACAACCGCTTTTGCATGGAAGAGGTGGGATGTGCAATTGAATGGCTTTCTTCGCATCAGAGCAGTGCCCTATTAGCACGCAAGTCGTGCGTTTTGGCAACGCGTCAGTTGGAAGCAAACAGACGTAAGGCACAGTCTGGAACACGCCCATCTTGGCCGGATCGTCTACTGCGCTTATCGAACGTCTTATTATGTGAGTATTAAGTAATGTGCAATGTTCAGCGACTTTCAGTAATAATGAAGGTATATTTGTTTTAACAATAATAATAATAATAACAATAATAATAATAATAACAACAACAACAACACTCGAGGAGGCAGTCAACTGTTGTAGAAATTGGGAACTCTTGATTGCTGGATAGATTGTTTCTTTGTTTGATTGATTGATCGATTGATTGATTGATTGGTGTTTCCGGGCGCGTCAACTGCTTTGGTCATTAGTCCCGTTAGTGAAGTGCATGTTTTTTCTCGGGAGATGGCGGTGAAGTTCCCCCGCTGGATGACGAGATTCGGCGCCGACCTACCGTCGGCTAGTGGGGTTTCCCCCTAACCAAGACTCTCCAACCAGCGGGGCACCAACTCAGCCGGGACAAGCTCTAAGCTCCCGACCGGTCTCCCGGAATATGTGATAGTGTAGTCCATGTTAGTGTAAGTGTGTGTATGTGTGTGTAAAGGGAGAGGATAGGACAAGGAAGAGGAAGGAAAGATCGCGCACTGTCCGTGGCCCGTTTGGTAGGGTACTGCTCCGGCATTCGCCTGGTGTTGATCGGAGAAACCACGGAATACTACCGATCAGAGCAGCCGGCCGCTAGAGTTCTCCTCCAGACCGAATTCGACCTAGCTGGAAAGCTAGTGTCGAAAATCCTGCCGCCGTGGGGAGTGGGAACCTAGGACCTCCCGGTCAGAGGCGCTGCAGTGACATCAGTTGATGCACTGAGCTACCGCTCCCGGTTTGCTGGATCGAGATTGGCAAAATTTTTGGGGGTACGTGTGTGAATGTTTAGCGTATGTGTGTGATTAGTAAGAGTGAATGTGTGCGTGTGTGTGTGTGTGTGTGTGTTTGCGGGTGTATGTATATTAGAATGTGTGTGCTTGTGTGAGTATATGTGCTCGCACGTGTGTGCGTATATGTGTAACTAAGACTGTGAATGTGATTATAGGTGTGTGACTGATTTCGCGCTCACTTGTGCGTTGTGAAAAGGAATCAAATCAGACTCAACATTAACTGTCATGTCATCGCTGCATCACATCATTGAATTTCCTGATGGCTGAGCTAAAGCGGAGAAACCAGTCAATAGTTATAAGACCAGAATAGTAAAATAATATAATGTGGTATAATACGAATAAAATACTATAAACACAAGATAATACCATAGTATGTACTACAATTTATTACGACTATTTCGCTCGTGAAATTAACACCAATAGCGTTGAACTATACATCTAGTGTGCACCAATCAATACGGTACATCGGAAAAAATATTATATCTTCTTCTTACCACCTTCTCCCTGCTGGCCAATCACAATGTCCGATACTCCAATCAAAGGAAGCGCTGCCATGAGCACTTGGAGTGCGAGCACGGTATAATTAATATCTGGCGCATTATGAAACTTTTTTAGAGTTACTTTCATTCGTTTCACTCAGTGCTACGCGACTCGGGAATTTATCGAAAATTTCCAATGCACAGACTGTATTACCTATGACAAACAATGCGCAGTTTATCAATCATTCTATGCAAAACAGCAATTGCTGAAAGCTTTAATTTGTGAAATCCAGAGTAATAAAAAAATTGAACGAAACAAAATAATTTCTAGTCTAAAAAGAGTAGAGTTGGAAATGAGTATACGATTATTTCATTACGATTACTTGATCGTCCAGCATTATGCATTTGAGTATTAACTAGTAGAACCCTTGTGATTACACTGCACGAAAGGAAGAACTGTAGAAAACTTACAACAGAAAAGCACAACATTTACACTACAAGGAAAATCGAAACTACTTTAAAATATTGTTTGTCGACCAGTACTTGTTCTCGAGGACTAATGAAATTGAGGAAGGTTGAAAATTCTATACCAACAATCACCATTCTTGGTGAAAATGTATTCAAATATATTTCTGAAAATGTAATTGAAATGTTTTCTATTGACTGAGATTTGAGCATCTCTTGTAGTGTATTATAGCAGGAAATCCAGCTTTCTACCTTGATTTAAAAACGTAAGGCATTACATGTAATTATAATAAATATTTTTTTGTAAAGAGACACGTTTCAAAGGATTGATGTTCATAGAAGTTAGTGCACTCGCTAATATTTGCATTTAAAATCACTTAATCTTCGAAGTTAAAAAAATATTAGCTATATTTCGCATCGCAAGATATAACTACAAATTAGCTTTCTCGAGATATGATGGCAGATAAGCATTTATCATTTTAATTTTACGATTACATCAAAATTAAGAATTTACTATAAAATCAGTTAATAAGAGCAAGCGATAACACATCTGGGCCCGCTACCTTTCATTTCAATAAAATATCATTTTTTTATTTAGAAATTTAGTTGAGTGGAAAGCTCAAATTTCTTTCTAAATGAGAGCCCTTAGTGCTGTAACCACAAAGATGCTCAATGATATTAAGTGTATGCGTGTACATATTAAATTTAGCCTGTGGTAAGCGTGCGAAAAGTCTTGATTGGGCACTTTCTGCTTCCTCACCGCATCCGTATGAAGGAAAACCATTATCGATACGTTTTTAATACAATTTAAGATACTGCACGGAGTTAGGGTACTCCCAAAAATTCAATGGAAGATTACAAAGGATCACATTTCATACTACATTACTGCGCGCAGAAAGACACGCGAGGCATTTTTACATTGATTTCAAGGTCTTTGAGAGCATCTTTTTTGTCTTTTTCTTTCTTTTGAGCTTTGTACGATCGAGTTTCGGCTGTTAAATGCACTATGTGTTGCGGGTTGTAGTTTAATTGGACCCTATTTTCAATGTATAATAAATATTTATAAAGTGAATGTTCAATTCGTCTCCTCTCTCTAAACTTTCTTTCTTAGGAAATCTTATTTGTGAAGATTGAGGGCCGCAAAAGATATCTAAAGCACAGAAATAATATAAGTGATGACCAATATGGATAGAATGACATACCACATTTACATGCATGCCATTATGCAATTATGCGCGCGATAAACTTTTACAATTCTATAAGACTTTATAAACATATAAAATTTTATAAAATCGTAAAGTGAAAGGTGCGTATAACTTAGGTTCGATTGCATATGTAAACACGAGGAAGCGAGAGAAAACACGGTTGGGGGGGAGAGGGAAGAAAAGAAAGGTGGTAGGATGTAAGGAGGGATAGGGAAGGAGCGAGGAAGTGTGCGTGTGTGTGCGTCTGTGTGTGAAAGAGAGAGAGATGAGGTGGAAGGAAGTGAAGGAAAAGGAAAGAGAGAGAGTGATTTTTCGTTACAAGAAGTGAATAAATATTTATCATACCCTTAAAAATTAAATAGACTAGTGTGCAAAATTAGAGGAGGTAAATAAAATACGAAACGCAGCATATAAAAACTAGATAGAAAAGAAGAAGGGAAGGAAGTAGATAGAAAGGAATTGAAGTGCACTCGGAGATGAAATGAGGAAGAGGAGAAACACGTTTAATGGTAGAGCTAATTGGGTAGAAAGAGAGGGAGAGAACTTTCCAACGGCCAATGTGGGATTGGGTCAAGCTGAGTAAATGTAGGACACAGCTGTGTGGTTGAGAGCAGATCAGTCGGGGCAGAGGAAGAAGGTAGGTTACGAACAGGGAGGGCGGCGGGGACGAGGAGATGGCGGGGAGAGGGGTGGGGAGATGGGGTTGGTCGGGGAAAGGACAGGAAGGGTGGGAGCGAAGAGTTGAAGGGGCGGTCAGGAGGTGGAGGTGAATGTGACGGAAAGGGCGGGACGGGATGGGAGGGCGGGAAGGGAGGTTGGGAGGGGAGGGGAGGGGATGGAAGTCGGTGAGGGTGATTTGGGCGGCTTAGTGTGGATGTGTGCCCGACGATGCATTGATTGGTGATTCATGGAGTGTCAACTGCTAAGGTCATTAGTCCCGTAAGTGTAGTACATTTCTCCCCTCGGGAGGTGGCGGTAATCTTCGCGCAGGGCGGGGTGGCGGCTTGAGCGGGAAGGTGGCGTGAAGCATGGCGGGAGGTGTAGGTGCTTGGGCGGGGCAGGGCCATGAAACGGGGAGTAAGGTGGACGGGGGAGGACTTGGGCGGGGCGTAGCGGGGAAGGGCGGGGTGGGGTGGGGCGGGGTACGGCTTCGACGGGTCGGGGCAGGGCGGGGTGGGAACTTGAGCGAGGCAGAGGCGGAGGGCAGATCGGGGAGAGGGCTTGGGCGGGGCGGCGCAGGGCGGGGTGGCGGCTTGAGCAGGGCGGTGGCGGGAAGCAGAGCGGGGGAGGGCTTGGGCGGGGGACGGCCGTGGAACGGGGGCGAGGCGGGCGGGGGAGGAGTTGGGCGGGGCTAGCGGGCGGGGCTAGCGGGCGGGGCTAGCGGGCGGGGCTAGCGGGCGGGCAGGGCCGTGGAACGGGGGCGAGGCGGGCGGGGGAGGAGTTGGGCGGGGCTAGCGGGCGGGGCTAGCGGGCGGGGCTAGCGGCTGGGGCTAGCGGGCGGGCAGGGCCGTGGAACGGGGGCGAGGCGGGCGGGGGAGGAGTTGGGCGGGGCTAGCGGGCGGGGCTAGCGGGCGGGCAGGACCGTGGAACGGGGGCGAGGCGGGCGGGGGAGGAGTTGGGCGTCGTGCCGACTGCCGGGGAGCCTAGACCTAGACCGCCACCAGAATAGCCCTTCGGCTCCGGGCCGCGCGTGGCCCTCACTGTGCCGTGCGGCTATATTTATCGCCGAAGGTTAACGTCCTGCTGCGGTGAGAAATGTCGTTTTCAGCTTCCCTTGTAACGGAGTATTTGGCAGGTGTCTACGAAAAATAGGCAGATCGATTCAACAGCAACATGAACACGAAGGAACGGTGGTCTGGAATAATACGACTGCTAGCTACGCTAAGTTTTATTTACCTTGTCAACCAGATAGTTGGGCACGTCAAATGCCATGTAGTCGGGCAAGTCAAATGCAATGATTGATTTAATGAAAAAAAAAAATAATAAATTTGTTCAGAGAAGTCACGTCAAATCAATTGCTGTTTCAGGAGTTATCACATTCAGAGTAATATAAAAATTAATTCTATCAAACTTTTGTACTCAAACGTTTCACAGTTTTCTACTGACATATTTCGAGAGTGAATCAAGTACACATTTTGTGTCATTCAGTGTGAACTTGATATTAGAATTGAAATAAGACATCTCCTATTACACGCTTTTTATGTTTTCATTTTCATTGCATCGTTTTCCTTGTCGTTAAAACTCGGATCATTAATTGTTCCACTCCGCCAGAAAGACTTTTGGAATGCTATCCCCGCAAATGAGAAAAACAACATGAAAATTTTAGAAGTAATCCTCCATCCCATTTCAGTGTTATAATCGTTTCACGACTTTCACATCCAACCAATCTTAACTAATGAGGCATCAAAAGAAAAAGGAGTTTAAGGATAGGTGACTATGACGACATGAACTTTCACTTTATAGATAATAATAATAATAATAATAATAATAATAATAATAATAATAATGAAGAAGAAGAAGATGCATGCTCTTCCCTCTCAGACAGTGCTTACTTAGGAAGGCAGAATCATGTTGCGAAAATCGTGCAAAGGGCAATTGCAATAGAGCATAAATTATTGGATGAATCGACACCGCCATTCTATAAGTACACCCCTCCTCCAGTGCTGGAAACAAGTTCCACCCTTTTGTACTGGGACAGACCGGTTTTAACTGATCGTACTGTCGATTACAATAGGCCACATATTCTTCTTATAGATAAAAAGAAGAAAGAAGGAGTAATAATAGACATCGCAGTACCATTATCTCACAACATTAAACAGAAATAAATAGAAAAAATTTCGAAATATGAAAACTTATGAACTAAAACATGTTTGGAAATTAAATGCTACCAAAACACCCACTCGTGATATCGGCGGAAGGCCTGGTCAATAAAAACTTCCTTAAAAACTTTACAGAACTTAAACTACCCAAAAACGTTCTGAACATGGGACAGCGCGCAGTTTTGTTGCAAACAGCCCATATCGTAAGAAAATTTTTATCTTAAGTCCAGATATAAGATGAAGTTCTTCTGTGACCGAACCTGTCCCCAAAACAACTCAGGGAAGGTGAGCATTTTTACCAGCAAAAATAGCTGAGAAAACGTAGGATGATGATGATGATAATAAATAATAATAATAATAATAATAATAATAATAATAATAATAATTGAGAAAAGCGTCAAATTAATGGCAAATGAAATCCTACAATACCCCGACCCGCTATTTCTTTTTCTTGACATCGATCGCGACAACTTGAAAATGGTGTGGCTTAAAGCCTTAAAACCTTGTTTGAGAGCCCGGGTCCTGGATTTACTGGTTGATTGATTAGCGATTCCGTCAACTTATAAAGTAATTAGTCCCGTAAGTATAGTACATGTTTTATCTCACGGAGGTGGCGGTGTTTTCCTCCGCTGGATTGCGCGATCCGGCGCCGATATACCGTCGGCGAGCGGGGTTTTCTCCTACCAGGTATCTCCCAGAAGCGGGACACCGCCCCAGCTGGGACAAGCTCTAAGCTGCCGACCGGTCTCCTGGCATGTGTGGTAGTGTAATACATGTTACTGTAAGTGTGTGTGTAAGGGGAGAGGATAGAACAAGAAAGAGGTAGGACAGATCTCGCGCGGTCCGTGGCCCGCTTGTTAGGGTACTGCCCCGGCATTCGCCAGGTGTTGATCGGAGAATCGACGGAAAAATACTGATCAGAGAAGCCGGTGGCTACAATTCTTTTCCAGTCAGCAGCTGAATTCGACCCAGCTGTCTTGCTAGTGTCGAAAATCCAGGTATCGTGGAGATTCGAACTCTAGGACTTGGTTCTTTGGTCAAAGGCTTTGCGAAGATCACCGGAACCTCGAGTCTTGTACTTCCCGGTATAATAAAAAAATGTAATCTTTGCATAATTCCATTAAATTTTTGGTGGTTTGCCTCTTCTGGTCATCTTCACCCCGTTTTAAGCATGCAGTATCTCTAAGTCAGTACCGGTTGAGATACTTAGGGCAGTAACGGTTTTTCTCCTATGACCGGTCCTATTCTAGCAGCAAGATGCGCTAATCAGTGGTTTTCTGTGGTTTCCCCGACCAATATTAGGTGAATGCCGGAGCACTATCGTAACAAAAGGGTCACAGACTACGCGCGATCTTTCCTTTTCCTTCCTAGTCCTCACCTCTCCTCTTACACGTATTATTTTGTGCACTACACTTCCACTCATGTCAGATTGATTGATTGATTTTTTCGTGTTTCCGGGCGCGTCAACTGCTTTGGTCATTAGTCCCGTTTGTGTAGTGCATGTTTTCCCCGGGAGATGGCGGAGATCTTTCCCCGATGGATGTCGAGATCCGGCGCCGACCTACTGTCGGCTAGTGGGGTTTCCCCCTAACCAGGACTCTCCCACCAGCGGGGCACCGCCCCAGTTGGGACAAGCTCTAAGCTCCCGACCGGTCTTCCGGAATATGTGGAGTGTAGTGCATGTTAGTGTAAGTGTAAGTGTGTGTGTAAGGGGTAAGGATAGGACAAGGAAGAGGAAGGAAAGATCGTGAGCGGTCCGTGGCCTGTTTGATAGGGTACTGCTCCGGCATTCGCCCGGTGTTGATCGGAGAAACTACGGGAAACTAGCGATCAGAGCAGCCGGGCGCTAGAATTCTCCTCCAGACAGCGACTGAATTCGACCTAGCTGAAAAGCTAGTATCGAAAATCCTGCCGCCGTCAGGACTCGAACCTAGGACCTCCCGGTCAGAGGCGCTGCAGTGACATCAGTTGATCCACTCATGTCAGGAGACCAGACGGGAGCTTAGAGCTTATCCCGGCTGGCGCGCAGCTCTGCTACTGGGAGACGTTTTGGTTAGTAATTATAATCTTTGCAAGATTGCTTGCGCTCCTGAATCCCTAACCCACTCTTTTACTATTGGTAGTTGAATTATGAATAAAGGTAATAACGAGCGTGTTTGGAAAAAAAATAGAAACTGGAAATGTTTTCTCCTTAGGAAACGAAAACGTATATACTAGGTTACTTATACAGTATTGCCGACGAAACAACTTTTCGCCTGCCCTACTCCTCGCACTACTCGCAAAAGGAGAGCTCAACAATATGTGGGATAGTGAAGCCACATTCATGTCACAGTGAAGCCACGTTGATTAAAACAATTGGCCGTCTAAGTTTTGGTCGATGGGCCAGAGAAACTTTGGCGAAAAACCGATTGAGTAGAAGTCATTGATAAAGAAGCTGTGGTACAATACTTGTTACAGGTATATTCAGTCTTTTAGAATTATACAGTACATGTTGATAACACAAACACATTATTAAAATTAATATAATGTACGTTTATGATAGTCATTGTAGACTCTACTTGCGTAGAAACAATTGTGCAACAGAAAATACTGTTCTGCATTTGAACTTGAGTACCGATTTTCTTGTTTAATGTCGTCTGGTTGTATGTTGTAAAATATGTATATAAGTGAATATCTTGTAGTGACATGTTGATACTGACATGTGATAAATGCGACTCCTCCGATGTTATAACTAGAGATAACTATATTGGATTGAAGTGTGTTCCCACTTTTAAATCAGTTTTCACAATAACTCCAGATTCGTAAGCGAGCAGGCAAAGCAATGGTAGTATTCCAAGCTCACTGAAGAGTGACTTGCAGAACTTTGTAGTACTTTCTGGTTGAAAATCCGATATTTCAAATAATTCGAACACGTCTGTATACTTCAAAATACGCTCGTGCCAGTTTAAATTTTTTAAGAACGTTTGATAAACTATAGTCTAAAGACGTAAAACAAAATTTCCTAAATAAAAATGCAGGAAAGAAAACTATAGCTTTATAGAAAATGAAAGAACCTATCGGTATTAAATTCTAGAACATTGTTCATTTCATTGTATTCTAGAACATTTAAAGTAATTTCATTCTGGGAATTTTGCTTTTGACTTATTTTTCGCCAAAATAACTGTATGTGGCTGATCGGGGAAAAGTATAAAGAGCAACGTTTTCTTGAGCTCCAGAATCCCCTCCTCATGCTTTCATTACCCAGGTGAATTATGAATAAAAGTGCTAATGAGCGCTGTTGACATTTGAAAACTAGAAAATTCCCCTCTCGAGTAATTAAAGTTACACACGGGGGTCGCTTGGGGAGACACGTACCCCCAATATTTTCAAACACATTCTGTAATTTAAGTTTTTAGTGAAGACAGCTTCAGGATAAAATGTTATACAGATAATTATTCGTTTAATAACATTAAGACTCGTTAACATTGCGTACACAAACACTTTTGTCGTCGTTCATTAGTAAAAACGTCAAAAATGTGTGGGAAAGGAAATAGAATGAAGTTGCTTCCAAACTGAACGAGTAGAAATTGTCCGTGAGCAGACATTATGTCCGACGAAAAGCTCACTACTGCCTTAACCGCCGCCTCCATCGTCTCCGTGTCTGCCGTCTCTTCTCGCAAGGTTTTCCTCACCCAGGTATCTCTCACCAGCGAGGCACCGCCCCAGCTGGGGTCAGCTCTGAGCTCCAGACCGGTCACCCGGCACGTGTGGTAGTGTAATGCATGTTAGAGTAAGTGTGTGAAAGTAAGGTATGAGGATAAGACAAGGAAGAGGAAGGACAGATCGCGCGCGGTGCGTGACCCGTTTGTTAGGGTACTACTCCGGCATTCGCCTGGTGTTGATCGCAGAAACCCCGGAAAACTACCGATTAGAGCAGCTGACCGCTAGAATTCTCCTCCAGACAGCGACCGAACCCTACCTAGTTAGCTACAGTCGAAAATCCTGCCATCGTTCGGGACTCAAACCTTAGGGCCTCCCGATCAGAGGCACTGCAGTGACATCAGTAGATGCCCTGAGCCACCTCCCCCGGTCGCCTTTTCTATGTTTTTCATAGTATATTATTGAATTCGTAAAGAGCTGCGACATAACTTGACATTTTTTTAATCGATCATGAGCACCGCGTAAACATCAATAAACGGATACAAATATTCCCGCGGTTTAACTAAAATTCCGAGGAGATTCATTCATTGATGCCACGCCCCCAAATTGCATGTGATTGATTGATTGATTGATTTTTTCGTGTTTCCGGGCGCGTCAAATGCTTCGGTCATTAGTCCCGTTAGTGTAGTGCATGTTTTTTTCTCGGGAGATGGCGGGGATCTTCCCCTGCTGGATGGCGAGATCCGGTACCGACCTACCGTCGGCTAGTGGGGTTTCCCCCTAACCAGGACTCTCCCACCAGCGGGGCACCACCCCAGTCGGGACAAGCTCCAAACTCCCGACAGTAATATGTGATAGTGTTGTGCATGTTAGTGTAAGTGTAAGGGGAGAGGATAGGACAAGGAAGAGGAAGGACAGATCGCGCGCGGTCCGTGGCCCGTTTGGTAGGGCACTGCTCCGGCATTCGCTTGGTGCTGATCGGAGAAACCACGGAAACCTACCGATCAGAGCAGCCGGCCGCTAGAATTCTCCTCCAGACAGCGACTGAATTCGACATAGCTGTAAAGCTAGTGTCGAAAATCCTGCCGCCGTCAGGACTCGAACCTAGCACCTCCCGGTAAATTTCATGTGTCAGAGACGCCTGTGGCGTTAATGCCGAGCTGGTTGTGGGTCGACGCGTCCTGCCGAGCGGCTGTCGGTACAGCGGGCGGACGCGGCGCTGTGCGGGAGTAATTGTGGCAATCACGTGACAGCCCCCCCGTGCCCCCTCCTGCCACGCGCGTTCACGCCCGACGCGTTTAGAATTCCACTCCACGCTACACGCGTTTTTATGCGCACCGCATCTTCAACCGTTTTCGCCTCGCGATGCACCACTACATAATTTCGCTTCAGCGTCTGTTGCGTCACTACTGTAAGAGTTGCGAAGCAGGCGTAGGGTTGCCTCCTTCTGCAAGCCCGTGACTGGGAGGTTTTTCAATCGTTTTTGATTCATTGGCAAGGTCATTGGTCCCGTGAGTGTAGTGCATGCTTTATCGCCGTCGTTTGCGATGATCTTCTCCCGCTGAATGGCGAGATCCGGGGCCGACCTACCGTCGGCTAGCGTGGTTTCCCTATGCAGATATCTCCCACCAGCGGGGCACCGCCGCAGCCGGGAGAAAGCATAATACCCCGATCGGTCTCCCGGAATATGTGGTAGTGTAGTGCATGTTAGTGTAAGTGTGTGTGTATGTAAGGGGGTGAGGATAGGACAAGGAAGGGGAAGGAAAGATCGCGCGCGGTCCGTGGTCGATTTGCTGGGTACTGCTCCGGCATTTGTCTGGTGTTGATCGGAGAAACCGCGGAAAACTACCGATCACAGCAGCCGGCCGCTAGAATTCTCCTCCAGTCAGCGACTGAATTCGACCTAGCTGACAAACTAGAGCCGAAAATCTTGTCCCTGTTGAGGCTTGAACCTTGGACTTCGCGATCAGAGACATTGCAGTGACATCAGTTCAGACACACCCTGAGCTACCTCTCTCGGTTTTTGGATCGGGGTCTGGGATGTTACAAAAATCATCCCAATGAATGTGCTTCTGGACCGTAGAATCTGGGGATAAATATTAAGGAATGTCATATCAATAAATATTTCCAAACAATATAACTATTCAAGTCTTTGGATTGTTTTGTGCCTTATTGATATTTATGTGCAATGCCTTGTCCGTTACAGTTTGTACTCATGCGTCTCTCTTTTTAGGAAGTTACCCAGAGTCAGCAATATTACGATGTGTGGCATTTGAATGTGTAAATTTTATTTTCAAAAACATGAAAAAATACTGATTTCATTTATATATAAAACAAACAGTAAAGACAGTCTATGATACCTGGGGTGAGGAAAATATAGATTTACTTTCCAGAAGAAAAGTGACAGTCTCAACATTTACCCAATGGACCAGGATCATTGGCTCACAATTTTTACTACACACATTTTATGAATATTTCTCGTGCACTATTGAGAAGCAAATGTACATTAAACATGACAAGCGTATGTGGTTAGAGGACGGAACATTTTTAACGGGGAGTGTTGATTTTTGCATAATTTCTTACTGTGGAATGATACATTAAGAAATCGTCCAAGGATGTCTAAACAACTATTTAGTTCTTTGAATTTGGATTTAATATAATTAATCGTATATTATCCCTTTATGAAGACCCTTGCAGTTTCTTGACGTGCATGAGCTGTAAATAACATTGTTTTCAAAACCTGGTACTCAACTTTAAACGAATCTCAGGTTTGATTTACCGCTGTTCAGACTGTCTCTGCTATTCGCGTACACCTGTGTACGAAGCAGCAAAATATTTATGTTCGCAAAGTAGAACAGACAATCTGAGAGCTTCGTCTACGCTACTGCATTAGATCAGGTTTATGAACGTTAACCCTGTTTTGACTCCATTCTTTGTTCGCTAGCTGTGGCACTCACTAATCTTGATGATACGAACATCCTTTGCAATAAAGAAACCGTAAATAGTACAATATCAGATGTTTCAAATTGGTTCCGAAATAACAAATTAATAGTAAACGAAAAGAAAACGGTTTTAATGCAGTTTTCCATTTCAAATAAACAATTCTGTGCTCCATTGAAAATGAACAGTGTACCATTGACTCATGTTAAGGCAACAAAATTTTTAGGTCTCTCAATTCAGTCAAACCTTAAATGGAACGTCCATTTAAATGAATTGAACACAAAATTAAGTTCATTATGCTACGCGTTCAGAATTCTTGCAAATTCAGTCAGCCTTCATACTGCTCGTTGTGTATACTTCGCAAATGTTCATTCCCGCCTGAGATATGGCATCATATTCTGGGGAAATACATCTTACAGCTCCCAGACTTTTAGATTACAAAAACGAATTGTACGAATAATAACCAAATCCCACCCACGTGATTCTTGTAAGCCTATCTTCATTAATCTAGGAATTCTACCATTACCGTGTCTTTTTATTTACGAATCAGTGGTTTTTGTAAAAAATGACTTGCTCAAGGGCGGGAATATTTTTTCAGAAAATGCCGAAGTCTATTACTATAACACTCGACGTAGAAATCATATTCATCAGGTGACAGTATCAACAGCTCATTACAAAAAATTCACATACAATACATGTACATTATTTTACAACACTTTGCCAGATGACATTAAACGATTAAATTCAATAGAAAAGTTTAAATCCCAAGTGAAATCGTTTCTGCTGCATAACTGTTTCTATACAATTAGAGACTATACTGAGCATCACAAGAAAAGTAACATTAATTTTAACAATGATACATAATGCATTAATTACCATTTGGACTGTATAAATGAGTATAAACAACCTGTAACAACTATTGTAACACAGCTTCCGGGTCAATGACCCCCATCTCGATCAGGTTTTTCGTCCAGTTTCCCTGATCCATTGAGCAAATGCTGAGATGGCCCCTTGTTTTGCTTCTGGACATAAATGTAACTTCATTTTCTGTGCACGTCTTCTAGAATTCAGTGGGAAATACAATTATTCAAATTATCGTTTCCACGTTGTCGCGGCAGGAAGTAATAAGAGCCAAATTTATTGCTTATTTATCCTTGAAAATAGATTTTATTACATGGGAGTTTTTTTGTTTTTTTCTCCCTTTCAAAATTCAAAATTTATTGCTTATTTATCCTTGAAAATCGATGTTATTACATGGGAGTTTTTTTGTTTTTTTTTCTCCCTTTCAAAATTTAAAATTTATTGCTTATTTATCCTTGAAAATCGATTTTATTACATGGGAGTTTTTGTTGTTTTTTTTCTCCCTTTCAAAATTCAAAACTTAAGTAGTATATGATTTAGTGTAGGGATCACAGAATTTTGAAAATGTGCACACAATTCACTTTTCCCCATAGCCCGTCATACGCAGTTTTTAACTGTTTTTTTTGACGTAAATAAATAAATCTTTGCATTTAAAAACACACTTCGAATTTTACGAAAACTCAATATTTTCGCTTCACTAACTATAATTTCACACACACTAACATACACACAAACAAACACTAACACAAACAAACACAAACAAACACAAACAAACACACACACACACAAACAAACACACACAAACAAACACACACAAACAAACACACACAAACAAACACACAAACAAACACACACAAACAAACACACACAAACAAACACACGCACACAAACAAACACACGCACACAAACAAACACACGCACACAAACAAACACACGCACACAAACAAACACACGCACACAAACAAACACACGCACACAAACAAACACACGCACACAAACAAACACACGCACACAAACAAACACACGCACACAAACAAACACACGCACACAAACAAACACACGCACACAAACACACACACACACAAACAAACACACGAACGAACACACACACACACGAAAACACACGCACACGAAAACACACACGAAAACACACACGAACAAACACACACCAACACACACACACGAACGAACACACACACATATTTGCTCGAAAACGAAATGTTGACTGCTTTCAGTACATCGATTACAACTCGCACAATGAAATAAATTTCTGATGGCGGCAGATAAAGTGCTCATTTTATTAATTTCAATGATTTGATGAATATTTAGTGTTTCTTCTACAAAACAGGTTTATAATAGTAAGTGATAAAACATCTGGGCCCATTTCCATTCATTTAAAGTATAAACCATCAAAATTGGTTGAGAGGAAAGTTCAAACCTGTTTCTAAACGAAACTCTTGCTGTTTTAAATATAAAGACCTTTGCAATTTTCAAAATATCAATGCTTTTAATAAAAATTGGAACTACATCATATTTACATATTTATAAACGCACTTACTTTTAATGGAGGAAAAAAAGTAAGGAAAAATTGCAGCAATTTTTCAGAAAATTTTGAAAAATGCCACAGGGGCTCCATGTTAAGTTCTCTCCAAAAATTAAAATATCTTAAAGATATCCGAAAAGGCACAACTAAATATTACTATTTATTTATTTATTTAGCTAATGTCAAAAACAGTTGAAAACTGTGTGACGTGCTACGGGGAGAAGTGAATTCTGTGCACGTTTTAATAATTCTGTGATCCCTACCCTAAACGATATACCACTCGAATTTTGAATACAGAAATAAATGAGTGTTTCTTGCAAGGATTGTTAACAAAATATTCGCTCCGTTGTAATAAAAATGTAATACTTCTGACTGTATTTACCATGTTCCAGTTCAAAAGCTTCTAATGTGACCGAGTTATGCGCGGCAGATACAGATCTATATACGCACACACGCGCGCGCGCGCACACACACACATACACACACACTTAGATAGATAGATAGATAGATAGATAGATAGATAGATAGATAGATAGATAGATAGATAGATAGATAGATAGATAGATAGATAGATAGACAGATAGATAGATAGACAGACACGCAGACAGGCACACAGACAGACATTCTAATTTTCAAGTACACGCGGCATCTCCTCACTTCCTGCACCAATCTTAATCATCTTTGGAACAGCGCTAATAGACATTAATCCTGACGTGTGTGCAATATTACAACTCACAAGAACTCTAAACATTGTGTTTACGACTCGCAAACAGTGCTGATGGTCGAATTCTTAATCGTTTTTCGTGCGCTCTCATCTCTTTAAGAGACGTCAGGATCTCAAGACGCACTGCCGTATAACGAACAAGGTTTAACAGTGGGCCTGCCAACCTCATTCCGATCAGGGCGGGCAGAAGACCGTACTTGTGGAATACTGTTGTAAATCAAATAAAAGTATCCCAAGTTTTTTATGACAATCATTTATTTATTTCAGCAATTGCACACCGTTTCGTAACTCGTTTTGTTACATCATCAGGTGCTTAGGGAGGGAACGCTATCCCATTGAATTATCTCTACAGCAGAACATTCAAGGAGACATTATGAAATACTACACTCTCACTCAGTTGATACCACATAACTCTCTACCACTAATGAGTTACGAAACGTTGTGCAATTGCTGAAATAAATAAATGATTGTCATAGAAAACTTGGGATACTTTTATTTGTAAACATATATTGACAATCAGGAAGAAATATTGATTTACTGTTGTAAATGTTTCTTCTATCGACTTATTCCTGAAAATAGCAGAATTAATACAAGGAAATAAATTAATAATTAACTGTATGAGTTAATGTTTTGATTAATAACTACCATTAGAGACGGAGCTACCGAATTCATTCATTTGCTCATTCTTTTCACACAACTCGCGGTTCATTAATTTCTTCCACGTCTTATTTTATCTTTGAAAAGAACTCCTCTTTCAGATATTGTATTATTTATTTACGTTGGGATTTTTTTATTAGTTGGTTTGATGTTATATCCCCATTCGTCAATAATATGGTCATACCACCAAACACCTAAAAATTTCATCATGAACTACAATTAATAAAATGTTTCAAATTTATTTTACATGCGAGAAGGGCAATCCGTATTAGTGCGATAACACACTAACGGACAATTATCCAATTAATGATCGAAGTTTCTTGACTTGTGTGCTTCAACTAGAGTGGTTCTTATACGTCCCTCATGTTATCGCCCTTCCACACACACATTGAGGTCAGTCAGTGTGGTGGTGTGAAAGAGCAAGTGTAAATGAATCAATGCAGTTCGGAATGAGGGTAAATCAGTGATAATGGGTGCGCGAATTGGCGTGTGAATAAGAATTAAAAATAAAATAAAATAAAATAAAACTGAAACGCTACTTTTAAAAGTAAAACAATTTGTAGATCTAGGAATAAGGCTAAAACACCGTTCTGTAAATAGGTTAGTTAAGACATGTTTTCAGCAAGTTGGTGATAATATTCTAATTAGTTAGATCATAAGTACTCTCTCTCCTCCTGCCGAAAACGTAAAATAGGGATCCTGGTTCATGTGCAGATGGTTCTGTTCCAAAAAGTCAAGTAAATACCGCCTCGACAGGCATTCTGGTGTGTGTGTGTGTGTGTGTGTGTATGTGTATATGTGTATGTGTATGTGTATAAGTATGTGTATGTGTGTGTATGTGTATATGTGTATATGTGTATATGTGTATATGTGTATATGTGTATATGTGTATATGTGTATATGTGTATATGTGTATATGTGTATATGTGTATATGTGTATATGTGTATATGTGTATATGTGTATATGTGTATATGTGTATATGTGTATATGTGTATATGTGTATGTGTGTGTGTATGTGTATATGTGTATGTGTATGTGTGTGTATGTATGTGTATGTGTATGTGTGTGTGTAGGGATTATACAAAAACTCCCTTCCAACGCTTTTGGATTCTTCTCATTCCGAAAGAAGCGACGCTCCCCGTACCACGTGGGGTCCAAGATGCAACACGTGTGCAGGGTCACGTTGCTCCTTCCAGACTCTGCCACAGCCCCTCACAGCTGCGTTGCCCCTCGGCTCCCTCCGACACTCCACGACCTCCCACCACTTCCCATTCACCCTCATCCTCCGTACATCTTCCCTCTAAGCTCGCCTTGTAGTCACGTTTTGCTCACCTCCCATTTTCTTCTCGCTCTGAACTCTATCCTCATCTGCCTCCTCTCCTCCCCTCCTATTCTGTATCTCTCGTCTACTTCTCTTTACTTTTTTATCCCTGTTTATGTGGTTCATCTCTCTCCTTTTCACCCTCTTCTCTACCCATGTTCCGCTTTCGCTTCACCCTCCATTCGCCTCATGCCTAATTCTCCCCCGCCTTCTCGTCACCTCTTTACCTTTCGACCAATTTCTTTTGCGAACATTCGCCTCTCCCCTAAACTCGAATGATAAATCTACACTTTCAGCCCCCTCTTTTACATCATCCTTTCCTTTTCAACTTCTTGTTTACTTATACTCGTATACTCGTGAAGACTCAACCTCCCCTCTCTGTGTTTCTCTCCCTTCCTCTATCATCTCTTATCCTACTCATCTGCCTCTTTTTCTCTTCTCTCCCGTCTCTCTCCCTCTCTCCTCCATCTCTCTCCCTCTCTCCTCCGTCTCTCTCCCTCTCTCTTCCGTCTGTCTCCCTCTCTCTTCCGTCTCTCTCCCTCTCTCCTCCGTCTCTTCCTTCTCCTCCGCCTCTCCCTCTCATTCTTCTCTGTCTCTCCCACTCATTCTTCTCTGTCTCTCCCACTCATTCTTCTCTGTCTCTCCCACTCATTCTTCTCTGTCTCTCCCACTCATTCTTCTCTGTCTCTCCCACTCATTTTTCTCTGTCTCTCCCACTCATTCTTCTCTGTCTCTCCCACTCATTCTTCTCTGTCTCTCCCACTCATTTTTCTCTGTCTCTCCCACTCGTTCTTCTCTGTCTCTCCCACTCATTCTTCTCTGTCTCTCCCTCCCATTCTCCTCCGTCTCTCCCTCTTCCCCTCTGTCTCTCCCCCTCTCTTCTCCTCTGATGTATCGTCTATCATTCCCATCTCCTGCATCTCCCTCCGGCGTTGACCTCGCCCTATTTCCTGCGAGACCTCGTCAACTGCATCCGAGTCGCTGTCTGCGTCGAGTGGTCCCAGCTCGCGTGCCCCGCGCCGGCGGCGGCGGCGGCGGCGGCGGCGGCGGCGGCGGCGGCTGGAGTGCACGTGCAGGGGTCGGCCGACAGTCCCCCGTGGTGCAGTGTGGCGGCAACAGCGGCGGCGGAGACGGCGGCAATGGAGGTGACGTAGTGATGGCAATGGTGGCGGAGAGGGATGTCGTTTGAACGGAGGAGACAGAGGCATACGATGAGCAGACGGCGGAAGTGAGGGAGGTGGTGGAGGCGGATGGCGAAGAGATGAAGGCAGGGAAAGTGATGGCGACGGTGGTGGAGGTAGAGGGAGAGATTGGGGCGAAGGTACTGACGGAGATGGAGGCTGACGTACAGAGGGCAATGATGGAGGTGATGGTGATGTTGAAAACAGATCGAGCGGAGACGGTGGAGATTGGAGAGGAAGTGGAGGACGCCGAGATGCAGGTGGAGGCGGTGAAGGCAGCGCGACGGGGACAGTAGCAGCGGCGGAGACAATGGTGTGGGAAGAGACTGATGTCGAGGGAACAATGGATACATCCGCAGTCGAGGCGGCATGGTGTCAGTAGCGGTGGTGGAGACAGTAGTGGCGGGGGAGACAATGGAGGCGGAAGCGACGAAGGAGGCGGCATGGTGACAGTAGCAGCGATGGAGACGTTGGAGGCGAACTCGACTGTGGGTATGGTAAATACGGTGGCAGTCGATACAGCACGGTGATAGTAGCGGCAGTGGAGACGATATAGGCGGCGGCAGAGGAGGCGGTCGCTTGGTGACAGTAGCAGAGTTGGAGATAAAGGAGGCGGCGGCGGAGGCGAAGGAGGCGGCGGCAGAAGAGGCGGCATTGTGACCAAAGTGGCGGTTGGGGCGACGAAGGCTGAGGAGACGTTGGTGGCGACGGAGGTGACAACGGCGGCGGAGACGATGGAGACGAACGCGTCGGCAGCGGCAGTGGAGGCGGCGGCGTGGTTACAGTAGCGGTGCCGTCGGGGCCGAGGGAGGCGGTGGCAGAATAGGCGGCATTGTAACCTCAGTGGCGGTAGGGGCGATGAAGGCAGAGGAGATGTTAAGGGCGACGGATGTGACAGCGGCGGCGGAGACGGCAGAGATGGCGGAGGCGGCGGGGGCGGCGGAGGCGGCGGAGGCGGCGGAGGCGGCGGAAGGGCGGGGGGCGGCGCAGGCGGCGGGGCGGCGGGGCGGCGGAGGCGGCGGGGGCGGCGGAGGCGGCGGGGCAGCGGCAGGGCGGCGGGGCGGCGGAGGCGGCGGCAGGGCGGCGGGCGGCGGAGCGGCGGAGGCAGCGGAGGCGGCGGAGGCGGCGGAGGCGGAGAGCGGCAGGCGTGAGCGGCGGAGACGAACGCGTCGGTGGAGGCGGTGGCGCAGTAGAGTAGCAGCAGCGGCGGCGGCGGCGGCGGCGGTGGCCGGCGGCCGACTTGGCACGCACTCCACTCGGTGCCCGCGCCGCTCCGCTCCGCGCCGCCGTCCGCGCGCTGGCGCGGCCCCGAAATAGCGGCAGGGCAGCACCTCTCGCGCCGTCGGCGGGCAGCGCGGCCGCACCGGGCAGATCGTCGCGCGAGACCGTCTCCGAACCGTCGACGACCCCTGCGCCGTCGCCCTCGTCGCCGCCCCCGCCGCCGCCGCCACCACCACAGCCCGCCTCCTCCGACGGCATGCCCAGAGCGATCATGCCGGCCGTCAAACCGTACGCGTACCTCGCCTTCAACACGCACCATGGGTGAGTACCTCCGCGCAGGCCGGCAGGCGGGCGTGCACTATGCGCGTGCAACCGGCGGGGCGGAAGGGGAAGTGCGCCTCCAGGGGTGGCGCTGGAGCGGTGCCAAGGCGCACCAGCCCACCGGACCGCGGTGGCGCAGGAGGCTGCGCTCGCGGGAGCGACCCAGTGCCGGTGCGAAGGCTCGAAATAGAGGCTGAAGCACCCGCTGACTGCCGCCCCGCCCCCGCGGCGAGTGTTGTGATTACACGCGTTTCTACTGTGCTCGAGTCGGATTATTTTGTGCCGTTGTTTGCCTCGTGGATGACCCTCGTTCGTCTTTTCATTCCACCCCTCTAGTTCTTGTTCACCTGTGCCGTTGTCCACCTTTCTATTCGTCGACCGCCTTTCTACTCGTCTTTCAGCTTCCTATTCGTCGTCCACCTTTCTATTCGTCGACCACCTTCCATCCCATCGTCCACCTTTATCCCCACCGTCCACCTTTATCCCCACCGTCCACCTTTATCCCCACCGTCCACCTTTCTTCCCATCGTCCACCTTTCTTCCCATCGTGCCCCTTTCTTTCCATCGTCCACCTTTCTTCCCATCGTCTACCTTTCTACCCGTCGTCGTCCATCTTTCTATTCGTTGACCACTTTTCCACCCGCAGCAAGACCTTTCTACTCCACCTCTCCACTTCTCATCCATCTTTCTATCAGTCGATCCTACTCTACCTCTCTACATTTCACCCACCTTTCTATCCGTTGCCCACTTGTCTGTTCCACCTCTACTTTTCAACAACCTTTCTACCCGTCGTCTGCCTTTCTACTCCATCTTTCTACTACTAATCTTCCTTCGCCACCTTTTGGCTTCACCTCGTCACCTCTCTTCAACATCTCTACGACTCCTTCATCCCTGTACTCCCCGTCTAATGTCTTGCTCCTTCTGGTTTTCTCTCTTTCCGTCTTCCGCTTCTCTTCCACCTCTCATTTGCTTCATTCCTCTCATCCATCTCCTCGTCGGCCGTCGCTCTTTTGTTTACACGTCCCGGGCTACGAGGATGATTTGGTCTAATTGAAGTTTATGGGCTTCAACTCGTTTGATCCTGCAACGCATCAAGAGCGGTTGTCCTTGTTCCCTATTATTATTTTATTTTAAAACATTTTGTAGGAAAAAAGTGTCCGTGTGTTCATGTGTGTAAATGTATGTCATTACATCGTGCTTATACACTTCGATTACAATTCTGAATATTCCACATTTATCTACAAAATTCAGATCTGTTACATAAAATTTGCTTGCACGACATAGTGCTAAGATATATTGTTTGCTTGCTTACTGTATTCGTTTCACGAATAAAATGTGTAAGTGTGTATGTTTATGTATGTGTAAGTATGTTTATGTGTGTGTAAGTATGTTTATGTGTGTTTAAGTATGTTTATGTGTGTTTAAGTATGTTTATGTGTGTGTCTGTATCACGATGCACGATTTATGCGTATGCATCGTGATACAGAATATTCGAGACACGTGTGTTACATGAATTGAGTCTGTTGTGCGGTTGAGTCGAGGGAATTGCTCTCTCGGGTTAACTCATTGCGGACTGTAAAAGTGGCAATTGTTTTCTGGAATGTGACGCCGAAGTTACACAATAAGAGTACAGTGTAGCCACACAGACTAAGTGTATACGCTTCGTTGCTGATAGCGACTCAGACGCTCTTTCCAGAAATTAAGTCGACCAATTTATTCATTAGTTTTCATTAAATCCAATGTACCACTTCACCCTTCAGAAAAGGCAATGACTCGTTTGATGATGCTTCAACATACGTTTCTAGAAGTTTCACGTATATTTAGAAATATCTGTCATACATATTTTGCTCGTCACTACTATCAGAGACACGATTTTACGGACGTACTTTCATTGCATTTATACCCGAGTAATATGTTGTTGCCGATCCGGTGGCCGAGGTCGCTAAGGCAGTAGTGTCGTAGCGATCTCTGACCGAAGGGTCGAGGGTTCGAGTCCCGCCTCGGGCATGCTTGTATTTGTGTTCGTCCTTTCACCCCTTATCATCACCATTTCGTTTCACCTTCATAGTTCCCATACCGTTAAGTTCAATAGTGGTCGCTAATGACCTAGATGTTGATGCGAATAACACAAAAAAATGTTGAGAACTACATACTCTGTCTTCAAAACGTTTCTAATATTATTTCAATTCAATTGGTAATAAGGCATTTGTTTCTTTTTGTAGTTCAGATAAGAAAGCTTCAAAAATAGGGGAACTTGCGAAAGGGAGAAGTCGGGCAACAAAACTTTTCGAAATCTATAAAATTATCCACTTAATACATTCACAACTATTATAGTTTCAACGCTAATCATATATTCTTGCTCCTGATCGTAATTATACACCTGCATTTAAACACTTCCCTTCCCAAGCACTCGTTGGATGAGTGTAGTTGCGGTTGAAACTTCCCTTGTAATCGAACTTCCTTGTCAGGAAGATAATGCTGAAGGATTGTGAGTCAAGAGTCCGACTGTGTGACCCATGGACATTTTCCTTGTAGGAAAGTAGATTTAGTAGGAAAAATCAAACGCGAACTTCACGAGGGATATTGAAAACAAGACTTTGAATCAGAATCGATAAATGTCAACGCTAAGAAAATAATGAATAATGCGACCAATTGCTAGAGAGGGAACAAAGTTAAGAAGCCACTGCGATCCTTAGATAATAACTGACATCAACTTCTGAGTAACTGACAAATTCAAGGAAATCGTCCTACCATATCTATTTCATAATATTGACATGTTGCCAATATTTTACTTTTCAGTCATAAACCCTTGTTTGCTTACTAGATGTTATACTTGTAGTGTTATTACGGGACGTGGAAGTTGTTACTTATTAGGGGTTTGAAATACTTTTGTGTTATGGATATTATTGAAAAGTCAGTTAAAATATGTGATCGTTCATAGGAATTGCATTATATTTTCTCAAAACAATATACACATACGTCACTTGAATGACATATGTTCTAATGAATAATCTTATTTTATGGCCATCACATTCAAAAAATCTCATGCTGTGACGAGAGTTTTAGTATTTGATTACTGTACAAAAACACCGTTTAGACAGTAGACATGACTTCAGTTTTGATTATGAATTATTATGATAAACTCAAAATTAAAATCGTAATATTCCAAGATACATTACTTAACCCAACACCGAGCGCGGAGTCAAATATCTCTTAAAGAAAATGACACCGAGTTAATTCATTGATCACTTGATCTAATTCCTGATACTGTTTCACATTTCCTTGACTAGTTTCACCATTTTATGATTATCAGGTAACATCCATTTGTAAATTTTATTGTTTTCGTTCCATCTCATTACATTAATCATGTCTATTTCATTTATATGAATTAAAATTTTGAAAATGTAAAAATTACTGCAACGCGCGCACCATATCAAATTGCTTCTGCACACATAGTTCTCCTAGAAAGCTTTGTTGATGTATGTATTCAATAAAGAGACCAAACGTTTGCAAAAATATCCTAATGTTGTGTGCAAAGGGTTATGATAAAATTGTGTTTATGGTACAAAACATGAGCAGATTTCCCAATGAATGCATATACGCATACATATATATTTTACGTAATATACAGCGAGTGATGTATCGATGTTGACTTCTTTTCACTATTTCATTCAAAAGAGTATTCATATATGAAAATATAAGATTTTTGGAGGAAGAAATTCGATACAAAATATCCTCACTGGTTTACTCCAGTGTTGTCATCGTTTTGGTTTCATCATCACGATGTGAACGTTTTTCTAACGGAATGTATCAATTCTCATTGATCATACTGAATGTAAAAATGAAATGGGTACAAGTCGACATGCAGACGCATGATATTAAATTAAAAATATTGATACCAAATACGTCACATGATCAATTATTAGGAGTAGCCTTTAAATATGCTGAGATAAGACACTGACTTGTTTAAAAAACAAGAAATATGTTTTGTTTTTTGAATAATGAGTCAATGAGTCTTATCTCTTTTGACATAAATCCCTAATGTGAAACCGATGTCATCACATCAGGCCATCACATCAAACGAATTGTCAGTTTCGATGTCATCACATCAAACGAATTGTCAGTTTCTAAAATATTTTAAAAAAATCACCTTTAGATATTGAATGTTTGTCTCTAGCACTCGCCACTGTTCCACCAATATAAACCAAACGTCTACAGTGTAGTATGTTTACAGTTTATTAAGTAATGTATAAATTGGTACTCGAATGTAGTGTTTGACGCGAGTCGAAAGGAATAATTCTTTTCATATTATTGAAGTAAAGATCTAGTTAATATTTCGAATTACTTTTATGGATTTGATAGAGCGCTTTATAAATTTAACCTCAAAATATATTACACATCCGCTTAATATAACTACATTTTGTAAAATACTGAACACTAACAAGAAATTTGAGTTCTCTGTTGAATAAAATCAAGACAAAAAAGCAAAGCACGTAAAATCCCTCTTTGAAATTCAGCAGGTCACTTTATTAGTAAATAATTCTGAAATCACTATTACGAAGATCCGTCTGAATTCCCTCAAGTGTAGTATGTATGGCATGTGATGAGTGTAGTGTGTATGGCATGTGATGAGTGAAGTGTGTACGGCATGTGATGAGTGAAGTGTGTACGGCATGTGATGAGTGTAGTGTGTATGGCATGTAATGGTTGGCATGAGCGTGGGGTCTGGAGTGTAATAAATGTGCTGTCTGAAGTGTGATGAGTGTGGCGTAAGAGATGTACGTGTTGTCCGTAAGTGTGGTGCATGTGTGGTTTGTGTGAGCTGTGCATGTGTTCTTCCGTGCGTGCGCTATAACCAATAATCTCACTTTTTCACTTCAGTTTTTTACTTCTCACTTTTAACTGTTTTTGACGCAAAATAAATAAATCAGACGCACGTTTAATCAAAATATTTCATTCAAGTCAACTTTCCAGGGAAATCTTTCTCGTCCTTCATATGTTTTGTGAGAATGAGTCATTCGGAAAAGAATGCGATTGTTTCGCCTTAGAAAAGGATGAGATGATGTTTACTGATGTCTAACAGACTATATTTAAAACATTATTCCGCGCCAACATTCGAATACTCGTCCAGCAGTGTTGCCACAGTCTGAACGTTTTATAACGCGTCAACAGGTCTACGAGTGCTGAAGTTGGCTGTAATGCAGACTTTATATAATTGACGTAATCTGTGCTGTCACAAGGAACTTTCTTATTTCATGCATGATTTGGGGTTTCATTGAATAAAGGGTATTTACTTTCCACTCATTATTTGTGAAATTATTTTAATTGCTGGACTCATCGAACATAAAAAGGTACATATTAAGAAATATTTGAGTTCCAATATTATAGAAACGCAAAGTTTAAAGCTGCTGATATTTTCGAAAGAAAGAAAGAAAAACAACCTCCTTTTGGACAGTTCAAAAGCAATCAATACACTCCCTATCTATTAGAAGGAAATGTCACGTATGAATCTTATATTGTGCTTGTATTGAAAGTCAAGGTTCTGAAATATCATTATCATTCAAACTGCGTTTAAGTTGAAGATCGCGAACATCGTTTCATTATATGCTCTTTTCAGGCAAGAGATCTAATATCTATTAGAACGTCGGCGATTTTTGTCATTAATTTTAAATTAGAATTTTATACACTGACTTAATTTTTGTTACAATCAAAGATTATTTAAGATTATTCAAGCAGACAAATCTGTAGGCTGTGCTCATATTTTTTGTGGATTATTTAATATTATAATATATACTACTGGACAGTGGCAGAACAAATGCTATTGAACAAAGCACAAAAAAAGTAGCACGCACACTGCTAATGCACAACAAAGGAAATAGTTTTTTTTTCAAAAACGACCTTAGTCCAAAAAGTCAGATTTTAGCCAGTAGAGCCGCCATTTGCTGACTGTATTGTTGTCAACAAAATCAGCCCCTGTCCGTAGTTATTAGCTCCGAAAGGTCGAGTGGTTTTCTTAAAAAGTCAGTTAAGTCTTTTTTAGAAAAAGAACCATAGTACTTTAAATGTAAGTTTTCTCCATAATTATTTCTCAAGCATAGCTTATCATGTCACACACAGTTTTTAACTGTCTTTGACGTAAAAATAAATAAAATATCTCAATCTGAAAGGGTGTTAATTTTTGTTTTTGTGAAAGTAGTTATTCTGCAAAACCAGTATTTTCGTGCTGGACGTTTGGTGATAGTGTATAACCTTTTCTTGTGGCATATACATCCTCTGTATTGTGAATCTGAGCAAGTAAAGGAGAAAGTAACGGCTAAGAAACGGATTCTACGTCAGGTGTAGAAAGAAGAGTGGAAAAGACGGAAACCAAAGAAAAAGAGGAAAGAGGATGTAGTAAAAGCAATGAATGTTAAAGGAAAAGCCGATTTTAATTGCAACGGAATCTTCAGAAGTTGTCTAAATATTTGCAGTCACCTGTTAACAGAGATTTGTATATAAATATGTCGTCAGTAGCAGATACTAATGTGGAAAAATGAAACACTGATAATGATGACAACAAATGGCGAAGAACAATAAGTTGGTCAATAATATTCCAAATTGTTGAAGTGCATTAACTTCTTGCATTATTTCTCAAATATTATAATATTACTGACCCCCAAATAAATCATTTTGATTTACAAATTTCTCAATTTTTTAAAAAAAACAACAACCATAGTCCATACACATCCTACTTTATCCAATAATTTCCAGAATACAGCTCAAGCGTGAACTCCACTCAACCGTTCATCAGTATTTACAATGGATTGAGAAAGTGCACGACAGTTTTCATGCATCTAAGTTTTGGACTATGGTTGTTTTTAAAAATTCGTAAAATACTCTCGTTTAACACCGAATTAAATCAAATATTTTCACAAAAACAGACTTAACGAATACTGCAATAACAAAGTACAGTCCCGGTATATTATATTCAGTACAAAAATTCTTCAGATTCCTAGAATATCAAAAACGTTTTTCTATGAAGAAACCCGTGAAGCGATATTTAATGACGGGTAGCTCCTCCCTTGGAGCCTTGCAGTCACATTACGTCATCTGTGTCTTAAGCAGAGACGCATTAAGTGTGATCGGTAGAATCGGTCGGTACATCGGTAGTATCGGAGCGTATGCAAAAAAAAACACAATGAAATATATCTTCTCTTCAGACAAAATCGCAACTGTGTCACTGTTTTTGGATTTTCCCCGAGTTTCTGGAAATCTAACGAAACCATAGACACCTCTGACATGGCCAGAGTCTACATAGTTTCCTTTCAGTTTCTGCGCTTTGGAAATAAGTAATGTAGATTTCGTATTTCAACAAAGAGTAACTTAATGTTTAAAATAAGAGCAATATTTCTTTTCTATAACATACATGCTGTAAACACGACTCGAGAAACTTCATTGTAATTGAATTATTACTAAGAAGTTTTACAATATTATCGAGAATTTTTGTGGTGCAACATATAACAAGGAATTTGTAGTCTTTAAGGAAAGAGCTTGTTTACAATGTACAGTAGACTGTTACAAGTCGATGTAATGAGCTTGTGAATGGTGAGCTTATTGCGCGAGAACTATTAAATTTCCAGACAAATAAAACACACTGTTTCTGATAACGTGTTTACATCCGCCTATCTACAAGTACGTCTAGACTATCTACAACTCGTATAAAGTTCGTTCACTTGAGGAACAATGACCCAAGAAATATTCGTAAGAATAAATCCTTTAGAATGCCAATCTCTGAATTGTTATTCATTTGTCACGCCTCATTTGTCTTCTTCCCCTGATGCCTATTAGCGTCGGGTTTTCTCTGAATATGCTATAAGAGTGAGTGGGTGATTGGCCCTACATCACTCTGCCCAGCTGGGATGTTCCCTTTCCGCCTCTGGGCCTGCGTGATTTTGTTCAGGGTTTTCTCCCCTAGCCTTTGGAGATCCCTCTCCTCCCTGCAAGGCAGCAAGTTAGTTTTCTGTCGGGGTTTCCTTCCCTTAGACTTTGGAGATCCCTCTCCTCCCTGCAAGGCAGCAGATTAGTGTTCTGTCGGGGTTTCCTTCCCTTAGCCTTTGGAGATCCCTCTCCTCCCTGCAAGGCAGCAGATTAGTGTTCTGTCGGGGTTTCCTTCTCTTAGCCTTTGGAGATCCCTCTCCTCCCTACAAGGCAGCAGGCTAGTGTTCTGACGGGGTTTCCTTCTCTTAGTCTTTGGAGATCCCTCTCCTCCCTACAAGGCAGCAGGTTAGTGTTCTGTCAGGGTTTCCTTCTCTTAGCCTTTGGAGATCACTCTCCTCCCTGCAAGGCATCAGGTTAGTGTTCTGTCGGGGTTTCCTTCTCTTAGCCTTTGGAGATCACTCTCCTCCCTGCAAGGCAGCAGGTTAGTGTTCTGTCGGGGTTTCCTTCTCTTAGCCTTTGGAGATCACTCTCCTCCCTGCAAGGCAGCAGGTTAGTTTTCTGTCGGGGTTTCCTTCTCTTAGCCTTTGGAGATCCCTCTCCTCCCTGCAAGGCAGCAGGTTAGTTTTCTGTCGGGGTTTCCTTCTCTTAGCCTTTGGAGATCCCTCTCCTCCCTGCAAGGCAGCAGGTTAGTTTTCTGTCGGGGTTTCCTTCTCTTAGCCTTTGGAGATCACTCTCCTCCCTGCAAGGCAGCAGGTTAGTGTTCTGTCGGGATTTCCTTCTCTTAGCATTCGGAGATCCCTCTCCTCCCTGCAAGGCAGCAGGTTAGTTTTCTGTCGGGGTTTCCTTCTCTTAGCCTTTGGAGATCCCTCTCCTCCTTGCAAGGCAGCAGGGTGGTTTTCTGACAGGGTTTCCTTCCCTTATCCCAATGCTCCCGTTTTCAGGCGCCGGAGACTCGCCCTCGCCCTGCTCTCATTAGGTGCTCTCCAAGCTCTGAGCACCCAGGGGCCGCCACGGGAAGGAGAGAACAGGACTGACTTTTGACCCAAATCGGGTATTCCCATTACAGGAGGGCATTACTGATGTTTTAAGGGTGTTTACTGTGGGCCAGGCCCAAGTCAGCAATTTGATAACCTTGTCACACCTTAATAACCAAAATGTTTAAAATTATCTAGTGAATTTTTGAATTATATCAAATATTTACAACAAATGAACTGACGTATACTTACAGTTCAATGTGGAAAAATCATAAGTATTTATTGAGAATCTGCTGAAGGTGTTCAAGTATGCATTTGTGTTTAAGTATCTGTAATTATTTGATTAATTAATTCATATGTGGTGGGTATTTTTGTGTGAGTGTAGGTGCCTGTTAAATTATACGTACGCGTGTCTCTACATATTGTTATTATAAGTTGCTAAGAAAGCTGGCTTGAATAAATAGGTCACAACCCACAACGATACTTTTGTAATTCTTGCTTTGATCACAAGGTTGCGTCAATACTCGTTGGCTCCAACAATTTTGTGGAGCGTGCTGATTGAAACTACAAAGGAGACAAACGGTAATAATTCTGAGATAAGTAAATCAAATATTTAAGTCAATCTACAACATGGAACTTGTGGAAACTGCAAACAGAAAATCACATGCATCCATAAACTCTTTGTGGAAAGAATCTCTGAAATTATTTGCCTCGTGACTCATAATTAACATTATAACTTATTATTAAATAATATTACTCTCGGATCTCTCTTTGATTTATTAAAAACAAAATTCCTGTCGCATTCGATGTTTTTAAGCTCCAGTCAGTTGGGCTTCACAATGGAAGGTTAAGCAAGGACATCAGACGTAACAAAGATCAAGTTAATTTGGTCGGAGGGAATTTAAATTGGAAAAGCGATTTCAAATGATCGATTTTGTCTTAATAAATTAATCTTCCCCTAATTTGCTTCACGGAGCAGGTTTAAGAGTCAATCAGATCGGGTTAACAAAACATCGACTAGTTCTGCCCAAATACGTGAACACATACGGCCCATTTACCCCAATATATGGCCCATTTAGCCCAAAAACGCTTCTGCTTAATTATTTCGTGTTTCCGAACGCGTGTTTCCGGAAACGTTCATTAGTTAGTGTAAGTGTACTGCACTAAGTGTTACCGTACGTGTACTGCATGTTAGATCTAGGAATATGCCGTGTTCCTTCTCCCCTAAAATGGGGATCCGGCGCCGACCTATGGGGAGAGTTTCTTCAACCAGGTATCGCCACCAACGGGGCACCGCCCAACTCGGGAAAAGACTTCTTCAGATAAGTGTGGTAGTAGGGTATTGGATTTGATTGATTGATTTTTTCGTGTTTCCGGGCGCGTCAACTGCTCTGGTCATTAGTCCCGTTAGTGTAGTGCATGTTTTTTTCTCGGGAGATGGCGGTGATCTTCCCCCGCTGGATTGCGAGATCCGGCGCCGACCTACCGTCGGCTAGTGAGGTTTCCCCCTAAGCAGGACTCTCCCACCAGCGGGGCACCGCCCCAACCGGGACAAGCTCTAAGCTCCCGACCGGTCTCCCGGAATATGTGGTAGTGTAATGCATGTTGTGTGTGTAAGGGGAGAGGATAGGACAAGGAAGAGGAAGGACAGATCGCGCGCGGTCCGTGGCCCGTTTGATAGGGTACTGCTCCGGCATTCGCCCGGTGCTGATCGGAGAAAGCACGGAAAACTACCGATCAGAGCAGCCGGCCGCTAGAATTCTCCTCCAGGCAGCGACTGAATTCGACCTAGCTGAAAAGCTAGAGTCGAAAATCGTGTCGCCGTCAGGACTCGAACCCAGGACCTCCAGGTCAGAGGCGCTGCAGTGACATCAGTTGATGCACTGAGCTACCGCTCCCGGTTTCAGATAAGTGTGATAGTAGTGTATTGGATGTAAGTGTAAGTGTATCGGTACGAGAAGAATAGAGGACAAAAAGTAAAGATTGGGCGTACGTAAACTGTGCACTTACAAACACGAATCGGAAGGATTTCTTGAGAGAATCTTAAATCACTACTGAGCGATCAATTTAACTGTAAAAAAAGTGTAAAAATGTCAAAAACTTAAAGAATAACGCGCACGAAATTTGAAAAATGCAATGGTTATAATAAAATGCTAATTTTGTAGTAAATCTTGTGTAGTATTAAATAACTGTTTGATGCAAAAATAGTTTTTGTGTGTTCCTTTGAATAGTCTATTAACAATATATTTATTGACGGGGGATTAAAAAAATGCTAAAAATCTAGATTTTTCTATCATTAATTATTTTGAATGCAACCAGCGAATGTCTTGTTCCAAAATTAATGGAAACCAACAGTTTACAAAACCAACGATTATTAATTAAGGATGGAATCTAGTCCAAGATGTGATGTAAACATGAAAATATTTTCTCACAGTTACCCAAAATACACATTTTCCTCCTTCAATACATCCGTATGAAAACAATGAATTGTTGAAATAAAGCGGAAAGATATTATAGAATAGGTTTTATAACAACTGTGACAAGTGTTCATGATATGATAACCCATCCTTATCTGTCGCGAACAAAGATTAATTCCAGTGGATTGGAAAGAAGCTGTTTCGTAGATAATCGTGTTAGAAGCTTTTATTTGTGCGTACCATGTAGATAGAACTCTTGAACGAATTACATTCCCATAGACACAAGAGATGAAAAAGGACCACACGAAAACGCTGTTGTTGGGGTGAGTTAAACGCTATCAATGAAGACTCACAATATAAATTTCTTACGCATCGGAGCAGCTATAACAACTAACAAAAACTTTATTTAAAATGCGAATGATAAAGATCATAATAACCAAGATAACCCATAAGAAACACATGATCTCGATTTTCCGTTTTGTCTCTTGATTTTGATTTAATCTTGAATTTGAAGAAAATTAAAACCTGTGGAAATTGGACCCTCTAAAAAATGGAAAATAAATTTCGTCACAGATTTATTTCTGGTGTAAAATCAAATTTTAAAATAGGAAACGTAGTAACGGAAACGGACTATTATTAAGCAAGATTTCGAAATTAATTCTGTACATATCTTAATAATCTTAGTTAATGCTGTTGTTGCGTCTGGGGGGATACTTATGCATTCTTTTTTGAATCTCCATTCTCTAAAGAAAAATCTGCTCTGACATGAGTAAGTAGTTATTGTTATCGAAGGAATAGGATCATTGTTTTGTAATAAAAAGACTCCCCATAATAAATATCATTTGTAGCGTCTTATTGTTCATCAGAGGTTATTTCATTTTGTTGATCATTATGTTAGTCAAAATGCATATTGGGTCGCGACAGTATAGTGGTTATTGACTAACAGAAATTTACTAACCTGATGGACCCGGGTTCAAAATCCAGTGTAGCTAGGGGTTTTGTATCCGGTTATGTCTTACTCAAGGCGACCCTGCTCACGCTCCGAGGGTGACACTTCACACGTCCATTTAGCGTCGTTTCTGAATGATTACCAATTTATACTTTCTCTTATCTCAAGAAGATGTACTTGCGGAACGTGTCAAGTACAAAAGATAAACAAATACATAAATAAATAAATACCTATATAAATAAATATCTAAATAAATATGTAAATTAATAAATATCTAAATAAATATGTAAATTAATAAATATCTAAATAAATAAATAAATACCCAAATAAATAAATACCCAAATAAATAAATAATATCAATTAAACAATTATCAGTGCAATTGTAAATTTGCAGTCAGTATTGCACTTCGATCCTCGCCTTCTGGCTATACTTGAATTAGCATTATTTTAATTTCTTTCTGTGTTAAGTGGTAATTGTTTTTCTTATCATACAGTTCTTGTTAAATCCAAATCTATTTTATACAAATTTACATAATTTAAATAAATAAAACTAGTTGTACCTCCACGAATGTATTGTATGAACTGCAATAATCATTTACCAATATAGCCTGTTAAACTACCACAGCGCGCGCGCGCTCGTGCGTGAGTGTGTGTGTGCGTGCGCGCGTGTGAGTGTGCGTGTATGTGTGTGTGTGTGTGCGCGCGCGCGTGGGTACGTGTATGTGTGTGTGTGTGTGCGCGCGCGCGCGCGTGGGTGCGTGTATGTGAGTGGGTGTGTGCGTGCACGCGCGTGGGTGCGTGTATGTGTGTGTGTGCGCGCGTGTGCATGTGTGCGGTCGCTCACGTGTGCGTGTGGGTGCTCGGGCACGTGTACGTGTGCGCGCGCGTGTACATGGTGTGTGAGCGAGTGCGCGTGTGCGTGTGTTCGTCAGTGTGCGCGCGTGTGTGCGCGCGCGTGTGTGTGTGTGCGCGCGCGTGTGCGTGTGTGTGAATGTGCGCACGTGTGCGTGTGTGTGCGTGCGTGCGTGTGTAAGTGTACGCGCGTGCGGGGGGGAGGTGCGAATGAATGGGAGGGGGCGGAGGTAGGTTACATCTCAGTTGAAGCCCGCTCAGTCGTTGTGAGAAAGAGTGTTCCGAGAATGACGACGTTTTCTTCTTTAAAATATCACTTGAACAAATACAAACGAGCCAGTTGCGACTCGCATCAGTCGATTGACGTGCTTTCAGAGCAAGAAGATTTTAAAACGTAAATAAATGGCAATTAAATTATCTAATTCATCCCAATGCTTCTACGAAAATATTTCGTACCCTCACAAATACTGAACGATTTCGGTATCAATTTAAGGATTCACTAAAAAAAACAAAAAAAAGAAAAAGAAAAAATATACCGGTATTTGAAAAACCTATACAATGATGTATCCTTAACATCTCAATGTTCGCCAGAACAACCCGCAGCGACCTCTAAATAACCATTATCAACGCAGCCGAGGCGATAGACTATCAGACTGAAGTTGGAATGCCGAGCTAGTGTCACCGCACCCGACAGGTTGTGGGCCGCTGTACATTATTCCACCGCCCTTATTCTTAGCGCCTCCGCGCATGCGCAAGCGGCCTGGCCACCGCTTTCCCACTGCCTCGATCCGAATAGCCGGCCTTAAATAAAACAGACCCTACAGAGAGTGCCTGCGGCAGAATGGAGGACCGCCTGAGATGGCTCAGTGGCAAAAATCGTTGTCGCCGGAGCGTTTCTGACGAAAAGGTCGTAGAGTTCGAGTCCGGTCGGTGGGAGTTTTGATACATCTTTTATACAAGCTGGATGCCCTTTACGTCCCGATGGGACGCATATTCGACCATACACTAGACCAACACACTTGCGGGCTCCTCTGATCTGGGGTCAGCAGAACGCGAGACCCTCAGCGACAACCCGTGCATGACAGACAAGGGACAATAACCATGCCCAAGGCGGGACTCGAACCCGGGACTCTTCGGACCGAAGCACTGAGTCGGTTCAGACTCTTTCTTAGCCAATTCGCCCTTCAATGTCGGAATTTTTGATTCTTACCAGATCGAATCGTCTGGAGAATTATAGCGTCTGGCATGAGCGGTAGTTTTCCGTGGCTTCTCCGATCAACACGAGGTGAATGCCGGAGTAGTACCCTAACAAACGGGCCACGGATCGCGCGCGATCTTTCCATCCTCCTCCTTGCACAAGAGATTGATTGAATGATTAGTGATTCCGGGTGCGTCGTCCAGCATGGTAAGACAGCCATCTCCCGCAATGAAAACCTGCACTATTCTTACGGTACTAATGAGCTTAGCAGTTGACGCTCCCGGATTCACTAATCAATCAATCAAACATTTGAAGAAGAGGTCCTTCCCATTTGGTTACCGTGCAAATGGTTCAACATAAAATCAATTGTATTTATTAATTGTATTACAAATTTTACAATTTCATTCCATTTGTTTTATTTCACATACGGTAAAATGTCATTTGTAAATAAAGTTTGAAGGAAAGTGGACAAAGTATTGTAATTCGGTTTAGACTGCGCAAACTTATGTCTGAATATCAAATATTTAAACGGTGGGCGGCAAATTCCTTGGAACCTTGCTGTCCCACCTGTGACGTAAGCAGTAATGCACTGAATTCAATTGTGAGAATTCAATTGTACACCAGAATGAGAACTCATTATTTTTGGAATTTCCACAAGTTTTTGAATGCCTAACAAAACAGACTTCTCTAACATGGACGGAGACTGCAGCCTAGAATATTGTCAGATGCAGAGGCTCCTTTCATTGAAGTTTTGCAAATATATATTATTATATATATATATATATATATATATATATATATATATATATATATATATATATATATATATTGCAATCATACCAACCTCTAGGATGGTTCATAAGTAGCGTACTAGCTTCTCGTGAACTGATCCCAGATATGATTTCGGATCAAGACAAAAATATAGTAGTTGTTTTGCTTAAAAATCGTCTGTGTGTGACGAAGGAAAGCTCGCGCAAGCGAAATTTCCTAGTTACGATGATGGATATGTAGCATTTTAGCCACATGTCTTTCTTATCTCCCAAGCGTGGGAATTAAATCAGGCCCAGGCAGAGGGGACATCGCTCGTTAGCCGGCAATGTTGGACAATCCACAGAAAACTATACCAGCCACGGTCTTTAGAAAGTAAAAATTTGTCAAGTTTGTAGGAAAGTTGTAGTCATTACGAAATCAATGTTCATAGAATCACTTTCATACACATTAAAGAAACAAACGCACTATTTTAACTCTTCAAATATTACGTAAAATTTATGATGAAATTGAATCATTTAAATGAGATCGAATATTTTCAGTTTTGGTAGTTAATTCTAGAGACATTGCGAATTTAGACAGTAGCCATAATTATCTTATCCTCTGAGTGACGCCTAACGATATTTTTACCCTGTCAATCACCAGATTTCGCTAAAGGAAAAATGCTTTCTGACGTTAAAGATACGTTCACCTTGTCCTTATCTTGCAAAAAGGGAAAGGTTGATAGATATTATACCTTCCAATTTCCCCGTTTGCCATTACATTTCAGTTTTATTTTCCGTCCCTTGCGAAGCGACCATTCATCGTCAGTTCACGGTGTGGTTTGAAGATGCATCTAGCACTTACGACTCCTGAGTAGGTATTCGTATTTTACTGAAAATAGAATTATTTATGGATTAGTTGGTTGGTGATTCCGGTGCGTCAACAGCTCAGGTCATTAGTCCCGCAAGTGTATTGCAAGTATTCCTCGGGAGATGGCGGTGATCTTCCCCCACTGGATGGCGAGATCCGGCGCCGATCTACCGTCAGCTTGCTGACTATCCCCCTAACCAGGACTCTCCCACCAGTGGGGCACCGCCCCAGCCGGGACAAGCTCTAAGCTCCCGGCCGGTCTCCCGATATATCTGGTAGTGAAGTAAATGTTAGTGTAAGTGTGTATGTGTGTGTGTAAGGGGAGAGGGTAGGATAAGGGAGAGGAAGTAAAGATCGCGCGCGGTCCGTGGCACGTTTGTTAGTGTACTGCTCCGGCATTCGCCTGGTGTTGGTCGGAGAATCCACGGAAAACTACCGATCAGAGCAGCCGGCCGCTAGAATTCTCCTCCAGACAGCGACTGAATTCGCCCTCGCTGAAAAGCTAGAGTCGAAAATCCTACCGCTGTCAGGACTCGAACCTACAATCTCCCGGTGAGAGGCGCGGCAGTGACATCAGTTGATGCTCTGAGCTACTGCTCCCGGTATTTTTATGGATCAGTTTTACTCGTCCCACCCGTCGGCTAATGGGGGTTTCCCCAATCAGGTATCTCCCACCAGCAAGGCACCGCCCCAGCCGGGACAAAATGTAAGCTCTCGACCGGTCTCCGGCATGTGCGATAGTGTAGTACATGTAAGTGTGTGTAAGGGGTGAGGATAGGACAAGGAAGAGGAAAGAAAGATCGCGCACAGTCCGTGGCTCGTTTGTTAGGGTACTGCTCCGGCATTATTCGAAGTGGTACAAACACACACGAAAACCTAACACAGCTATTCGTCTGTACACAATACTTTATAAACAACAAACCCATTCTGATCATACCGGCAAACAAACGGTAACCGGTTAATGTCCGGGATGTGGGAAAGAATCGTTTTATATTGTAGATGCTGCTGTGTCATGCAATCACAATGTTAACCATTGCCGCAAAGAAATTCTTAAAAACAAGTGTCAAAATCTAGATTTGTCAGTCATGTGTGAAAACGCACGACGTACCAATCTTTTTTGGCAGGCAGATATTTGTTCCGCAAAACTTAGGTAAGAATGTGTGCTAACTGTCAGGGCGTTCAAAAATCTGGGATTTGCAAGACAAAACCTTATTGGGAACAGTCCATATTTTGCGGTAAGTAATATAGAAGCACCGCTGGATCTGCTTCTTAGAAAGCAGATTGCAACTTAGAGTAGAATTATATTTCAGCCACACCTAACATCATTAGTCAAATTAAGAATAATAATGAAGGTATTGTTTATCCCTTCTTTATTTTCTTGAAAGTATCTATTTTTTAGTCGCACTGCGGTTCATTGTGTTTCCCTGAGTGCTTTTATGCACTTTCAATTCTTCGCTCGATGCAAGTAATTTATAGGATAGGTCTAACTCGGTATTACAGGAGGCAATTTTAACCCACGGAAAATCTTACTGCAGTCAAAGATATTTATTACAAGTGGTAGTATCACTTGGTTCTAGTCTTCGAAATAGAAATTTTGGTTAGGACTCTTCGCTCGTTTTGTTGCGACACCGTCATATCTTGAATAGATCCATATTAAAAAAGGATTGCAAATTTTTATTTGCTTACCAATTATTTCACCCGCTAACACTCCGAGGAACTTTTGCCTTTTTAACTGGAATAAAAGCATAAACATGTAATACAGAAGCTCACACCTCTTCCAATTTGTTTCATTTTCACTTGTAACACGGACGTTGAGCCAAAACGTATTAAAGAGGACGTGTGTTTCCCATCGTTTTAAAGAAGACCAAACAGAATGAAGAATTTCAAATGATGAACACACTTGATCTTGCGTGAAACTATCACATTCGATTCAATCTCTTCTCAAATGAAAAATTAATGACTATAAATGAACTAGTGGCTTCAATAAAAAAGTTGATGACTCGCTTCGATAATAGCGTACAATTAAAATGTAAAGAATATAGTGTTTAGTTCACAAATTTAGTTATATTTTGTAATATGTTTTGTATCATTCGCGTATTTGTGTAAGTTAATTAACTCCTTATTGAGAAATATTAAATACACTGGTAGCCGGGTACATTTCACATAAAAAGCAAAAAGACAGTTTCCCTCTGCCTCTGTCTCTCGCTCCCTCTCTCCCCTCTCTGTCTTCCCTCTTTCTCTCTCTTCCCTCTCTCCTTCCTCCTTTCACTCTCCCTCTCTTTTCATCAAGATACTTGGACAATTGGACACACTCGTCAATACTAGCGTTTCCTTCGGTTCCTGATATAATGTTATTAGTAAATTTATAGTGAGAATTTCGAAATGGGTGCATTTTTCTAAAAGATATGTTTTCGAATATCCATATTAAAAACATGAAACTTGACCTACTTCCTTCGGAAAGCGAAGCTATGTGTTAATCTATGTATGATTTGTGTCTATCTGTAGTTCCTTCCCTCGTTTCACAATTGTGTAAAATGAAACAACTACACTGATCTGCAAAGATACCATTATATTATTAATAGAACTTTCTTAATATTTGAGTTTGGGTCGCAATCAATATTTCATTATCAAAGAGTCGTAAATAACTACAAAAATATTATTAGCAAAACCTGTTTTACCCGTTCCTACCATCCATTGCAATTATTTTCGTTGCAGAATCAAGCAGTACAATGGCATATTTTTTGCTACAGCAAAATGTTGTTATGAAATCTCGACTAGTGTTATAAAATCTTAGAAGACCAACCCGTAGCCAAAATTGCTTTCCGTGTATAACTTAACAAAAGAAGATTAGACAAAGTTTTAACTAAACTAGAGCAGACTTCCGAATATAACATTTCAAGAAAACTGCTTAATTTTTTTATACCAACAACATTTGAAAGAAGAAATATATTAATAATAGTACTTTTTAGATAGATTGTCAACAGTGAGGACAATTCTCTTGAAATTGGCAACTATTGAAAGACAACCAAGAACTAATCGGGTAATATTTTAATCTGGAAGGGCTTTATGTCTCTACTAAGGGCGTGGGGGTTACATCGTTCCAGAAACTCCCAGTTGTCTTAAAGAGGATGTTCCCCTAGGGCCGAGGCTATCCTCTGGTGAAGCTGTGAAAACCGAGCGGGTGCCTCGTTCTAGTGGCGTGGATTAAGGTCAGGAGAGTGACAGTGGGGGAGGTTTCCAGGTCAAACGGTTGGGGGCGCCACTGATTAGTTCAGTAGAGAGGTGAAGGAGATAAATGGTTCAGTAGGGACAAGTAAGAAAGGGAAGGGGAGAAATGCAAAGAGATGCAGGAACTCGTTAAAAGGAGAGAAGGTAAATGATGCATTGTTAGTGACGGTGGTGGTGATGGTGATGGTGATAGTGATAGCGATGGAGATAGTGATGGTGATTATAATGATTATGATGGTGGAGGTGGTGACGATAATGATGGTAGTTACAGTAGTGGTACTTCTAGTGGTGATGGTTTTTTGTTGTGGTTGTGATAGTAATTGCGGTAATGGCAGTGGCAGTGGTTGTAGCAGTTGTGATACTGATTGTTGTAATGGTAGTCTATTGTTGTTCTGGCAATGGTAATGGAGTGTTAGAGGTGATTTTGGTAGTGGTAGCGGGGATGGCGTCAACAGTTGTGGTGGGGTAGGGGGAGTGATGGTGGTGGTGATGGTATAGTGGTGATTGTATGGTGGTGGGGAGGGTATGGTTGTCGTAGAGATGATATGGTGGTGGTGATGGTGTGGCGTGATGGTATGGTGGTAGTGGTGATGGTAAGATGGCAGTGGTGATGGTAAGATGGCAGTGGTGATGGTAAGATGGCAGTGGTGATGGTAAGATGGCAGTGGTGATGGTAAGATGGCAGTGGTGATGGTAATATGGTAGTGGTGATGGTTTGGTGGTAGTGGTGAAGGTGATGGTATGCGGATCGTGTTGATGGTATGGAGGTAGTGATGATGGAATGGTAGTCGTGGTGATGGAATGGTAGTCGTGGTGATGGAATGGTAGTCGTGGTGATGGAATGGTAGTCGTGGTGATGGAATGGTAGTCGTGGTGATGGAATGGTAGTCGTGGTGATGGAATGGTAGTCGTGGTGATGGAATGGTAGTCGTGGTGATGGAATGGTAGTCGTGGTGATAGAATGGTGGTCGTGGTGATACGGTGGGGGTGATGGTATGGTGGTGGTGTGGCATTGATGGTATGGTGGTGGTGATGTAGTTGTGATGGGGATGGTGTGGTGGTGATTGTGGTGGTGATGGTGATTGTGATGGTGATTGAGATGGTGATTATGGTGGTGAAGATGAAAGCACATTTGACTGTATTGCGATCAAAGAATCGTGGAAAGGGAGAAAAGCTTCGAAAATGATGACGAGGAGCTGAAAAACTAGACAAGAAATCAACAGCGCAAGGGAGAAAGTGCCAATGGGATGCAGATTTAGAGAATACTCAGAAGTAGCGGAGAACGATAGATTGAGAAATTACACACGAACAGGCTGCACGGTGAGGTAAGGATTTCAAGTGAGAAGATGTGCAGCGGGATCACGTGTCGCGAGGGACGCGGGGGGGGGGAGAACAAGAACACGTGGCTGTGTGAACAGCAGCGGACCACAACGCGAACCGCCCGAGGCGTGGCCCAGTGCGGGTGACGAGCAAATTAGCGGCGAGAGAGCGGTTGGCCTAGGGCTTGGTAGAAGCGGACGCTGGGAGAACGGTGTGGGGGTTGGCATGGGGGTTGGCGTGGGGGTTTGGCGTGGGGCGTGGGGGTTTGGCGTGGGGTTTGGCGTGGGGGTTTGGCGTGGGGTTTGGCGTGGGGTTTGGCGTTTCTGCGGGGTTTGGGTTTGCGTGGGTGGCAGGAGGTTGGCGTGGGGATTGGCGTGGTGGTTGGCGTGGGGTTGGTGGTGGTTGGCGTGGTGGTTGGCGTGGGGGTTGGCGTGGGGGATTGGCTTGGGGGATTGGCGTGGGGGATTGGCGTGGGGTTTAGGGGTTGGCGTGGGGATTGGCGTGGGATTGGCGTGGAGGTTGGGGGTGGGGTTGCGTGAGTGGTTGGCGTGAGGGGTTGGCGTGGGAGTTGGCGTGTTGGGTTGGCGTGGGGGTTGGCGTGTTGGGTTGGCGTGGGGGTTGGGGGGTGGGGTTGGCGTGGGGGTTGGCGTGGGGGTTGGCGTGGGGGTTGACGTGGGGGTTGGCGTGGGGGTTGGCGTGGGGGATTGGCGTGGGGGCTTGGCGCGGGTGTTGGCGTGGGGGTAGTGTTAGTCCGGAGTCGTGACGTGCCATGGCGTGGCGTTAGTGGAAAAGTGACGGGGATCAGGTGAGAAAAGTGGCAAGCAGCGGAGACGGTGACGGAAGGGATTAGGTGGTGACGAAGCGGGAATGGAAGCTGAGAGGTGGCAGGGGGTGTAATTGAGGTGGTGACGGAGGCCACGGCGGGGAGAGTAGATGGCAGGGGCGAGGATGTAGCGACGATGAGTCGGTGCGGGAAGGTGTCGGATGTAGGAGTGAGGATGGGGATATCGGGGCGGGGTGGGGAAGGTTGGGACGTGGGGAAGGCGAAGCTGAGCGGCGGTGGGGGTGAGCGAAGTGAGGACAACGGGAGGGCGATACGAGGATGAGGCAGGGCGAGGCAGGGCGAGGACTGGTGAGAGGCGGGGGTGAGAGGCGGAGGGTGCGGGGCGAGGGACGAGGCCAGGGCGTGGCGTGGGAGAGGGGGGCCAAGGGGGGTCGAGTCAGCGACCGAGTGGGGGTGGATGGAGGTGGGGCAGGGGTTGGGCGGGGTGGGGCTGGGCTGGGTAGGATGGGGTGGTCTCGGCGGGTTGGGATGGGGTGGGACTGTGTGGGTTAGGGGGGGACTGGGCGAGGTGGTGTGTGCAGGGTTCGGTGGGGTGGTGTTGAGCGTAGCGAGGGGGAGCCCGATCTGGGACCGGGCGGGGTGCGGCGGAGCGGGGCGGGCGAGGCGGGGCGGGGCAGGGAAGGCGGGGTGGGGCGAGGATGAGCGGTACAGGGCGGGGCGGGACGGGGCGTGGCGGGAGTGGGGCTGACCTTGGCGGGTGCGGCGCGGTGGTGGGCGTGGCGGGGGTGGCGGGGCGGGTGGGGTGTGGTGGGGCGTGGCGGGGCGTGGCGGGCTGGGAGGGGCGGTGCTGACGGGGGGGGGGGGGGCTCTGCAGGATGGGATGGTCTGCCCGAGGTGGGATGGGAAGGGATGGGTTCGGCGGAGGGGGACTTGCGGCTGGCATGGTGTGGGGCTGGGCGTGGTGGGGTGGGCAGGGCTGAGCGGGGTGGTTCTGAGCGAAGCGGCGCGGATCCCGATCTGCGGCCAGGCGGAGCGGGGCGGAGCGGGGCGGAGCGGGGCGGGGCGGGGGGGGGGGGGGGGCTCTGCAGGATGGGATGGTCTGCCCGAGGTGGGATGGGAAGGGATGGGTTCGGCGGAGGGGGACTTGCGGCTGGCATGGTGTGGGGCTGGGCGTGGTGGGGTGGGCAGGGCTGAGCGGGGTGGTTCTGAGCGAAGCGGCGCGGATCCCGATCTGCGGCCAGGCGGAGCGGGGCGGAGCGGGGCGGAGCGGGGCGGGGCGGAGCGGGTCGTAGCTTCGCGGGGGGGGGGGGGCGCAGGACTGCACTGTGCCGACGCCGCGGGCCCGGTATTGACTCCTGCGGCAGCGGGCGGGCCGGGCCGCGCCGGGCGGGGCGCAGAGGCACAAACGGGCGCTCTGCCAAAGCCCACGCGCCTCGCCCGCGGCCTCCCACACTGCGTCACCAACTCCCACGCAACCCGCGCCTAACGTTGCACATTTCACACCGACACTGCGGCGAAGGTACGGAAATACGCGAGGGGTGTCAACAGGGGCCGTTTTGTCATCTGTTTGCCGAATCGCTGTGTTACGTTAACGTTGCGTTATGTTATAGATGTTGCCGTTAAGCTTCTTGAGACACCTTGCCAATCCAAAGAGCGTACATAAAATCATGGAGGAGACTGAGACATGAAGATATCTTTACCCTTTGTTACGTATGGATATAGACATACCAGGTGCGCTTGATCTTCTATTTTTTTTACACAGCACAGTAGTTAGCTAGCTTTTTGCAAGGGGAAATTGGGAAGTCGGTTTAAGCATAAAAAATATCCGGAAAAATCGAAGGCCATAGTGTAGTGAGAAACACAAAAAATTATTGTTCCACTAAATAATGATACGCGATTTACATACAAAGAAATGGCAATATTATTTTTGCCTGGTTGGTGACTCCCAATGACCCTCTCACACACACCAGTAGGTACACGAGTAGATGTAGATAATAGAGTATTCTGGACGAAGTATCTTCTACTAACAGGATTGAATGGTACATTCTACTACTTGAAATATTTTCAATTTTAGTTGTGAATTTTTTTACATTTTGCTTTTTGAAATGTATCTGTTTTTTCAGACGGAAATTAAATTTGCTTTTCCTGTAGTTACAGCAACACGCTTTCTCTTAATCGTTCACGAAATTTAATTCTATAATTAAAAAAATATACGTACTTTCCCTAGTAACCATAGTTTTTATTCTAGTTTTATACACTTATTCTGGGACACATGATGATGGCTAGCTTCACATGTGTCTATACTAAAAGTTAATCCCAATTTTTAGTTTCCTCTTACATTTCTTTCCCCGCAAAACTTTTTACTAAACTATTAAAACTATTTATTTAAACTATTCACGCTAAGAGTTTCCAGTTAAATGTTTATATTGAATACCTAATTCTAACATAATTTCTTCTATCTGTACAGAAAGTGAGTTTTGCTCTTATTTTATAGTCGCATGCACTTTGTTTCACAGAACTGTTCATCCTTAGGACTTAAAACATGCTGACGGCATGAAATTTTACGATCCCGGCATTAAATAGAACGACTTTGCGGATATTCAATCTCACAATCCTTATGACGTTAAATTCCACGCATCTTTCTCAATTAAACCTTAGGTTACCTTTCAATATAACGATTCTTATAAGAAAAAATTGATTTCACCATTCAGATTACATTAAATCTTACGATTTAAACCATATTGAATCTGATGATTCTTACATTAATCAATAGCCACGATTCCAGTGACAATAAGTCTTGCATTTCTGACAACATTAAATTGTGTAATCCTTCTCACATAAAGTCTCAATTTCTATGAAACGTGCAATAAAAAGTCACTATTCTCAAGACATTAAATCTTATGTTTCTACAGATTCCTACGGCATTAAACTTCACGATCCAAAGATATCTTTTCACAATTGTAAATATATAATTAACACCTCTTGTTTTAACGACACTGAATATAGCTTTTTGCAAATGTGAAATTATGCGACGTTGTCCTGGGGTGTAGTAAGAGTCTCGCGGGTTTGAATTTCACGATAACTACGACCTTGCATTTCGCGATAGCTACAACCTTGCATCTCAGGATAGCTACGACCCTGCATCTAACGGTAGTTACAGCCTTGAATCTCACGGTAGTTACGGCCTTGAATCTCACTGTAGTTACGGCTTTGAATCTCACTGTAGTTACGGCTTTGAATCTCACTGTAGTTACGGCCTTGAATCTCACGGCAGTTATGACCTTGAATGTCACGGCAGTTATGACCTTGAATGTCACGGCAGTTATGACCTTGAATGTCACGGCAGTTATGACCTTGAATCTCACGGCAGTTATGACCTTGAATCTCACGGCAGTTATGACCTTGAATGTCACGGCAGTTATGACCTTGAATGTCACGGCAGTTATGACCTTGAATGTCACGGCAGTTATGACCTTGAATGTCACGGCAGTTATGACCTTGAATGTCACGGCAGTTATGACCTTGAATGTCACGGCAGTTATGACCTTGAATATCACGGCAGTTACGACCTTGAATCTCACGGCAGTTACGACCTTGAATCTCACGGCAGTTACGACCTTGAATCTCACGGCAGTTATGGCCTTGAATCTAACGGCAGTAACAGCTTTGAATCTCACGGTCTTTACAGCCTTGAATCTCACGATCGTTACGGCCTTGAATCTCACGGTCGTCACGACCTTGAATCTCACGGTTCTTAAATTAAATTTCCATTCCTTGCAATCCAAAAGGTCTCTTTCTCACTGGATCGTCGCGTGTGTGTGTCGCAGGGACGCCGGCCTGGCGCTGGCCGTCCCGTCGTGCGCCGTGTCCGCCGGCGTGCTGGCCTTCACGCTGCTGCTGGCGGAGATCTCGCGCCGCCTGGTGAACCGCATCACCGAGCAGGGGTCGCTGCTGTCGCAGCTGCTGCACGAAGTGGTGGCGGCGGGCGAGCTGTGCGCCTGCTGCTTCGAGCTCTGCGTCAGTGAGTACCTCGCCTTCACTTGGCAGCGCTTCCGAGCGGCGCGCCGCTTACAAGGACGTAGGCGCAGAGGCGCTTCTAGGCTGCGTAGTGGCAGAACTTCCGTACAGCCTGTCTGTTGGTAAAGTCTCGGTTTCAATGGGTGGTCCACGTACGAGCCGCGCAGTGGCAGAGTTGTTCTGTTTAAAGTCCCTTCACACGTATCCATTCAGCAGCGCTTCTATGTGGGGCGTTTGCTGGCAATGACGCGATTTTTCGCACGAGCGGCGCAGTTGCGCAGTTGTACTCTTCAATGCCCCTTCACACGGATCCATTCAGCAGGCTTCCGAGTGGTGTGCCTGCTGGCAAAGGGTTGGTTTAAACGGGTGGTACTCGCACGAGCCGCGCAGTGACAGAGTTGTACTGTATAGATTCCCTTCACACGGATCCATTCAGCAGCGCTTCTATGTGGGGCGTTTGATGGCAAAGACGCGATTTTTAGCACGAGAGGCGCAGTTGCGCAGTTGTACTCTTCAATTCCCCTTCACATTTAGCCACTAATCAGCGTTTCCGAGTGGCGCGCCTGCTGGCAAAGTCTTGGTTTAAACGGATGGTACTCGCACGAGCCGCGCAGTGACAGAGCTGTGCTGTTTAGAGTCCGTTAGCAGCGCAGAGGCGCTGTTGTCGTACTATTCAGTGTCCCTTCACACGTAGTCACTAAGCAGCGCTTCCAAATGGCGCGTCTGCTAGCATATACTTGTTTATCATGGGAGGTATTCGAAGGAGACGCGTAGTTGCGCTGCTGTGCTGCTTCGGGACCCTTCACACGGAGCCACTAAACAGTCCTTCCAAGTGGGGCATCTTATGGAAAATTCTTGGTTTAAGCGGGAAGCAGAAGTTCGCAGAAGTGATGCAGTGGCGTTACTGTGGGGCTTAGACCCCATCACACACAACCATTCAGCAGCACTTCCAAGTAGTGAGTCTGCTGGGAAATACTTGATTTAAATGGAAGGCATTGGCACGAGCGGAGGAGTGGCGTTGCTTAAAGCCCCTTCACACAGAGCCACTCAGCAGCGCTTTCGATTGGCGCGCCTGCTGGCAAAAACCTTGGTTTAAAAGGAGGTTTTCTCACGAGCGGCGCTGTGGCGCTGCATTTGCAGTTAGTGGCGCACAGTTCTCAATGGCAACCGTCACACTAGCCCCCTCGCACGCCCCATTGTTCTTAGCTATTTACATGACGATTGCTTTGTGGTCGCCGGTGTGACCCACAAGTCCATGCCTCCGATTGATTGATTGATTGATTTTTTCGTGTCTCCGGGCGCGTCAACTGCTTTGGTCATTAGTCCCGTTAGTGTACTGCATGTTTTTTTCGGAAGATGGCGGTGATCTTCTCCCGCTGGGTGGCGAGATCCGGCGCCGACCTACCGTCGGCTAGTGGGGTTTCCCCCCCACCAGGTCTCTCCCACCAGCGGGGCACCGCCCCAGCCGGGACAAGCTCTAAGCTCCCGACCGATCTCCCGGAATATGTGGTAGTGTAGTGCATGTTAGTGTAAAAGTGTGTGTTATGACTGAGGATAGGTAATGGAAGAGGACGGAAAGATCGCGCGCGGTCCATGACCCGTTTGTTACGGTACTGCTCTGGCATTCGCCTGGTGTCGATTGGAGAAACCACGAATAACTACCGATTAGAGCAGCTGGCCGCTAGAATTCTCCTCCAATCAGTGACTGAATTCGACCTAGCTGGAAAGCTAGTGTCGAAAATTCTGCCGCCGTCAGGACTCGAACCTAGAACCTCCCGGTCAGAGGCGCTGCAGTGACGTCAGTTGATGCACTGAGCTACCGCTCCCGGTCCATGCCTCCGATCAACACCAGGTGAATGGCGGGGCAGTACCTTAATAAACGGGCCAGGGATTGCGCGCGACCTTTCCTCTCTCTTCCTTGCCCTATCATCACCCCTTACACACACACACACACACACACACACACACACACACACACACACACACACACATGAACTTGCACTACACTGCCAGACATACCGGGAGACCGGTCGGGAGCTTAGAGCTTGTTCCGTTTGGGGCGGTGCCCTGCTGGTGGGAGAGTCCTGGTTGAGGGACATATAAAAGTACGGCGATGCTCATGAATCCTCCTGTCAGGTTGCCTAGATTCCGGCGACACTCACGTCGATAGCTTCAAGGTGGAGGCAGTGAGGAGGCGGATTGAGGGCCTCGAGCCACCCGCCTCGGCCCTCAGACGGGCTCTTGGTTTCGTCGTGGCAGTGCCCGTACTCATGGGCAATTGAGTAGTGATTCGTCCTGGTGTATTGTATGTGGCGCTTAATTAAACTCCGGTGCTAGCCTGGAAAGCTAGTAGCTCTGAGCTGGACGAGTGGCCCCATCCAGGCTTAATTGGTGAGGCGCCCCGGTGGGTTTCTGCAATCCAGTAGGATTGCATTCCAGGCCAACTTGTGAACCTGCGAGTGGTGCGGATATGGGCTAACACCTAGGTGCCCACCCAGGGGCGAAATCTTCCTGGTAGAACAAGAAATTGTGGGTATAGACGCACACTTTTCGTTTAACATTACAACAAATGAAATATTTTAATAAAATCAGTCTTCACGAATACTACAATAACATAATGTAGTACATATTGATACACAGTGCAATCGTTTCTCACATAATAATATAAAAAAACTACTATTTTATAACGCAATATGTGAATAGCAAATATTTAATGGCGGGGTGTCCTCTTTCTTGGAGCCTTGTTGTCTCATGACAGCAGTGTCGCAAGCAATGACGCATTGGATATGAGTATTCTGTTGGTAGGCGTAGTATGAGGCGTGATATGAAAATAGGCGGAATTACATAACCAAGTACGAGTATTTGCATGATTCAGTCAAACTCGAAATTGTTTTATTGTGTGTGAATTTTTCCCGAGTTCCTCGGTATCGATCAAAACTGTAGATATCGCGCATTGGTAAATAGTAATATTAGTGTAATGAACCCCTTCCTTCTTACTATCTATTCTATTTGCCCCACCGTTGGGCCGCCATTTAATATAATGTAACACTCTCTCCCTGCTCTCTCCTGCTATCTTCCTATCATTCATTAATTTTATCCTCTAACTTCTCTATGTTATCTATGCCCGCGCTTTTATCAAATATATATAATAAATTCCCTTTTTTCTTTTCCCTTTTAACTATCTACTGCCGTGGATACACTGGCGTTCCTATACATGAATCGCAGTGAGGTAACTAGATTGTGCGTGCTAGGTTAAATTACTACAAACATCTCAATTGATCCAAAACGAACCGCATTTCTGGTTCGATCATTTATTTACGTTTCTAACTTTACTCTATTTCCATTTCTACGGTGATAATTCACCGTCTTCCTTTCTACGTCAACATATAATATCATATAACATCAACATACACAAACAAACAAAAAAAACACAAGATAATACACAATAACAAAAATCATTCATACACACTAACACAGACAATATCAAAATCACATTCATCCCTCGAATGCGCATTCCCTATTTTCCTCTAACTATTTCTACTTTATTCCTACTAACAAAACTTGATCTTCAACAAAATTGTTTTCTATTATGGGATGCGTTTTGATACGAAGCATTTCAAGGAATTCCGACACACACACACACACATGCATATGCGTTTCACTTCCCTTTTTTCAGCTCATCTTTCGTACTGGAGACGTCCGGTGTCCGCTGTCCAATGCTCCTCGATGTCAGTCGACGGCCACTCTTACTCGCGGTTGCCTCCGAGAATCACTTCTCATCAACCACTATGTTTCACCTAAATGTGAAAGTCCTGCCGCTAGCCTGTCACCGACTAATAAATTCTGTATGTTTGCGGCGTACTGCTCGGCAAAATACGTAACACGAAAACAGAAACAACTTTTCGCGTATCGTCAAACACGTTACCTCTTGAAAAGTTCTATTGCTTACTTCCATTTATTTTGGAAAATAATCGTCTAAATTATACTGATGTGTATTGATTCAGTTAAGTCCCATAATAAAATGTTTACCGCGCCAAATTTCCTCACACTAGAATACAACGTAATTGATTATCCGTAATTGCTTGAAGTTTTACTAATAAAATAACATGAATTCAATGAATTTAAATTTTGCTCCCTTTTCTAATGTTCCAAAATTTTTATAAATCTTTCGACGTTACTTCTCGTTAACTATTTTTACACTTTCCAAAAAAAAACAAAAACTAACGACGCACCGATTTCACGTACACAAAGCGTTCATCACCATGTCCACGACACATCTGCCTCACATCTGCATTCTTTCTTCACAATTTACATTGTTACTACATATTTTTGTCACAAATAATTGACACACGCTTGCTCTGTTGGTTCTGGAAGATTTCCTTAACTTCTCAGCATGGCGTCATTTGTTTACCCTATTGACTTCATTCCAACTTCCACATATTTTATGATTACTTCGCTTCCGAAAATGCGACAAAGTTGATGTTAATTTTGTCGTCTTCCCCGTATTTTATTCTATTCTTTCCCAACGTTTCAATCAAATCGGTCCGTGCGTTTGGTAATTATTCTTCAAAAACCCTGTTTGTAATGTTTCTTTTCTAACACAACAATGGCCATATTCAGTTCATTTTATTAAAAAATTCCAAATATATTTCAAATTATAACTTCCGAATGTGTTAACCGAATTTCATGCCGTTTGTTTTATTTCGTTCTATAATTTCTGCTCTATCGGATGATTATATTCAATTTTCCCTAAATCTTACATGCTATAATTTCTTATTTTAATTTGGATTTACAAACATGTTTCTATCGGCACCGTTGCACTCCACATATACGTTTATTCTTTGCCACCTTTTGGCAACGTTGCATATGGGGTTTTGGTCTCGAAACGTTGGATCATTACATTAGTGTTTACGACAAAATCACCTAAAAAGTGATCTTTCGCGGAAAAAATAGTTAATTTCCTGGCTCAAAAATTTAATTCCTTAAAATCGTATAAATATCTTTAAATTAGTGCTTGTGGCTTTCATTGTTAACACAAAGAAAACTTATCTCACATTGTTGACTCATAAGCAGTATCAAGCACAATATCCATACTTTGTGATACATACCTTTTTTTGGTAATTTTCAGAGCAGACGGTCCGAATAAAGTCCTTGAGATCAAGGACGTTCACACGGCCGAGTTTAATCAATGAGCACTGCGGACGGACCCAAGTCGCCAGCGATTTTCAACACAAGGTTTTCCGCAGGGGTTAGCGTTTGTTCACATCTTTCGTTGAAAGTGTGTGTATATCCGTAGTCTCTCTTTATTTTTCCTGGTGGTTATACCGCATAGCTGCAAAAGTTTAGCCGCGTGGCTGCATAGGCAGATGGGTTTCGCAAAGCCTTTTCGTCAGTGAATGTCGGAAATGACGAAATAAATTAGGTTTGATTGGTTTTCCGGGCGCGTCACCTGATATGGTCATTAGTCCCGTAACTGTAGTGGAAGTTTCCTCCCACCTCGGAAGGTGGTGGTAATCTTTTCAAGTTGGATGGTGAGATCCGGCGCCGACGTTCATGTCGACTGGGGGGGGGGTATCTCCCACCAACGGCGCACCGGCCCTCCCGGGACAAGCTCTAAGTACCTGACTGGTCTCCCAACATGTGTGGTAGCGTAGTGCATGTAAGTGTGTGTAAATAAGGGATGAGAATAGGACAAGAAACTGGGAAAGATAGCACGCGGTCAGTAACCCGTTTGTTAGGATTATTTTCCAGCATTCGTCTGGTGCTGATCGGAAAAATCACGAACAACCATCGATCAGAGCTGTTCGAAAAAAATAATGACGTTGATACTTACTCCCTCATGACGGCAGTGTGGTTGGAGGAAATGACGGGAGATGATGATCATGATTATGGGGAGGGAATATCGGGCGCGACCCTTTGTAATGGTGCTGCTCCGGCATTCGCCTGGAAGTGATCAGGGACCTCTCTGATCAGACCATTCGGTCTGCGAATTCGCCAGGCGGCACAAACACACGAATGTTAATCACAAGTAAACTGTTAATGTTAATCATAAGTAAATTTCTGGAATGTTGCCGAGATCAAAACCTCGACCTCCTCCCAATCACTGAAACGCTTGAGACAAAAGGTAAGGTGTTGCCTTTATGCAAGCCGCTGTAGACGTTGATACCTATCATAACAGAGGGAGATTGATTTTCTTAAAATATAGATGTAACATTTCAATTATCGACTGGTCTACCAGTCTGCAACAATATGCGTTCACTGTACAATCACACTACAGCATTTCTTCCTGCAAGAATTAGCATTCATTATCAACTTTCCTTATAAGTTGAGTATTCTGCCCTCAATATCTTCAACCATTTTCTGAAAATCGTTCTGAATATCTAGTTAATAATTTACCTAGTCATCAAACAGATAGGTTTGCGAGTGGCGGAATAATTAACAAGTGAAAGTAAGTTTTGCTTACGCAGCATAATCGTAATTAATCCTAAAAATGTTCTCTATAACGTAATCTTATTCAATGTCCTTTATTTGAACATTTAAAATTTGCGTCTAAATTGAACATTTGCGTCTAAATTGTTAATCGGGCACTTATAAATGGATTAACCGTCGTTGGCAGGGGAAAAATCAATACTTTTTCAGAAGGGAGAATATTGGCTGCTCAAGGGAGGATTTCTCTGACAATTGGCACCTTTCAAATACGATTCGGTCAATTCGTAACAATTCTTAACACTAGTCTCCCTTGGCTGACTCGCGTTGTCCTGCAAATGAGGCGATAGATCAGACTTTTCATGAAGTATTGTTATCATGGAATAATCAGACGTCGCCCGATCATTTGAACAGGAAAAGATTCATTCTATCTGTAGAGTAAAATTGAAGTAATTTTATTTATATCACTGTCGATCTCCGCCCTTCTCCGCCCCGCCATGCGTCCTTCCTCCCCGCTCCGCCTCGCCTAGCCTATCTTTACCTCTCCCCTCCCTATCTCGTCTTTTCCCGACTCTTTTCTCCCCGCCTCGTCTCGCTTCGCCTCGCTTCACCTCGCTTCGCCTCGCTTCACCTCGCTTCACCTCGCTTCACCTCGCTTCACCTCGCTTCACCTAGCTTCGCCTCGTCTCGCTTCGCCTCGTCTCGCTTCGCCTCGTCTCGCTTCGCCCGGTCTCGCTTCGCCTCGTCTCGTCTCGTCTCGCTTCGCCTCGCCTCGTCTCGTCTCGCTTCGCCTCGCTTCGCCTCGCCTCGCCTCGTCTCGCTTCGCCTCATCCTTCCTTGCTCCTTCGCTTCGCCCTTCTCCGCCGCGCCCCATTCCGCTCGCTTTCTGCTTTGTCCGCCCGCCCTTCCGCTCTTCTTCAAGCCTCTCCACCACTGATCCGATCCGTCCTTTACCTCCCCCCTCCCGCCACGCCCTTCCTCGGTCCCGTCACGCTTACCCTATCTTGCTCGGCCTCGGCCAGTCCATCAGCACAGATTCAACGCAATTCCTTTATACGTAAGTGCACTGCGGGTTGCATTTAAACTTTTTTTTTAATTTGGAGGTAACTAGTGACCCTTAGTAGCGAAAACGCTGTTGAACAAAACCACTCGAAAGGATTTTCCCCAAAACTGCATGCACACTGCTTGAATGCAAGTAAAGTACTCTCGTATAAAACTGCAATGCAGGCTAGTCAATAAAAACGTCATCCTCGAATATGTTCCAAGTTGTTAAAGATATGAAAATGACATTATCACCAAACGATTCAGTACTTGAGGCTCATTAGTTGCAGTTATTTGATTTTTCAAAAAATATTATTTTAAAGGTATTATTTTTTATAATAGTACATTATACTTTATTTACACGATTAGATAGGTCTTGAAAGAGACAAATTCAGCAAAAATACAACACATATTGATATTTGATGAATAAATATAAACACTTATAAATTTTAAAATTAGATATTACAGCAGGTTCGCGGTGTTGCTGGGTTTCTAGACAGTCCCACGGTCTGTATCGTCGGTTCAGTAGGCTGTGGATTAAGGTGTCTAGCGCATATTGGGAACACTAAACGACAATCGCCACCGCTGTACACAATGAGGCAGTCTAGAAATCGCGAAAAGTTAGTTTGTCGCATACGGAGTGATTTAAACAGAGTTAAGAGCAGAGATTCGTAGCTCTGTGGCATGTCGTTTCTGCAGCCTGTTGTCTGAGCAGTTTCTGTGGCCAGTATAAACTTTGAGAAATTAGCAACCTATTTGTTTTAATAACGTAATTTCGGTAAAAAATGTTTCGTTTATTAATAGTTTCAGATAAGCGATTGCACAAGCATGTACTGGAGAAAATAGGATATTATTTTAACAAAAATATTTAATATGAATATCTTTGTTTACTGATAAAGGTGCAACTCATTTAAATACGCCCTTGCCCTGGAATAGTGCGATATTCACAGAGAAGAAGAAAAAAAGCATTTCAGTTGTTTTTTTCTGCCTTTCGAGAATTTACCGAAACCGTTCAAAACAAGAACACATCACTGTGCGAATTGATGCATAATGATTTCAAAACGTCAGTAATGTAATGCTTGCTGTATATTGCACATCACAAGACTTAGGCTACCGCACATGATACAAGAAAGCAACTTTTAAAAATTGAAGATATTAGTACGTGTCTGTCAAGTTATGGTGTTAATGAGACCATAACGGCGATTACCTTTATACTGCTATTGATTGTTTGGGATGAAATGTGAACTCGGTAATACACGAGGGCTTCGACAGGACCATTGTTGAAAGAGAAAGTCAATCAATGTGGTCCCCAAGGTACCTGCACTGCCCTAAACGTCCAAGTATTTGTATTTCGTATGATACACACTCTCATACTCTTTTATGCTGTCAATTATCACAAAATGTATTAATATATTACCAACATATGTAGTATTGATGAATTTGACTTCTCAATAGTTTTTTGTTTGCGTAAAAAAAGTATTGGGTTCCATTACAAAACAAAGTTTAATATCTTCAAAATAAAAAATGCTGTCAAAAAGTTTATAACTACAACTGATGAGCCCCTGTGACCTGAATAGTTTGGTGAAAATTCCATCTCAATATCTTGAACCGATTAGAGAATAATCGATAACGATAACTTTTATATTTTACATGGTTTATTACAATTTTGTTAAAAAATACGTTAAATTTATCGAATTTATTCTTTGATAAGAACAAAATTTTGCAAAATACTAAAAAATGAATAAATATTTTCTAACTTAATTTATTACCTTTACATGCATAAACATTTTTTACGGTTTTTAAAATTCATTTGAAGCATTCTGAGAACATTCATGAAGTCAAAAGAAATCATAGGGAAAATTAACTGCTTTTTAAAACCATTCCTAAAAACTTTAATTCAGATCTAAAGGAAAATTCTGTGACAATGGAAATAAGTTATATTGAACATTTTAAAAACTTTTACTCTTTAATATTTTGAATATATTTATTATTATTATTTATTTTATTATTATTATATTTATAATTTTAATTTACATAAGAAAAAAGCTTTTTAGAACTTAGAGTACAAAAATTGTTCATTTTTTCCTATGATTTCTCTTGCGTTCACGTACATGTCACCTTCATCGTTCCGGTCCGCTTCAGTTTTCATTTATTATGGAAAATTTGGAGACCCCTCGTAAGTTTTCATAATCTTTCTCGTTCTAATTCCTTTCGCGTTTCCAGAAAATTCATGCCCAGACACATTATCTAAATATGTGACTTCTAATCAATTTTTCTTCAGATTTATGCATTGCTTCGCTTTGGTATTAGAAAAAAAATTGGGGACGATGTATGGGTATTTACAATACTCGCAAGTGCTTAGTCTTTCCAGAAAAGTGGAATCTTTGGACATTCTATTTCATTGTAGTGGCACATTAAACGATTAAATTCGATTCGAATAAAAACGATGACATTAAACAATTAAATCAGAAAAGTTTAAATCCCAAGTAAAATTGTTTCTGCTGCATAATTCTATACAACCAGAGACTATACTGAGCATCAAAAGGAAAGTAACATTAATTTTGACAGTGGTATTTAATGTATTATTTACTATTTGGACTGTATAATTCTAAACAACCTATAACAAGTATTGTACCGAATATTTTGTTAACAATCTATGCAAAAAACGCTCATTTATTTCTGTATTCAAAATTCAAGTAGTATATGGCTTAGGGTAGGAATCACAGAATTATGAAAACGTGCACAGAATTCACTTCTGCTGGTAGCACGTCACATACAGTTTTTAACTGATTTGAACAAAAACAAATAAACTTTTATACTGACGCCGTGCTGCTGATGTCATGAGCCATCAATGCTGCACAAGGGAATAAATGGTGAATGAACTGTGAGATGATGTCCAAGTGCATTTTCGAACAATCACTCATCAAACCGAAATTCAGAGTAAGAAGAGCACAAGAAAATGTTTCCAATCGTGACGTTCTCTATGGCGGATGTTTTCACAATATTCGGCTCATTATAACTCTACGATGAAAGTCAAGATATTATTTCGTAATACTGTTTGAGTCCTCCAATGACGAAAAAATCCTTTGACATTAATCCAGTAGATAACATATTCACTATTTGCATTTTAGACTCGCAATACTTGACTACTCCACAAAAGGTCACTTAATACAATTTCTCATTTCAGTCATATCCCTTGATAATAAATTTAAATTAGACGCATTCAAAGCTTATGGAATAAATGCCACATGGTAAATATAAGTGCTAACTATTAATAACTTCTAAATGCCAAATAGCAACTTACGAAACAGGAAAACTAATAGAAAATCTTTAATGTTCGTAATACCCCAAAATACAAAATGCAGTATGGCATGACATTTGTGGTGTATTCGCACGAGGTTAAACAGTGGGTTCTCTTTACTTTATGTATTCATGTCAGAACAAAACTTCTAATGTTAAATCTGTTCATTGATGCTATTTCTTTTTGAAGTATATTAATACTCTTTCCTTACAAATCCTACGAAAGACTTTTGCTTTCCGCTTTAAAACGTTCCATTTCTTCTTATCCAAAACTAATTCCTTACATCAACAATTTGCATTGCTTGCGTACTTCATTCAGACGACTTTGCCACTTGATTCACGGATCCAGAAATATCTTGTTATTTTCTCTATGACTTCGCATTTCATGATATTGTATCTTAATGTTCATCCACTGACCTCCGGGTGACTGATAAGCCTCGCGCAAGGTCAAGTTCGTAGCATTGGAAGGTATTATATCACTCCTCGAAAGCTTGCCGACCTTAATCACTCGCTTGTCTTGCAGTTATAGGCATGCGCGGAGTAAAATGGGAGTTTTTTTGTTTTTTTTTTTCTCCCTTTCAAAATTCAAAACTTAAGTAGTATATGATTTAATGTAGGGATCACAGAATTTTGAAAATGTGCACACATTTCACTTTTCCCCATAGCCCGTCATACGCAGTTTTTAACTGTTTTTTGACGTAAATAAATAAATAAATAAATAAAAAATAAACGGGGAGCAAATTACGTTTCTGGGCCCTCTACACTTCGGTCCTTATAACGAGGCGTGTCAAGGCCTGTCTTCACGATGGAATATGGCACGGCTTTTCGTGTATTTCTTGGTCATGCCACTAGATATCGCAAGATCGCGACCGTATCAAGCAGTGCTGCGATCGTATCTAGCAGTGCTGCCACATGACGTGACCGTATCAAGCGACATCTAGCGGCACGACTGAGAAAGGCGCATTAAGCCAAATTGTGCCAAATCACGTCGTAAAGACAGGATTGACACGCCACGTTATAAAATCTGTAGTATAATTCAATTTTGAATAAATTCGCGAGATATATTTTCGAGCAGTTCTATCGACACTGACCTGAGAAAATTTTTTAAAATTATTTTTGTACATTTTTTAATATTAGGTGTTTTCGGTCGAATTGTTTGGTGTTTTTTGTTTACTTTCTACGTGGGTTAAGACTAAATTGGCCACTTTTCAAAATTATGTTCGAATATCAATGATCGTAACATTCACGTAAAATGGCACGATGTCTTATTGTAAAATTGTACAAGGTCTTATTTATCACTCTTTGAATAAATGTAAGTGCGACAACACCACATGCCTTCTTGCATTATTTATGATGGCTACGCAATATTATAATACTATACGAACCTTCAAAAGGGTTTCCAACCAACTTTTTTCTCCGCACTGGTATTCAAACTCAGCATCTCAGAGTTAACGCTGTACCCCAACCTCACAGCAAATTTCAAGCTTCCCCACGCTTAAAAAAGTCGAACATTCATTTGTAATTTTCAAAAATTCAAAGATTTTAATTTACATTATTTCAAAATCTAATATTAAAGAATAGATTTCAGTAAGGAAAAAATCTGTACTATCAATATTAAACTTTTACAATGTTAAAATTTTGCAAAGTTCGAAAATACAGAGTCAACCTACGCCAAAAGACCTATGTCAAATTTTTTAGCATCCGTTGCTCTATCAGCTCAGAGAAAACAAACAAACTTGGATTCGTCGTTTCCCCCTCCCCGCCCTCCCCCATTTCTGGGAGATCTTAAATACAGATTTGATATAAGTTAAGGATTGCGGAGGTATCAATCACAAAATAGTATTTCAATTTTAATGAAAAGAAAACTCGGCCATGCGCGTGTTTCGGGACTACTTCATCCCATCTTCAGTGGCTCTAAGTAACATGGATTAAACATGTACTAGGTCTTAAGTTGGCGCCATCTTGTATATCGTCCGAAATACCGAGCTTCAGTCAGTATTCCGTACAAAGTAGTTCAGAAACACGGGTATTGCTGTGCTTTCTTTTTATTAACATTTATGTTGCAATACTATTTTGTGGTTGATACGTCTGCAATTCCTAATTTATACAATAATAGTAATAATAATAATAATAATAATAATAATAATAATAATAATAATACAAAAACACGCCAAAGAAAACATTAATAAACCTGATATCCTTCCAGGCTTTTAAAATTAATGCAGAGGTCTGTCATCTTAAATACTTGCCGCATTGTTCGTAACTTTCTACATTCTGATTCTTAAATAAGAACAAATAATACACTTGACGAAAAGTCCGTTGTTATTTGAGAACCAGGTCTTCCTGTGAACCAGCACTGTGTAAACATAAATAATAATAATAATAATAATAATAATAATAATAATAGTAATAATAATAATAATAATAATAATAATAATAATAATAATAAAATTGTTTTTATTAGTGGCGAGGCTCGGGCCATTGGGCCAGTTCCTCCGCCAAACCCCATTCATATGGATTGCCACACTATCTCCGCTGCCACCACGGAATGTAAAGAGAGTTTGTTCGGGGCGTGTTCCAGTCGCCGACAACTACGGCATCTGGGTGTACGCGGTGTGCCTGTGGGCGCTGACGGTGTGGTGGGGCACGCGCTGGGGGTCCGCAACTGCTTGCCCCTACATCCACTACGAGGACGTGGTGGAGGGCAACACAGACGTGGTCACGGCCCTGCTCAAGACGGCGGCGCAGCTGGGAGGCGGCTTCGCCATCTACAAGTACGGACACGCCATCGGCGGAATTGCTTATTTTTATTTATTTTTACTTACTTTTATTTACTTTTATTTATTTATTTATTTATTTTTAGAGAGGGAGTATTTGCGCCGTTGGCGGCATAACGGTTAACGTATCGGGTTGTTACATCCAATTTTGCGGGTTCAAACCCGATTGAAGCCGTGGGTTTTAAGGGGAAAATCCTTCAGATGGAAAGTAAAGCCGACTGTCCCATGTCGTAGATTTAATAAATGTAGAATATCCTCAAGCCTAAAAGAAGCCTTGAGCGAGGGAGTATTTGCGCCGTTGATGGCATAACGGTTAGCGTATCGGGTTGTTACATCCAATTTTGCGGGTTCAAACCCGATTGAAGCCGTAGGTTTTAAGGGAGGAATACTTCAGATGGGAAGTAAAGCTGAATGTCCCATGTCGTAGATTTACTGCATGTAGAATATACTCAAGCCTAAAAGAAGCCTTGAGCGAGGAAGTATTTGCGACGTTGGTGGCTTTCTCACTAAACACGACGCGCTTTCAGATTGCCAACATGGATTTAGAAAATCAAAATCAACGGAAACAGCTATATTTTCTTTTCTTAAAGATGTCGCCTCATCATTATATCAAAACGAGGCATCTATTGGATTATTTTTAGATCTCTCAAAAGCTTTTGACATCATCGATCATGACATTTTACTTTCAAAATTACCTTCATATGGAATCCGTGGTATAGCTCTAGATTGGTTATGTTCGTACCTTAAACAACGATCTCAGAAAGTTGAAATACCTTACTGGAATGATGAAACATTACGTACGCACCTTTCCGACTCTTTGCCCGTTGCATGTGGAGTTCCTCAAGGATCGATTTTAGGCCCTATTCTGTTCCTACTTTATGTAAACGATATGCCCTCGACGATTCGAAACGGAAGAACGGTTCTCTTTGCGGATGATACGAACATCCTTTGCAATAAAGAAACCGTAAATAGTACTATATCAGATGTTTCAAATTGGTTCCGAAATAACAAATTAATAGTAAACGAAAAGAAAACGGTTTTAATGCAGTTTTCCATTTCAAATAAACAATTCTGTGCTCCATTGAAAATGAACAGTGTACCATTGACTAATGTTAAGGCAACAAAATTTTTAGGTCTCTCAATTCAGTCAAACCTTAAATGGAACGTCCATTTAAATGAATTGAACACAAAATTAAGTTCATTATGCTACGCGTTCAGAATTCTTGCAAATTCAGTCACCCTTCATACTGCTCGTTGTGTATACTTCGCGAATGTTCATTCCCGCCTGAGATATGGCATAACATTCTGGGGAAATACATCTTATAGCTCCCAGACTTTTAGATTACAAAAACGAATTGTACGAATAATAACCAAATCCCACCCACGTGATTCATGTAAGCCTCTCTTCATTAATCTAGGAATTCTACCATTACCGTGTCTTTTATTTACGAATCAGTGGTTTTTGTAAAAAATGACTTGCTTAAGGGCGGGAATATATTTTCAGAAAATGCCGAAGTCTATTACTATAACACTCGACGTAGAAATCATGTTCATCAGGTGACAGTATCAACAGCTCATTACAAAAAATTCACATACAATACATGTACATTATTTTACAACTTTGCCAGATGACATTAAACGATTAAATTCAATAGAAAAGTTTAAATCCCAAGTGAAATCGTTTCTGCTGCATAACTGTTTCTATACAATTAGAGACTATACTGAGCATCACAAGAAAAGTAACATTAATTTTAACAATGATACATAATGCATTAATTACCATTTGGACTGTATAAATGAGTATAAACAACCTGTAATAACTATTGTAACACAGCTTCCGGGTCAATGACCCCCATCTCGATCAGGTTTTTCGTCCAATTTCCCTGATCCATTGAGCAAATGCTGAGATGGCCCCTTTTTCTCCCTTTCAAAATTCAAAATTTATTGCTTATTTATCCTTGAAAATATATTTTATTACATGGGAGTTTTTTTTGTTGTTTTTTTCTCCCTTTCAAAATTCAAAATTTAAGTAGTATATGACTTAGTGTAGGGATCACAGAATTTTGAAAATGTGCACACAATTCACTTTTCCCCATAGCACGTCATACGCAATTTTTAACTGTTTTTTTGACGTTAAATAAATAAATAACGGTTAGCGTACCGGGTTGTTAAATCTAATTTTGTGGGTTGAAACCCGATTGAAACCGTGGATTTTAAGGAACAAAAAAAAAATCCTTCAGATCCTTCAGGGGGATAAAGCAGATCGTCCCATGTCGTACATTTACTGCATGTAGACTAAAAAAAAGCCTTTGAGCTAAATTTGAGCCACCGGTTTCGTTGCCCGAGAAATACCTTCTTTATAATAATAATAATAATAATAATAATAATAATAATAATAATAATAATAATAATAATAATAATAACAACTTTAATTGTGGCGAGACTCGGGCCATTAGGACCGCTCTCCCGCCGAACTACGTAATGCATTAACCACGTAATACCTTCTTTCTATGCTGGTGGTAAAAGAATCGTAGCAAAATTGGCGTGTTCAGATGGAAAAGCAGACCTTATGTCCCGAGACTCGCAGTGCAAAATAAGACATCAATGAAATGTAATGAGTATTGAAATCATTTTTTTCTGTTTTTCCTCAAAATTTTCAATAGTTTTGGTCTTTGATTTCTTTAAAGACAGAACATTTTTAATATAAATATTTATTACATAATACTTAGCACAACGTTTCGGAGATTATTTGTTTCCATCATCAGGCATAATTGAAATAAATAAATGAATAGAACATTTAAACAATGGTCAGTTATAAACAGAAGAATACGTTGTTCATGTACACAAGTCACACTAAACCGCATGATAAATAGGTACTCTATGAAAGGAAGTAGTCAGAAAGAGGTTGAGAGGGACATTATAAAATTACAATAATTCAGACAGAAAGAAGTTAATAGTTAGAGAAATATCCTAATTTTGAGAAAAATTACTTAATAATCCATCATATAAACTAGTAAATTTATTAGATTCTAGCTGTGTATTCAAACAAGATGTTTTGATATATAACGTTTCCAATATTAATCTAGAGTATAAGAATGTTTCGTGGGCTAAAATTTGTGTATCCTGGAAATTTACGTTATGGGTAGTTGTAACTCTTATGTCTTGTTAGATAGTATTGTCTATATTGTAGGCATTTTATGTCTTCTGCAAATTTTGAAAATTCGGCGAATTCAACGACAGTTAGTCATGTACTATTTTTAAGTGTCGTTTGCGCTATTCAAGTAAAACATTTGGAACCGTTTTGGATATTTTTTTAAAATAAATTCCCATTACTTCTTGCAAAAATGATGAGGAAACTCATACTTCTCAAAATGATTGAAGCAAACCTAGCAGCAAGCATCGCACACTTGGCAACACAGCAATAAGCTGCGAGTATTGCTTAGATATGTATACTTCGATTAAAACATTAAGTCGGTTGACACTTGCTTCGCTGTGATGCTATCATCCAATCGGAAGCTTAAACGTCACTGTAGTTCAAGCTCCTGATTGGATAATAGCATCACAGCTGATCAAGTGTCAATTGACTTGATGTTTTAATCGAAGTATACATGTCGTTTTCAAAGAAATGTCTCCTGAGTACAGCTATTCCGGTATAGCAAGTCTCTTCCGGTCTATTTAAATACAATGACCGTACACCTTTGCAAACATCAGTTTGTCTTAGCGTTTCGTTGTACTCACGCATGAATTTATTGTACTTAGAATTGTTTGACCAGAAGACACAAATAATGTAAATTTTGATTTAGCAAAGGTGAGTACACCATACAAACGTAAAAACATGTTTTACGTAAGACGGAGCAGTTTTTGCAAATGTAAATACGTATGCCCCTGTTTGTCTTCAGATATCTGAAAACTAAGGGCATTAGGAAAGTCTTGAAAGATGGACCCCGTAAAATAAATTTTAACTGTTCTCAAAAGTTTACTTAACTGACGTAGAGAGCCAAACTGGAAGTGTTTATTTAAGTTCGATTGCAAATAATTCAGGCAAGTATAAAACTATTCTATTCACTCTTACACGATATACTTTGTGTAATAATTTGTTTTGTCAAAAAACTGCAAATTACGTATACCGTTTGAATTAATTCTGTATTTCATGCTCAACACATTTTTCAGTAACAGAACTTTTCGTCTTATGGACACTGGAAGTTCTGGTAACAAATTTTCACATTTTTGCGAAGTAAATCTTAAAATAAATGTCATACATAACATTCGAATATTTACAGACGTTTAATCCATGAAAAATGCTTATTTTCAAAAGTGCTGACTTTTGTTTCACAAAATAAACCATGTAGAATGTCAGATTTTATCTTTGTTGATAGTAGAGGGGAATAGCAAACGACACATTGTTGCAGCAATACTTAACTCCTAAAAGTAAACGAGATTTTATGTATACTGCTGTTTTTAGTATTGCTGGTTGATTATTGTGAAATAAACGATATGTACATCAATAAGTCGAATTTGGATAGGTTGCTATTTATATGAATGTCGAAGGTGTATTTTTGGTTATGAAAAGTATTTTTCGATTTTAGAAATGCTATTAAGTCACAATTTACTTCATAACATCGCTATTTATACAATTTTAAGCGATCTTTAATTCTTTGATATGCTCAGGTTCGCCCAGAGAAAACTGTGTCAGATCGATGAGAAAAAATCATCTCAACGGTTTAGGACAGGTTTAGGGGCTGTCGACCGCAAATGGAGGATTTTTTCAATTAAGTTTCTATTTCTTTGCAAAATTAATTTAGAATGCGTGATCCACCTTTCGTAAAGCGAATGGGTTGTGAAGGGATTCACAGTGGGAAAAAACAAAGGGTTATTGATGTTCACAACAATTTCATAGGGAAGAATGCAGGAAAACAAGTGCTATGGATTTTGGATACCGTGTTACATTTATAGGTAATTATGCAATAAAAATATTCGATTCAATTGAGAGGGGATGTTATCGATATTACTCAGTGACACCAACCATAGCGACGCCACGAGGCTATTCTTTTTTATATTTCTTTTCTTTTACAGTTACATTCAGTACATCTGGGAATTGGAACTAGCAGAGACACACATCGACAAAGCTGATGAAGACTGTGTGGCAGATCTTCATGTAAGTTTTTATTTTAAAAAATTCGTATTTATTAAAAACTTTCAACAAAATTAAGAAATACCAAAACATACATAAAAATTACTAATATAATAAGAAATATAGAACTAACTAAAATATAGAATTATATAATAACCATTTAAAATTAGAACTACAATAACTAACAAGGCAATAAGAAATATAAAAACATAGATGTTTTAGATCTATAAAAATGATTACTAATTTCGTACACTAGCAGAAACAGAATGAAAACTAAGCAACCAATGGCCATAACGTGTCGATGTCTTTGATATGTATCCAAGACCCCCCCCCCAAAAAAAAGAGAAACAGTATTTCTTCAGAAAAGTGCAAATAACCGAAATATTGATCATACTACGCGTCACGTTCCGTAAAGAAGAATCGCCAAAATTGTCATTTTAAGGAACAATAATATTTCTATCAAGTTTTTGTTAATTATCTACTACTTTTTTTTTTTAATTTGTTGCGTCTTCTTCGACGCAACGCGTCTCCAAGCCCCTTGGGGGGGGGGGGTTGAGCGCTTTGCGCTTCTCGGAGTAATCCTCCTATTACTGCGCTTGAATATTTTATAAACATTTTCAATATTTTATAAACATGAATGAATTTTATTAACATTTTCTTATTTAATTTCTTGGTCCCGAGAAATAGTATGCTGGAATATAGTGTAAATAATAATAATAATAATAATAATAATAATAATAATAATAATAATAATAATAATGAGCTTGGCAATGATGTTTGACGAGATCTTTCAGATATATTTCTCTAACGACTCTCATTAAATAATAATGATTAGTTAAATATTAACGACTCTCATAAAAATTATAATGGTTACGTGTCCGTTATAAATCGATAAATCAGCCATAAGTTCTGTGGGTGGATCTAACCGCTTTTTGGGGGGGGGGGAGAGGTCATAGGTTTTTGTTAAATAATATTTGTTATTTTATTATATGATAACTTTATCTATACATTTTAGACATTTCTACATTTTTTCTTTATTTTCTTATTTTTATTTTTCTTGCACTTTTCCCAATTTTTACTCTATGTCCTTTGGGTGGCACCCCTCCCCTGGATCCGCCACTGTTAATTTCCCTCCACATCTTCACATCACACTTTTGGTAATGGAGAATACTGGGCGCATAGGCAGAAATAGACGTTTTGTTTCAATGTTCATGTCCCAGCCCAACCACCCTGTCCTTTCTCGCTCAGCTCGAAAGAATTCTGACCTTTGAGCCGCACGCCTGACAGTCATGAATTTTGAATGGGAAAACTCGCGGGTTCTGCGGTATAACTGTTAGCGTACCGGACTGTTGTACCCAAGTTTCGGGTTCAAACGCGATGGAAGCCGTGGGTTTTTAAGGGCGAAAAAATCCTTCGTGTACCTTCCTTCGAGAAGTAAAGCCGGCTGCCCATCGTGTAGATTTTCTGCATGTAAAAGTTCAAGCCTACAAGAAACCTCAGTGCTAAATTCAAAATCGTCTGTTTCGTCCTTTACCTTCTTTTTCCGCTAGATAGACTAGAAATTCCCGTGGTCAGACTGAAGAATGAGCCTGATGGCCCGAGTCTCGCCACGTAAAATAAGGCAGAATATTCTTGATTTGCAGCACTGCTTTGTACGGTCACGATCATGCGACATCTAGCGGCACGACACCAGAACTGAGAAACACGCCAAAAGTATTATATCGTGAAGACAGGCCTTGACGCGCCACGTTATAAAACCCGATTATACTGTGGGAGATGAGAGTTTGGTATTACGATCCTTTTGCACCCTCGAACGTTAAAGCCATCGACAGCACTATCGATCTTCTGCGCATGCTCAGTTTGAATTTCGCAAGACTTGTGCATCTGCGCACGCGCAGAAGATCGATAGGGCTTTAACGTTCGAGGGTGCACAAAATCTCTATTTATTTAGGCGGCGTCCCTACGTTACCATGGCGACGACATGCGCTGGGCCAATCTGATGTCAGTTACGTCATCCGTCGCCCCGCATTGCTCATGATTTGAATACATCACCACGTGTACGGCCGAAGACACGATTGCGTTACGAGCATGGAGCGCCTAGCTCCATCTTGAACCCGAATGAAACATAAACCCTGATAGATCGTAGGATTTCCGATCAAGCTTATCTTTTCAACCAGGAAACTCATTCCACTTCAATGCTTGGCGTCAGCTCAGTTCATTTGTTTCAGTTAAAGAGCATAGCAACTGTTTCTCACGGACATTGGTTTTCAAAGGTGTTTCCGAAGTAGTGAAAGAGCCAAAATACTTTCGTTTAAGTTCATTGCAATATCTCTACTGTGGTTTAAGGTTTTAATGTTACCTCAAAATCATTGCCACTTTAATGGAATTGAAAATATCTAGGCTCACATGAAGAGGTACGTAGGGGATAGAAACAAGACTTGCACGATTTCCGAGTTTCAGAAACGCGTTTAAGAAGCTATTCACCATATCACTTCTGACACCTGGAAAAATAGTTGAACCTACAGAAAGAATAACCAAAGAAGATGCTACTCTATAAATGTGGGTATGACGGAACACAATATTGAATATTTCGTAAATTCACTACGGGATTCCTCTGATTGGGATAACGAAGACAGTTCCACTAAAAACTGATTGTAAAAGTGACATAAGTAGTATCTGTTCAATGAAGAATTGAAATGTTTGTATCCCATCACATACGAAAAACGGCGAGTTTACTTTGAAAACTTCAAATGTATCTAAATTTTCTATTATGACACGGCATTTCTTTATTCCACTGATATAATTTCTCTATGTTGGACTATGTTTAGAAACGTTACAATGTGTAAATTAGAGAAGTGCTCAATATTTACAATGAATACAAGGTCGCAGTGTTGCGTCATGTCGAAGTGCCGTGAATAGATGTAGCGAAGGCGATACACATCGAACATTTGGCAACAGCGCACCATGTGCTCTGTAGCTATCAATACCAAAGTTCCATCTCCCAGAGTATAGTTTTGTGAAGTTGAGATAACTTCATAGCCCATGTGAGGGGGTGTTAATAGACGATAAGTGATATAATAGGTGACAGGATAGACGGAATATAGTAAAAATGCAAAAACAATGAGTTTCAAATTATTTTTGGAAAACGTATGTGTAAATGTACCTATTCTCATACTGCACCTCCTACTGGATTCTCAAACTGAGTGACACTACACAGGAGGCATCTGACGTCATGGGACAGCATGTCTCCAAAGAAGAGACCTCCCTTCATTAAATATTTGCTATTCAGGAGTTACGTTATGGAACAATTCTTTTGCTATTCTTGACGTGTAAAGAACTGTTGTACTTTGTATACGAATATAGTACACAATGTGAGAGCTACATTCCTGAACCCTCTTCTGCATTTGGGATAGAGTGTATCATGGAAATCGTGTTATAAGGGTATTTTATTTGTTACGAGTGGACCCGGCAATACTTCGCTATTTCAATGTATTACATTTAGGATTGGGCAGTATTTAAATACTTGTTTTAAATACATTTTATATTTGAATAACTGTATTTTTTAGTTTTTGGACATGCATTTTAGAGATGTATTTAAATACATTTTTAAAATACATGTCCAAAAAACTAAAAAATACAGTTATTCAAATATAACATGGATTTAAAACAAGTATTTAAATACTTCCCAACCCTGATTACATTTTACTGGTCACGTGATTGTTAATCACGTTTTACGCGATGCTCTGCAAAAATTTGAATAGAGGAAAGACCTTCTCGTGCGTGTGTTTGTTCGATGTCCTGGTTTGGACATGGTTAAGTAACCTATTGTTAAAACGTTCTCCCTCAAGTTCGCGCAAACATTCGCTATAACTGTCTTGGAGAAATTTGACTTACTTGTCCGAGATAACATTCAAGTAATAATTTCGGCCGATGTTTCACAATCGCAGGGTCAGAATATGTAGCGAAGTCGCGCTTGATACTTGAGGGTGCAGCGGGTTGCGTATAGATTCTGTTCAGGGGCGCTTGGTTCAGTATAAACGCATAAAATCAACGTGCGTCTATGCGACAGACATTAGCACATTTCCATTGTACTGTACCTATATTCTTCACGCAAGTGCAATGTTTTATCGCAATCATGAACGGTACGACAGTGCATAAAATACAAACAAACATTGATTTTTATATATTAGATTGAGCAGTGCGTGTTCCTTTTTGGAAAACAATTTCGTGTGATTTTATTCAGTAGCATTTTTGCTGCTGCAGACAGACCATTGGGAGTGCACAATTATTCACTTACAACGATTATGGGGAAAACCTTTCACACGACGCTCATTTTTTATTGCCAGATATTATTGACACAATTTTCAGTGGAAGCTACAGCAAACTCGGTGAAGAGCTGCATATGCTCACTTGTGTTTTCTATGGTCACATCATTAACACATTACATTTAACATGTCTACAGGCTTAAAAATCAAATATATTAATCCATCTCTAGATAGTTCACTGCACTGTAAAGTAATCTTTTGCCTGCATAGAGGCAATTGATCGTGACCAGTGCAATAATAAAGCAATGTGATTCAAGTCATCAATGTTTTATTGTTCACTTGAAATCGCTATGCAACATAAAATTACCTGTACAGTATCATCACCAGACATAGGATGTTTAGGGAAATGCCTATTTTTTTTTAGAGAACTTATTTAAAGGCTGATAATATACATCCACGAATCATGGCAAATGATGACATATGACGAAGTTTTATAATGCTTATTTTAGCATAAATGCCTATTTTTTTGCATAAATACCTTTTTTAGGACATTTTTTGCCTTTTATTTATTATATTTATATACAATGCTCAGACATCGGAAAATTGGCGATGATCCAACGTGACCATTCATTGCGAAACCTTCAATTCACGTCTTGAAATTTAAAATTACGAGAGAATTCTGAAAGTATACCAACTGATTTTTCTCCATTTCCCTATTTCATAAATACCAGCCATGATCTGAGAACATGAACGATTGACAATACACCGAGGGAACCGAAATTTTAAGTGGAAATAAATATAAATTCCCAGAAGGTTTCAGTATTGCTAGTGGTGGACTGCTAAAATATATGCCAGTCACTTCGTTCAGATATCCTTCTCCGCATTCAAACTGATTTTGTCTCCCAGTCGTCGCAAATTTGAAATTGTGATCCTTGAAAAGTGACTGGTAATATGTAAATATTACTGGTTACTGGAAACTATTAAGAATAAAATGAAGAGTTGTAAATATTAAATCTAGTTTTACATTAAAATTTACGAACTGGTTTTGTGCATTTAAGTTTACAAAATAATATATACAAAAATTACAATTTTTCCATTTTATTGTATATGTAACTCATGACAGTGCCTTTTTTTCTCCTTATTCTTGACATTTTCAGTGCCTTTTTAGGCGCCTAAAAGACGATTTTTTAGTGCCTAAACATCCGATGTCTAATCATCACTATGGATGCCTTGAATGCCTTCAAGTGACGGAACTAATTCTACGGTAGTCAGTCCATCTCTGAAACGGTCGGTATACATCATAAGTTAAAAACAAATTTTATAAACATTCCGATTTTTTACTGCAATAAAACAAGGTGAAAATGTATGAAAACTACGGAGAGGCGTGAAAAGCAATGGAGAAGGACAAGGGTGCGAGCGTTACATTACGACACACAGATCTTTTCACGCCTCCACAGCTTCCCGTAATAATAATTTACATTGCTTTTAGAACTATCTGTGAGAGATATATCACTGAGATAAATTGAATTCATAACAACATAGGCTATGAATTCAACTTATCAACGATCAGGGTCCATCAGAAAAAGTATCTCAATTTTTTTAACTGCGGGAAAAAATATTATAACACCTTTTTAATAATAATAATGTCTTTATTTCTGGCGAGGCTCAGGCCGTAAGGCCTGCACTTCCGCCTAACCAGGCTTTTTGGGGCAAGATCGCACAATAAACTGACGAATCAGACTCCTCTGCGAAAAGAATACACTTGCACGTACAGAAATATCGACATGCAATGACAGAAATTAAGTCGTATCATACATTGTTTGTTGTGACGTATATGTCACACGTCCTTGGAGGGTTAATTGTGATTTCAAATTGCTTCGGAAACCACTCTTATTGACTTGATCAATGGAAGTATTACAAAAAAGCCTGATTTTAAACAGATCCAGGAGTCAGTTCCTTTTACCAGCAATTTTGCTTTGAAATTTCTAGAATGCCTAGACGTACCTGGTATCAATTTGTAATATATTACAAGTTAAAGGTTTGTAAGACTATTTCTAAATATTCACTTCAAGGTTAACATGTCCATGTAAACATGTAATAGTTCTTTTTTTGCTATTAAAATGCTATCTACCACATGTTACCTACAAATATATCTCTTCTTTTCGAAACACTATTTCATTTTTATGTATGTTAATTCCACAATTCCTTTCTACATGTACTTTTAACTCAATCATATTTTTTTATATTAATAATACAAATTATGAAAGTTCTTTGATGAAATAAAGATAACCAATCGGAAAAGTTGTGCAAGCAGATCAGCCTGCAGATTGTGGATCAGACAAACCCATGGAAGGTTGTGGCATCATTTTGAAAAATTGTAAATTCCCATTAACAACGCAGGATTTTAGTACTAGTGCATAGAAAATGAACAAAATGCATATAGTCCCAATGAAATAACTATCAGGCCTTTACTTTCCGCACGTTGGGCATAATTGATTCCATTGCCTGACCACAGAGTTCCCTGCTTCTCTAGTCATATTTTCCTTTCAACCTTCACACGCTATGGACAGCTATTCCATTTTTGACACTACAATGCATGCGTTTCATTCATTCCTATGTACTGGTACTAAAATTCTACTTTGAAAGAAAGAACTACAAGGTTAACATATAATTAATATTAGTTTCTAACACATTCAAACAAATATTTGAAGTAATATTTCCCTGCCTAAATGCATTCAAAAACTTGTTTTTTTTTAGGTCACAATGTTCCAAGGAGCAGGAATTGAAGGGGCGGCAACTTGTGTGGCTCGAGTAGCATCTCGCATTATCAGCCAACGTGAAATACCCCTTGGCAATTATATTGATGCCTTTGTAGGAACAGCAATGGTCATTGCAGGTAAGAGACCAGAACTGTACAATGAATCTATATAATGTTAAACGAGTGGTGCTACAGAATGGCACAGACATTTTCGTATTAGTTTTCTATTTTCTTTGGCCTGAGCTGGCAATTCGGATTTGCCACATCCCTCAGTTACCGTCTACCGCCGCCCAAAGTACATTTTTTTGAAATGTTCTCGACTTTTCGGTGTCCTATTGGCAGAAGCTAAATATTACTTTAAGAATATTAAAGAAGAGTAAAGCGTCGTCCTGCACGGCAATTTTCATTGACAAATTTGGAGTCGTTTTTAAGAAAATGGCGTTTAAGCTTTACTGTAATTGCGAAATTTGAAGCTCGTTTTCATAGAAAATTTTTTGAGTTTTCGAAAAACTTTAGAAGAAATCACTTGAAGCAGTTTCACTCACAAATGCAATAGTGTTTACATATTGCAGAAAATATGAATATTAACTATGTGAAAAACATTTCAAAAAAATTACATTTGTATAATTAAAAAAACCAAAGAATAAGTCAAAGTGAGCTTTATGTCATATTAAATAGTGCAATTAGCAATATCCGTTGGAAAAGTTTGAAGATAAAATTTGGAGCCATTTTTGAGAAAATGGCGTTTGCGAGGCGGCGTTTGAGCGTTTCTGAAAATGCTGAATTTAAAGTTCATTTTCACAGAAATCTCTTGGATTGTTTAGAAACTTTAAATGACATTATTTAAAATACATGCACACATAAATACATTAATGTAAACAAATCGCCGCTAATGTAAATAGTAATGATGAGAGACAAGACGAAAATATAACAATTTTGTGATTTTTTTTAAAAAATGGCATGTCACCTTATACAGCACATTTAGTACTATCTCTACCGAACTTTTAAAGAAAAATTTGGAACTGATTTTTGAGGAAGTCTTGTTATTATTTTTTAATATTGCGCGAAAACTACTAGTTTTGAGAAAATGCACATGAACTTAATGAAAGAATTAAACATGGAGAACAAATCTTACTTGAAAGAAAAAAAAATTGTAGTTACAGGGCGACGCGGGAAAAAATCAAACTTTTGAAATTTTCGAAAATTCAGAGTAAGTAGTGAAACGGGCCATCTTTCGAAAAATTTAAAGAAAAAAAATTGGAGCCGTTTTTGAGAAAATTCTGAAATGTCCCTGTAGCTTCATGTCAAGTACCTCCAAATTTTAAAAGGAAAATGTTCAAAACCGCAGCGCCTCGAGTGGAGCCAGATCGACCCGGGAATTTTGGAAAACTTCCTACGTATGGTTTAGGCGCTAGTGGTGTACAAGACGGACTGAAGTTTTGAAAAAATCACTATTTCGGTATCTGGGGACCCGAAAACGTGTTTCCGTTGAAATCGTGAAATCGATTTTCCCCAGCATTACATAACTTTTTTTCTATACTACGTATAGAACTACTTAGTCCGTGTATACGTACGTATACGAGAAAGAAAAAAAACAACATAGAAATAGACTGGACTACATACTCTTATCACTATTATTTTTACTTCCACTAATTCATAGTATTTTTAAAAGTTAATCTTAAAACATATTTTTTCTTCTTAAAAAGTGTAAGCTATGCCACTATTAAAAATAATTTTGAAACATTCAGTCACACATTGAAAAATTCATTTCTTGAAGAAAGCTAGCCCCTTATTGCAATCTGCACCTACATATGAAAAACAAGTTGTGCCTATTCAGAACATCAATTCCAATTTGTTATGATCATCTCTTATCACAGCAGTTCCTTGGAGCTAGTCTTGCACTGTGGGGTGAATGTTGCAAGCTTGACTTTATTTCTGCCAAAGCCATTTTCAATTTCAGTTAAAATACCTTCAGAATTTTAAATAAGCTTATAAGCTGGAAATATTACATAATGTTGCAGATTAAAATTTAAATGCTACATATAAGAAGAAATTAATTTAAAAGGATAAAATTGTTTTTAAGGAAAATTCTACAAACAGAGCAGAGCATTACCCTTACGGTAAAAGTTGTACACTTACCGCAAGTAGCAAATAGACTTTCATAACCTTCTTAAATACATCAATATTAAATAATTCTATAATTCCTAAACAATCATGGTTAAAATTAAAAAGCAACTCAAAAAAGAAGGCTGATCATACATGTATGTAAAACATAATTTTGGGTCAATGGCAGACATTTTTTAACCATCTAGCGTATTCATTATCCCAATATTTCACACTGATGGCACATTTAGAAATTAATTTTCTTATATGAAACTACTGAATTATCAGCATGGGCATCAATATGGACACAATGGCAGCAGTAGTAGAAGAGTAATAGCTAGTATTCAGCTTGTGTAAGAGTAACGAGTTGACTAATATTTCGAAATTGTTGGCTATGATAGTAGTGTTGGGATGCAATGCACTTCTTTGATATAAAAATGCTTGAAGGGAAATCTCACATCGCTCCACAACTTCAGAAGCTTCTTCATATTTATTTCTGATGTACAGTCCTTTTGTTTAATGAAGGGCAACAACACTGTGCATCAAGCTTTAATTTCAGTCTAAATGATATTTAAATTATAAATATAAGTGATATTGTGATTATTTGAAAGTGTCTTTTAATTAAATAATATTAGAATATAACTACTGGATGCAAGTATTTGAAAATATTGGAGATGTCTCCACCACAGACACCCATGATTACAACTACCCAATTCTCCCTTAGATAGAAAACAAAAAGGGTCTTAAAAAAGGCAGATTACAGAAAATGTCCATTGAAGAAAATTGAGTCAAGAAATTAACACCAAAATTAAATTAAACATTCAGAATTTATTTGAAGACATCAATGCAATCTTTGTTTCTGTTGTTTCTAAGGGTTTTAATCAAGTATTTCATTATACAAGTTGAGCACGAAAGCTGCATCTTCTGAATTGCACTTGAGTACAATCATTAACTAAAGTAGTAGGGCAACAACCCATAGAATTGTTTTTACCTAATAATTTAACAAAGGATATCACAACATTACTCTTATGGCTTAAATACTAGTACCATGCTTACCAATGGTAGAAAACTGTCCATTTATAACATTCTTAAGTAATTTTATATATTGTTCATTTAAATACAAATTCTAAATAATGTATACAAACATAAGTAATTTGTACTCTGTTGCAGCTTTTGACCTGACTGGTGGATACTTAAATCCTGTCTTAGCGTCATCTTTGAAATACGACTGTGAAGGTAACACATTTGAAGAACATGTTATTGTTTACTGGGTTGGAGCTACCTTAGGAGCCATTGCATCCATCTACTTGGCCAACCACCCAACCATTCAGAAACTCCTGGGCAAACCTAAGGCTGACTGAATGGAGACATTAACACATTCTACATTTCCAACTTGCAATTCTACATCAAAGCCCAGACACAAATTTGTTTAGGTCATGTTCAACTCAAAGTTTTCTGTACTTATAATCTTATGTTCCTGTATGTGCTACAGACCAGTTCCCATCCAACCTTCTATTACATCAACAACGTACCCTACCATTTCCTATCATACAACTTGATTTTTAGTTTTTAAATATTACATTAACTGGGCATCAAAGAAGACACTAGCTTAATTGAGTTCTAGTAGGTACTCTGCCCAAAATACCTGTGATCAAGTTCCAGATGAACTACATGCTAGCACTGCCATCTTTTAAGTGAGCCTACAGAAATGCTTCCCTCAAGTGCTTGTGCAGTGCCTTTTAAAGCAATTTTACTATTTTCACAATATTACAATGTGTAACGATACCAAATATGTGCTCCATGCATGAATTTCAATAATGACTCTCATGCAATTCAAGATGAAGACTGACATAAACAAAATTGAATAAGCATTAGTGTTTCATAATTGTCTGCTCTGCACTGCACACTGCATTGTAACAAATACGAAAGTAAATTGCTACTAAGATTGGTCGTAAGAATTAAATTTTGAAATTATAAACTACCAAACAAGAAATAGGACATGGGACCATAAGACACAAATATAGTTGTATGTCCATTTCAAAACATTTCCTTTGTGTGGATATCGCTCACGCTGACTTAATGTTTTCATCACCAAAGTGTATGTGTGCATTTATGCAACAGTTGTTGAATGCTGAAAAAGAAAGGTTCTTTCTTTTATCAAGAAGTGCCTGAAACACTGACCAACAACTAGTGTGCCCAAGGCCTTCAATTCAATTTTGTATTGAAACCAATAGTATATAAAACTCTTTAATATTCTAGTCATGTTGCTGTAAGTTAATTTGTTAATCATGGAAAAATTTTGTAAATGTTGAAGATTACTGTTGCAGTTGTAGCTTATCAGGTCACCCATAAATGTAATAAAAATTATTTGAAATTGTATGGATCTTTGAAGATTTCAAATTAACCTCAATTTAAACCCTCTAATAATATTATTTAATCACAATGGCAACCATAAGCTGCTAGTTCACAAAAAACACAGTCCAGCTGTCATCCACAGGTAAAAGGCAATTAACAATTCTCGATGATAAAAGCACTCCTCATACACATTTCCTAAGGAACAATGAGTTAAATTAACTTTCAAATGGATTACAGATAAATCATAGCAGGTAATGTAATGAAACACACTTGGAAAATGATAGCTTTTCTGAAGATTATCACATACAATAAATTAAAAGTCCAATAAAAAAAACTCACTTTGAAGATTTATTCCAGGTACAGGCTGCATGATCACAAACTATAAAGAATAAGTTTCCCTGATTGACATTTCTTAGGTGGATCTTCCATGATCACTATTGCATATCAACTAATAAGAGAAATCGTATGTGGCTAGCTCTAAAGTCACAAAGGGTAAACACATTTTCAAAATTTTATTATTGTTTTACTTACTCCATGCTCAGCAACTTGCAGTGGATACTGCAGAAAAGAATTGTACCACACAATTCTTTCCTCAGACATCAACATTTTTTTATAGAACGTTTTCCTTTTCAATTTTAAATGCACCCTGGCAGAACTTCATATGAACATCTCAAAAACAAAAATTACAATCTACCACAGTCAACCATAGAAGGCATAAATGTGGAATGCAAATGATTGAAACAGTATGTATCATTCAGAAACAGAACAAGAAATAAAACAATAGAAACACAGCTACTTGGAGAAAATCCAGGAGCCTTTCCTTTATTATTTTAACAAAAAAAAAAAAAAATACACCTTTAAATAATAATAAAAGATCATGTTCTAGTTCAAACATACAGCTTGCATATTTGATTGCTCATAGAACCCTAAGTCTACAATAGCACATACTTTTTCACATGTGCAAATTGCAGTTTTTGAAATTACAATAAATAAAAAAAAACCCACCCTGCATCATTTTACAAGCATACTTTCCTCTCTTCTCAGGAGGGGAGAGGAAGAAAAGAAAAAAAAGCAGCAGCCTTTAAAAAAAATTGAAAATGCCCTTGAGGTTTCGTGTAAAATACTCCAAAATCAAAATATTAGTTTCAAACTCAAGGCCACAAAACCAACCTGATCGATCAAGGATACATCAATTTTGGCAAAAATACTGCATATAATTTAGCTACTAGCATTCTTTACAGATCGACCAATATTTTGGTACCAAGGACCAACAAAACATTGGTTCTAACTACATAGCATGTTAGAGGAAATATATATATATATAGGAACAAGAATTATCCACTTTTGGAATCAGACCCCCCTAAAAAGTAATTTTTCTCATGAAAAAAAAAAACGCTGTTTTTTGCTGCAACATTACAATATTTTCTCTATACTAGAAGATGAGAAAGTAAAACTATAACTGTGAAGTTGTCAGAGAAAAATGGAGTGCAATATCCTCTTCAAGGTCAACAACAAACTAAGCAGCTATGTTATTGCAGGAAAAACAGAAATAGACTGCTACAAGCAGTCGGAAAACTGGCACTGGAAAGGTTACGTGGCCTAATATAAGAAAGATGAGAACACATCAACAATGTCTTCAAACATGATAGAAAAAGCAAGGCTGACAGCTAGAGGTTTTTGACTTAGAAATTAGACTGTACTGTTTAGCGTTCTATGCAATTCTGTGTAGAGAGATTTATTCTTCTACATTTTTATGTGAAATCCAACTCTTGGACCTTTTCCAGGCCTTTGATGTGATTCAGTATATTATAATAATTAAGAATTATATACTAATGTGTAATTTCTTGAATTCTTCTCAATCCTCTTCAATCCAACTCTTCTTTTAGGCTTTAGATATGATTCTAATATTAATATATTACAATAATAGTGTTCAAGAATTATTCACTAAGGTGCAATTTCTCAGCATCCAAAGCAAATCTGTAAACAACAGCTTTGAGAGTATGTTTTCCTTTCTTTGTAGTAGCATATACAATTTAAATCCCTAATTTATTCCTTGCTCCTTCAACACTGGAAGCATTAACATTAACCTCTAACACCAACAGGTATTGAGGGAGTGAAAGTAAAGAGATTTATTAAAATTGTCACCAAGAATGATTAATTTATTCATTGTCACATCTGTACATTTGTGATGAACAAATGTCACAACTTACAACCAAATACATTGTTTACTGCGAGTATATTACAACCCACAAAAAAATGGGGCAGACTTGTAGTTGTCAAAACTTGCACAACAAAATATTAACCCTTGATACTAAAAAAGCAAAGCAGGAATGGAGTACAATATACAGTTATTCATAGGCTTATACATGTTTATACAGAATGATGCGATCATCCAACATTTGGACTGAGGGGAAGGAGGAGATTTGACAGTTTGAACTTTCTGGTTGTGCTTCCTTAGGTTAATAGCTTGAACTAATTCTCCATTCTTATCTAGACATTCTTCCCTTAAAATGTTTAGGCAACAAGTTCTCACAAAAAGAGTATTGGGTATTAGCTCTTTAACTCCTTGTAATTAATAGGTACTACATGAAGAAATGAAGTAGTGTTTGACTTCTTTCCCTCAACTTCTCTAAAAATTGGAGTTCTAGAGAGAAACAAAGTACCTCCAAGAAACATGCCTCCCTTCTAATTTTTAGATAAGAAGTGATTAAGACAGGCCATTCAAGAAGGTTCACAACATAAACATTCAGTTGCATGCAACTTTTCCCCTTTTGGTGTTATAACTCGATTGAGCAAAATATGGGAATGGGGTTCATATCAAAGAAAGTAAATTCAAACATTATGCCACAGCCACACAAACCACTTGTTGAATGTTCAGCAAGGTCAATACAGTCTCTTCTTTAACAGTAATACTAGTTCTTTTACCTTTTAACTAATTCACAAACCAGTCACATAGCATTTAAACCAAATCATACCAAGTTAATAGAAAGTTCACAAAATGTGACTTATTGCACAAGGCTATTGGCAAAGCTTTCAAGCTACACCAAGTCTAGTCACCGGCAGATTGGTTCACTAAAGCACATGAAATTATATTCCCCCCCCCATATTGGCATCCAAGTGAAATAGGCAATGAACTACAATAGAGGATCTGGCATTGAATTTCAACAAGTAACATTAAGGTATCAATGCTGAATATCCACACTTCAAAAACTTTATTATGGAATGAGCTTTTAAAAAGCTCATTTATCAATTACATCAATTTTTATTACCCCTTAACCTCTTGACCAACTTAAAAAAAAAATTTTTTTCACGCCTACTACCAGTAACAATGGATAATATCGTTAATACATGGCTGACATCAAACCATAAATTTCACATTGAACATTCTGAAGTCACAACAGAACTACACCAACAAAACACAGTAGGAGTAGCCACAGTTAAAAATTCTTTAAACAGCACACTTTTCATTATCCTGAGAAACAAAATGTATTCTTGACCTGAAAAAATGTGTTCTTAACATGCTATATGCCTGAGGTAACAATGGGAAATCTAATGGAAGTTTTGAAAGTTAGTGATGCCATACATGTGTAATTAATGCATAAATTAAACAGTCATGAATGAAACGGGACATAACCAGTCTAGTTCTGCTAGTCTATTGGAGCACAGTAGGAACAGTAACAGATTGGTAGCAAAGAGCTTGCAGACGACTTTTTGTTATACGTGATCTGGACTTCCTTTTCAGACAGTTAAAGTCTGAGCAGCAAAAATGACTAGCTCTTAAGATTTAATAACCACAGATCAGGACGGCAAGGGTAAATTTCAGTCATTGTCTGTTAACCCCCTTGTTACACTTGTCAGGCAATTGAAAGTGAAAATTCTTTGCTACCACCTTCACAAACAATAATTTGCATAAAAAATAAAAGTGAATTATAAAACCATATCCTAAAGCACTAGCAAAGCTAATAGTGCGTAAACTGAATTACTCTTTCCTAAATAAAAACCTATCAGCCCTCAAAGATTGGTAACAAAATTCTCCTAAGTAAGAATGTTCTCTGGTGCTTGATGTTATTGTTACATGATCTGAACACAGCAGTCCTCAAAGATGTCATTTGCTAAGAAATGTGGTACATTTAAACACACGTGGCCTGTGATATGTAACCATGAAATTGTACCTTGTTAGTCTTATTGCCTCTAACTCATGCTAATTTAGTTTTTAAATGTGCTGACAGCTACTTCATATTGATAATGTAAAATATGCTCTTATTTAAAATAATTTGATTAATGCTACGACAAAGGCATTCCACTGATACTATGAGTAAATACGATTATTTGACACCCTAGAGAAACATCCCTGAATGGTTTAAAAATTAAATTAATCTTGCACAAATGACAGGCTGATATGAAAAATGAGTACTTCAACTACTTAAAGAGCTAAAACTGAATCATAGAGCAATACATATTTAAAAGAAGTTATTGGCATAATTCATCCATTACACATTTATTATTTCCAGTTCAACACCTCTTACAACTGACAAAACAAAACTGACGAAACAATATTGAGATATGCATAATACAATGTCGAAAAATTTCACCAAAATTTCTCTCACTGACCCCCTAAACCCTTTAATTACTTTATATAATGTTTTTTGTACAGAATATGATGTACTACAGGCATCAGGAGAGATTGAACTGAACAATTTTTAACAAATTCTCAAAAAACCAACCCCCCTCTATCTGCAAAGGAAATTACAAAATAAAAATTCCTTGTGTGCCCTTCACCATTCCCAATTGAATTATAATTTACACATCTTTTATTAATCACAAGGGAAGTGGGAGATAAAGCAATGGACAACTACCAGCCCCCCACAACACAAGTGACAATATCAAGTGTACGACAGGCTGGCAGCATTAAGTCTATGTTTTTCCTTTTCAAAAAATTCTTTAACGAAAGTTTCATGTCCCTTGCAGGATAAAGAGAGCAAAGAAATCAAATTAATATCAAACAATACTTTCATATTATGTCTGGGCTTTTATTTGCAACATATATAGAAAACAAACAAGCTTTACTTGAGAAATATGGTGGTCCAATTTTTAAACTGGCAGCTATGGTACATTTGCTCTTAAATTTTTTGGAACAGATTTTCATTATTGATTTTGGCGAATGGGACATTGACGAGACCTCACCCAGCAACAAATGCCCTGTTGTGGTAGTACACATAGCATCAACCATTTCTTCATTAACACATCCTCCACCCCACAGCAAGCTACAATTATTTGTCCAGAGCTGTGTTGGTTTTGATGGCAATCACACATTCTTCTCCACAAGACTTGAGAACAGTGCACTGCAAACAAGAACACACCAAATAAGTACATTTCAAATAATTCTTATAACACAAACTTTGCTTTAATATAAATGAAACGATTAAATTCGAACTATCCTAAGATGCTAAACTATCCTTAATATTCTGAAGATGATTAATCAAAACCGTCCAGAGTACAACTCAAAGCTTATTCATCTTTTTACTATTTGAACAGTACACAAAATCTATGTAGGTAGAAGCACAAAACTAAGATATGAAATACCAAAAAGTAACTTGCAATAGCATAATTATTTAAACTACTTTTTATATCTCCTATTATTCTGCTTGCATTTACTGCACACCCAGGTGTCCAAAAGAAAAAGAACAATCCAACTGGACACGAGCCAATACCATCTACAAGATTTATATATCACTCAATCTTTTGAGTTTGTAATACTTCCCATATCGATAATGATCTATATCAATACATAGAACAAATGTTTGTACTGAAAAGATGAAACCACCATTACACTTAGTCATTTTCATGACAAGCCACTTCAATAGATAAAGAGTTCATTGGAGAGGACTACTATTGAGGTTTGCTTTACTACTCTTTATTGCCTCCCAAATATCAACTGCACACATCAGTGTTCAAAAGTAAAACCACAATGTAAGGTGCATAAGACCTTGGACTTCATTAATGACTTCAAACAGCTCTAAAAATTTTAGAGTAAGAAGGGGCCAAATTCTGTTTATATTCTTATACCTCTACCTCTGTTCCTAATAGGAAATTTTAATTCAGTTACTTCACATGAAGTAGTAAACAATTAGCCAACATTTCAAATTTTTTAAAATATAGTTTATATTTCATGCAGCTACTTAAAATTTAATATTATACCATTAGCCAATTTCCAGTTAAATGTAGATTGTCATATTTCAACCTTATCTAATGCCATTTCAAAAGCCTATGTAATATTTAATGCAAGAGCAGGTGTCCACGAGGCTGCAATGTGATGGAGTGTAAGTCCAAGTGGTTGCTTTACGAGCATTAAAAATGCACCAGCTGAATTTCATTGTTAGGTGGCGACTCTTTCTTGATGTGAATTTTCATTTACCTCCATACAAAAACACAAGCACTACCAGTGTCTGGTATGAAACATAATGTAATTATTTAAAATTAGTAAATTATCATCAGTAAATTTTAAATTAAAATATGCTTCATTTGAATGGAATTTAATGTCAATTGAAGTGTCTGATATTTTTATCGCATGAGCAGGTGTCCACAAGAAAGATAGCAATCTAATGGAGCATAAGCCCAGGCAGTTACTCTACGAGCATTAAAAAAGCACCAACTAACATTCCCAGTTAGGTGGCGACTCTTACTCCATGTTAATTCTTATTGTACCTGCACACAAATGATACTCTTCAAGATGTCTCTAATCAATGCAATTACTTAAAAAATATAATAGCATTAGAATATTTCAAGTTAATGCAGATTCCTGTCGTTTCAATTCTATTTAATGCCAACTAAAGAGCCCGTGAAATATTTATCGCATGAGCAGGTGTCCACAAGAAAGATAGCAATCTCATGGAGCATAAGCCCAGGCAGTTACTCTACGAGCATTAAAAAAGCACCAACTAACATTCCCAGTTAGGTGGCGACTCTTACTCGATGTTCATTCTCATTGTACCTCCACACAAATTGAATTGAATTGAATTTGCCTTTTACGTGGCGAGACTCAGGCCATTAGGCCTGCTCTTCCGCCTGACCAAACAAATTCCGCTACGCTCCTTTCACCAACCATGGGAGAAACAAGCTATTACTTGGGCGACAAAACAGGCGATTTTGAATTTAGCTCAGAGGCGTCATTTAGGCTTGAGGATCTTTTACATGCAGTAAATCTACTAACATGGGCCAGCCGGCTTTACTTCCCCTCCGAAGGAAGGCGTACGAAGGATTCTTTCGCCCATAAAAATCCATGGCTTCGATCGGGTTCGAACCCGCAAACTTGGGTATAACAGTCCGATACGCTAACCGTTATACCATCGCCGCCGCTAAATGGTTCTCTTCAAGATGTCTCTAATCAATGCAATTACTTAAAAAGTATAATAGCATTAGAATATTTCAAGTTAATGCAGATTCCTGTCGTTTCAATTCTATTTAATGCCAATTAAAGAGTCCATGAAATATTTATCGCATGAGCAGGTGTCCACAAGAAAGATAGCAATCTAATGGAGCATAAGCCCAGGCAGTTACTCTACGAGCATTAAAAAAGCACCAACTAACATTCCCAGTTAGGTGGCGACTCTTACTCGATGTTAATTCTTATTATACCTGCACACAAATGATACTCTTCAAGATGTCTCTAATCAATGCAATTACTTAAAAAATATAATAGCATTAGAATATTTCAAGTTAATGCAGATTCCTGTCGTTTCAATTCTATTTAATGCCAATTAAAGAGCCCATGAAATATTTATCGCATGAGCAGGTGTCCACAAGAAAGATAGCAATCTAATGGAGCATAAGCCCAGGCAGTTACTCTACGAGCATTAAAAAAGCACCAACTAATATTCCCAGTTAGGTGGCGACTCTTACTCGATGTTCATTCTCATTGTACCTGCACACAAATGATACTCTTCAAGATGTCTCTAATCAATGCAATTACTTAAAAAATATAATAGCATTAGAATATTTCAAGTTAATGCAGATTCCTGTCGTTTCAATTCTATTTAATGCCAATTAAAGAGCCCATGAAATATTTATCGCATGAGCAGGTGTCCACAAGAAAGATAGCAATCTAATGGAGCATAAGCCCAGGCAGTTACTCTACGAGCATTAAAAAAGCACCAACTAATATTCCCAGTTAGGTGGCGACTCTTACTCGATGTTCATTCTCATTGTACCTCCACACAAATGGTACTCTTCAAGATGTCTCTGGTCAATGCAATTACTTAAAAAGTATAATAGCATTAGAATATTTCAAGTTAATGCATATTCCTGTCATTTCAATTCTATTTAATGCCAATTAAAGAGTCCATGAAATATTTATCGCATGAGCAGGTGTCCACAAGAAAGATAACAATCTAATAGAACATTAGGCCAGGTAGTTGCTTTACAAGCATTAAAAAGCACCCCCTAACTTGCCGAGTTAGATGGCGACTCTTTCTTGATGCGATTTTCCGTTAACCTCTACTCAAATACAACTGCACTAGCAGTTTCTGAAATTAAATGCAATGCAATAATTTAAAATATTGTAAAATACCATCAGTAAATTTTAAATTACGATGTGCTTTTTTGAATAAAGTTTAATGTCCATTAATCTCTAAACAAATTTGTATCACTAAACAAATAAAACTGCTTTTGCAGTTTCTATTCAGAAATGCAATGCTATTACTTAAAATACAGTATAACACTCTTAGTAATTTTAAAGTTAAATGCAGGTTCCTGCCTTATTTCAATATTATTTAAATCCGTTCAAGGGTCTATGAAATATTTATCGCATGAGCAGGTGTCAACAAGAAAGACAGCAATCTAATGGAGCATACGCCGAAGCGGTTGCTTTATGAGTATTAAAAAGCACCAGCAATCTTTCTGAGATAGGTGGTGACTCTTTCTCGACGTGAACCTCCACACAAACAACTGCCTTACCACTTCCTAGTCAGAAATACAATGCAATTATTTAAAACATAATAAAATATTAGCATGTTTTAAATTAAATGTCTTATTTGTTTTATTCATTGCCAATTTAAGTGTCTATGAAATATTTGTTAGCCGTAGTCCACAAACAAAAATCTATTTAAGCAGAAGGCCAAGCCGTTGCTTCTCGAGTATTGAAGAAGCACCAGTTAACTTACTCTGAAGTTAATTTTCTTTTAACTTCCACATTAACAATTGCATCCATGATTTGCAGTCCATTTAAAGTGAAACGTTACTTCAGTCAGCTCTTTATTTCTAGCCAATATTTGAAGTTAAATTAAGATTTTTCTTCAATTTCAACCCTACTGATTATCACTGAGCAACTCTGCCACACATCACAACAGCCAATGTCCCCAAGAGAGAGCAACCTAATGGAACGTAAGCCCATACAGTTTCCTCCTCCTAGGAATGATGTACCTTAAGACAGCATCTACCCATGCAACCCATCTACCTTAAGATTGCACTGTCTTCCGGGGCCAGAATTTGTATTATCTAGGCTGTACGCTCTGAGGAAGGCCACAACATGTTGGCCAAAACATGGGCAATCACTACCGAGACACGGCTCATCCCGGCTAGCCTACAGAATATAATCTACGTTAGGTAGCAAATCTGACCATGGTATTATCCCTATAATTTTAGTGAACTTCATATAATAATCGCTTTGGTAAGTAACCGCAAGATAGTAATACCATGAAATTTGTAAGATAACTAAGAAAATAGAAGAAAAATACCCCCCACTATTTCTAAGGTTTGTTTGAAAAATATTGAGTCTGTAGACAATATCTTTTTTTAAAGTAAACATCTTTCATGCTGTTCCAAATGGAAATATATTAGCACTTTCATGAACACCGACTTCATTCAACCCAGCATTTTATGTTCATAAGTAAATCTTATCTACCTTCTTAAAAATATGAACCAATCCATTCTCCCCAAGTATTAAAATATTTATTCCATTTATTTCAGTTAATATAGATAATATGCTCCATAAGTTAGCAAAACCAGGTTCCTAAAAATATTTTGACACTTGGGTGACGCTGAACAGAACGTTGCAATTAAGCAACTTTGACAGTTCTCCAAAAAGAAAATTTGCAATCCACTTTTAAAAAGAATGTTGGCATTTTCTCAACCCTGTCCACTAATTTCACTCTTTTAAATAAAAATTTATTCAAAAAGGTGTAAAAAGCAAATGGAATTTGAATGTATTTTGACCTTTTGCTACATTCAGAAATTGTCCAATTCTTACAAACTTAACATCTGCGAGCATTCTTATTGCCACTAAATATATAATCAATTTTTCACTGTCTCAATCTCTTCTCCATGCATTTTGTTTTGAAACATTTTCTGGTTCAAAGTGAAAGGCTGATGCCCTATTCTCTTAGTGGCCACATATTTGCATAGAAAACTATTACTGCTAAATAACAAAAAAATTGTGTGGTACATACAAAAGCTTGCCAAGGATCATCCTGATTTTCTTTTACAATGTTTGTCAAATTACTCCATCTAAGGCCGAACATTCATGCCTTCTTAGATACTCCTCCATTAACATAAAATAGTTTCAAATCATTTTTCCTCCCCTGTTGATATGCACTTCAAACTTTAAACCAAATCTCACAGGTCTCACATGCTTTAGTTAAGTCGCCCCAAGTATAAAACTACCTGATCATCTGAGTACTGATAAATTCTGGCTGAAGATGAGAAATTAGAAACTTCTTTAGTTCTCTTCAAAAAATAAGCTCAAATTTGCAAATTGGTATTCTTATCCAAGGTGTTATTGACCCAAAGGCTTAAATATCCTTTTATTTCTTCAAATTTGTTTTAAGGCTTTCTCCTTGCATAATTTGAATCTTCAGATAACCACACTGCTTCACATATGAAAGCATTACTGTGCCATGCCTTATTTGAGTGACCAAATAAATAAATAAACAATACTGAGATCAACATTTCCACCAACAGAACAATTCAGATAGCACTTTCTCCTTAACATCTCTCTTCTGAAATACTAGGCCCATAATGAACTGTTCATTGTACCTTGTAACAAAATTAGGCATAAGAATGTGCTTCTTAGCTGGCTACCCTCACTCAAATCTCCAAGCTCACAACTCAACTCTCTAATGTATAAACCCTTTCCTATGAATGAACAGTTTTTGCCTCGGAAATACAAAATTAATATACAGAAAATACTGTTGTAAATAGAAAATAGATTTTTTCAAATTATTAATCAAAAGCATAACAAACTTCACAGGTTCCTTTAACAATATTCACAAAATTTTCTGAATGGTTAAATTCATTGATTTCTTCAACTTGCAGCAATACATGTCAGAAGGAAAACTTAACAGGCAGCCAACATCAATAAAATTTTTTTTTAAAAAAATCCACAGCCTGATGGCCTGAAATGAACTGACCAACCTAGCTTTAAAAAAATCAAACAAGAGTAGAAAATATTCCAACACTGTCTTTACAATACAATTGAAGAGGGTGACTTCCTCTGTACTGAGATACAAATGGAGTATGCAGGAGAAAATTTGACAAAACCATTTTAAGATTACATAATGCACAAATTGGCACATCCCATAAAAGAGTTTGCAACCCTGTGCAACTTAAAATTACTCAACCATTTTGAAGTAATTATGGAATCTGATCTAATGGTTTCTTCAGAAGACTAGAAGCTTAACAGTCACAAGATCACAACAAAATCTACCCTTATCCCAAATTCTAATTCAAATATATTTAACAGAACAAGATTCTGCCAACTGTTCCTTTTATCTGCACTCACACAACTGACATGAATCATCTAGACTATTGCTTGAACAAACAAATTTTAAAAATTATACTCAATTGCAAGGGGATATAATATAACTAACACATGCAACTGACCTTACTTCAGTGAGGAACATTGCTAGAAATTCTACCAAGTCTGGTTAGGCAATGCTCATGTTAAGAATTCATTAAATATATTCGTACTACACCATCACTGCACAAAATTTTCATTACCAGCCATTTAAATTAGGCAACCAAATTCAATAACCCTTAACTCAATTTTCCATTAATACAAATTTTTAAAAGCATGAACTGATGAGCTTGATTCCCTTATCTTGGTCAAGATATCACTTAATATCATCAACGTCAACCTCATTATAGGCCAAATTATTCCTACTACCTCAATGATAATTATGATTAATTCAAAATGCCTTGAGGCACAATCCTAGCAAATCAAAACCTGAAAGAATTACTACACCCCATACATCTTAAAATGTAACTGAAATCTTTTTCTTTGTAAAAATGGATTACTGTAACCTAATTAAGCAATACTTTGACTACTTTGGAGAGGAGCCCATTATTGGTAGACTGTTTTCAAGGAAAAATTTGACACAATGGAATCATAAGTGTAATAATTTAATGATAGTTTTTCATTAAAATAATTGCATAGACAGTTAGGGTGACAAGTATCTTATAATGAGACTTAGCATAATGAAATTCACTGAATCGTTCACTCAATATCCCAGATATTCGTAATAATAGTCAGTAATAGGTTAAGAAATTACAGTAATAATGATTGTTCCCATATGTCACTTTACACGATTTAATTTTAGTTACAAGCACCTTTTGAAATTTGTCACACAAGATCCCTTAATGCTTGCCAACTCACCAGCAATTCTTTGCCAGCATCGAAGTCAGCACGAAGCTGCTGGCCAAGTTCTCCATCTGGAATCTTCAAATCCTCACGGAGATCACCATTATCAGCCATCAGACACAGGTAACCATCATCAGAAATGTCTGTCAACTAATACAAAAAATTCATGTAGTTCATACACAACCTACAGCCCATTGTAAAATAATATTACAATCATACCTGATAATCCTCACGTTTAACAAAAGGCACATCCATATTATGAGTTGAAGGACATATATCTTCATATTTCTTGGCATTGAAAATATCAATGCCCACAAGATGCACCTTAGCATGACCATGTTTGCCTGTTTTAGATGTGGACATTTCTACAATTTTACAAGGGCGAGACTGAAATAGAATTATCAAAGCATTTAATACCTTCCAGAGTGATTACCTAACTACAACTTCATTTAATGTAACTGAACACAAAGGACAAGGAGATCATAACAGCTTACTTTTCAAAGATGTGATGGAAGCCTTTACAAACTTCAACTATAATTTAAAACATACAGAAATCTCTTACCTTCAACATAACAAAACCATTTTTACGAAGAGCCGAGCATTGCATGGGAAAAGTAACAGAAGCGCCTGAGTCCCCAGTCTCAAAATGAGTATCCTCGATATCAGCCATAATGTTAGATTTGGTGTTACTTGGTTCTACACAAAAAAGAAAAGAAACAATTAAAAGTCAATACAAGTTTTAGATGCCATCCATCATGAACAAAGAAATTAATAACTTGATCTACAACGGGAAATCAGTTACACCTTTCTAAAACCAAACTAATATACAACAATAAATTAGACCTAACACATGGTGGACGTAGGTACTTTGAATCCTTTAACATATATGCGATCGTGTCCTACATATAAAAACAAATGAACGTGTAATGCAGTGCTAAATCCATATGGTCCGTATTTCCTTGACCTTTGCTTTCGACAGTCAAGTACCGAGAACATATTTTTCTTCTCATTTGGTCAAGCCACATCCTCAACTAAACTCGCAGCTAGCAATCAAAATAAATCTCATTCACGGGGACATTACAACTATACGGTACAGTCGCCATGTGGTACTAAAATTCTGGTAAATTTCAATACCTCGCAGCGCAGGCGGTAATAAACCTTAGGAATCAAATCTCACATTTGATCTGCAATACTCTGTCCTGATACTGCAACTGATACACCGGTAATACAAATGCCGAGATAACAACGGTGTGAGGGCATGGCAACACAGCCTGACCACAGTACTGTGCGCATCAACTACTGCAGTACACCCAACATACAACCGTTTCTGACGATTAACTGATGTTCGCACCTCAATCAAAGATATTTGGAGGTAAATACTTCACTGAGAATAAAATAAATGAGGAAATAAAAGCCAACATGGCGGGAAACGCTATCGGAACGTGCAGTGTCAAAGAAACCGCAGATTCCTATGCATCGTATCTCAGTTATTTCAAAATACAATTCTCAATCCTTAATACAATACCGCATTCGCCTTAACGACAAGTTATTCACAATTAAATTAACACAATAGACTAACATAATGGGCAAATATACACAGAATTTCGCCGACCTAGTGCAATACTCACATGTGACCAAAATGGGTACTCCGAACAGATCTACGGCGCATGCGCACCACGTTTCTGGGTTCAATTGCTTCTTAGAGGGGTTCTACCAATCGACGGAAGGGATTACCAAATGGCGCAAAGTGTAGAACAAACGAGAAACGACAACCGTCAATTGATATGCGTCTATTGCTATTTAGTAATAACAACGATAAGAAATTAATATTATGGCTAATATATGTAGGGTATAATATTTTTATAATTTTTTAAAGATATAATTCATTTACGTGAGCAAAAATATTGGCCCGAAGGCAATTCTGAAATGTCTAATGAGGAGTCGTCGTCATGATTCGATGGAAACGGATACTAGCTGTACTCGAGCTTCTCCGCGATGAAATGAGTTCTAAACCCACTACTGCGAGGTTCATGAATATTTGAACGCCTCCGTGTGTTATTTACACTCTTATATATTTCCCTCAGTGTTATCATACATCGTCGTCTGTTATTTCAATGCTAAATCTTTTTTTTCGACACGTGCCGTTGACTATTCAAAACGCAATGATTAAGTTATTTTCCATTTCTTTTATAATAAAAATACTCACTTGGATAATCGTAAATCTATGAACCACCAATGGGTCTGGTTATTTGCTCATATTTTGTACATCTTGCTGCAGATTAAACAACAAATAGAATAATGAAAAGTACAATGTTTGATGTGGCAAATCGAGACATTTATTTACAAATAATGAAAAAATGAAGGGGCAAACATTCTTTGCATAACAACTGATGGAAACATCTGATATAACATGCACAAATTCAACACTTTTTAAGTCACTTTTCATAGAACACAACCTTGTGTAGAACACATTTTAAATATAAAACTTTTCCATGATTATCTCTGATAACTCTAAAATATGCATAACAATTGTTACATGTTATTTCAAGCCAATCCCTTTAGTTTGAATTCCTAATAACACACCAAATGAATTCACTGCTTTATGTACATATATAGATCATTAGAAACTTGGAAATAAATTACCACTGGAAAAATGTTACAGCTTACACTCATATTGGAAACAAAAAAAGGGGGAGGGGGTTGAAAAATGTCACTGTAGTTGGTGCCTATCACAGCAGATCTTATCTAATAATCTAAAGCTGATGCAAAAATATAAAACCTATAAAATAGTACTTCAAACTCATATTTTATGAGGAAACATGAAGCAAATATTTCAAGAGTACATAAATAAATATCACACAGTATATGTCATTACATTCAAACTTCTTGCCAAGTTACATAAACATTCTTCAAAGTGCCAGTTGAAATTTATTATAAAAGCATTTAAAAATTAATGTACAACTTATAATTCCTATTGATCAGTACTGACATCAATTTTTAACTACCAGCATTCGTCTCGCACATTTCATGCCAACTAGTTGAGCGTACTGCACAGTTTCAACCACATCACTTGGATCTCGGTTAATTGCTCTATAAATCGAATAAGGCATTGCCCTGCCTCGATACAACACCAAAATCTGGAAGAAAATACAATTTTTAGTCACAATATACACATCATAATTACTTGCATCTCAAAAAGTAATGATAAACAATTAGGAGAAACTGAGAACTTGTGGTTGGAACTCTTAGGCAATTAAGAAACTTGTTCTTTTACAATAAAATAATTGAATCAACTATGAAACAGAAATTACAGAAGAAAAAAAATACTGGAAATAAATAAAAGGAATATGTGAATTTGAGACCTACATTTTTGTTTTGCTTAATTCTTTGTTTTTAATTTACAAATGAATCATTATACTTTTGATATGACCCCCCCACACACACACCTTTTAATATACTTACTTCGTTTACTACCACTTCTCCATCAGAATCGACTATAGAAGTATCCTCTTCAAAGCGGCAGTAGCGGTTTTGATCTAATTTACATTTACATTCAACAACTGGATGCCAAGTATATGTCTCTGGGCACAACAAATAAGATGGCGTGTATGCTGCTTTATAGCGCATTTTAGGGCAAGTGTGAATATAGAAGCCCATGTAGTAATATTCCAATGCAGATGCATGTTGGTGAAGTGATCGTACAAGAGATAGTTCTCTGAAAAATTATACATGAAATCACAATTTTAGTATACACATAAATCTTGATCTTGCAGATGATTGTATCCTGATCCAACTTAATCCTCATTTTCAGAGAGATTATGCAAGAGGCTAGTACTAATTTTCTCATTTTAAGTGGAATTTTATGGGTAGCATGGTATGGATAGCTTATATTTATCATTTTATATGGTGTAACAAAATCATTTAATATCTTGTGAAAAGTTAAGTGTATGATAAAAAATAATTTCGAACCATGACAAACATCCACAATGTTTATTTATATATTTAATACTATATTAATACCAAAAATTTTTGAAACAGTTCTATTGGCAACACATGAGGACAAAACTATTTGAATGTTACAAACTAGTTTTATTCCAGGTTGATAGAACAAATAGTAAACTTTTGAGTTGTAAGATAGAAAGACATCTGGAGCACAAAATATTTATGAAACTCACATTATAATCAAAAACATATGGGATTAAGGACAGGGTTGCCAAAAGGATAATAGTGGAAATCAGTGCATCTGAAATACATTTCAGAGCAAACTATTTATTTTTATACAACTAATGGTATATCAAGTAAACAACTAAACAGTAGATGAAGATAAATTACATTGTACACTTTCAAGAATAGGAAGTGATCACTTTTTTCAAGACAAATTTCCCTGACTTTTCCAGGTTACACAAGTAATTAAATTTAGTTTTCCATAAAAAAATTTGTGAAGTATTTCTGGGTATTTAAATAAAGCATGGCTTTGGTCAATATTGAAACAGTTATTGACTGACGCTTTTATCCTTTGCATTCCAGATTTTCTTGCACTAACACAATGTGAGAAAAACACCATCTTGAATTAACACGCTTTCTAAACTTTAAAAATGACTAAAATTGCTTTTAACAAGTACTGCACTTCAGCTTCCGGGTCAATGACCCCCATCTCGATCAGGTTTTTGTCTGGTTTCCTTGATCCATTAAGCAAGTGCTGTGACAGCCTCTTGTTTTGTTTCTGGACTTAAATGTAGCTTCACTATTCATACATTTTATTGAGCTCACCTTTTGCTAGTAGTGGTAGGGGTGGGCTGTCGGAATGTTACTATTTTCTTAGAAAAACAAAAAAATTAAAATTGCAGTTTGTTTACCACTGCAAATAAGTTTTCTATAATGTCTAGTTAAATAGTATAATGTATAATGTCCAGTGATATGTAGAGTCTAGGGTTGCTAACTTCGTTTTATTTGAAACTTTTATTCATCATTCGACTATTTATAGTAAGACTGTTGGGAAGAGTTAGAAGGTTGGGAGGAGGGTGTGCTCTGGCATATCAGCTGATCCCACTGTCCCTTTTCCGTAGGTTAGGTAAACCAAAAGAATTTTATGGTTTTTGGCACTTTTAATTAAAAATGCAATATTTATGTGACTTTATGTGTGCCCATTTAAGTCTTATGAATTTTGCATGCGTGCATGTGTAAAGATCTTGGTAAAATGGACAGTATCAAACACATTAACTTTTATTTAAAATATATATGTTAAAAACTTTTGTTCTTTGTATTGAAAATACATTTTGGAACATGAATTTTGTAATGGTTTCAAATATATTTTCTGAATCTTTTGTATTTTTAAAATACAAATTTTCAAATTACAAAACTCTTTTCTCTTTGAACTTTAATCTGTGAAAAATAATTTAAACAGGAGGTTTGAGAAGCAATTTTTATGTATTTCAGAAGCAAATGAAGCAATTGCCACATTTAAACACTCATTTTTAAAAGAAGGTGGCTACCATAAAAAAATTAATGACATTCGAAGGAAACATTCTAGCTCTTGTAAATACTGCAAGCATATTGAAATATTTTGTAAACTATGAGGACTGAAGATGAATCTTCTACAAATTACACAAATAATGAATGAACTAAACAAATAATTTTGTTTTGAAGATTCAAAAAAAGGTGCAACTAGCAAAATTAATTTCTAAATATTGCAATACTTCCATGACAGTTCAAAGAACTTGAGTGATTAAATTCATATCCTGCTGTTCAACAAATGTGTCTTAAATATCATACAAGGAGTTCATCAAGTGAACCTCTTGTAAGACTTCCTGCATTTGCTAAACTAATAAATAGTCTGCAGAGAAAAAATTTGAGATGCAATGTCTGAAGAGTGGATGGGAATCATCCAATTGAAGCATTTCGTTCATAAGGGTCTAAACGTGAAGTATCAGGTTTGTGAAAAATGAAGTAAAGATTGAATGAACGAACTGCTGAGGAAAAAACGAAAGATCTCTCTTGGAACTTGTATGGCTTTAGTTGCCTGTAGAATATGATGAAAATTATTGGGCTGGGCACATGGTTCCACTTCGAAGTATAATCTGAGAAAACATGATTTTGACACTAAGACCTTTATGAAACTGATTGTATCAATAGTAAATAATAATGAAATATTGATAAACAAATTGTGAAACCCTGGGATCCCTATTGGTTCTACTTTGGATTTTGTAATACTATTTTGTAACTAAAATTTTTTCATGGAAGCTTATTACACTTTGAATCTAAGTTACTTTCATAAAATTATCTTGTATCAAAGACATTTTTCTTGTGTATTTTTTTCCACCTTTACGACCAAGGACAAGGTGACCGGCATTTTTATGGTTTTTTGCTCTGTGTTTTGGTTAAAAATAACTGCTATATTTATCTCCTCACCTCCTCTACCTGAACCAAACTTAATCGTCTTTGAAACTCAACTTAATTAAGACAATTTGAGACAATTATTGGCATGTGTCTCAAATTAGAGCTCAAAAGCTTCAAATCTGCCTGAATTACTGCATTACACCCATCCATTCATCCAGACATTTACACATCCACACATGGTAAAAACTACTTTATTAATCTCCGGGACCCTCAAATCACATTTTACTATAGCAACTTCCACATTCAATTTTTGGACCAATTCTATCTTTTTCTACATACTACCTACAGCCAAGGAAATGTATTAAAAAAAAGTCACATCATCAGCCATACTTACTGTAAAGATGCATAAGTTCCTAGAGACAATTGACCCATTTCTGGATCATAATAAAAGTAAACACTCGAAACACATTTTGGAAGAATATCAATTACGCCTACAGCTATAAGTCGACCATCAAGCCAATATTGCTGATGAAATGATCCATATCCCTGGGGAGGTCCATCAGATGGATTCCACGACTAAAAATCAAGAAAATCAAGTGAGTGCAATTGTTTTGTTAATTAAAAAATTTAAATTTATGTAATTAAATTTTTGTTTGTTAAAAAAAATTATATTGCATCCATAAGCTTAAGACACTACCTGAAGAGGTGAATCAATTAGAAATTCGCAGAAGGTCTGTAAATTGCATTCCTCTGCCGTTTCCTTGTGAACAGACATCTGGTATTTAGTATATAATGCATGGCTTTCTGATTGAGTTTTCATGAATTCAGCAGAGCCCACAGGCACAATAGTTAGCTAAAAACACAGAAAAAGACACGAATTTTGAAACAGAGGAATGCAATAAGACAATCTGCTGGGTCTTGACTAAATTGTGGTATAGGAGCATCAGGAGTCGTTAATCTCCAATAGTACTATCGCTCTCATTTTGCATTCACACTGATATTGTTTTTTGCAAAAATAAAGAAGTGTACTTATAATGAATATATCATGGTCCCTATTGTTCTTGACAATCAGGAACTACAAGGTGAATTCTATGTTCTTTTACTCATAAATAAAATGCACAGGTACATTTCCAATTGTATTCAATTATTTTCTCATCATACTGAATTTTGCTTAGAACAATTCGAGAACAGGTTTTGTTCTTTTGTACAGGTACTCTGTAGTAATAATATCATAAAATAATTTTGTTTAATAAGATTTCAGTATAAAATTATAATTTTATTAATGTAATACTGAGTTGAATGAAGAATTTAGATCTCAAAACGGATGTATATATACAGTATTCCATTATATTCAATATTACATTAATAAAATTATATATAAGAGAGCAAAACTGAAAACCTCTTGAAAAGTATTGGAAAAAAATGACAATTACAATTGGAAATGTACTTCTGTGTTTTTTTGTGTAAAAGAAAGTAGAATTTACCAACATTGTATCTGATTGTATACAAGATTGGAACCATAATATAATCATAATTAACTTTCTAACGACAATCACTAAGATAAAGCAACAAAATGTATTCATAAACAAAAGATTTGGCATTATAAAATCCAAGATACTTTGAATATTTTTGGAAATATCACCTAATGTTCAACTCACCTTTACACATAATGCAAAAGCTATTCCATTATAATAATTATATTTTCTTAAGAGAATAAATCAAATGTAATCACTTTTAAAAGCATTCAGTTAAAAGTAGAATACATTCTTCAGAAACACTATTCATTTTTGTTATTATATAAGGGAATGCTCTCATACCCCAAGTTTAGTCTAAGTCCAGCAAGACTTGTTACCTTTAAGGGAGACGAAACAAGGAATCGCGTGTACTGCCGAAAAGAGCACTTCTCTGGAGGTTCACCATGGATTGCAAACTGATACTTCTGATAGACCTCGTGGGCCTGTTTAGATGTTCGCTCGAACTCTACACTTGGAGGTGAGGAACGAACCAGTCGAATCTGAATGAGATGACAAGATTTCAATATCTTTCAAAAAGTTCTTATCAATTCACTACTAGTTCATGCAAGCAAAATGAAAAATATCTTGAAGACATCCTAATAATTTTGATAGAATTGAATATTATTAAATACATAGGGTTACTAGGAAATATATTAAACCATTTAAATATATAGGGTTAATAGGGCTCTGTAGAATAGAAACCACTAGTATCCAAGAAATAAATATTGAAGAAGAAGTAAATATTTTTAACTTCCAGGGCTTTTAAAATGTAACCCACTTTTGAAAATTTCTTAGAATTACTTTGACACGTCTTTTAACTGACTTAGCGAAATATTTCTCCAAAATTACAATGATGTACTTCACTATTCAAAAGTCAGAAGGTTCCAACTGAAAAGAAAAAAACAATAAGTTATCAAATCTTGGATAAGGGCCAAAGCAGAATTATGTAATGAGCTCACACTTAGAAATGCATTAGAGGGCTTAGAGCAGGAAGAAGATAAGTCACACCAAACACAAACTTCCAGCTTTCCGTAATTGATAATATCTCCATTTTCTTGGAAGTCAGTCACCCCTTTTAAGTCTACATATCATGTCCAAATTTATGAACGACTTGGGGTCAGTAACAAGATGAGATACAAGTAATATTTACAGTAAAAAGAATTCAAGTTTCTTTATTCCATTTTCTTGTAAAAATTGCTACTAAAATCTAGTGTCAATAAATGAAAACATTATACATATTAGAACAAACTAAATGTTCACACTCAACAGACACTAATTCCACTTTTCCAAGATCCACGCCTATTATCTACTATACAGCAAACAATATATTAAATTTACCTACTATTACATTCAAAACTGGCATGTTTTCCTCAAGGAATGTGAACTTCATTCTACTGTTAGAACCACACACAGGGTGTCCAGGGAGGAACGTCAAAACTTTGAAAATAAACTCTTAAGACAATTTTAAGCACATTTTGTCTAATAAACTACTTGGATTTTCTGAATAGCTGAGCCACAATAAGTATTCAAAAGTTGGTTTGAAAAAATGCTAGGTAGAAAAAAATTTGCATTTCAGAAACACTCCAGACACATGTTAATTGTTTATTATTTACAAAAGAATTGAGTATATTTGTTCAGAAAGAAAAATTAATCCAGAAATAAAAAAGCAGTCGAATTGTGTAAATTAAGTGCTTTTTTATTTCTGGGTGAATTTTTCTTTATATATATATCTTAATATTATACATAATATTAATATACATAATATAAGAAATAATTTGAAATATTCAAACATTCTATTCGTGAATGTCATGTGGTTAAAACATTAATTGAAAATACTTCAATATTTAAATATTTACTTAAATTTACACTGCAAGTCTTCAAATGTGTAATCTATTCACAAAATTTCCTTGATATCCCATCATCTTTGAAGAAATTATTCACACACATTTTTTCGCCTTGTCTCCTTTAAAACCTATTGTACTCATGAAATTGTCAGAAATTACATAATTAATTTCAGATTTTATTAAATAAACCCATTGTTCACAAGACACAAAATGAAACCTCACATTACAAAATGTTGAAAATAAAAATTCCTTTCAAAACTGCTACACTCAATCGTTGCCAGATTAATTTAATTTTCATTATGTTAACTTTTTAAAAGTAATTTTCAAACAAATGTTTTCAAAATTATCTTTGACTACAATATGTTAACTGATCAAGATCGAAAACATCTTTTACCTCCAATTTATGAGCTGGTGAATCAGGCAGTGCGTCTTTGAGAAAATCTTCCAAAGATTTAGCTGTAGGTGCTGGCTTTTTATTTCCAACCATCATTTTTTCTATTTCTTCTTCACTGAAGCCTTTCTGCATTAATTTTTCCTTCTTACGTTCCAAACGAACCAGTTTCGCCTTTTTGCAAGGGGGTTTACTAGTATCACAACCTTTTCCTGTTTTAAAAAAAATATACTGTTAAAACTGCATTCACCAAAATGTTCTTGACAGTACAACTAATTTTCTGAAAGTGACCTGAATCTCAAATTTAATTTAAAAATGTATGTACATATCTTTAAATATAACTTTTTAATCAAATTACATTATTTTGCAAAATTAATACATATCAATTGACATTTACAGGATTCCAAAATTCACATATATTTAAATATAATAAAATTAAAACGGTATTTAAAATTATAAATTTTTCACTGAAGTATCAAGATTCAAATGCTATCAAAGGTGCGAAAAATGCTTAAATATGTAGGAAACATCAAAGTCTCAAACAGTTGGACACCCCCTCTTCCTCCCCAATCTGTTGTTGGCATGAAGTGGTTACATAAATATTTTCATGAGAAGATTTTTAAGGAAATAAATCATTTAAATGAAAAGTCTGAGTCTATTATATACATTAAATTTGTAGTCATATGTAAGAGGTATTTTTTATATGAATTTGTGCATAAATCAGGATAATATTAACCTTAATGTTATTTTGCATAAACAGGATATTCCTAGATTTGAAGAGATTATGTTGTCACTGCTTTTATTTTTAAACTGCCCATTTTAAAATTGTCGGAAATTAGTAAGAAAAGCAACTATGAGTTGAATCCCTTTTTGTAAAGAGAAACACACATTCAAAATGTCTTTTGTGATCAGTTTTAACTGAAAATCATGCAGTCTCTTTTCAATGGGAAGTGAAAGGATGGCTGCATGCCGGTTGGCTGACCATAGTCAAAAAGTTCATGGATGTGTTGGGTACATGCTGCTATGAGAATATCTGAAAAGTACTCAGACATTGTTCAATTACACCCTGCAAAATGTTGGGAAACTCCTATATCATCACACTAGAAGAGAAAGGTGTTTAAAGACAAAACATCGTATGCAAAAGTTTTTCTGGCTTAATTGCGCATATTTGGCTATTTGATGACATGAGTTTGTGAGTTGATAGAGCATGAAAATAATGTCTTTAATATTAATAACATTAACATGAAATGCTGGCATCAAGTAATTTTTTGCACATTATATTCAAAGCAATTTACTAATGTTCCAGGATGAGTAAAGCTACATTTACAGTTGAGAAGGAATCAATGAACTATCTCAGCATTTGCTCTCAAATTCACAGTGAAATTGGGCAGAAATCATGATTGAAATGAGGCTCCTTCCTCCACAAGCAATTACATTAATAATTACTCAATTATAATCAATAATTAATTATATATTCAAACAATGTTTATAAGAAATAGTGTTATGAAAACATTCACATTATGAAATACAGTTTCTGAAATTTCAAAAAAATGACACTCCAGAGAAGATTAATTTCTTTTTTAAACGTAAATAATACACTTAAGGTTTGAATATTTTCTGGTAATACACGATAAAGAAGAGTACATGAATTGTAACTAGACGATTCACTACTCAAATTCAATGTAAGGATGAACTACACTGAATGTTGTCTGTATGAATATCTGAATCAGACAAAAATCCATATCCTCCAATAAGTCACGTTTTGAAAAAATCACAGATGTTCAAAGGTCTAAGGCCAATAAGTTAGACTCTGATACCTTCTGTCAGTTCAATTTATTTCTGCAACCTGAAAGCTATGCAATGTCTGATGATATTATGCTATATTTCAGGCAAGGAAGAACATATGCTAAATATAAACAGTATGTTTTAAGCTAATTCAATTGCTGAGGATCTTGAAAGAACAAAAGAATGTTTTTATTTAAGTGTTCAATTCCAACAAATATTTGTTTCACTTCATATTTGATTGTAATGTTTTTAACCTGAATACATTGTGTTTCTTCGAAAGGAAAATTAAGAATTAGTTTAAAAAATGTTAAAAATTTCCCTTCCTGATGAGGAATTGTTTTTTTTTAATAACATAATAATAATAATAATAATAATAATAATAATAATAATAAAATTAATAAATATTATATTATAAATAATTATAATTACAATATATTGTATAAAAATAAAAGTAATAATATAATATTATATTATAGTCATAAACAAAACAAGTCTATAAAAAGGGGGTAATTGCATGAATGGTATGTTCAAGAAAACGAGCGACGATAGGAGCGAGTTATACACATGTTACGTTCAATATTTTTTCGTTTCCATTTACGGATAATTAACATTTAAAAACATCCAAACAGATCTTTTCCACACACGGCATGTATTTCATGACGTAGTATTGCTTCTGAAAAGTATCTATTTTAGTTGGCCTTGCATTGTTTTTGTTTCTATGAAATATTTGTAAATACTCATTGAAGGTCCTGAACATATGCCGATAAAATATTACAAGCTGACAAAGTCATGAAAACATTACTTCCCACGAAAAGTAAAGACAGGTAAGAGAGAGAACACAACATGAATAAATATTGAGGGAAAAACTAGTCACTTCTGACACAGTTTTAATATAGAATACTTTTTAGAACTGGTAAACACAACTGACCTTTACATTTTTTACATCCATAATCCTAAGTCCAAATGTTTTACATGTAAAACATTTAATATATTAACATGAAATATTTATGTTGTTCCATAGGTCAGCTAGCTTAACGTTTACTTACCTAATTTAGTTTTATTCATTTGTTGTTAATATGTAGTTGTAGGTACGTAGGTAATATGTGATGTACTTTTTGTTCATGTTTCATGGTCGACTGCAAATACCTTTGCTACGTGTGTGTTATAGTTTCTTAATTACACGATTTTGCTCCTTTTCTGAATTCTGATTAGTAGGTGTGAGTTTTTAATTGCATGGTGGAATTTTAATTGCATGCATGCTATTAACACAGAGATAATTAATGTTTTTTCATAGAATTAATGACCATATTTAGTTAACGAAACGAAAAAATATATAATAATACTAATACTACTACTAATAATAAATTATTATAATATAATATAATAAATTATATTATACGTAATATAATAAATTATATTATATTTAATATAAATTGTTATTATTATTATTATTATTATTATTATTATTGCAAAACCAATATGAAATTTATGAGATGGTTAAACTATTCATATTAAGAATAAAATAAAGGTTCCAAGACACAACCTTGGGGAACTCCTCTCTTCACTGGAATTTGATAGATACGAAAGTAATGTCCACACATGATGAAAACATACTTCTACTCTTCATGACCAATTTAACATGCAGATATAGTAACTCATTAGTAGTGCCTCCACATTCATTTAACTTTAAAATAAAATTTTGTCTAGATAAAACAATATTTTTTTAAGTGAACCAAGAAAATATCAACAGGATTTTCTTTGTTTTTCATAGTTAAAATTACATCAATACAAAAGGTAAAATTGTTCCCACAGATTTTACAAAAGGTAAAATCTGTTCCCACAGACATTAAGTTTCTGAAATCAGTTTGTGAATTTGTTATTACATCATGCATACAGGAAAATGATTCCCCCCCCCCCCCAAAATAAAAGAAGTTTCTTTGAATTTCGAGAAAAAACAAAAATAAAATTGATTATGCATGATAGTTCTCAATATTTATCTCCTGTTTTGGAGAACTGAGCTTAAAAGACCTGATAAGGTACCTTATTTCCAAGCATTGAAAAATCTGACAGCAATTGAGCTAAAACAGATGTGCAAGTCTTAAACTATAAATCTAGAAAACTTCTAAAAACTTATGAGAATTTCATTTTTTCAGAGTTCAATTTTGGAGGAATTTTTCTTACAATAGAAGCTAAATGTTTATTGAGACAATCAGCCACTGTCACCGGATCATTGTTTGTTGGTTGTCTTTTCTCCAAGTAACATTGTTTATGATAAGTAGTTGTAGTTTTTCATATTGCTTAGAATTTTACATTAAATTCCATAATCCCCTTATCACTCTTCACTAGTTTTGCCAGATTTACGACTATTCCTGACGGTGGAGTTGTATTTGTTAAAATATGCAAAAAACTCTTTCATTACAGTGTTTTTTGTAAATATAATTAAATATTACTTTGTTTACAAAAATTTTTAATCCCTTTGCTGATCTGTAATTCACATTTCGTGAGACATGCAAACTACTATTTTTTGAAGAAAAGGAATAGATAAGTAATGAAAATGTTTCAAAAAAGTTTTGAATATGTTATTAGCATCAACAAAATACAGCAAAAACCATTGGTTGATTGGAAGTTAGCAGTGTCAGAGTTCCTTTTAAGATTCCTTATTTCTAAAATTCTCTTAAATGTGTGGGAGGGTAACAAAACCATGTGAACGCCAAAGTGACAGCAGAGGAGTGAAGACACAAACCAGGTCGCAAAGGCAAGAGCTAGAAGGGATTGATGGGAAGTTTACGGAGGCATGGGTGCTGTTTTGATTTATCATTTCCCGTGAAATTCTCTTAAAAGTGAGGGAGGATTATAAAACAGCGTGAGCGACAGAAAGACTGCAGAGTCACGAAACAGGGAACGAGGGTCGGAAGGCCCTCACGAATGCAGCACGACAGCGGACCACTGAGGTTCAAAATGCATTAATTGTAAAATTACTTTCGTACTTATGAAATACCATCAACAGTACGAACTGAAATAATCAGGTCATCGAGCTGTTGAATGAATCAATTCATTTGAATCACTGAATCAAAGGAACCGTGCCACCATAAATTTCCCGTTTACCCCATAGTTTTAAATGGAAAAACTGAATTCAGAATATAAATCACTTGAAAAAATGTAACTCGAAATTAACGAATAATTTCAAAAAAAGGTTTTGTTGTCAATGATCTAACATGGCTATTTTTGTGTTATAATATCATTGCATATTTAAAAAACTAAATGCTCAAAATATTTTATTTTCAATACATTTTTGTTTTAAAGTTTATTTTACAATTTTGTTGTTGTGGTTGTTGTTGTTGTTGTGGTGGTGGTGGTTGTTGTTTTCGTGGTGGTTGTTGTTGTCGTGGTGGTTGTTGTTGTTGTTGTTTTGGTGAAAGAAAAAGAGAAAAAGGAGAAGAAGAAAAACAAAAAGAAGAAAAAAGAAGAAAAAAGAAGAAAAAAGAAGAAGAAAAGAAGAAGAAAAAAGAAGAAGAAAAGAAGAAGAAAAAAGAAGAAGAAAAGAAGAAGAAAAAAGAAGAAGAAAAGAAGAAGAAAAGAAGAAGAAAAAAGAAGAAGAAAAGAAGAAGAAAAGAAGAAGAAAAGAAGAAGAAAAGAAGAAGAAAAGAAGAAGAAGAAGAAGAAGAAGAAGAAAAAGAAGAAGAAAAGAAAAGAAGAAGAAAAGAAAAGAAGAAAAGAAGAAGAAGAAAAGAAGAAGAAGAAAATAAGAAGAAGAAAAGAAGAAGAAAAGAAGAAGAAAAGAAGAAGAAAAACAAAATGAATAAAGGAAAAGAAGAAATATACGGTTCTCTCCTTGCAATGCCTCTTTTTACCTCTGGGAGGAAGTATCATTTACACTTTAACATTTGGAAATTTCTTAATTAACGAAAGGTCTTCATAAAAATGAACATGTGCCAAAATATTCCGAGCATTTTTCTCTACATGTAAACAAAAGTTAAAGTAAAAATGTAAAGCCATTTTATCGAAAATGTTAATGTACTGAAATGAAACAACTTGATTGAAAATTACCCTAAAAATACTAATATTTTGAAAACACCAACATGAAATGCATTATTAAAGTGTTAGAAATTAATTTTAGATAGTAAAAAAAGAGAGAGCTAGCTTCAATATTCAGTGTGGAACAGATTCGAATAAAAGGTGAACTTACCTTAAAAATAAAAACCACTTTATATTAAAATTACACAAATTATAGTCAAGACTGCACTGGCAATTCAGAGTTTGTGATGTCTAATGTTTGTTCAATTTCTGCAGAATAATTAAATAAAACGTGAGGTATGAAACAATAATTTGACTCTCAGAACTGTTTTTTTTTAATTAACATTCAGTTTAAGTTTGGATTTCTTTTCTATTTAACAATGGTAACATGGCTAAGTTGCAGAGTTCTGATCGGACTAAATTTGCTTGGGATATTCAGTTTATATCTTTGATTTCCGATTTGTTTTTATCGTTATAATGCTGTTTTCATTACAATTTTGACCCACCTCAGAATCAAGGACCTATCGTGAAATTAAGTTCACACCACATCTCTTAGAGAAGAGGTTACTAGCAAATACATACCCTGACTACTCAATATTTTTGAAAAATAACCTATTTGCACATATTTTTTAATCTCTTACAACAACAAAAATACACTTGAAAAAAATTACGAGTAACTTCTTAATTAAGTGTTGCGTGGACACAAGCTTTTAACACTACTGTAATGTCATTAGTGTATTTTAAATTATGAACAAATAATTTTGTACCAAACAAAACAGAATAACTGACTCTACTGTATTGAAAAATATATAGTTAAAGAGAACATTAATTTATTTTCACCTACAAAACCACTATTAAGAAACACTCAGTAAATCTAAATGCAGAGTTCACAAATAATAGGTCTGATAACAGCGATAATAAAATTGACAGATATTGGAATCCAAGGAAAGTAAGAAAAAAATTAATACTTGCCTGGAGTTACAAATTTCTTTGGTTCATTACTTGAAACAGATGAATTTGACTTTCGAGTTGTTTCCAATTCTGAAACTTCGGAAGCTGAATCTATAACCCCAGAGAGGAACTGACTAGTACCAGACAACAGTTGTCCTGGTGCAGATAAGAGTTGTTGGGCAGTCCCCGACAAAAGTTGTCCTGGTGCTGATAAAAGTTGACCAGTACCAGACAAAAGTTCTCCTGGTGCAGACAAAAGTTGTCCTGTGCCTGATAAAAGCTGTCCAGGTGAAGGCAGATACTGTCCAGCTCCAGACAACAATTCCCCAGTACCTGACAAAATTTGTCCAGCTGCAGGCAGGGTATCAGTTAAACTGCTTATGATGTTTCCTGTTAAAATTGCAAATTATTAACATTAATATTTAGTGAAATAATATGGGTTACAAGTACCTACCAATACGTCCAGTGAGTGAAGGATCAACAGAAGACAATTTGGCATTTTCAGAATTCTTCTCAGCTCTTACAGATTTTTCATGAAGGTCTGGAATGTCCATTACTTCAGGCCCATCGCCAGGACCTTCTGATGTCTCAGAACCTTCTCCAATAGAGCCATCTGGATTCCTTGGGTCATCATGAGCAAGGAATCTATGAAACCTTTTTAACACCTTCTTTTGAGATTTTGTCAACTTAAAGTCTAAAGCAGCACACCTGAAAGCAAACACATTTATTGAACTGCACTCAAGGAATAGAAGGAAAACCTTTAGCATACTAACAAGTAGGAGAACTGTAGACCACTTTGCAAAAATATTTATAACCACTGTTGAATTATTTTTAATTTTCATATAGAAGAAAAAACAGATATTACACAAATACATACTTAATAGTATACATAGGACAGCATGTCACATGCATTGTTGGTTTATAACAATAACGTCCACTTCTCCTCCAACCACGGTCAATCAGATCTTGATAATCTTGAACTGTCATGCTATGAGCCCACATGCCTATTTAAATCAGGAAAGAAAACATTAATTGACATTTTCACTTTTAATCACTCAGATATGATGTGTCTATGTAATTCAATTGTACAGGTTGTCATATGGTAGAGATACATCTCAGTGTTCAGGCTTACATAACCTAAAAAGTTAACCAAACGCAGCCTCTACTGAAAGTGTATTTCTTTCAGCTTCTTTATACACAAAAATAATATTACTCACCATGACTGTAATTAGTATCGATTGACTTGCAGTAGCCACAACGATATCGTTCATGCTCTGCATAGTACTCAACAATACTATAATCTCTACCAGACATACTTCGAACCTCGATCTCACACCACACTATTATTTATAATATAAACAATATTATTTATAACATATGGCTACTGCATTTTCTGAGCGCCTTGACCATAAACTGGTCTAATATACACAATGGGTGTCACCCTGTCATAATCAAAATAAGCTAAGGGCTATCCTCTTTTCGTTCGAGATCGGCATTTTCCGACCCGACATCCTACGTCGAACGAACGTCGTCGAACGGGTCAACGTTCTTCTGCAGGTAGGGGAATCAAGAACGAAATGGTATTCGTGCAGTTTATGGCACGGTGGTTCATGTGGTTCATGGTGGTGCAGTTCTACAATAAACTTCTTTTGTTTCTTTGACAGCACGGAGCGGGTAATGCAATTTGACAAGTATATTTTTTTAAAAGGAAGTTAATAATTAATGTCCTTGTAAGAAAAATTATCTTGTAAATTTGTATTTAAACGTCATATTTGTCTTAAAGAATATTTGCCGTTAACAGTTGAAGAAATAGGTTGAAATTCAGCATTTGAGCCCCGTAGACCAATGCCGTGGCCAGGCTCGTGACAAAACAGCGCAGATTCCATCCCCAGATCTGAGAAGGTCGAGTCCCGTAGCGCCTCGCGTATAGGTTGCACAACCCCTAGAAAATCCTAAAATACTCTTCATTGTTATAAATATACCTTTTCGATTTAATGACATTCAAAAATCGAGACATTATATCAATATCGATGCATGAAATTATTTTGAAATCAAAGAGCGCCTGACGAGCAACGCAACCGTGGCCAACGAGAAAGACGTCTCGTCGCACATAGGGGATTGTGTATAAAAAGCTGGCCAAAATTATTTCGTTGCTAGAATTTATTTAAAATTAGTTGATATTTATATTTATGCAAGTTTACATATTTTGATGAGAGATACTACTTAAAAAAAGCTTACAACCCAAATTATTAAACGTGGATTAGTTCATGGGGTAAGTAGAAATACTACTAAATAGTACACGATAAATGTGTTACTCTAGTCTACTTAAGAATATAATTCTCTAATTCCTGATATTCCCAGCTGCTAATATTCTTCTTCATCTTCTTCTTCGTCTTCATCATCATCTACTTTTCCATCTCTACTTTTTCTCCATCTTCTGCTTCGTCTCCATCGTCTTCTTATTTATTTATTTATTTATTTTATTTTACGTCAAAAAACAGTTAAAAACTGCGTATGACGTGCTATGGGGTCTTCTTCTTCTTTCTCTTCTTCTTCTTCTTCTTCTTCTTCTTCTTCTTCTTCTCCATCTTGTTTTTCTTTTTCTGACTTCTGCCTTGTACGTGTAGCATCTTCAAAGTGTTCAGTTTTCTTCATCACTAGAAATTCAAATGCGTCTTTTGAGAACGGCTTCTTTGTTCTCCTTACTTTCTGTATTAATGAATGACAAGAATAGATGTCTTTGTTTGAATTTCGAATAATATTGTATTGCTTTAGGGACAGACTGGCTTCTACAAACACTCATAGAGCTTGCCTCCTTGTCAAGGAATGCATTTTTTCGCGTTGCTGAAAGCTTGTTATTGCCTTACGCACTTTTGACGCTCTTTTCGGAGATTTCGACATCTCTTTCATAACAGTAGATGCATCTGTTTTTACCAGAAGCTCTTAAACTCATTTGAGAAGCATAAGTCAATGTGGACCGCTACTTGCTTCCATAATTCTTGTGTTTCTTTTGCTGCGGTCACTTGAATCTCCGAATTCCTTTCTCGTCGACCCACCTTTTGTTTAGTCCATATTGGTAATTTCACAACACCGGTAAGTCACATTTCATTATTTTTACAAATCTTTCTTCCAGATTAAATGTATTTGCCCATTTTTGTTTTAATTCAGACTCGAAAACCCGTAATTTATGTTTAAATTCGTTCACTTTTTCCGATGGACAATTTGTGATTTTCAACAAATGATTCCCCATATATTTAATCTTATCAATTAAACGTGCAGAACACTGCTTGGTTTTCTCTTTTTTTAAATAATTGTGTACACTGTCAACATGCAACTTACATAAACTAATATAAATGGAATAATCACGTTTACCGCGGACCTAGAGGGTCAACTAGAACTGACAGTGTCAATGACAAACGACACACTCAACGAAGGGATCCAATTATTTTGGAATTAGGGAAAGTTCCAATATTCCTACGAATGCAATGAATTTCTTTTCCTAATGACTAGAGATCGGATTTTTGTTGTATAATTCTTCTGCTTCGTCGTAGAAATAGCTACAAAATTCGGTTTTCTTTCCGAATGTGTCATCCTAGATGTTTATTTCGAAATTTTATTTTGAATATTTGAGCTGTTCTGCATAAAATTTCATATTTCAGGGTTATACTAGATCATGTTGCATATTTTAGGATCGATCTAGTACATAAGAATCAACGTTTGTTTGTTTGCTTGTTCGTATTTTATGCGCCGCCGTACCGTTCATCAGATTGCGATAACACTTTATCAAATTATTGCTTACACTTGCGCGAAGAATATAGGCATAGTAGAATGGGAATGTGCGTATGTCTGTCGCACATAGCATTGATGATGATTTTATGCATTTATGCTGACTCAAGCGCCCCTGAAAAGAAGCTCTACGCAACCCGCCGCACACTCAAGTATTAAGCACATCTTCGCTGCATATTCTGCCCCTGCGATTGTGAAATATCAGCTGGAATTATTACTTGGCCTTATCTCGGACTAGTAAATCAAATTTATCTAAGGCAGTGTCATAGAGAATGCATGCCGAAACTTGAGGGAGAACGTTTTAACAATAGGATACTTGACAACCATGTTCAAACCAGGTCTTAGAACAAACCATACTCGCGAGAGTCTTTTATCTATTAAAACTTTCGCAGAGCGAAGCGTAAAACGTGTTTAATAACCACGTGACCAGTAGCGTGTGAAGTACATTGCAATAGCAAAGCATTGCCGGGTTCACGGTAATACATAAAATTGCAAAGTTCAAGGATGATTTATTATTTCTCTAGATTTGTTGTTTCTCCTATAGGTGAATATCTGTAAAGTGAATTGTACGTTTTTTCAGATTATGACCTCTTGATTTTTTTTTGTTTTGTTTTATCCCTCTGAATACTATACCCTGTGTTGCAAAGAAATGTTTCACAGAATTGAGTAACATTTGGAAGATAATGTAAACGAACAATGCCTTTGATCACAGCTGTTTCCTGGTTAACTGAAAGAGGAGCGCGCTCAAAATATATTCTTCGAACATCAGTTTGGTAGAATCAGTCGCTACTTTTGTGTTACTCTCTATCACTTGTCTTTCTCAATTTATTTATTTAGTCAAAAACTGTACGTGGCGTATGGGGGAGAAAATCACTGCGCAAAAAAACAAAAAAACTCCCATGTAATAAAAATTCTAAGCAATAAATTTTGAATTTTGAAAGGGAGAAAAAAACAAACAAAAAAACTCCCATGTAATAAAATCTATTTTCAAGGATAAATAAGCAATAAATTTTGGCTCTTATTACTTCCTGCCGCGACAACATGGAAACGATAATTTGAATAATTGTATTTCCCACTGAATTCTAGAAGACGTGCACAGAAATGAAGTTACATTTATGTCCAGAAGCAAAACAAGGGGCCATCTCAGCATTTGCTCAATGGATCAGGGAAACTGGACGAAAAACCTGATCGAGATGGGGGTCATTTATGTATGGATATTTATATATGGATCGAGATGGGGGTCATTTATTTTATGTAACTTCAGTTGAGTTCATTTTTGCAATGCAAAAACAGAGCTCCGCTTTGCATTTTTTACAAATTCGTTTAACAAATGCAAATCAATTTTGTCGGCCATATCGCTGAAACAGGAAAAATCGCAATATTGTTGAGGCGTTGTTTCGAAAAGAAATGAACTGATGTAATTTCTTTCATATTGCCAATTTTTGGAATAGTTTTTGTTGCTTTTTTGATTTTGACTGTGCATAGTCAGCTGGCTCAACACGCTCATCTCTAAAGACTTCTGTAGACTGTTTCTTCAGAGGTGATGCGGATTTCTGCTCCTCTCTCTGTTGGCTAACGGCATTGACTTCGCTCCCATTGTTGTTGTTTTTCTTCTTTTTTGTCGCACCACGATTCTGTCTGTCTGTCTGTCTCCCCGTCCCTTTACTTACTCACACACGTACACACAGATATGTCGCTATAGACGTTCAGCCGGTTTCACCAACCTTGATCGGTTGCTTTGACGAACGTCAAAACACTTTCGGCGCGACAAACACCTTATTTACGTTTCACCAAGGTTGTTTCGCCTGATGATCGTCAGAATAGTCGTCAAATTTTGACGGGCCAGTACCCTGCCATCAACGCCTTTGACGGCTCGATGAACTGCTGTTGGGAGGTCACGGAAAATAAACGCATGCATTGTATTTCATTAACCTAGTTATTTTACGCTTTTGCTGTTCAAGTGTGTGTGTGTGTGTGGGGTGATTTCATGGGAGATACTTTTGATGCTTAACTTTTGTATATTTAGAAACCGTGTGTCCAGAACAAGCAAAATAATTTAGAAGAAATAAATCGCGTCTGGAACAGAAATAAGCCTCTAACGCCCATGCACAGTAGTTGATAGCTTTAAGATTTTATGCTGCAGGACATTTCCTCCTGCTATTGCAATGGAATTTTATCATCAGCAGGTTGCTATTGTGTAAATAAAAATACCGTTTCTGTTGCAAATCATTCTCTACGGTCACAGTAGACAGTCATGGGATACCAAAGCGTAACCAACGAGCCGAGATTTTTTTAATTAGGAGATTCTTTTCTGGAGATGCAGATGCTTTTCTCTTTTCTGGAGATGCAGAGGCGATAGACTGCTCACAAGTGCCAATTTTTTCTCAGGAGGAAATTATTTAGAACGATGCAGAAATCTAAAAGTGTATTTCTTCGTAAATACATTCGTGCAAACAATGTCATCCTAATTGAAATATATAGCTCATACGTTATCAGTAGGAAACGGATTTCCATGTAATTACATGTTTTTACAGGAACAAGATACCTGCATTCAATAATATTTTTTTTAGTTTTCAAGACATTCTGAATGAATTGAAACAATTTTTATTTTACATATTTTGGTATGATTACATATTTTTACATATTTTACCTACTGCTATATATTTCGTTATATCTTAATATATTTATAGGTCGAAACGGAATATTTCAGATGCGCGTTTGAATTATATGTTACGGAATCATCTTTCTTAAAAATCAAATGTAATGCTGCTGGGCTTTTATGATCACCATATCTTCGCTATAATTTTCACCCCCCCCCGCTTACTGCGTACGTGGAGTCAAGAATGAGAGGATGTCTGTGAACAAAAATAATTTCAACTACGATTTTGCTCATGTTTCAAGCAGCACATTCGTTACTCGATCGCAAACTAACAAATATTTTTAACAGACAATTGTCTTTTGCGTTGTTCGATGGGAGGGGGAATCCGGGGGGGGGGAATCCCTCCCCTGAGATCCATCATTGGTTACACTGTACATTCATTGGAACTCTGGCTTCTCGTAAACATTGTAATGTATACTATGAGTGTATTTTGTATTTCGAATAAAATTCTTATGTGTGGTAAAATCTGGTGTAGAATTACTTCGGTAGAGGCAGAACCTACTTTCAGCCACTCCGAATGCGTGTTAAGAACTGATTGGCGACGTTCTAAGCAAGGAACATGCTAGTAGAGAACAATTTTAAACACAATAATGAATTTTTATTTTACATGTTTCATATTTTTCTTACATATTTTGGAAAATATATGAAAATATGTATGTACATATTTTGCATTTTTTATTTCAATAAAATTCGTTCCCCAGTTATCAGTATTCATTAGGTTCAACAGCCAATGCGGAATCGCGTTGTAACCTGACGTTGTAGCCACCCTCCGTTCGAAGACAAAAAATCAACGTTCCTTGACTAAACGTCAAAGTTAACCGAATGTCATTACAGACAGGAAAGGATCGATGAAACGTAACGATGCGTAAATAATATCACATACACGAAGCCCGGGTTTTCCACCGTAAATTAAAAAGTAGGAAATAGATAATAAATACGAAGAGACAACTGAAATAATGTGACGGACGAATACAGAGTTGTCTAGTATAAGGTTCGCTATGAATTGAAGAAAAGACAACGTCGCGAGCCTAGAGACAGACTTCAAAAGGGTTTCGCACACAAAACATTAATAAGTGAAATTACTTCAAATCTGTCGCTACAAAATAGAACGAAAAATTTCTTTTATTTTGTTTTATCATTTAACAACTATTGTCATGTCACTAATTGTAAGTGCATATTTTACGTTTTTGGTATATTTTTGCATATTTATTAAGTTTTTACGGCATATTTTATGGCACATTTTAACATTGTATACTGCAAACAAATCCTATTCTTCCTATTCACTAATGTCGTGCTTCGGGCTGTCGGTCACCGCAATAGAGATTTCAGTTCATGCGGTTTTGTCGTGTTTTTTAGCCAGAGTGTGTAAAGAAAAACTAGAAATAGAAGCTTCGAGTTCAGGTATTAAAGTTATTTTATAAGTGACAGACAAATAATTCAGATCTTTTATTTTAACAAAAAAACTACGACAAAATGGAGTTTAGCATCTTGTGAAACACGTAACTTTTACATTCTCGCTCTTACTTCGTAAGAAGAAAAAGTATTGTAGTCGTGCGGCGGAAAACAGCGAGTTTTCGACAGTAAAACTTATTGCCAAACCCTGGAAACGAAAAAGTGGATAAATCTTGTGTCTTTGAATAGTAAATTACTTTCATTTTTTACTGATAGGTTGTAGCTAGTTATTGCCTTGATACGGAGCTCGACATGCACTGCTTAACTTACGTGGATCGAAAGGATCGTGGCTGCGATGGAAATAGAATAAGAAAACATTTAAATGATGCTACATGTTCTCTTATGGAGGGAATTATGGGAGAGAAATATGAAAAGACAAATCGAGACAAGTTAACATCTAGTTAATTAGTAAATAAGTAAATGTGATTCAATAAAAGTATGTAAAAAATAAAATTATGTATGTACCACGGGCGTTGACTGGATCTAATGATCTCTGGCGACAAAAAAATCCCTCTGGTATTTTGTCGCCGCTACTACTTCTCAAAAGCAATTGCTTCTTTTCATATGAATAAAAAAATGTGAGACGTGGGGCATTTACTTTTCTCTCTGAGTAATTGCTCACTAACTGATCTGCTGTGATTGGTCTATTTTCGTCTGTTTTGTTTGTCTACGGTACCGCGTGTCGCTTGCTTGTTCCAGATGATATCGACCGCGTTAGGCTAGGTAAAGTTGACGTGCATTGTTGGCGAAATTGTTGAAAGTCTTCCATCATTCATTCATTCACTCACCACCTAAAACCTCACAACCAGCTCAAAACAGTCGTGTTATCTTCTATCCATTCTATACGATTTGAGTCACCTACAGGTTGCTCCGATAATTCGAAATAAATGTTTCGCACTAGCAAATTCTCGATTTTGTTCATATGAAACGTAAGCAATTGCTTCTTGGCCGAGCAGTTACTCACCAATGAGAAAATTGCTCGAAATAAGAGCAATTACTCACGTTCTTTATTTCTGTTTGAAATAATTGCTTTGAAAACTCGAGAAAGAACTAATAACTCATTGTTATTCATATCACCGAATATCCACAGGTGCCACAGAGCTTTTGTTGTTCCTCAGCCGTCTGGACAGGCGGGTGGGGGTGGGGGGTCAACGGACAGCGGGCAGCGGCGTCCACTTTCACTTTCGTCCCGGGCAAGAGAGCAGAGTTAGGCAAAATACTTTAAATTTAGCATTTAAATACTTCGCAAAATACTTTATAAATAAGTATTTAAAGACATACCCAAAACACTTTAGGACTTGATGTGCTAAGTACATACGTATTTAAAATACTTCAAATACTCAAAATACTGTAAATATATAATAATTTTGTATTGCATACTTTTATTGCAACAATATACTGTAATTGTCAATTACAGTAAATTAGTAATTGACAGTCATACAATTTCTGAACAATAGCTATCGTAATGTATTGTAACAATATGTTTAAACATCTTCAAATATAAAATGATAACAAAAATATGTCAAACACAAAGTAATGGAATTTCCTTTTAAAAGTCTGATTTTTCAAACAAATCATCACACAATAAACCCCTGGTTGGCTAATATATAAAACCTGTAAAGGAAAAAATGCAGGATGAACAAATCTAGTGTCATAACGAATAAACCCTTTTTGTCGGCCAATTGTTCTGCATTTTTAATGATTTATATTATCATTTAAAAATGAATAGAATTGAAATTCGATAGCTAAAAGAAGGTCTAATTTTTGTTTCAATGAGGTGCATTTACTAGCGGAACCAAACAAACTATCCTCGTTCTAAACTAACTTCTTCTTCGTCTGTATTTTGTATTTGAAGTATTTTAAGTATTTCTTTAAATACACACATTTCATGTATTTAAATCCGCCTCTAAAATACATGCCCCAAAACTCAAAAATAGTTTTTCAAATACAAAATATGTTTAAAATACGTATTTCAAATACAAGCATTTAAATGGTGTCCAATCCCGCGAGAGAAATCCCAGGCTACGAGTCGACGACCGGATCATTGTGCAATTAATACACCACCACAAAGTTCATGGGCGCGGTCAATGCCACACAATAGCGATAATTAGCATATTACTCGTTATCAATATTCTGGGGAAATACATCTTACTATTCTGGGGAAATACATCTTACTATTCTGGGGAAATACATCTTATAGCTCCCAGACTTTTAGATTACAAAAACGAATTGTACGAATAATAACCAAATCCCACCCACGTGATTCTTATAAGCATCTCTTCATTAATCTAAGAATTTTACCATTACCTTGTCTGTTTATTTACAAATCAGTGGTTTTATCAAAAATGACTTGCTTAAGGGCGGGAATATATTTTCAGAAAATGCCGAAGTCTATTACTATAACACTCGACGTAGAAATCATATTCATCAGGTGACAGTATTAACAGCTCATTACAAAAAATTCACATACAATACATGTACATTATTTTACAACACTTTGCCAGATGACATTAAACGATTAAATTCAATAGAAAAGTTTAAATCCTAAGTGAAATCGTTTCTGCTGCATAACTGTTTCTATACAATTAGAGACTATACTGAGCATCACAAGAAAAGTAACATTAATTTTAACAATGATACATAATGTATTAATTACCATTTGGACTGTATAAATGAGTATAAACAACCTGTAACAACTATTGTAACACAGCTTCCGGGTCAATGACCCCCATCTCGATCAGGTTTTTCGTCCAGTTTCCCTGATCCATTGAGCGAATGCTGAGATGGCCCCTTGTTTTGCTTCTGGACATAAATGTAACTTCATTTTCTGTGCACATCTCCTAGAATTCAGTGGGAAGTAATAAGAGCCAAAATTTATTGCATATTTATCCTTGAAAATAGATTCTATTACATGAGAGTTTTTTGTTTGTTTTTTTCTCACTTTCAAAATTCAAAATTTATTACTTATTTATCCTTGAAAATAGATTTTATTACATGGGAGTTTTTTTGTTTTTTTTTCTCCCTTTCAAAATTCAAAATTTAAGTAGTATATGACTTAGTGTAGGGATCACAGAATTTTGAAAATGTGCACACAATTCACTTTTCCCCATAGCACGTCATACGCAGTTTTTAACTGTTTTTTTTGACGTAAAATAAATAAATAAATCAAACGCGAGCGACACGAAGGAGCCCAAATGAGTCCCTCACCAGTACGTGTCTGTGAACTATAGAGATTTTTCAAGTCGTGGATTTGAAAGACGGAGCACAATTCTGGGGAGAATTGTACTGCGCATGCGCCGGCATTAAATGACGGGATTTCGATTGTCAGGTTTCGTCATTCTCCCTGTTTTGTCGTCAACGACAAACTTACACTTATAGTTTTCGCCGCCACCACTGAACACGAATTAAACACTAACACACAATGAGCATGGAAGTAATGAAAAATACAATATCCATATTACCAATACAATTTGGCAGGATTTTAATGGTTTAATGGCAGGAAGCTAATGTTACTGTTTAGGATTTGGAGGTTATGTATATAGTGAGACTGCATTGATTGTCACGAAAAAAATATTATTTATCCATAGGTCGTTATATTTGCCAAACATTTCCCATTCCTAATATAAACAATGTAGATATGTTAAGTAGAATACGAGATTATCTAGAAAGCTATAGTTTTCTTTGGAGATAGACAAGTATTACATATTCGTATGATACAATCAGATTTCATGCATTGTATTTACTATCTTGTAATCGTAATAAAATCAAAAATAAGTCAGAGATACACAGATGTTCTACAAAGCTTTTATATCCTGATAGAGGTATTCAGTTCCAATTAGTTCTTACTTTTAACGTACGTTTTCGATAGTACGACATGCAAAAACACATTTTTTCTGAAAATACGTTATTTTCTTTTGACGATAATGTTTACGTACTACGACAATTGATTTCCCGCCTTGCAAAAACTCTCTTATGTTTCAGCCGATACTCTTCACGCGGTAGTCGGTGCGAGTAATAGCCTAAATCCCACTTCAGCTTTGGGCTAAAGCCTTATACTTGGGTTTTCGTAACGGCGCGCCGGGGGGTATTGTATTCTATGGAATATGACACAGTTTTTTTACGACTTCCTCGGTGTGCCGCCAGATGTCGCATTAACGCGACCGTACCCAGCAGTGCTGCATATCAAGCGACATCTAGCGACACTATCGAGAAAGACGCGAAAAGCCATACCATATTACCGGGAGCTGTAGCTCAGTGCATCAACTGATGTCACTGCAGTGCCTCTGACCGGGAGGTCCTAGGTTCGAGTGCTGACGGCGGCAGGATTTGCAGCTAGGTCGAATTCAGTGGCTGTCTGGAGGAGAATTCTAGTGGCTGGCTGCTCTCATCGGTAGATTTCCGTGGTTTCTCCGATCAACACCAAGCGAATGCCAGAGCAGTACCCTGACAGACGGGCCACGGACCGCGCGCGATCTTTCCTTCCCCTTCCTTGTCCTATCCTCTCCCCTTACACACACACTTACACTAACATGCACTACACTACCACACATTCCGGGAGACCGGTCGGGAGCTTAGAGCTTGTCCCGGATGGGGCAGTGCCCCGCTGGTGGGAGAGTCCTGGTTAGGGGGAAACCCCACTAGCCGACGGTAGGTCGGCGCCGGATCTCGCCATACAGCGGGGGAAGAACAACGCCATTTCCCGAGGGGAAAACATGCGCTACACTTAGGGGACTAATGACCTAAGCTGTTGACGCGCCCGGAATCACTAACCAACCAACCGTACCATATTCCATCGCGAAGACTTGGTCCCCAGGCGCCACTTAACGAAAACTCAAGTATAACGAGTTTCTCTCGCGGAAATTCTGCCTCGATGCCGATTCCCTAGATGGTGACAGATGAGTACCTTGTTCCTACTCGATTGATTGATTAATTCGTGTTTGCAGCAGCCAGGAGCGGATACAATTGATCATTTTTTGGGGAGGGCATCCTAGAATTTTGTTAAATAATAAACAGATCTTTTGGCGCATGCCTCCCCCCCTGGATCCGCTACTGCCTGCACCGTCAGTACTCGAACCCCAGGACCTCACCGTCACAGGCACTGCAGTGACATCAATTCAGGCCTTGAGCATCCTAAGCCTGTGAAGAAGTGAACAGTTGATCTGGTAAGCCACGTAATATTTTTTGGTTGGTTGGTTAGTGATTGCGGGAAAATCAATAGCTTGTACTACATCCATTGGAGCAATGTTAAAAAGTATCAGGTTTTTCATCCAGTTTCCCTGATCCTTTGAGCAAATGCTGAGATGGCCCCTTGTTTCGCTTCTGGACATAAATGTAACTTCATTATCTGTGAACGTCTTCTAGAATTCAGTGGGAAATATAGTTATTCAAATTATCGTACTCCATGTTGTCGCGGCAGAAAGTATTATTCCTTGATGAAGGACACGATGAGGGATAAGAGCCCAAATTTATTGCTGATTTACCCTTGAAAATAGATTTTATTACATCGGAGCGAATATTTTGTTAACAATCCTGACAAAATACCCTCATTTTCTTTCTGTATTCAAACTTCAAGTAGAATATGGCTTAGAGTAGGGACCACAGAATTTTGAAAACGTGTACATAATGTACTTCTCCTCATAGCACGGCTCCCGCAGTTTTTAACTGTTTTTGGCGTAGGCCATCTCAGTTTTGCTCAATGGATCAGGGAACTGGACGAAAAACCTGATCGAGATGGGGGTCATTGACCCGGAGGCTGTATACAATTTTGTTACAGGTTGTTTATACTCATTATAGTCCAAATGGTAAATAATGCATTTGTATCATTTTAAAATTAATATTACTTTTCTTGTGATGCTCAGTATAGTCTCTAATTGTATAGAAACAGTTATGCAGCAAAAACGATTTCACTTGGGATTTAAACTTTTCTATCGAATTTAATCGTTTAATGTCATCTGGCAAAGTGTTGTAAAATAATGTACATGTATTGTATGTGAATTTTTTGTAATAGCTGTTGATACTGTCACCTGATGAATATGATTTCTACGTCGAGTGTTATAGTAATAGACTTCGGCATTTTCTGAAAAAATATTCCCGCCCTTGAGCAAGTCATTTTTTACAAAAACCACTGATTCGTAAATAAAAAGACACGGTAATGGTAGAATTCCTAGATTTATTTATTTATTTATTTGAGTCAAAAAACAGTTAAAAAACTGCGTATGACGGGCTATGGGGAAAAGTGAATTGTGTGCACATTTTCAAAATTCTGTGATCCCTACACTAAATCATATACTACTTAAGTTTTGAATTTTGAAAGGGAGAAAAAAAAAAAAAAACTCCCATGTAATAAAATCTATTTTCAAGGATAAATAAGCAATAAATTTTGAATTTTGAAAGGGAGAAAAAACAAACAAAAAAACTCCCATGTAATAAAATCTATTTTCAAGGATAAATAAGCAATAAATTTTGGCTCTTATTACTTCCTGCCGCGACAACGTGGAAACGATAATTTGAATAATTGTATTTCCCACTGAATTCTAGAAGACGTGCACAGAAAATGAAGTTACATTTATGTCCAGAAGCAAAACAAGGGGCCATCTCAGCATTTGCTCAATGGATCAGGGAAACTGGACGAAAAACCTGATCGAGATGGGGGTCATTGACCCGGAAGCTGTAGTACAATAGTTGTTACAGGTTGTTTATACTCATTTATACAGTCCAAATGGAAATTAATGCATTATGTATCATTGTTAAAATTAATGTTACTTTTCTTGTGATGCTCAGTATAGTCTCTAATTGTATAGAAACAGTTATGCAGCAGAAACGATTTCACTTGGGATTTAAACTTTTCTATTGAATTTAATCGCTTAATGTCATCTGGCAAAGTGTTGTATAAAGTCTGTAAAGTATTATTCGTACAATTCGTTTCTGTAATCTAAAAGTCTGGGAGCTATAAGATGTATTTCCCCAGAATATTATGCCATATCTCAGGCGGGAATGAACATTCGCGAAGTATACACGAGCAGTATGAAGGCTGACTGAATTTGCAAGAATTCTGAACGCGTAGCATAATGAACTTAATTTTGTGTTCAATTCATTTAAATGGACGTTCCATTTAAGGTTTGACTGAATTGAGAGACCTAAAAATTTTGTTGCCTTAACATCAGTCAATGGTACACCGTTCATTTTCAATGAAGCACAGAATTGTTTATTTGAAATGGAAAACTGCATTAAAACCGTTTTCTTTTCGTTTACTATTAATTTGTTATTTCGGAACCAATTTGAAAATCTGATATTGTACTATTTACGGTTTCTTTATTGCAAAGGATGTTCGTATCATCCGCAAAGAGAACCGTTCTTCCGTTTCGAATCGTCGAGGGCATATCGTTTACGTAAAGTAGGAACAGAATAGGGCCTAAAATCGATCCTTGAGGAACTCCACATGCAATGGACAAAGAGTCGGAAAAGTGCGTACGTAATGTTCCATCATATCTTATCAACTCTCTGAGATCGTTGTTTAAGGTATGAACATAACCAATCTAGAGCAATACCACGAATTCCATATGAAGGTAATTTGGAAATGCTGAAATGCTGAAATCAAAAATAAAGAAAAACATGATTAATGTATATACGATATACATAAACAAATATTGCTTATTATTACACATATATTTATGTCTGAATCTGATCATTATTGACGTATATCTATATTCTCTATTTACAAATGTAAAACATAACCTTAGTCCAACTTACAAACGTTTTAAAATATCAGTTTCTATTTACAAGTGGAGAATTCAGGGCACTGTACTTACCGACGACGTTTACACACTTCTCAAGAAACTGCTCACAGTGACCGAAATTGCGTCAGAGTATTTTTTTGTTTGGAAAATAACGAAAAGTAGCGAGACGCGACGTTTTTCCTCTACATTTACATACGCTTGTCGGCGAGCAATGACCAAGAATGGCGTCTGCGTATACCTGTCTTTTTAGATCTCTACTTTCATGCATTTGCGCATGCACTGGAGATCGAGATTGCAGTCGACTGCTGCCCACTAAGGCGTGCACCATGGTGGAAATAACACCATGGCGTGCACCAGCGCCCTCTAGAATATATAATATATTCCAGAGGGCGCTGCGTACACAAATTCCCTATAATCGACTGTGTTAGATCGATTGTGATTAAGCGCTTCTCGATTAATTGAATCGCCCCCTCCATTCCATTGTTCTTTTCGAATTGTAAACAAGTGTCAGTCTGTAGCGCGGTCGAGACTTTTCCCTTGCGTGGTTAGTCTGCACATATATACTCCCTGGTCTGAACCGCATAAGTGTGTACATTTCCGTACATCTGGTATTGTGTACTGATTGTGTCGCATTCTCTCTTAACTCATTCCGATTCTAAAGGAACCGAGCTGTGAACTCCTAATATTTGACGTGGGTGAAATGGGGTGGAGCTTCGATTAGCAGCTACAGCAAGTGATTGATTAGCACTTAGCCAGGTGAGCAGCATTTGGCAGTAGCGAAATAACTCTTTCGTGTGCTTTAAAGTAATTTTCGAATTTTTGAAGGCCTTTTTTACCAAAGCAAAATGGAATGGTCTAAAGAAAAAACGGTCGAGCTTTTAGATGCCATGATAATGCGCCCCTGTCTGTGGGACACTACATGCAACGAATATAGGGATAAAGAAATAAAGGGGCGATGCATATCGGGAACTTGAAGAAATGTTTGACTGCTCCCGGGACGCAGTGGATAAAAAATTGCTTCATTACGTTCTCAGTACAGCCGAGAACTCCAAAAAGTTAAGAAAAGCACACAGTCTGGCAATGGAACTTCTGATTTATATAAATCCAAATGGTTCGCCTTCAAAGCAATGCACTTTATGAGAGGTGGTATTGTCAACCAAAATAAATCAAATATTTCATTTCAAGAGGTAAGTTTGGTCATATTTACTATTATAACAACTTTGTATAAAATTCAATGAGTTGTTATATTTTTATAAATTCAATAAAAACAAATTGTATTAATTTGCCAAAGCCCTCTTCCCTGTTCGCTCATAAAAATATTCTGCAATTCTTCAACAAATTTCCTTCACAGCAATCAAAGTTTTTCAAGGAATCCTTTGCAAAAGAAGAAGTCTCTACGCATTTCAGAAACAATGGGACCAGCATTTGAACCTTCCAAATTGAATGATTCTGGTGAAGAATATATTGATTGTTAAGCAGTGTTAAAAAAATATCTGGAACAGTGGTTGCCATGCCAATAAGAACTGCAGTATTTACTCTGAATTCTATAAGTTTTCAAACATTTTTAAATTCGCAAAAGAGAATGGCAAACCCATTCTCAATGTTTTGAGTCCTGCAAAGTCTACAATTAAACATTCTTTATCAAAAATTCTTTTCTTGTTTCTGGAAATGGCTTCATGTTATTTTTTATTGGAGGAAGGAGTTCATCAGTACTCTGAGCGTACAACAGATTCCTTTCTGGAAGGTTTTTTTAAGTGAAACTTCTTTTTTTTCTAGTTTAATAGCAATTGAAGTACTAGGCCTACATTTCCCATTAATTTTATCAATACACTGTTTGTTTCTGCCAAGAAGAGTTTACAACATAGTCTACTACCTCAAAAATAAATTACTTTAATGTATAATTCGTTAGCTATAACCTTCTTAATTTCCAATCTAATTTGTGTTTTATCATCAAAAAACATTAAAAACTGAATGAAATGTTTGGGGAGAAGTATAAACTACAAGGTTTTCTTGAGCTCAACGATCTGTATCCCACCATTATCGAATGATATAGCCAATCAAACATGGTTAGCAACATTTGAAATATAGAAATGTTCACTCTCAAGTACTAGAAATCTTTATTTTCTTCGGTAAATGAATCACAGATTTGTTTTTATAGTATTGCTAACCTGATTGAGATGAGGGTGATTGGCTCAGAAGCTGAATACTTGTTCCAGGCCTACTTAATCAGTCAGGATGAAGATATTCCAGAAATTGAACTTGAAGAAGAGGAATGTTCACAAAATGATTCAGGGGAGGTCAATACTTCTGCAAATACATCTGTCATGTCAACCTTGTCAGCCATGACAAAAAAGAGGAAGATAAATAATGAAACTGAATTTATGCTGGAAACTCTTCAAGGCCTGAGAGAAAACCAGGAAAAAAAACATAGGAGAGATGCATTAGATATTTTTGGTGAATTTATAGTAGCTGAATTGAGACAAATTAAAGATCCAATGTGCAGGGAAGATTTGAAATTTAAATTTCAAAAATTATTGTATGAAGCTAAAATATTACAGTTAGCAACATATATGAAAGACACAAAATTACTTTATTGCTTGACGAGAATTAATTTCTATTTTTGTACAAGAATTTTAATGATCAATAAAATTATACCCTCCAAAATATGTATGTTATTTAGGGAAAATTTTAAATATGAAATGATCTTTGATGGGAGGAAATGAGCGCATCACATATTTCAGGATTCATTTTTGATTTTGTTACTTCAATATTGATGTCGAAACACATAGTGCCAACCAAAAGAATGCCCCCCCCCCCCATTCCTGTAAGGCATTCTTGTACATTTGTTGAGAGTAGTTATCTTCATGCCTTATTAAATTAAGTACAAAAAGCACCACCTTTCCCTCCCCCTCCAAAAACCCGGATAGCCAACTCGAAGTATGAAGGAGTCCTGAAAGATTTTCTTTTAGCAGCAAAATGAAAAAAATTACCAATGGTTGATGTTAAAAAAAATTGTAAGTAAAAAACTATTACACTTATATTGATCAATTGTGGTTTATAAATTGTACCTACTTAATGTTTGTATTTGGCTACAAAAATTTTTGCCGAAACAATTTACTGAAGAATTTGCAAACAAACTCAATGAATGTTACCTGGCCTAACATTAAACTTACACGATTAACAACTTGTAATGGTAAACAATAAACACTAACATTCAACATTATGATGTTGCAACACATTGCAATGTTAAATAGTATTCATTTAACATTCAACTTGTTACAGACAAATGTATATCAATAGACAGCTTTAGAGGATATTAGAATCTTCCAAATGAAAAAAATAAGTATGAAATATTTCAATATTTAATTCACTTCAGAATATTATTTCAAAATTGAGTAGACCTCGTAACCATTAGCCACACAGCCAGGGCATGTTTGGTTGAGTAACAAGAGGAACGATAAAAAAAAAACATAAATAAACGAGTACATACATACTATAATTAGTAGTATATTCGTTATGTATAGTATATATTGGTCTAGATGCAATACAGAAGACACACAGCACATGCTATATTATATTAAAGTACTACAATATGGAAGGGTTGGCATTGAGCAGAAGTTAATTGAAAGGGGGGGGAGTATATCTAAAGGTTCGTAATAAAGGGGTCCTAATGTACAAGCATACTTGTAAAGTTAACTATCAATTTATCTGAATGCATGGCATTAATAAATGTTTCGTTTTGTCTTCCTTTAAACACAAGAAATGGCTTGTCGACTCAACTCCTGTGCTGTGTGACATTTCCCCACAAGCAATTGTCTTCTTGTAATTATTTATTTCAACCAACTCATTTTTTAAATTCCAATGAATTTATTTTAATTGTAAAATTCAGCAAACAGGTTGCAACACACATGCAGCAAAAACATGCATGTGTGTGGGGCACAAGACCATTAGAATAAATCATAAAGAAGATTTAGGCATCCAAAAGGCAAAGGTAGCTTCATGGTTTGCATATTTCCTTTAAATAGAGACATCTTTAATATGTTTCATCTTTTCACAGATTCTATTTATTTGTGAACATTCATTGATTAGAAAGAGCTTGTCACAGTTGTTTTTTTTTTTTTTTCTTTCTTTTCAATAGTTGATAAAGTGCTTTAAATTACTTGTGCAAATGTAGAATATTTCTTGATGTCATATTTTTAAACCAGGCTGAAGAAATGAAACAAGACATGCAATGTACTTCACTAAGGTGCATGATTACTTCAATTATTTCTCCTGCCAAGTAAGCTAGGATATATTATGTTTGCACAAAAATATATATTTTCGTTCCAAGTATGCCTCTCCTGAATTTCATTAAGATAGACATAAAGGGAATGTAATATTGTTAATTTTAATTGCACATTTCAGAATTTTTAGGTCATAAATGCATATTTTTAAAAGCATATTTCAAGATTTTTTAGGGCATAAAAAACACCTCTCCTTAGTCATTACTGACATGACATGGCTTGGGTTACCTTCTGTTTACCAGACGGACTAACAGAGGTCAACACATCAGCTTCTTATAATGTTCTTAATTTTTGGGCCCTATGAGCCAAATTAAAGTGGTTCCTCAATTTTTGCCTAAAAAACTAAGTACTGAACTAGAGCTAATCTAAGGAGAGAATTTCCAAGGATAACCAGAGAACTGAGCGCCAAATCTTTTTGATTGAAGGCAAAACATACCGGTCCAGGGAAAATATCACTTATCAAGAAATATCATTTTTGAGTTGCATGTCCTGGTAGGATAGTAAGCAGTTTTTCAGATCAGGAGAATAGTACAGTACCCCATTGCCAAGGGAGTATGTCATAAAACTCACATTTTCTTTCGTCATAAGTCAAGAGAATGGCAAACAGCCACAAGTAACTTTGGCAAAAACATTCATGTTGTTCAATACCACATAAGTGACTAGAGATTTTTCAGTATGGTACTGCATTTTGTGGGCAATTAGGTATATCTAAATAGTAGTATTTTGCAATTAAAGCAAGATATCCCTTTACTCATGTTTGAGTAATTGTCGTATTTTGAAATGTCATGTTGCACATGATTTGTTATACCGCTCATTTCATTATCTCAATGTAATTAAAAAACTTTTTTTTTAAAATGACAATTAGGTAATGCAGTTGCTATTCCTTTTTTTTTTTTTTCATTGTGTGACACTTTCTGAAGCAAAAATTCTGCTAGAGATAGTTATCTTGTGGGTGGCCTGTCTCAATAACATTTTTATGGTTTCAATTCAAAAGTTATATTACACACATTTTGTAATGAAAAAACTTTATATCAAAGGACAGGAGAATACTAAGTGGCAATGAATACAAAATTTAAAGTTCTTTCTTAAATTGCCATAGAGATTTTCTCTTTGGATATTTTTCTCCCAAAATGTTATTCTATACCTTTGCCAACATTATATGAAATCAAATGAATGAATACAGAGAGAACTTCGTAGGTAAAGAACATGTAACTTCAGGAAGGGTGAAAGTAAGAATGTAATGAAGAAAGAAAGTAATAAATACTGAGAAAGAAATGGATCATGCAGAATGCCTGGAAGATTAATATCATTTTCAAGCCTATTGCTAAATCAGACAGGGAACTGAGTTTTTATCATACAATAAATATTGATATTTTTATCAATCTTGGAATGACTCCACTGTTCCAGTGATTATTTGAAATATGTTTATTATTGCTCTGGCCTAATGATAAATCAGGTGTATCAGGAAATCTTATTAAAAAAATATAGCAAAATACTTTTCAAGAGTATTACTAAAATCAAATGTTCATTTAGCACCCCCCCCCCAACTCACACACATAAGATGGTTTGAGGTAAATGATACTATTTATATCACAAGGTTAGCATTTAACAAAAATATAGTTGTCACTAATTACTTTTTTTATAAACTAATTAGTCCTTTTATGAATATAGTTACATTAAATTATTCTGATTAAAATATTAATTAGCTTCTCTCTAAAACTAAGAAAACATTTAATTAAAATTTATGTACCAATTTAAATGCATTTTCCTAAAATATACATGAATATTCTCATGGTAAAAATAACAAGTTTTAAAATTCCTTAATAATGCAGACTAAAACTAACTTCCAGCATTGCTAACCAAATTGCTTAATAATGCACCCTGAATTTACAGAGGTCAAGTAACTCAAGACATCATGGGTTCCTGGATGGGTGACCGTCTGGGAACCCCGGGATCTAACAGTGCTGAGCATCTGGATAGGTGGCTGTCTGGGAACCCTGGGATCTAACATCGCAGAGGCCGTGGTTGAAGGGATAAAAGACAATGACTGAGCAATGACTAGGTTAAAGGAGGTTACTCTACTCCATGTTCAATACCAGTGCTTCATAATAAATAACACTTCGTTACAAATTAACATAACAGAATTTGCCACAACTTGTTCTACGAAAAATAATAATGCATCGGATACCTTCTTTGGATTAATTCTCATATTTGCATAACTTAGGATTATTAAATATTTGTTAATAAAAAAGTGTTACAAAATATCTTTATTAAAGAAAAACCTAGAGACAAAGTTTCCTACAAAAATACATAGTCAATGCTACAAAACATAATTTATTTATTTGTTTAGTTTTACATAGCCCAAACCTCTATTCTATGAATCATGTATGAAAGAAAATGAAAAATCCAATTCAGAGAAGAACTTTAGTAGAAAATTATATATGAAAATGGGATTTATTAAGTCTTACAGGCCTACAACTAATTTAGAGAGAACTTGTTTAAGTTCTTTTTCACAACAGGGTTGAGACCAGAGCTCTTAAAAATACACCCTAATCTATTCACGTATGGCACAGTACAAAATTAATGGAGTGTCATTAGTAGTACATGAGGGTACAACAGTCACATCTAACAAAACACTCATTTTGAGAAAAATGTAATAATTTTCCTAATTATCTTTTGAAATCCCTACCATTTTATGAGTGCACTTCACAAGAAATTCAAAATTGGCACAACCTATCAGCTAGACAATCAGAGTAATAATGAGTCATTAATATTAACATCTATTCAGGTTTCATGGTAGCATCTAAAAAATCACCAAGACTGTTTTCTCAACTAATACAATAAAAAATGGAAATACTTGAATTTGATAAGCGGGTTTTAAAAAGGACATGATTTTAATGTTTAAGAAAGCCTAAAACTTAACTAACAACGACTTCTCTAAATATGATATCAGATATTCAAAGTATTCACAATGGTCTTCTTATATAACTAAATAAAATCACCAATTCCTGGTCATTAAAATGAATTGAATATACATTAATGCATTTACTCATTAGACACAATTTTACAAAACTTATAATGTACTAGTACAGTGGTTCTCAAAGGTTGAGCCAAGATAACACATTAAGGGATATATCAATCTACTAAATTTAAAGACAGTCTACACAATTATATTATTATACAAACTGCTGAATCTAAAATGGCCTATCAATAATTATATTATTATTATTTTTAAATTTAATGGGAAATGATGCTTGTTCACTTTCACACTATATTTCAAGAAGGGGAGGAATTTTAGACAAAAATCCATTCATAATGCTTCCTCCACAAAAGAGAGTTTTTCCCATTTTTATTTCTAATGAAGTCAATGGAGAAAATTCTGGTTCAAACAGATTTGCAGTTAAAAACGGAAGGATGTATTACACACAATTTTTCAATTCAATGTCATTAACATTATATAAATTGTTATAAATTATCCGTTGAGGAAGAAACTTCTAGTGTGCGTGTGGGCCTGATTAAGCATTTGATGCCCTAATGCAGATAAATTTCCCTCTACTCAATAGGTGTGGCTTAATTATCCTTATGAGTGTGCTGCGAGCCAAAAAGGTTTGAGAACCATTGTACTAGTATATTGCAATGTTCTATCCTTGTGATACACTTGTTTCATGTCCAATGCAATTACACATTTGAATTTTGTTAACATGTAGATCAAATCTTATTTCACTTCAGGATAGTTATATGCAGGTACCGTACCAAAACAGTTTATGCAAGTTCTGACTGCTTTGAATTCATATTTCATTGAGAATTTTTTTTTTAGCAATATTATTACATTTTGTCTTATATTGCATAATATAAACAACTTACTGAAGTAAACCTCTGACTGCACAAAGTTTGAGATTTTTACCAAATTCATGCTTTGAAGGGCATATTCAAGCTCTAGTCTAATTACAATATCTTATTGCAAATAAAAATACTTACTGGAAAATTATACATTCATTAGAAAAAAACTACAAATTATCACACTTAAAGACAATAAATTACATGTCATTACATTCTTCAAATATTTTAGCAAAAGAACACCATCTTTAGAATGTTACAAGTTTCATCGACACATTTCAGAGCATACAAAATCAAGACATACAGAAGGAATTTTAATAAGAAGTTGACACTATGTTTTCATTTAACATGTAGCTTCTACAACACATATCTTAGATTACATTTAAGCAAGAAAATGTCCATCACTTTAAATTTTGAAAAGGAAAGGATTTTAATCTTGCAATCAAATATATCAAATATATAATAATATAATCAGAATATTACATTTTTTTTTAATTGAAAAGGCATGCACCTTGAAAACTATGAGTACATGAGAAAATAATTTCAACCCATTCAAGTTTATCACTTCAACAGAGTGCCTCATTGCAATACACAACTGGCATTGAAATTTTACGGACAATCTTTAAATTTAGCTAAAAGCTAAAATAAAATAAAAATCTTACAAATCTCACTTAAAATAATGATGGTTTTTTGGTCTCTTAAAATAGTTGCATCAATAATGTTCACATTTTTCATTAAAAACCAAGAAGGTATAAACAAATTATTATGAGTGTATTTCCTGTTTTGGGAGAATTCATCAATTCTTCAAAACCATTATGAAAGAAGGAACAAATGGAACATCAATATTCACATTTAATGCTACAATCTGAAACTCATTGAATGACCATTTGCTTATAAGCCTGTTAATACTAGTTTACCAATATTTTTGTCCTTATGTTCCAGACATTATTTTAACAGTGAATACAAACCATTGTATTCACTTAATTAAAAAACAATTCATTAACATTTGGCCAAAATATTTTACAATCTCAGCTAAGAGTGTGGTCAGCCTTGTCAACCCTTCGAAAGGTACTGATACAAAAGTTCACTGAAAGATGGTCATTACAAGTAGTCGAGGACGAGGTGGTATCTAGATTAGATGTGTTTGAATTAAAACAGCACAGTTTTACTTTAAAAATAATGAATTCCAGTGCAAGCAGTTCAAAAAATCACTTGTAATATCCAAGCAAGGACCTTGGCTTCTTTCAATGACCATCCTAAATTTATTTCAATGGCACAATAAATTCAATCAACACAGACAGATGATTATTTTTTGAATGAACATCATTCTGTATTCTACATTTTATTCAAGCTTGAAAGACATTTTTTCCACACCTACCAACTACAGGAGGTACAACACAATGCAAGCACAGTAATTGAAATAGTGTTAATTAATTTTCAGAACATTAATTTTGTATACATATTTATTTTTAATGATTTTTACATATCCTTCAATAAAATTTCCCCACTATTTTTCATACTCTTCATTTGCTGGTGCACAACAGACCTGTACTACGCATTCTTGGAAACAATTATGGTAATTTACTATAAATTCAAACAATTTTAACCCTCTTGGCATGGTGGGCTTACAAGGGGGAGAGAAAACTTGGATCACCTAACATGCCAGTGCAAATTGGTAGATTGGATTCATTTGTTTATCAAGATTACCGAAGATGAGGTCCAGATTTACAATGTAGTGCAAAAAACCTGTGTATGTCTGTGGTGAAAAAACTTTTGGGCAACACTTGACTAAAATTTTTCATTAAACAAATTCAATAAATTACTCAATTTATTTTTTTAATCAATAATGAATGAAATAACGTGTAATTATTAATCTCATGAATGCTGACAAATTTTTATACAAAATTAGGAAATTACTTAACAAGCCTTTTCTTTTTCTCTTCTTCAGTTATTGCATAAGATAGAAAAATGCAAAACATAGTCTTGTTTACCTTTCTCATGGTATCAATCATTTAGCATCAATATGCAAAGTTCTTCTGCTAATGAATCCAACAATCTTATTTGTTCGTATGTTTCAAACGTAGGAAATAGTTTTAGGAAAATTAAAAGTTTAAACTGTATTTTGAGAAATTCTAATTGGTTTCATGAATTTTATATTGTTGATTCTTGTAGCATGTGTACACATGATGTAGGGCACACCCACTGAAACTTCAGAGCATTCACTCTGAATACTTTGCCATGATGCAATACAATGAACTCCTTTTAATTCACACTCCATGAAGAACTTTGTTTATAAAGGTAAACATTTTCACATAATTTCACATGAGAAGGAATAAATATTGGAAAAATATGTCATTGATCGCCTTTAAACAAAAGATACTTCAACAATAAAACATTAGATAATCCATAATGGTTAAATTTAACTGTAAAAAATATACATAAAAACTGCAACAACCTCCTTGAGGATGTCCACGAGTTACAAAAATCTATTTTAAGGTAGAGCTGTTTATTCCAAAATAAAGATTTCTTTAAAAAAAAATTTCTTTGTGAACATGCTTTCACTGTTTCTGGCTGTCTGACCAACCAAATCTTATACTAGTGGAAACAAAACAAGAATAATGATTAATTGTAAAATCTACATTTAATTTACATTGATATTCAATACAATGGCAAGCGTGTCCAATATAAAAAAAATAAGGAAATAGTAAATAAAATTTTCCTACAACTTTCAGTCAATATCCATCAAAATATTTTACTATTATAATTTTCTCTATTTAAGCAATATATAAATAAATGATATCAGTTAATCACTAAGGAGACTGAAATTTTAGCTATTATTAAAAAGAAAATGTTTCTCTTTATTTAGAAATGAGTTACTGAAAGCTTATGATCTACAATTTTTGTAGGAAAATTATAGGTATCGTTTATTTCTACTTTCAAATTTTCCCTTCAATCAGTCATTGTTTATGGTCCAGAACCATAGTCATACTGCAGATATAATTTCCAAAAAATGAAAATATATTGTACAAGATTATGCAGGGGAAATGTTTTGGTATAAAAATAAATATAATGCATTATGATTGTGATTTCCGAGGTTTAAATACAATTGCAAAACAATTAAGTAAAAGACTACAAGTAAAATTATACAACACAGGAATGTAATATGACTCAAGAAAAAACTTTTCTTAGCAGAACTATTATCACAATTCTGGCAAAATTGGCACATTGTTTTTAGACATATTAAATTAACTAACTGAACTTAAAAATGAGCAGAGAATAGAAACCTAGAAGAATATGAAAACTTAGTAATAATAAGAATAGTATTTAACCTATGGGCTTTTGTGAGTTGCCTAAGGGCAACATAGGATGATCAACTTAACCCTTCAACACAAGGCCTAGGTCACACATAGTAGCATCCAATGTAGGTGACGGAGAGGGATTTATGTGCATTAGCACGTTAGCAGATAGCAAGTGCACTGCTAAAGCAACCTTCCCATCTCCACATACCACCCCGCCGCATAGTGGAAAATTGCAGATTGTACTGTAGGAACGGCTGACCATGGCTTTTAGTCAATTTTCATTATTATTAGTAAATAATACATTTCACTTGCATTTTGCTTTCACATATTTTACAGCACTCTTGAGTGATGAATGTTTCTTACAATACAAAAAATTCAAATGCAACACGTAAAAGAAGAACAATCAGTGATTAATTACTATAAGGTTTTCATGTTATAATTACAGTATTTTGTTAATGTAAGAAGATAGTCTCATGTCATATGTTTCAAAAAAGCTCAACAAGCAATGTCATTTTTAAATATTTGTAAATTTTACAACTTTTAAATAAAAAGGAAAAAGAAAAAGCTGAGACTGTTGTACCAACATGGTTTACTAAGTTTTCTGTTGATCTTCATAATGAATAATTTACAACTCAACAATAACTAAGCAAATAAATACTTAATTAGCTATTAAAGCACAAAACAAATATCTTACACACAACGTGAGCATCAGTTTGACTGCATATAAGTTAAAAAAATGAGTGACACCAACTGATTTATAGCAAAAGAAGAAATGTGGCATTTGATGTATTGGAAAAAGTTTTGTTGTCAAGTTTTTCTAGCAGCTGACCATTTACAAACACAATACCAAGGTATTCTTAAAAAACATCACTACATAACTTGAAATGATGCAGAGCTTTCTGAACTAATTAAGTTTGGTGAATTAGACCAATTTAAAAAGAAACATAAAATATAAATTTCGAAACTATAAAGACCATGCATGAACAACAAATTATTTTATAAAAAATCTTTATTAAAAATCCATTTAGGATAGCAGGTATCTCATAAAATATTATTATTCACAAGTATGAAATAAATTTTTATGAAATTTCTGGCACAGTCTACTTCATTATTTCTCAATGGAGCTGCAAAATATCAAAATCCTAAGATTATCTGCTCACAAAAATCAAGTTATATAATGATCCATAATGATGCTGTCACAGCCAAACACTATAAAAAGTAAAAGATTACCTTGATATCAACTATCTCGAGAAGGACTGTTGCGGATCTGAAATTTCCAAATTTCTCATTTATCCAGTACAGAAATTACAATTTTCCACAGAAAATTCTAGGCCTTGTCTTCAGCATAACTGTCATTTCACATTCAAGATCAAACGACATGAACAAGAAACACATTTAATTTCAGTTAATTTTACAAAAACTATGAATTGTTGAAGAAAGCCTTCAGTCTGAAATATGCAAGTTACATTCAAGCTACATGAAATTAGCTACGAATCGAACCCTACAGAAATAAAAAAGGCACATTTTCTTATTTTTGGATTAATTTGTGCATGGAATTCGAAATTGTGATTGAGACAGACTACAGAAATTCTATTACTTATATGTGGAAAATTTTAATAATGATTAGTTAAATCTGTGGGTCAGAGGTATAGGACACTGTCACAATTACTAAATTTTACATGAGAGCAGTTTGAAGATATTTTACTTTCAACTCTGTGATATTTAAAAGCATTGTAACTCAGCCAATTCTCAACGTAGGGCATAGTGCAGTATACCTCATGGTAGAGGACAAGAAACCCATAAGTTTGTACCAATAATATCTTTGTGGCTAAAAATAGATGTAAAGGTCCAATACCTTTGACCCACAGAAATTTTCCATGTTTTAGTAAAATTCTCTACCGTTTACCGAGTCTGTAACATTCCCATTCTCTTCCAGGTGCGCAACAGCCCTGAGATTTATTCTTCAAAGAGTATTGCTATTATGATTCAATGAACATGAATGTATGGAAATTAGGGTGTCAATGGTACTTATGAAGGAATACTTAAGTTTTTGCTCTTTCTTCATCTTGTTTCGCATCTCTCTTGCTAACAGATTTACCATCATAGACATAAAACCGCCATGGTTTCAGTCCCCACTCACGGCCAGCAGACTCTATTCCAATTCTCGTACTGACTACAATACTCTCTGGATTAAATTCTTCACTTTTCTCGTCAGTTTCAATCCACAGTCCATCCCAGGAAGTCAAATCTTGCTCAGTACATGTCTTATCAATGCTGAAACTAATGCACATTTTAGATGGGCCATTACAGAGATCACTTTCCTTGAAAGTTTGAAATTTTGTAGACTTCCTCTTCTGTAATCGCTGCATGTTCATGTACTCAAGCCCTTCAATGGGATCAACAGCTCTGAGCAAAACTGCAGACCCTTCACCTGGAAAAAAGGAAATACGAAAAACATTAATAAAAGCAGTGATATCATTAACGGAGAGAGTATCATTGTTAATAATTGATGTAAATTTGTAAGGTCTATTATTGTTTGCAGTTTTAGAGTGCGGAAGCAATGATCTGCTTATATGTACACATTCACCATACGTCTCTTAATTGTCACCAACTCAGCTATACTGCTGCATAAAGGCACCTTCTAATGTCTATATCAGATATATAGACACACACATAAGTCATTAGGTCAATAGACTAATGTCTCTAGATGGAAAACAATTGCTACTTAGTTTCATTCACATCAATTGAAAGATGGCTATCACATTTTTTTAATCAGTTTATCAAAGCATTTCATGTTTTCCTAGCTTCTTTTTTGTCACAATTTATTTTATTATTATAAACAAGAAATCCAAATAGTATCTCATTTCAACAGTTTTGTTGACATTCACATAATATAGGTCTGGAAGATCCAGAAAACCTTAATCCTGGAACTGAATATTAAAATTTGTTCTTTGAATCTGTTGTCAAACACTCCAGTCAATAAAGTTAAGGCTCTGCTATTTCCAGAGAATGAGCACAGAGTGAGAGACTATGAGTATGCAGCAAGAGCATAACAAGAGAACAAAATGACACCTTTCTAAGGGCATGATATAGGTGAGGGCCACCATACCACCGTCAAAATTACACATTTCAGTTTCAAAACAAATGAGTTATGAACTTCTCCAGAGGGGAAAAAGAAAAGAAAAGGAAACGTGTTTATTTTTTTTTAACACTACTTCATTTCTGTTCTGAAATTCTTCACCATAAATAAAGCTTTTTAAAACAAAGCCCTTTGTTTAAATTGAAAATCCAAGTGAAGTGACTTAGGAATTATTTTCTACACTATTCCCAAAACATAATTTTGATTTTATTAGTTTATTTATATAGTTTATTAGTTATTTTAAAATTTGTGTTTCTTTTCTTCTTTCAGGGACATTAAAAAATTTGTCACATTTGGCAAGAACAGAGGACACATTTACAAATCTGAATCCAATGTTTAAGTAAAAGGAAAACTGTTTTTTCCATTTGATATTCAGTATGGACATTTCAGTGTTAAAAAAGCATTGATGAGTCTCCATACAATGTCAAATACACCACACACAATCTAGAGATTCCAACAGAGGTGGGAGATATTTATTATTTTATTCCAAGAAAAGTCTCAATCTCCATTGGATAGTTTCACAAAGATGTAAAGGTATCAAAAATAGCAGGAAAAATTTCACAAAACTCAATTTTGTGGTTTCAAACCTCCAGTCCAGTAACAACAAGCATAATCTCAATAAAGAACAGTTGATGTTAGTCAATGTTGCTGAAACAATACTTATCTCATCTTTACCTTTTGGAACAATGCATTCTAGAATTAGACAAATTTATTTGATTATTTTCATATTTAATACAGTTATTTTATTGAAGAAGAAAGAATTCACGAACGTTCAATTTACTATGGTTAGGTAGATAAAAACTCTTAAAAAATTACATTTACATGAATTTCAAGAAATTATTAACACTTGAAATATGTTGCTTAATAGCTAAATTTAGAATTTTGATACATTTTTAAAGAAATGAAGCAATTTGGAATTATTTCTCAAACAGTTTCTCTATTAATCAATGGAATATCACTTCAGGAGGCTAGGTAACAAAATATAAAAATACTGGTATATACTTTTTAATACGAGTTATACAGTAACCACCTGTTTTTAACTTACCTTGGCTACAAATATTGATGCAATGGTACATCCCATAAGTTGTATAAACAAATGTTGAACCTGGTTTTGAATAAAGTGCTTTTGTCTTAGGGGTAACTCTACCATTGTACGTCATAGAAGCTTTGTCCTCTCCACCAGGGTAGCATTCAGTCTCCACAATTCTTCCTTTCAACTTTTGGCCATTCGGCAAGCATCGAACAAGAACTTTTCCTAGCAAATTCTTGGCCAAGTCTTCGCAAGGTACATTATAAAATGCTTCACCTAACTTTGTGTCGGACAAGTTTCCTTCTCTCAAAGCAACTTTGACTTTTTTAAGAGCGTTATTGTCCGTGTTCTTGCGTTTCTGTCTGCCTTTTTTGACATCTGTTGGTTCTCCAGAGTCTTCCGTTTTTTCTTTCTGCTGAGAATCTGTATCCTTTTTTACTTTTCTTGATGCCTTCATGATGGATTTTTTTCTTCCTTACTGAATCTTCGAAATCCCAAAATGCTACAGCCCGCGCTTTACTTCAGAGCACATGCGATTTCGTCACATCACGTTGTTTTGTTGGTACACAAGATATTGAAGAACTGACAAATGTTGGCAGCACTTGCGCGTGATGCTTTACTACAAGAGCAAAATGAATATTAATCGTATTTCTTCAGATAAAACGCGAACTAAATGATGTCATGTGGTTAATAATTTTACACTGGAATAATGCCATGTTGAATTCTTAAGGAGATAGTAATTGATGACTTACACTATTATTTCGATTATATTTAGACTCTACAATAGTTTTCTATTGGATAATGTGTCTATCGCCATTCAAAGGAGCCAACATTTAAATTCTGGTTGTGCATGATGAAAAATGTTTTGATTATCATGATGAAAATCAACTAGAAACAATTCATTATAAGCGAAATTCTTCTTGCCCATATTCTGGAGATTATAGATTATATTTTTGTAATGAATTAATATAACTATTGTAATAAAAATAAATCATTATTGAAGTTCTTCAAAAATCTATATTTGTTTAATACATTTGCACGGCATCCCTAGAATTGTAACGTCTTTAATAACATTGGGAATCACCGTATTCTTTGGAGATGACGGCAACACAATATAATGGGGTCATTCCATTTTAAGTGATCCAGAATGAAATAAATCGATAGCCTCACCATCTCAGAAAAAAATCATGTATTGTATGTAAATTCCCTTTTGTTTTGCTTGGTAAAAACTGTTTTAAAAAAATCCTTGTTCACAAATCGCAGCCATTTTTGTTTTACGCATTTTAAACTAAAATGCATTGGATCCAGTAAACTGGCCTACAAATTAGTTATATTTATACATCTAATGTTTTATTCGGGTAATATTTGCAACCAAAACAATCGAACGCGAATGAACAAATTTATTAATAAAAAAATTATTAATGCTGTGGTCATGCGGTAAAACTTCTTGTATAATTTTTAGCGAAATTGGGTTAAGAACTGAAACTACAAATTAAGTATTAATCGCGCAACTTTTCTTGAACGATGGCTTGGAAAAATGCGGGTAGAGTGGGGATATTAGTTACGATATCGGCTACTAGATTTTATGAAGCAATGCCAATTTCTGGAATATCAGTCATGCCTTCCCAGCTTTCTCAATAAATTGAGTTATAATTTTCCCAGGATTTCGAGGTATCTCCTGCGATGGCTCTGGATCAGCTTTGACCATTTCTTTAGAAATTGTTTAGAAAAATACGAACAGGAGTTCTCGGTTTCAACAGAAAATATATTTTCTTACACGCCAAAGAAGATGTGTTTGGAATGTTGTCATCAGTGCTCGCAGCGACCTTTGGTCATCAACTGTTTATTGCTCTAGGGAGGTGGAAGCAAAGTCATCGTTCAAGAAAAGTTGCGCCGGTTATATATATATATATATATATATATATATATATATATATATATATATATATATATATATATATATATATATATATATATAGCGTTGAGAAATGTAGCTTAATCGCTTAATAGAGCTTATGACTCAATAATCTAATCCTTGTTTTCTCCAAACTATGATGTTTGATTTAAGAACTTTTATCGCGTGACCAGAATTAACAAATTTCGAATGCACAGGTTACGAAAATATCTTAAGTTCCTTCACTGTGTGTGACAACTAAAAAAATTAACAATCAAGAGTCAGGGCATACAACATTCCACTCACAAATTCATTCTACATCCTAATGGCGTGTCGCGTGGCCGCAGACAGCTGGCACCCGCGTAAGCGCAATGACGTAGCTCCGCCTCGAAAAGAGTGTCTCGGCAGTAAAGGCCTATGCAACAGCTTGACCTCCGCTTGGCGGGGGGACGAATGCTACTCGTGAGCTTGTCGGTCTTGTGTAAGGACCTTCCGCTCCTCCGTCGGTTCAGATCGACCCAAACTGCTGACCTCCCGACCTTCCGACCTGCCGACCTCCCTTCGCCCTTCGTCGGTTCAGATCGGCCCAAACTGGCCCTTCCGACATCCTTTCGCCCCTAGTCGGTTCAGTTCGACCCAAACTGGCCCTGATGACATCCTCTCACCCTATAGTCAGTTCAGATCTGCCCTAACTGGCCCTGCCGACCTCCCTTCGCCCCTAGTCGGTTCAGATCGGCCCAAACTGGCCCCGTCGACATCCTTTCACCCCTAGTCGGTTCAGTTCGACCCAAACTGGCCCTGATGATATCCTTCCACCCCGTCGTCAGTTCAGATTGGCCCTACCGACGCTCCTCCACCCCGCTAGTCCACACCGACCCACTGGGGTCCTGTTAGCAGCTCCCCGCCCTCTCTCCCGATCGCCGTGCATTTCGAGTATTATAATCTTCTCTGGTCATTGTTGCATGACAGATGCATTGCCACTGCTCTACACTTACGGGACTAAAGACCACAGCAGTTGATACTCCCGGAAATTCGAAATAATCAATCTATCAGCGTACTAAATAAATCAAAATTCAAGAAATCTGTAAGAAATATAACAATTCGTTTCACTTTCTCGCACACGTACTACACAGAAAGTTAGTTATGTAATGCTGCAAAATTATAAGTCGAACTTTTAACGAAAGTTATGAGTACCTGATATACTGCGTACAAAAAGTTTTTTTTCTCCAAACTGGGACGCCTGACAGTCTTCGTGACTGTTTGCGCGCCTCTGCGCAACTGACTGCGCGCATGTGTCTGCGCGCCTGTCTATCTTCGCGCCTGTCTGTCTGTGCGTCTGACTGTCTACCCGTCTTTCTCTCTGCCCGACTGTATGCGCGACTGTCCATCTGCGCCCCTGTTTCTCTTCTCGACTGTCGGTAGTTTTCCGTGGTTCCTCCAATCAGCTCAGGCGAATGCCGGAGCAGTACTCTAACAAACGAGCCACGGACCGCGCGCGATCTTTCCTTCCCCTTCTTTCTCCAATCATCACCTCTTACACACACTCTTACATGCTCTACACTACCGCAAATGCAGGGAGCTTGTCCCGGCTGGGTGGTGCCCAGCTGTTGGGAAATACCTAGAAGGGGAAAACCTCGTAAGTCGACATGTAGGTCGGCGCCGGATCTCACCACCCAGCTGGGAAGAACACTACCACATCCCATCATACACTGAATGTACAGGACTAATGACCTTAGAACTTGACATGCCCGTAAACAGGAAATAATCAATTAACCTGAGAAATACAAAAATTTGCACAGAACACATAGAAATCAATAAAGCAATCCACTTTTATATTAATTAGTACATTGATTTTAGCCAATTAAGTCTGATTTTGCTGCCCTTTCACTACACTGCCTGGAATACCTAGCCCCCCCCCCAGGCATGCCAATGATTCATATTAAAATATTTCAAATTATATTCAATAACTAAACTTTCAGCTATTTTGTGGAAAACTCAGCAACAAAAGAGAGTGATAAATTCAAATTTGCAATTTCGAATAATTTGCAATTAAGAAGATTAAAATTATGCAAAATTACTCATATTGAAAAATGTGCATGACCTTATTTAAAGATCTAATTTTGAAGAAGAAATTTCATTGTGTACATAATCCTTTATCATCATTGTTAACTTTTTACAATGGTAATTTTTTAATTAATTTTCAAAAATACAGGAAGTTAACCAAATATGGGCCATGCCCCATTTTTTTGCCCACATTTGTATACCCAAGAAAAAAATTGGAGAAAAAATTGTTCTATCCGAAAAAAAATACACAAAAAATATGGGGTCATTTTTGAGAAAATTTTGAAAATGTTTTTCAGGCTTTTTGTAAAGTACCCCCAAAATCAAAATATCTGTTTAAAATTCAACTGCGACATCCACCTGGATTGGGGAATATCAATTTTGGTGAAATTCCTGCCTATAGTTTAGCTGTGAGCATTATTCACAGGCAGATAGATGGACGAATGAACAGATGGATATTTTGCTTTAAATCAATTTCTCGGTGTCAAAGACCCACAAAACAAGAATCCTAAATATGTTACATGTTAAAAGAAGCAACTTACTGCATACTGGAAAAAGATTTATTCACTTTTCTGTATGAGGTGGCCACAATACGAGTAATTATGTAAGTAATGTGTAAGTAATAATAAGCAAAAGCAAACAAAGAAAGAAACCAACAAAAGCAAAAACTTTTCTCTCTTACTTCAGTTTTACACGCTATATGATCTCAGATACGTAGGAAATTTTTAAAAATTATTAAGAAGTTCTACTGGTTTGTCATTTATGAAGTAAAATGTTTACCCTTGAGATGTTTTCCTTTGAATGCTTGTATTTTTGTTAATATAAATCAAAGGAAGAGCTTGTATCATTTATATTTTTTGTACATGGCAGCAATTTGAAAGACACAGATTCCGATTGATAACATTTACAGACTATATAAAAACCTTCAATTGAATTTTCAGCACAAAATTAGCGAAATTTTAAAAGAAAGAAAAATCTCACAAAATATATTAAATGCTGTTAAAAAGTCTATTTGTCAAAATTGAGATTCAAGTAGAAGAACATGGGCAGAGAAGCAAGCAAATAGCCAGTAATCTAGGCAACAGTCCATTATCTTCAACATTATTCAATTTTTACACGCATCGTTTGCAGATAGGAAGACAAAATACCTTTTAAATATTATGCCTTGACCATAAAATGACATTTTAAAAGAAAGATCATTCACCTTTGCTGATACCTGCAGTGTAATGACAAGAAAGTGGGTAGATTATAAAGAAAAGACAATGAACTATTTATAACTTCCAATGTGCACTACAAATTAGAAATATCTGTAGAACTAATATGACTTTGAGGGCTAATATTGTTTACTATAAAATATAGTGAATAAAATTTTATTTTTCTCTTGTGAATTTACTCTGCAAATTACAATTTCACTCATTAACATAAATAAATTCAAAGGGACTGAAATAATCATTGTTCATGTTATCAAAATGTGAGTTATCCAATTATCATGTGTTCTTGTCAGGACCCAAATTGTATTCATGTTACAAAAAAATTTGTGTTAATTGAATATGTGCTAATGAGTGTTTTATGCATTTAGAATGTGATTCAAAATTCTGAATTGGAATTTGGTAACATTCTGAAAAACTACTCTTCCTTTGCTAAGGCATAAAAGATTGGTGACAAACTTTAAATCAAAAATCATGAAGCATCTAATTATTTTTTAAATAGGATAATTACATCTAGCATATTTCTTTCCTACAACTTTTAAATTATTTTCTGATTTCTTTTCCCAGACTAAAATCAAATTTGAAGATCCCAATGACAAAATTTGCAATTGAATCTTGGTCAGAATTTTTTTTTATTTGATGTGTTTTTTTTAAAAATGCATAATATCAAAATGAATGTTAGCAGTTTTTTTCTTATACATTTTTCTATTCATTTAAAAGTGAAAGTAAAACTCTATGAAATTGAAAAACCGATATCTTAATTTTTCTGACCTTTTTACCAATATTAGGTCAAAAATGTTTTTTCATTAGAATTCAGATAAAAATTAACATATTCATTTAGGAAAAAAAAGAAAGAAATTAATTTTTTTGTGTTGCTAACAAAATAGTAATACACCTGCAGCTCTTCTCCTATCACTACTAGCAAAAGATGAGCTCAACAAAACATGTACATAGTGAAGCTACATTTATGTCTAGAAGCAAAACAATGGACTATCTCAGCATATGCTCAATGGATCAAAGAAACTGGACAAAAGCCTGATCAAGATGTGAGTCTTCTAACTTCCAGGACTTTGAGCAATTGCCTTTGCAGTTTGTTCATAGAATATAATAACCCCATAATAAGAGGGTGATCCCCAGGTAAAAGAAAGATGTAGTTAAGACCTTGAACCCAAACAAATTTATCTGTTTAATTACTCAAAACCAGTGTTTTATGTAGTCAACCTTTCTTTTTTAACAAAATCTATTTTATTATTGTAATAAAGTTTTATAAAAACATAGCTTAACCTATTTTGTATGTTCTTGCTGAAGTATATTAAAACTTAAACAACTAAAACACCCTTGTTGAAAATTCAACTGTTCAAAATGTTTTAAAAAGTGTTGAAATATAAATCAACAACGCTTAATACACTGAAATGCAGAAATGAACAATTTCCTGACAAGAAAGACATTCCTACCTCAGTGGTTGAGGTAGTCTTATAAGCATAAGGATGTTCCCCCATTTGGTTCCCCCATTTGGTTCCCTGTGTATAAGAATTTCTCTCCTCTCTCTCCTCTGATGTGCACACAAATTATTTTCTCACAGAAAATGAAAGTTAGTAAGACATATTGAGATCAGTGTCCTCTGAGACTTTTCACTTCGATTTTTCCTTTCTTTGTCTGAGCTCAACTTCTGCCTTCAACTTTGAAAAAAGACTAAGACATAAAGAAGAAAATGATCTGTAGATATGTTTGCTAGATTCTACGAATCTTTTCCTTGTATTTTACTTTCTGGCCCTTAGGAACGTACTGTGTCTTCAATGAGTAGACAGCTTCTCTCTTGGTCTCCCTCAGTCTTACACCACTGGTTGTGGTGCAACGACTTTATGATTACAACAGTTTCAGTCAATGATATGTCACTATGCACTTTGTTGTTCAGCATATTTTATTGAAAATAATCACTGATTGCTCAAAAGAAAAGGCTATGAGAGGAATTGTAAATTGATACACAAATGTAAAAAAGACTAATTCTGTAAAAAAAAAAAAAAAAAAAAAAAAAAAAAAAAAAAAAAAAAAAAAAAAAAAAAAAAAAACAACAACAACAACAACAACAACAACAACAACAACAACAACAACAACAACATTTAAATCAAATTTAACTGACAAATATTACAATAAAATAGGTACTGTATTTTTTAAGGGACATGCCTGGGTATAATAGTTTCCCATATATTTGCATTTAATAAATAATAAAGTATTGGTATTGCATATGCATGTTTTCTTGACTCCAGAATATCAACTCCCTCTCCTTTACCAACATTAGTTGAATTAAGAATAAGTGATAGCTACAAGTGTTGTTGACCAAATCTAATAACCAGAAATGTTTGCTCCCATGTAATAGAAACTATTTTACATTGGAAAACATTCTATAGATTTGATATAAAATTCCTGTTGTCAAAATAACCAAATCTGCAACTCTTCTCATGTCACGAGGGCGCAAGAAAATGTGAGCAGATAATACCTACTGCTTGTAAATGAGTCAAGGAACAGCCCTCCCAATGATCAGGTTTCTAAGAACCCAATTTAGTTCATAGAATAAGATCAGAATCTACCACGTTCCTACCCAAATCATATCCATCTCTAAATTCATCCTTCCAGTATTCCATTTCAAGAAGGAATGATGTGGTAAAGCTACTGCAGCGAATTGGGAATCATTTTCTCTCTCTGTTTAAATCTAGGTGGGAAAAAATGTGTTTTATGTGACAGAAGAAATGCCAAATTAAAAGACCATTAGGTAACTGCACAATGAGTGATTAGTGAGTAAATATGTTGAACTATTCCAGTTTGATATTGCAGAAATCATGTTCATAAAATGAAAATTAGCTCATTTTTATACCCTGAACCATAAAACCACGTCCCTCCCATACTGAATGTGAAAATGTGCATGATTAAAAGTATTTTTAAACAATCATTAATTTTCTTCACTATGATACAAAGTTATTTAATAATATTAAAATTAATATATTTTTTCAAAGGATAATAGATGTGGATTTTAGGATTTGGGGATTCATTAGGTGAATTTTCAAAAGGGCAAGAGTCAATTCTAAAAATTTAGAATCGATTTCCTGTAATGAGTAAATCAAAGATTAAAGGAAGTGATCGAGAAATGAAAAGGAGAATACATGAATTTCTATAATGAAAACCCCAACAATTAAAGGATTAGAACCAAGACATCAATAAAATCAAAAACTACACATCAGTCACCAAAAAATGATAAATTAGTTTTTCTTTAATAATAGATGAATTATTCTTTCACATCTGCTAGCTTTCTTTACATTTATTCTTAATTAAAGAGAAATATCTTGAGAGTATGTGAAAAGAAGACAACAATTCTTAAATGGCCAACATTTCAGCCTTTATTAAACATTCCTCACCACTTTAACTTTCACAAAATCTATTTTAAAGCCAAAACATTGGCATTTTAAGAATGGTTGTCTACTTAATGGCCAACTCTCAAGATATTTCCCATAAATGATTCTCTTATTATTATGACAGTTAAATTTGTTTTTGGACTGTGTGCATTCAATAAAGAAGTGACGGCATAAGAAAGATCCATTTATGCAAAATGCAATAGGGGTACTTAATGTCTTAGGTAAAAGGTTGAAATGTCTAATAATATATTGATGAATGTGTGGAATGTAAGATAGTATTATAGGTCAGTTTGGGGAACATTCCTTTAATGGTTATGAAAGACGACTGAGAGTTTACAAATCCACATTCACTCAATTAACTAACTCTTGTAAATCAATTATTATTAATGTGCTAACCAGTCAAGACAACCAAATGAAAGTAATTGATTTAAGACAACATGGATAAGAGCCAAAATTTATTGCTTATTTATCCTTGAAAATAGATTTTATTACATGGGAGGGTTGTTGTTGTTGTTGTTGTTGTTGTTGTTGTTGTTGTTGTTGTTGTTGTTGTTTTTGTTTTTTTTTTAAATTTTTTTTATTTTTTTAAATTTTTTAATTTTTTTATTTAAGTAGTATATGACTTAGTGTAGGGATCACAGAATTTTGAAAATGTGCACACAATTCATTTTTCCCCATAGCACGTCATACACAGTTTGAACTGTTTTTTGACGTTAAATAAATAAATAAAGTGTACGAACAAGGAGGCAGGCTACACAGACCTGATCATTGAAAAGGTTTATAGATGATGTTAAAGAGTGGTGAATCCATTGGTAAGGGCCATGAGGACCATGGACCCACCAAAAGGCCTAGAGATTTTGTTTGTTATCTTCTTTTATTAGGCAAAATTGATTTAAATATTTATTTCTATTAGAATTATTAAAATTTAATTATTTAAAAAATAATTGTAAAGTATCATATATACACTACAAAAATAATACACGATATAATGACAAATGTTTATTATTTAGCAAAAGTCTCTGATGGGCCCCTTCCAAAATGACCAGTTGGATATGCCCCTGATGTTTAATGACAATGATGTGTAATATTTGCACAGGAAAATTACCATCCAAAGTGTCCTGCAATGATGTGAAAAACCTGCATAAATAATTAAAATATATTTTAACACAACTTTTGTATAGAACAAGCCCAGAAAATATGTGAAATGTTGAAAGAATTTTCAGAAAGGATGTTTGAACAATGAAAAGGAATATTCAAAGAGCCACAAAAGGAACTTTAGTACTATTAAGATTACAATGAAAAATTCAGAGACAAATGGAGATATGAATAATTATAAAAAGCCAATAAAGCAGAGAAGGAAAACAATTTTTAAGAGATTGAGAGCAGTGGATGAAGCAGACAGAAAAGATTCAGAAAATCTATTTTGCATGGGGGATGAGGGGGGCAGGAGATAAATTCTGAGAGAGAATGTCTTTTCTATTAAGAAGACTTTAAGAAGAATAGAGTAGAAAACAATCAAACATTTAAAGACTGAAATGATTGATGAGAGTTAATTCTGTAGATGGTAATAATAATAATAATAATAATAATAATAATAATAATAATAATAATAATAATAACAATAATAATAATAATAATAATAATAATAATAATAATAATAATAATAATAATAATAATAATAATAATAATACAGAATAATAATCCGAAAAAGTATTATGAAAATTAAAGTAAGGAATATAAAAAGAATGATAAAAATTGATTGCCAGAAAATACTTTCTAATTTGGGAATATAGATTTCTACAAAGAGACATTAAGAATAAGAACTGTGGAAAATAGTAGTATGTGGCACAAGCTTATAACTAATTTCATCCATTATATTTTGAATTCAAAGTTCTTTCAATACAACATTATGAAAGATCATAATAATTCAATCAATAATGAAGTTAAAAGTGTCAAACAGTTTGTAAACAATATATGATTTTCCTTTTAAGATGAAAGTCAAAATGAATTTTTGTACAATTTTACAGGCCGAAATTTGGAAAAACTGCCCTTTCTTTTAAGTAAAACACAGATATTTCAAAAGTCTTTGTATCGTTCTGAGGTAAATGCAACAAGAAATGGATTGTGAGAAAGAAAGAAAATTAATAAATAATTAAAGAAAAAGATGAAATAGTTACGATGAAAATTAATTTTTTCTGAAAACCCTCGTTTATTTATTAATTTCACAGCCACACAAAATAAAAAAAATGTGTGACCCGAAGACTTCACATGTTTGCCTACGCATGTCAATGCGCTGAATCCGAAGCCAGAATTGCACCACCATCTCAAGTTGTTTTTTTATTCGAGAAAAACACATGCCAATACTAGATTTATGTCGTGTAGCATTATACTCCACAGAAGCCAAAAATTGTTAGACACAAGACTTGACACATATTTCTCTGTGCATGACGATGCGCTGAATCCGAAGCCAGAATTGCACCACCATCCCAAGTTGTTTTTTTAATCGCGAAAAACACATGCCAATACTAGATTTATGTGTCTTGTACACATACATGACATGAAACGGGCCATGTAAAGCTGGTGAGAGATATCTGGTCAGGGAAAACCCCGCTAACAGACGGAAGGTCGGCGCCGGATTTCATCATCCATTGCGAGAAAATCATCGTCACCTCCCGAGCAAAAAATATACTATACTTACGGGACTAATGACCTTAGCAGTTGACACGCCCGGAATCATCAATCAATCAACCGTTTTCTATAGTTACAAAAAGTTTGCGTTTGTCAAAAAACGTTTTTTGACTATTCGTGCTATTTTTTGCTATTGTACGCCACGACTAAAAATACTAATTATTTTTTTACATAAGATCATGCGGAAAACAAATATAGCGACTTTCTACGTGCCCTCCTTGTTACCCCGTACTTCGTGCATAGGTACGAGGACTTTGTAATATGTTTACATCCTAACCACTTCCAACTCAACATTGAAGTGGAACGGAGCTTTCTCATAGTTAAAAAATTTCTCGTTTCAAAATGAAAGCTGACAAAATTATCTATAAGATTAATAGTAAATGTTTCTTTTTCCGTTTACAATAGCTTTCGTGTTTGTTTAAAAAAAATCGATAATTTTCGAAAAACGATGCATTGTCTTACGTTTTTCGACAACCTGTGGCTTCTTACGCTTCAGTCCTTAGTTTTACTGCAATATCATAAAGACGTTATAGGAAATTATACATAGGAAGTGGTTATTTGCTCCTTAGTATTCAAATAAAAACGTTATAAATTGAAAATATTTGGAAATTTCAATTTCAATTTTTGCTTGTCCTGATCAGAAACAGTTTTGGGGGTATGTTAGCACTTTTTCTTTTATTTCGTACAAAAACATCTCCTAGATTACAAGAATGCGACTCCCGTCGACTACTGTTACAATTAAAATATGATGCACTATAATATATAAATTGTAATTGTAATAGTAATATAAATATTAATATAAAACCATCAAAATCTGATGATTTGGGTATTTGAACGGGATCTTTTGACTTTTGAGGGTACTTTACTTGAAATCTCAAAAACATTTTCAAATTTTTCTCGAAAATGGCTCCAAGTTTTTAATTCAACTTTGTCCTCGCAGAGCGTAAAGACAGCTTAAGAGAATGGTGTAGATACAATGTTCGTTGAAACCCCTGATTTTTCAAAAATTGCAAAAGTGCAATTTTTTGGGGCAACTAACTAGAACTACAATATTGGAGAGAGAGATTATTTTTCTTCATAAAATGCGTTCTTTACAAACATCTTGAAATAACTTCATGTTCAAATTTTCGTAAATGCGTACTTTTCCGTGAATATAGGCCATTTTGAATTTTAAAGAATTTTTTCTTCAAAACCGCTCCAATTTTTTCTTCATTTGTTTTCCACAGATAGAAGAAGAAACGCTTAAAAGAAAAACGCGGGTCTCATTTTCGTTGAACTATCTAAGTATACGAAAATTTGAAAATTTAGAAACAATGCGAGAAAGTTTGTGCTTTTGTAGCACCGCCAGTTTAGTAGTGCAGTTTGTCCTGACGAGAAACACCTTCTGCTGTTTCTCAATCCCTTCACAGTCTTTTGGTTCGTCTTAACCCTTGCAGCGGCTTACAGCTCCTCGGATCCGAGGAGCATTAATCCTCTTGTCGAAGTGTCGTCTTAACAACGGCTCGCCTCGAATAAAAAAAAGAAAGAGAAAGAAAGAGTGGGTCTGGTTTTAAAATAGGTTGGCGCACAGGGTGATCTTCAAGTTGTGTAGCTTCCATGATATAAAACGTAACTCATCGTATGCCCTGAAAAAAGTCGACTCTTCCTGAAAACTATTCACGTCCAGTTATAAAACATATTTAGTTTAAAATTACACCAAAGCTGCTACCTAAGTTAAACAACTATTTCTCCTTGATAATGCTAGGCAGGTAAGATATATGAAAATGTAGCTTCGGGAGAGCATGATGCACATTAAATTTAAATTTATGCATTTTGATACATCAAATTCCAGGTGTCAATGGAAGTAATTTTATACAGTCTGTCTCAGCATAAATGTTACAAGCATACCAGGTATATAGAGATAGAAGATGTTAACTTTGTGCCATTGAACATATGGTGGGAAACCTATACGAATAAAAGTCAATTGAACGACATATAACCGACATCGATACCAAAAAAGTAGTGTATGAATAAATACGAAATTTTTACAAGCTCTTTTTCAGAATTGTCGCAGTATCCTCGCAAAGTTTGGTAAAGATTAATTCAACAGAAATTCGTAAAAAATGATTTAAATAATATGTTGGTAGATGGATCACGATCATTATTTTTCGCCTCCCGCTAAGAGCATGTGGTTCCTAATATATTCTGCCGGGGGCCAGTAGCAGTACGGCAGAACTGGTAACTAATAGTTTCACTAGAGGCCAGTAGCAGTGCGTAAGATAAAAATGTTTAATCTAATAGCAATACACAATAAAATAAAATGAAAGAAAAGTATAGTATTTTATTAAAATTTGAACCAAACTAAAAATAATAACCATAAACCTCGTGGTTTCTCTTTCGTCTTTCACAAGAATTGTATATGAAGAAAGCCCAAGATACGATAACTTTCGCATAACTTAATTACACTTGTGACAGTTGTCTCTGATTGTTAGACAAGCCACCATTCATTGACAATCAACCGATACGCGAAATCTCGTCTACGTCAGAACTTGACCTGCAAAACACCAGTGCATAATGGGTTGCCTATCGATCAGGGGCAAATGTAACATATACAACTTCGTTGTGCGAAATTTCGCCCCAAACGTTAATTGGGAAGTAGTATTTCTACAAAAGCACCTACTTTCTTGCATAATTTCTAACTACATTATTCAACACAAACCTGCAAAAGTATTTTGAACCAGCAAAAACGTTTTTTCGCTCCGAGACTCAATTAGTTGGTTGGTTAGTGATTCCGGGCACGTCAACTGCTTTGGTCATTAGTCCCGTAAATGTAGTGCACGTTTTTTCCTCGAGAGATGGCGGTGATCTTCCCCCACTGCATGGTGAGATCCGGCGCCGACCTACCGTCGACTAGCGGAGTTTCCCCTAACCAGGACTCTCCCACCAGCTGGGCACCGCCCCAGCCGGGACAAGCTCTAAGCTCCCGAGCGGTCTCCCGAAATATGTGGTAGTGTAGTGCATGTTAGTGTAAGTGTGTGTGTAAGGGGAGAGGAGAGGACAAGGAAGAGGAAGGACAGATCGCGCGCGGTCCGTGGCCCGTTTGGTAGGGTACTGCTCCAGCATTCGCCTGGTGTTGATCGGAGAACGGAAAACTACCGATCAGAGCAGTCGGCCGCTAGAATTCTCCTCCAGACAGCGACTGAATTCGACCTAGCTGGAAAGCTAGTGTCGAAAATCCTGCCGCGTCAGGACTCGAACCTAGGACCTCCCGGTCAGAGGTGCTGCAGTGACATCAGTTGATGCACTGAGCTACCGCTCCCGGCCAAACTTCACCTATTTAATCACTGACCACGTATCACATCAGTAGTTTGCCTATGCATTTATATGTCGGTATTCTCCTTTATACTATAGATAGCGCAAAAATACTTAAAGTTTTTGTTACGTTAGCGTCTTCGTTGAAGTCAAGGCGGACGTTTGTGAAGTGACGAAACTTTGCAATACAAATATATGACTGTAACCATTCTGCCTTTGCCCCTTTAACATGATCCACTCGATGTAAAGTGCTGGAAGGCGTGGAATGGTACATCAGTGTGGAATATTAAGTTGTTTCGTGAAACCGTGGCCGCTAAGCAATTACCTCTAACTATACCCTCTAAATCACGCTAACAAATGTTAGTATACTTTCCGCCATAGACAAGCAGTCGTTGAATTTCTCGACTTGATAGACGTTCCGTGGTACCTAGGGTATTGTCAAATACTAATAAAAGTGAATTCAGCGACATTTAATCGACAATGATTCCACAAAAAGTAGTGTATGAATAGATAAAAAATTTTTACAGGCTGTTCTTCATGATTTGACGCAGTTTCCTTGCAAAGTTTGATAAAGATTAATACAACACAAACGCTGAAAATAAATAATTTAAATAATATGTTGTAGATGCTCCACGATAATTATTTTTCGCCTGTTGCTAAGAGTAAAGTGGTTCCTACTATATTCCACCAGAGGCCAGTTGCGGTGCAGCAGAACTGGACCTAAAAGAATCGCTACAGGCCTGTGATAATGCGTAAGATAAACATTTTTAATCTAATAGCAATGTACTGTAAAATAAAATGAAAGAAGACTAGTATTTAATTGAAATTTGAACAAATTACTTAAAAATTAATCTTAAACAGTTTGGTTTATACAACTTTTTTTACTCTTTCACAGGGATTTGTGAACACAGATTTGAATCACAGATTTGAAGAAAGTGCGGGTAACGTCGGATATTTTGCTAGTGGGGGATATTATAAATTTACCGCTCAGTAAATTATATATGATTCGCTACCAACGCCGCTTTTAAGAGCAAGGTATCATTGCCCTCGTAGTGCGTCGTTCTGCCGCTAGCTGCGTCACAAAGCAGGCCAACCTAGAGTCAGTAGATATCATTGAGCTAGAATGTACTACATACAGTGGCTGACCATACGGTTTCAGCGCTCACGGTGGACGCTCGAAGAACTAGGGGCCGCCATGATTTTTACAGTCCAAACATGAGAACTGCCTGATGGTGGCGTGTAGAACTATTGTACTGAATCGATGTGTTGTTTATATCAGATCTTATTTCTGTATTGTTGTATTTTCGTTTATCTGTATTTAAATTATTTTAGTAGTTTGAATAATAATATTCACAATGCTTTCAGTATGTTCGACATTTAACTGTAAAAATAGAAGTCATCAAACTACAGATATATCATTTTTCAATTCAGACGCCTTATTTGTGATCTGTTTTTTTTCTTGCTTCTTATTGCAATAACATTCACTTTCAGGCGTTTTGCTAACTTCAATAACATTTCAACAGATTCCATTCTTATGACAATAAGTGATGCAGGAAGTAACGTGTTTTTCGTTTCTCAATTTGTTCTCCTAATAGATTGTCATTGTATTGTTACATGTATCCTTAAATTTCGTTTTTTAATGATTGGGTTTCGGTCGAGAAACATAGAATAACAGAATTTATATTAAGCCCACCCGTCCTTCACCAGCGCCAAACGGAATACTATAATACTCTGTTTCTCAAGAGAGCGCTTCTTTGACTGCAAAAAACATTGCTTCAATTTGCTGCAAAGATGGAGGCGCTTCAACCACTCTATGTATTACAATGAAAGATATGGGCTCACAAGCCACGGTAGTTCAACTATGTTTACAATGATCGACATGGGCTCACGAGCCACATAGTCTAATCGTATGAACAATGATCGATATGGGTTCTCGAGTGACGGTACGCCAACTGTATCTACAATGATCGATATGAACTCACGAGCCACGTAGTCCAATTATATCTACAATGATCGATATGGACTCATGAGTCACGCAGTCCAATTGTATCTATAATGATCTACGTTTATGAGCTCACGAGTCACGCAGTCCAATTGTATCTACAATGATCGATATGGACTCACGAGCCACGTGGTCCAATTGTATTTACAATGATCGATATAGACTCACGAGCCACGCAGTCCAATTATTCTACAATGATCGATTTGGACTCACGAGCCACGTAGTACAATTGTATCTACAATGATCTATAAGGGCTCACGAGTCACGTGGTGCAATTGTATCTACAATGATCGATTTGGGCTCACAAACGACGTAGTGCAATTGTATCTACAATGATCTATATGGGCTCACGAGCGACATCGGCGCGATAGATGAGACGAATTGCAAGTACCACGGAAGTTCATCTGGAATACCAAGTTTCATAAAGAGGACGGGACGTATGTAGACACTGAAAAGTATTAAGATGTAAAACATAATTGCATAGATACAAATATTTTTCTTTTAAAGTACGCGTGCAGAATTTATTCTGTAGGTTTCGCACGAATTTGTCACACCCCAGTCGAGAGATAGAACAAGATAAACTCAGTATTTATCGTCAGGCGGCATCGTTGAGGCGTCAAAAATATGGTTGGTTACAACAAAAGTTTCTGGTTTTGAAAATTAAAGAGTAAATAAAAAATAAAGTAAATAAATACATACATTCATCTATTTTTAGTGATCACTTTATTTCGTAATGAATGAAAATACTGTGTTTTCTTAATTTGATAAAATAAATTCCCGGAAGCGTAATATAGTATTTCTTATCAAAATTATATTTAAAAGCGATGTCTTGTATGCCAAAAACTACGACACAACTGTAAATTTCAGAAATCAGTAAACATGTTTTTTTAAACGCACGACAATGTTCAATTTCAATTAATGGATTCATTTGTATAGCAAGAAAAAAGTTAAAAATTCTCAAGAAGAAAATCCATTAGACATGTTGAGAATGTCTACTATATAAATAAAATTTGGAAATGTAGACTGTGGCTTTTTCAATACAATTTTTTCTTAAAATGGTGAAAATGAAGATTAAAAAATTTTCTAGATTGTCTAGTGCGTTTTGTAAGTTAATTTCATTAATACTTTTCGCATTCGTTCAAATTTTTAAATCATGGAAAATATTTTTTTTATTGTGAATATGGTCATACATACTATTTCTTCAAGATTTACTAACCTCATTTAAGAAACTAGGCTTCTTTCAATAACACACGTTAATGCAATTATCGAAAGCAATAATTTGATTTCCGCAAAATTCTAATTCTAAAATATAGGGATCATTTTTTCATCACAACTTAACACAAATTCCGTCATCAACATAACGACAGAAAACTGTTTACACGTCTTTGTCGTCCAATGTATCCCGTAAGCCATCAACGCAAGCTCAGTTTAGCACGACGCAAACACATCCATAACGGAAGACATTACTGCATTACGCCGAATACCTCCGACCCCCTTTTCGCCTCCGGAGAGCTCAAATGCAGGTGGGCGGTCCCCAGAGCGGGAAAGGGTGAAAATCCCCCCGCATTCGAGATTGCTCCACGCAGACAAGGGCGATGTCTTGGAGACTCGGCTCCTCGCTCCTCTTCGGAAAATACAGCGACTTCGTCGGCAGACGGCGACAAGGAAGCTGCGAAGCCAGGGCTAGTAAAATAAAGGCATTTACTTTGATGAGGCGAATTTTTTTGCGTGTAAACTTTTTCTCCCTCCTCCTCTTTCTTCCTTTTTTCCTTCGCCGCTACGGACGGCCAAGGCGCCGTGCGCGGAGACTTAAGGAGAGAGGTGAGACGGGGAGGGGGGGAGCGAAAGGCTTACGCCCCGGAAGGCCTTCCTAAGCCCCCATTTGCATGGCGATGGGAGTACGATGATAGGAGATTAGACGCTTCGAGGCGCTCTCGCCGTGAGAGGTGAGGAGGGGAGGGAGACGGGGAGGGGGCGATGGTTGCGGGGGGAGGGGTAGATTCGAGGTTCGCCCGATGAAACGACGTCGGGGGAGGGGGAAGTTGGGTCTGAAAATTTCGCCGCGAGGATACGCAGCCATGGGCTTTCGACCCGGAAGAGGCTGGAGATCAACTCGGCGTGGGGGGGGGGAAATTATTTGGGGAAATGTACCTCTGTGGGAGTGGATGTGATCGCAAAACACACTAAATGGTGTCGTGGACTTAGTATATGAAACAAAACAGGCAAACAGGCGTTAAAATCAATGTAATCTTGGTGGACTGGTGTCGTGGACTTAGTATATGAAACAAAACAGGCAAATAGGCGTTAAAATCAATGTAATCTTGGTGGACTGGTGTCGTGGACTTAGTATATGAAACAAAACAGGCAAATAGGCGTTAAAATCAATGTAATCTTGGTGGACTGGTGTCGTGGACTTAGTATATAAAACAAAACAGGCAAACAGGCGTTAAAATCAATGTAATCTTGGTGGACTGGTGTCGTGGACTTAGTATATGAAACAACACAGGCAAACAGGCGTTAAAATCAATGTAATCTTGGTGGACTAGTGTCGTGGGCTTAGTATATGAAACAAAACAGGCAAATAGGCGTTGAAATCAATGTAAACTTGGTGGACTGGTGTCGTGGACTTAGTATATGAAACAACACAGGCAAATAGGCGTTAAAATCAATGTAATCTTGGTGGACTGGTGTCGTGGACTTAGTATATGAAACAAAACAGGCAAGTAGGCGTTAAAATCAATGTAATTATGGTATTATAACCTACCCATTTCATAATAGTAATTTAATAAGCAACAGTGGTTTTAATTACATTGTGAATGATAATCTCAATAACACACATCATGGTGCCTAGTCATCATTACCGCCTGGATTGTTGGTTTAAAACTCCATTAAACCACCATTTCTGACCATTGAGTAAGACGGAATATTCAGTTAAATTAAATGGCATGAATGTGAAGCAAATTACCATATGTATGCTTGGAGTTCTGAACTGAATCACAACTGATGCTTTGTTCAACGGGAGATCCCATATTCGAATGTCGACAATGGGATGGTGTTCGACTCCAGCTAAGAAGCTGCGCATTTCTAAATAATTCAATCGGGTGAATTGAGTATATCGTAGCGAGTCTGCAACTCTCAACTACATTCGCAATTTCGTAAACTGAGACTTCATAGGCTCGGTATTCGCCGGTGGAGGAATTTTCAGTTGCAGCTAAGAAGCTAAATGGAAGCGTCTCGTAGACTGGATAGTGCTAGGGTCGAGGCCCGACAATGGCAGGATATTCGATACCAGCTAAAGAGCTAGTGACTGGCTTATCACTGCTTGTCATTGATAATTCTGTAAGCGGACTGCTCCAAAAAATGTACTACCTTAAGTTTCGTCTGTTGAAGTTCCTTTTTTATTAATAAAACATAGTGATAGAAGTGACATTTTAAGATCTGGACGATCTACTCCAAAATTATCATTGTTTCAAGAGGATAAAAATGTTCATCGCATTACAATCATAAATGGTTATGTGAAATTATTGGGATAGGAAAATTAATTTGCTTATCTACCCATATAATACAGCTAAAGCTCTAGTCAGGCGAATCCTGGAGTTCGAGTCCTGACGGTGATAGACATTCATTACTACCTACACAGATCGAATTGATCCGCTGACGAGGAGAATTTTAGCGGAGGATCGATAGTTTTCCATGGATTCTTCATCCAAAACGAGGCGAATGTGAAAACAGTGTCCTAACTAAAAAGGCCATGAACCACGCTTGTTCCCATCTCTTCCCTAACACAAACACACACATTCAAACTACCTTGCAACACAAGTCGGGAGATCGGAAGGAGCTTAGAGCTTGTCACACTGATGGGAGAAATACAGTAGTGTGACAGCCCCACAAGTTGACGTGTGGTCGGTGCTAGATATCACATTCCAGCGTGGAGAAACCCCGCCACCTCTAACTAAGCAACATTCCTCTAACTAAGAAACATTCCTCTAACTAAGGAACATTCCTCTAACTAAGGACCATTCCTCTAAGTAAGGAACATTCCTCTAAGGAACATTCCTCTAACTAAGGAACATTCCTCTAACTAAGGAACTAAAAACCAAAGTAGTTAACACACCCGGAAACACTAAATACCCGAAAAAATTTTATATTAAAGTCGCCCTTTTGCTAAAATTTTATTGGAACTCGGTTTCGGCACCAGTCAAATCTTAACAAAAGTTTCACATTGTGTTTTTCAAACTCAAGGTGGAGGAAGTTTTAAGGGCTTCTAAGAACTATCGACGTGAGTACTGCCGATAAACTCGGGTCCGGGGGTACGTTTCTAACTCCACCAAGAACCTCAGGCCTTGCGACCGTCTGGCCCCTCCTGCAGGGAAGATATTTTTTGATTTCTCTTGGTTATCGCTACAGCATTCTTTGATAATCAACATAGAACATTTTATTTTATTGCTTCTCCATCGCCGCTTCATCCATCAGCGGCACCTCTTTAACGACCCATTCTGCCACTAGCAGCACCCACCTCCAGCCTCTTTTTGCCTCTTTGGTAGAGTAACAGCCTGTAGTGCTGTTATACTTAAGTTTGCGCGTTCAAACCCGATCGAAGCCGTGAGATTTGTAAAGACGAGAAAATCTTTCGTACGTCTCCTTTCGGAGAAGTAAAGCCGGCTGTCCCAGGTTGTAGATTTAATGCGTGTAAACGATCGTAAACCTAAAAGAAGCCTCTGAGCTAAATTCAAAATCCCCAGTTTCGTCACCCTGAATGATGCCTTGTTTCTCTGCTAGATGGCAAAAGGAGAGTGGTCAGAAGGAAGAGCGGGCCTGATGGCCTGAGTGTCGCCCAGTAAAATGAGGACTAATCGATTTATTGAATTGAATGTGCTCCAATGGTTTCAGGTCGTTAGGCCCTCGGACAAAAAGTCTAATACTCGTTAGTTCCAATGAACAGGACGTCTATTGCGAACCAGGTCAAATACAACATAAGGTTCACGCGACAGATGGTCTAATACCAAAAGAGGTCTACAATGAGAAGGTTCAATTAATAAGATCCAAGAGACATAATAACCGAAGTCTAATAGATATGCAAAATTAATCAAAGGCAAAGTAGAGCGAATGGTAACATTATTACAACGATCATGGTGATATCTACTTATACCTTCGGTCTTTGAGCCACAGATTAAAATTCCATACTCCACCGACAACCCCAACAACCGAAAATGAAGACTGAATATTTCACCTGGTTCTTTTTGTATACATTAAGTACTTTCTGAATTAAAGTCCATCATTCCTATTTTGATTTCATTTCAGACAATAACATCTGACGTAATGATATACGAACCACATTTTGTTACATATTACTGTTACAGCATAATCGAAACGTGTCTGATAGACCAAAGTTTATAAGACACTTTTGACAATCACACCAAATATTAGAAGACATTTTTAAAAATTAGATTAAATTTTCATTAGATGTGTTTTCATACACCTTCTGACTTTAGCCTTTACAAATTAGACTTCCTGCCATTAGATCTTACATATTTAGACCTAACGACCTCTAACCGCCCCGATATGGCACGGCTATTTTTTTTACTCCTGTGTTTATCAAGCATGAGACCAGAAGCTTCTATGATGGTATATATCTACTACCCATTCAGACATCTCGGTGATGGGGTTCAAAATTCCTTAAAATCTGCGCCAATCTTAACCATCTTTAGAACACCACTAACATTCTTTAATCATTACGTGTGTGACAAGTTTCAGAAAAAAGTGTGTTACAAGATCCAAATTAACCGTCCTTTTTTCCTATAGTTCTGAGCTCGACTACTAAAGGGCAAGGGCCAGAGTTCAATCCTTGGTCTTCAGAGTCGCTCTCTGTTTCTTTACGTCTGGATGCACCCGCCAAGGCAGAAATAAGGCCTTGGCTTCCGCCGTAAGGCGGAAATGAAATTCATTAATTGATTTTTTCGTGTTTCCAGGCGCGTCAACTGCTTCGGCCATTAGTCACGTAAGTGAAGTGCATGTTTCAGGTTTTAGGTTTTTTGTTAAACGTGAACATGTCAGAGCATTGCTGCAGGTTCTAATTCAGGTTAATATCGTGGCAGATAATTAAAAGGGTAAAGTCAGAGCGTTATTTAAGGAGTATCACAGGGTCAGAAATAACTTTATTTTTAATTATTTAAAGAGATGGCGGCGAGACGCCTCCTCTGTCATTTTGCTAAATTTACGCAACAAAGCTTCGTAATTTCTCTACACCTTAGTATAACCCTTAGACCGAACGGCAGCCTTCAAGGAGGATGCACATGTGCCTCTTCTGTCTTCACAATATTCTTCCTTTATTCTCTCTCTTCTCATAATTATTAATAATATCACTATTATTGCCACCTTTTCTTATGTCTTCTGACATCTCTTTTTCCAGTGGGTCGATAGGGCATTACCAGATGAGGAATTTAACTGGCGTCCAATTTTCGTATGTGTTGTCTTCAAGAATCTTTATAATTTCTTCATGTATGTTATTAATGCTCAGATCTTTTTGGATATTTTTATTTATTTTGAGATCATATTTGGTGCAGACTGTAATTTTTCTGAGGAATCTCATTTCAGCTGCTTGGATTTTAATTTTGTCTCTCTCTTTAATTATCTACGATTCACTGCCATACAAAAGAACAGCTATTGTCTTGTGAAATTTATTTTTTGGGTCTTTCCATGTTTTATTATCAATATTTTTTGTAATAAATAATTATTTTCGGCTATTAACGTATAGACATTTGCATTAGAGTCAAGCAACCTTCCCTGTATATAATGTAAATAGTTCATGCGGTAGCATATTTCTGGAATTATCTTGTCTTGTTAGCCATCTCCAAGGCTCACTTCTGAAGAAATTCTTTATTTGTTTGTTTGTTTATCAACAGATACGAGAGTTAGGAGATAAATCTGATTTTTGTTAGTCATCTGATTTTTTGAAAATAAACTATTGTTATATGAAAATTTCTCTGTGTACTCCTCCCGACAGAATTTCCTTGTTAATTCAAACCATGAGACTTAAACGCGAATTTCACGACCGAAAATTAAAAATAGCATGTGATTCCAATAATGTAGTACCTACCATACTGTGGTACAGAGAGAAAAAGTAAAAAAATGTGTTTCTGATTCTGAATATTATTTTTTCTTGATAAAAGTTTCCAAACTAATTTTTAGACAATCAAAATTTTCTATTTTTGTTTTATTTATAAATGTATTAAATTATTAACATTTTATGTATAAGAGTGGACGCCAGTAAAATCCCCCATCTGGTAATGCTCTTTCGACCTACTGGAATAAGAGATGTCGGAAGACATAAGAAAAGGTGGCAATAATAGTGTCATTAATAATAATTATGAGAAGGAAGAAAAAAGGAAGAATATTGTGAAGACAGAAGGGGCACATGTACCTACTCCTTGATGACAATCGTTCGGTGTAAGGGTTATAATAAGGTGCACAGAAATTACGAAGCTTTGTCGCGTAAATATGGCAAAATGACACGAGGCGTCTCGCCGCCATTTCTTTAAATAATTAAAAATAAAGTTATTTCTGACCCTGTGATACTCCTTAAATAAAGCTCTGACTATACCCTTTTAAATATCTTCCTTTCATCAAGAAACATTATACATTAAGCGATATATAAAAAACTGAATAGTAATTGTTTCACAATGAGATGCAGTCGAGACTGCTAGGTCGGGAGGTGAGGGCGACAGTGCTTGCTTGCGTTTACGGAGGCCGCGGTAGCTGGTCCCAAGAGTGAGCCCAGATCATCAATCTTGCAGGCGGAGCCCGGTGAATGTTTCATTGTGGCGGAGTCAGCCTCCCACCGCCACGGCTCTCCACGCATCTCCCACCCCACCTCCCAACATCCTCCCGACTTCCCCCTGCTCCGCCTTTCTCCTGCCCCCCCCCCGCCCGTTTCGCCACGCTCCACACCTACGCTATGGTCCTCGTCTTGCACACGCTCGCCGATCACACGGATGCCATGACTCACAGCGACAGCATTTCCGTTGACGCCGCAGCATCTGTGACTGGATTGATTGATTGATTGATCGATTGATTTTTCGTGTTTCCGGGCGCGTCAACTGCTCTGGTCATTAGTCCCGTTTGTGTAGTGCATGTTTTTCTTCTCGGGAGATGGCGGAGATCTTCCCCCGCTGGATGGCGAGATCCGGCGCCGACCTACCGTCGGCTAGTGGGGTTTCCCCCTAACCAGGACTCTCCCACCAGCGGGGCACCGCCCCAGCCGGGACAAGCTCTAAGCTCCCGACTGGTCTCCCGGGATGTGTGGTAGTGTAGTGCATGTTAGTGTAAGCGTGTGTGTGTAAGAGGAGAGGATAGGCAAGGAATGGTAAGCGCGCGCGGTCCGTGACCCGTTTGTTAGGGTACTGCGTCGGCATTCGCCTGGTGTTGATCGGAGAAACCCCGGAAAACTACCGATCAGAGCAGCCGGCCGCTAGAATTCTCCTCCAGAGAGCAACTGAATTCGACCTAGCTGAAAAGCTAGTGTCGAAAATCCTGCCGCCGTCAGGACTCGAACCTAGGACCTCCCGATCAGAGGCGCTGCAGTGACCAGTTGATGCGCTGAGCTGCCGCTCCCTGTATCTGTGACTGGATTGATTGATTGATTGATTATTTGGTGTTGAAAAACGTGTTGTTTCGCGTCGACAAACGTTAAAACAGCCCGGAGGCCGAGATCGCTAAGGCAGCAGTGTCGTAGTGACCTCGGTCCGAAGGGTCGCGAGTTTCAGTCCCGCCTCGGGCATGTTTGTATTTGTGTTCGTCCTTTCACCCCTTATCATCACCATTTCGTTTCATCTTCATACCGCTAACACCAATAGTACTAATGACCTAGATGTGCGGATTCGGTGGTTTGCGGATTCGGTGGTACAACGGTTAGCGTACCGGACTGTTGTACCCGAGTTTGCGGGTTCAAACCCGATCGAAGCCGTGGATTTTTAAGGGCGAAAAAATCCTTCGTACGCCTTCCTTCGGAGGGGAAGTAAAGCCGGCTGTCCCATGTTAGTAGATTTAATGCATGTAAAAGATCCTCAAGCCTAAATGAAGCCTCTGAGCAAAATTGAGATCCGCCTGTTTCGTCGCCCAAGATAATACGTCCTTTCTCCGCTAGGTGGTGAAAGGAGCGTAACGAAATTTGCGTGGTTAGACGGAAGAGCGGGCCTGATGGCCCGAGTCTCGCCACGTAAAATAAGGCATTAACTAACTAACTAAGATGTTGATGCGACCTTAAAAGAAAAAACAACAACAACAAAAAACGTTAAAACAAATCAACGCTTGTTCGGTATCAGAGGCCGCCAAAAATATTTCCAGCAAAATCTCGATATCAATTATTTGCAGCATTAATATTCTTTTTCAGTACTACGTACAAGAGGAAGTAAAAATAATAATATTTCAGAGATTCATAGATAGTATCTTTTAGATGTTTTAATTTCGAAAGATTTTTAAATTACAAAATAAATTAAAGGTAGTGTGTAAATAAACAATTACAATCTTCAATATTCAACAAACTTAAAAGAAAAAAATAAAATGCCCTTCACCTTAAATCTGTTCTGTTGCCGACCCACTAGCTGCGCTCACGACCTCTTCACCCCGCCCTGGCCACCCACGGGGGCGGCGGGCGCTCCGCCCTTTCAGCGGAAGGAGACCATTCGGTGGGCTAACACGCAACGGCGCCGTGGCGGCCCACGCGCGGGGCAATGGGGCGGGGTGGGGCGCGAAGCGGGACGTAGAACCTTGCGGGGCGCGGAGCGGGTCGGAACGCCTGGTGGAGTGTGGCCTGGGGCGCAGCGGGGTACTGGGCGAATTTCGGGGTTGGGGACGAGGTGGGGCGTAGGGCAGGGCAGGGCAGGGCAGGACTGAGCTGGGCGCGGGTCGGGTCGGGTCGGGGCGGGTCGTCGGTCGGGGTCCGGGTCAGGTCAGGTCGAGCCAGGTCGAGCCAGGTCGATCGGGTCGGGTCGGGTCGGGTCGGGTCGGGTCGGGCCGGGTCGGGTCGGGTCGGGTCGGGTCGGGTCGGGTCGGGTCGGGTCGGGTCGGGTCGAGTCGAGTCGAGTCGGGTTGAGTTGGGCGCGTGTCGGGGTGCGCGCGGGTCGGGGTCGGGTGCGGGTCGGGTCGAGTCGGGTCGGGGCTTGGCCTTGGCGGGGCTAGTCAGACGACGGGAAGGGATGCGAGTAGTGACGCGGGGAGGGGCGCTGGGCGGGACGCAGGCGGGAAGGGGGGCGAGGCGGAGCGGGACGGGGAGCATGGTGGGGTGCGGTCGGGAAGACGTGGCGGGAAGAAGAGACCCCGCATGGGCTCGACAAACGTGACGGATTGGGCGTGGGACGAATGAATGTGTCGGGAAGAAAGGGCGAGGACGAATAGGTTGATGCAGAAAGAGGGAGGAAGGAAATGGGAAGGGAGAACGGAAAGGCAAAAGTGTAAAGGCAGGGAAGGAAATGGAGAAGGGTTGAAATTTGAGGAGGACGGGGATGGAAGGGGGAAGATTAGAAACAAGGTAGAGGAAAAGGAGGGTTGGATAAGGAGTAATGGGAAATCAAGGGTGGGAAGAGAAGGGAAGGGAATTGGATGCCAATCGGGAAAATGAGGAGTGACGAACTAGGGAAGTCAGTCTGAAGGTGAGAAGAGGTAGTGAAGAGAGACAGGAAAAGTGGAGAGGTGTGATCTGGAAGAAGAGGAGAAAGAGGAAGGGGAGAGAAGGGAAACGAAAAGAGGAGAGAAAATGAAACGGAGAAGGAGAATGGCAAAGCAGAATCGAAAGGGAAGATGGGAACTCAGGATGTGAAGGGAGATGTGGGATGACGAAGGTGACACACGGAGGAGACACATGATACAAAAGGAATTTGGTGGAAAGGAGAGATGGAAACGGGGTAATGAAAATTCGGGGAGTTGGTAGTGTAGAGAATGGAATGGAAAAACGTGGACTTGGATGCAGAAATGAAAGACGTGGAGGGTATGTATTGAACTCGTAGAGAGGATCTGAAGGGGAGGGAAACGATGTGGAGGGAAGAGGGTGGAAATAGAATAGAGGAGATGAGAAAAAGAGAGATATCAAAATGTACATATATGAATATGTCGAGAGAAAGATAATAATCAAAGGGGAAAAAACTGGAAGGAGGAAAAAAACAAGGAAGAAACAAAGCACAAATATATGTAGTACAACCATGTCTCTGAGAAACTGCTCATACGCAAGGAATATCGCGGTAACAAGTTTGAGATGAAAAACACCCTACTTCTTCTGACTCTTCAGGCAAAAAGTAGAGAGAGACGTACAAGGAAAGGGTGAAAGGAGTAGTGACAAAATCTGTGATAAAGAATTAAAAGGAAAACATAAAAAACAAAAGATGTATTAGAAATGACAAATGCATTTGTAGGAAACAGAGAGGGGGACAAAAAACATGAGATTGAAAAAGAGACCTACACAGAAAATATCTTCAGCAGGAAGAATAAAAACTTGAATGGAATAAAGGTGTAGAAAAAATAATTATAATTTTGCATTTATATATCGCGTAAAGGTCAATTGGCCTCGGCGCCGTTAGATCCCCAGGTTCCTAATATGTCACCTAATCAGGAACCCGCGGTCTCGAATTCTCTGAACTTTCGTTACTTCACGAAGTTAACGAAATCGGCTAGCGACACCGGTTTCGCGGTCACGGCCTTTCACTAGAACCATCCCAGCATTCGCCTGGAAGACTCAGGGAAACCACGAAAACCCCAGGTGGTACGGGAATTGAACTCGGACCTCCCGTCTGCAAAGTCAGCGCTCTACACTCTGAACCACCCCGCTCGGTACAACAAAACATGAAATGGCGCAAACATCACCCGGAAGGGAAAAAAATTAAAACCAGGAAGGTACGAAAGATAAAAAGTGCGTGGCGAGCAACCGTACCTGGGTGAGTACATGCTCATCTGCCTGATGCAAAGAGTTCATCGCAGCATCCCCGAGATGGAAGACAGCCACGCTCAACACCTCGCGTGTTCCAGAAAGAGTGGAGGGGGCGGGGCGAGGGGGGAGCAGGTGTCACGGGGAGGCGGACGGAAGGAATTAGGGCGGGAACATAAAGGTGGTGAGGGCGGCAGCGGAGGTGGCAGCGGTGGAGACGCACAGTGTGACCAAGTGGCGCGAACGTGGACAAAACTTCGAAAAGAAACCCGGAGAGGTGGCTCAAGGCATCACGGCAGTGCCCCTGGTCGGTTCGAGTCCCGACAGTGACAGGATTTTCGACACTAGCTTGTCAGCTAGGTCGATTTCAGTCGCTGATTTGAGGAGAATTCTAGCGGTCTGCTGCTCTGATCGGTAGTTTTCCGTGGTTTCTCCGACGGGCCACGGACCCAGCACGATCTATCCTTCCTCTTCCTTGTCCATATTCTTACCCCTTACTAACACACAGTTACGCTTGCATGCACTTCACTGCCACACATGTCGAGAAGCTTAAAGCTTGTTCCGGCAGGGGCGGTGCCTCGCTGGTGGGAGATATCTGGTTCCCTAAGCTCATACGACTTTTTAATCGAATTCCCTTCAAGCTTAATGCCCCGAAGGCTTAATAAAAGCGAAAACATAGAAAAAAATTATTTATCGCGTACCTAAACTCAAGAAATTCACCATTAAAATAACAAAGTCAAGAGAATCAACACGTTGAAATATGTAGAGAATGACCACAGTTTAATCAATATTAGCCTACACAATAACAATGATAATACTCTACATTTCACAATCTGGTCAGTTGAAAATTTTAACAATTGGAATATGTTTCCCATTTCACAATTCCAACAACCGAAGCGACCCGACAGCTACTTAGCAGAACTAATGTTACAGATAATGTTCGACTTAGTGCAACTGGGCGTTCCCCGAGAGATACGGGTTCGATTCCTACTTGAGGCAGTAAATGTTTTGAACAGCCAAGCATTGCTGCTTTGGTGGTTTAACGGTTAGCGTACCGGGCCGTTATACCCAAGTTTACGGATACGAAACCGACGGAGCCGTGGGTTTTAAGAGCGAAAAAATCCTTTGCACGCCTTCCTTCGGAGGGGAAGTAAAGCCGTCTGTCCCGTGCTATAGATTTACTGCATGAAAAGATCCTCACACCCCAAAGAAGCCCCAGAGCAAAACTCATATCACTTGTTTTATCGTTCGAGTGATACCTTATTTCTCCGCTAAGCGAAAATTACAAGGTCAGACGGTAGGGCAGGCCTGATGCCCTGAGTCTCACCACGTAATATCCTCTCCCCTTACACACACACACACACACACACATTTACACTAACATGCACTACACTACCACATATTCCGGGAGACCGGTCGGGAGCTTAGAGCTTTCGGGTCCCGGCGGGGGCGCTGCCCTGCTAGTGGGAGAGTCTGGTTAGGGAAAACCCACTAGTTGATGGTAGGTCGGCGCCGGATCTCGCCATCGAGCGGGGGAAATCACCGCCAACTTGATGAAAAAGAATGCACTACACTTACGGGAGCCTAATGACCTAAGCAGTTGACGCGCCCGGAACCAGTAAACAAACCAACCAACCACGTAATAATAATAATAATAATAATAATAATAATAATAATAATAATAATAATAATAATAATAACAACAATAATGATAATATGAAAATGACTAATTAGCGAATTAAACGTCATAAATAGTCGATAATAGTTCCGGAGCCATGCGAGGTTTTGGCCGCGTAACCCGGCAGCCGGTGGCAATGTGCGGTGGCGGCGGTGCGGGGTCGGGAGCGGCTTTGACGCGAGGTCGTCCTCTGGGCGCGTGTGTGATGAAAGCTATGAAAGCAGCAGGAAAGCGCCGCCGCCGTCGTCGTCGTCCTGACGCCGGGCGTCGCGGCGCCCCTCTGGGCCGCCTTTTGTCCCGCGCGGCCGCCGCCCCGGCGAAATGAAAAGCCAAGTCGCACCTCCATTCATAATGCACGCGGCGAGGGCGCGCCCGGAGCACACAGCAAGACGCGGGGGGGAGGCAGGGCTGAGGTAGAAGCGAGAGAGGGAGAGCGAGGAAGGCGAGCGAAGGCGAGAGAGAACGAGAGAGCCGAAGCGAGCAGTAGGAGAGCGAGAGAGGAGAGCGAGAGAGGGAGAGCGAGAGAGAGGGAGAGCGAGAGAGGGAGAGAGAGAGGAGAGAGTGAAGAGAAGCGAGAGAGGGAGAGCGAGAGGGACGCTTGAGAGAAGGAGAGCGAGAGAGGAAGAATAGAGGGAAGCGAGAGAGCGAAGAGAGAAGCGAGAGCAGGAGACGAAGGTGAGAAGCGAGAGAGAGGAGAGAGAAGAGAGAGAAACTTGAAGAGAGAGCGAAGCGAAGAGAGTGAGCGAAGAGGCGAGAAGCGAAGAAGAGACAGAGGAGAGCGACAGTGAACCCAGAGCGAGCGAGAGCAAGAGGAGAGCCGAGCGAGAACCGAGAGGAGGAGTGAGAGTGAGAGGAGCGAGAGTGAGCGAGAGAGTGAGAGAGCGAGAGGGAGCAAGAGAGAGTGAGGAGAGGGAGAGCTGAGGAGAGGAGAGCTGAGAATGAAGCGAGAGAGCGTTGAGAGAGAGAGCGAGAGAGAACGAGAGAGTGGAGAGCGAGGAGAGGGAAGCGAGAGAGGGAGAGCCGAGAGAGAGAGCGGGAGAGAGGGAGCGAGGAGAAGAAGAGAGGGAGAGCGAGAGAGAGAGCGGATAGAGGAGAGCGAGAGAGGGAGAGGCCGAGAGAGGGAGAGCAGAGGGAGAGCGAGAGAGGGAGAGCGAGAGGGAGAGCTGGGAGAGAGGGAGGAGCGAGAGAGAGAGCGAGCAGAGAGAGGAGGAGCTTGAGAGTGATGAGGAGATAGAGACAGGCGAGCGACAGCAACTGAGCGAGTGAGAGCTGAGCGAGAGAGCTGAGAGTGAGCACCCAGAGATAGCTGAGGGAGAGCTGTTTGAGAAATGGAGTGAGAGAGAGAGTGAGAGAGAGCCGAGGCGAGTGAGAGCGAGCGAGAGGGCGAGCTTGAGCGAGAGCGGGCGAGAGAGAGAACGGGTGTAGAGCGAGCCGAGAGAGAGCGAGGCGAGAGAACGAGGAGGAGGCGAGAGCAGAGAGCTGGTTGGTTGAGCGTGGCTGTGGCATGAGAGTGCGGCTTACTAGTGTGTTATGGCAGTTAGACGATGATGGTGGGTGGGTAACGTTGTAGTGGCGGTAGTAACGGTAATAGTTGATACAGTACCGATTATCATTGCGCTGGAAGTGGCAGTGGTCCTGGTGGTGATAGTAGTGGAAGAGGTAATGTTGATGGGCATTACTGGTGTCAGTGGTGACTTTGGTGGCGATGGGGTGACGGCAATTGTTGCGACAGTGGTAGAGGCGGTGATGGCGTTAGGTAGTTAGTGATTGTGATTTTGGTAAGTGTTCGAGGAGGCCAAGAAGGCGTTGGGGAAAGTGTCAGAGGACAGATGGCTGTGGCGAGGTAGGTCAGATGGTAGAGCATACGGAACACAGCATAACATGATAGTTGAAACTGAGAGCGGGAGTGACCTGTTGGTGGTGGGAGTTTTAAACAGGCAGGTGAATAGGATGGCTCTGAAGGGAATGGTACAATCGGTGGTCAAGGGAGGGCGATGTTTACGGAGGTGCTGTGACGTAACGATCATATCGCTCAATTTCCATCACTGGGGATTCAAATCTCGCTGGAGACACGTGGAACGTGTAGAGGATAATGCCTGTGGTGTCAGCTTTTCCGGGTTCACCAACTTCCCCGGCATGCTCTTATGTTATGAATGTCTGTCTAGCTGGAGGCGGTCGTCGCCAATTCAATTCAATTCAGGCTTACCTAATTTTACGATCGGGAGACTCAGGCCATCATACATTGCCTATTCTTCCGCCTGACCACGCAAATTTGGCGCTACTGTCGCCATTAGCAGACAAAGAAGGTATCACTTAGAATGATGCAACAGGCTTAGGAATTTAACTGCAACACATTTTAGGCTTGATGATGTTTTACATGCAGTAAATATACAACGTAGGACAAGCGGTTTAATCCCCCCCCCGAAATAAAGACGTTCAAAGGACTTTTTCACTTATATTGGGTTTGAGCATGCAAATTGAGTATAACAATCCTGCCTAACCGTTACATTACCGATGTCGCAAAAGTACAGTACCGGCAGCGTATTAGTGACTCTGACAATTCTCTCGCCACGTGCTGTGGTACGTCATGTGACCTGCTCAGAAGCAATCAGCTTGCGTGAGGATTTGTTAACTTTCTGCAGCTTAGGTTGTCGCTCATTCGCCTCTTGCGAAGTCGCGGAGGCGATAAGGGTTCAGCTTTGCCGAAAGTTACGGTTCACGATATCAAGATTCGTCGTATCCTGCCAGTAAGTGCCATCGTTAATGTTTTTAGGAGATTTAATTTATCTGTGAATTAGGTAGTGTCATGTGCATAGTAATGTGTGGCAACAGCGCATTGAACTGTGAGAGTCGCTTATAGGTTGCCGGTATAGAGCGATTTTCCTAAGGATGAGCCAAAGTGACAGCTAGTGCTGGCAACATAACTGAAGGTTCTGTGGTCGTTGTGCCCTTGAGCCCATTAGACTCCTTCCGCATTCGTTCGTTTGCAGTTGGCTAACTTGTAAATGGCACTTCCTTTGTGGTGTCCTTGTCCGACAAAAATATAGTGCGCTGCGAGAAATAATTGATATTAGGAAGTGTGTAATGTGCTCTTCTGTAAAAATTCTTTTTTCTTTATATATTACATTGAATTTACTTTTTGTGTGATAAATATTATGTTTATTTTAAAACCGAGACTTGAATGCGAGATGCGTACCGGTGCACGTGTTTCCGCTTAAAATCATTTTCTTTCTATTTACATTCGTGGCAGTTTTCTTTTACTGATTGTGAGAGCATGTTAAGAGATTTTCCACATACGTAATTAAATTTAAATATTTCCCGGACTCGCGGACGTGCATATACCTCAGCGAAACTCTTAGACTTCTTCATAGGATGTTTTCACTGGAGCCATTACTTTACGAAGGGCGTGACTGAACAGCTGTCGCGGCGGAGGGATACTTCTCTGAAATACATGTGATGTTCACTTGTTTTCGCGAACTGTCACTTTGGCTCATCCTTAGGGAAAATGCGTTCTCTACTGCAGGAAGGAGGTAGGCGGAATTAGTGAGAGAAAGAGTGGATTAGTGGTCGTTAAGGAGATGCTGATCAGACTTCTGTGGATGTGGAGGCCACACAAAACAAAATGTTCAATGTTCATCATCAAAGAATGCTGCAGTGATAATCTAGTGAAACTTGAAGAAACTGAAAAAATACCTACCCTTAATTTTTCAGCTTCAAGCGCGTAGCTGTTGTGCGACAGGAAGTCTTGGCAGAGCAAAGTCGTGGAAACAGGCGAAGGGTGCAAAACAGTGGGGAAGGGGTGCGGTTGGGCACAGTCGTGTTATGAAGGGCGACGGAAGGGTCTCGGAACAAAAGACGAGCAAGTAGCGTGGAGGGGCCTCCGAATACGCGGGGTCGCCTTGGGCAGGAAGTAATATGGGATATCGTCTTCCTGTGAAAGCAGGAGGCATGATGCCAGATATTTCACGCTGCGACATTCTAATGCAGCATATCATAATATCCCAAGAGGGACGTCTCCTTTAATGATTCGTCTTTCTTGAAATATTTTAGAAAAAAGCAGAGAAATTATTTTATCGTATTTTCAACCAAGTTTTTTATTAAGTTGCTTGTTCAGATTAAATCATTATACTGAAACAAACTTTTGCTAGCCACGGGAATGTTCAGTTCTAGTAGAACATGTTTATCTACTAGATATTACTGCAAATACTCTTTCTCATTGTATTTCCTCTCTCCAGACCTTCCTTTGTAATCTTTATAAAGAATAATTTAGTTTCAAAATTAATCGTAGAATGTATGTCTCTCCAGAATCTTTCTTCATCAAAGAAATAACCATCGCTTCACTTTACATCTCCAGTACTTCGCCAACTTCTCCCCTCCACCAACCCTGTTGATGCACTTCCTTACCGAGCTGTATCTTTAATGTCCTCGCGATACGCCAGCCACAGATCCAAGGAAACCACGACAACATTAGTTGCTAGTGAACAGAATTGGGCAAAATAGATGGAATGTGAGTTTAAAAGGGAGACATACTCAGTATTATTTTCCCCCTGTGGAATTTTTTATTTTTTCAAAAAGTTTTCTGTGGTCAGGGAATACAATCCATTATATGATTGATTGATTTAATACTAGTGATTCCGGGCGTGTTAACTGCTAAGGTCATTAGTTCCGCAAGTGTACTGCGTGTTTTTTTGCTCGGGAGTTGGCAATGATCTTCCCCCGCTGGATGGCGAGATCCGGCGCTGGCCTACCGTCGGCTAGCGGGTTTTCCCTCAACCAGGTATCTCCCTCCAGCGGGCACCACCTCAGCCGGGACAAGCTCTAAGCTCCCGATCAGTCTTCCGGTATGTGTGGTAGTGTAGTGCACGTGTGTGTGTGTGTGTGTATGTGTGTGTGTGTGTGTGTGTGTGTGTGTGTGTAAGGGGTGAGGACAAGACAAGGAATGGGAAGGAAACGATCGCGCGGTTCGTAGCCCATTTGTTAGAGTACTGCATTCTGAGAGACTCTTGATGTAGATGCAGAACAAAGTTTATTTGCGAAGGAATGCGTACAGTTGCAGATATAACCGATTGGGAGAAAGGCAGTATCTGGTTGTGACTAGAAATAGCCATCAAAAGAGAAAAAAACGTCTTTCTTTTTAGAATCTTTCTCTAGTAATAAAATAAAATTTCCTTATCTTTGAATACATTTACACCGGCCATTTCTGATACTCGAGAACACATATTACTAATTTTCTGCTTTGTGCCTCTCCAGGAGTTTCCAAAAGTGGAACACTACCTTCCCCCTGTTCTTAAGCGTCTCGCGGTTTTTGATTCATTGATGAAATTGATTTTATTAGCCATTTCGTCTATTTTTGATACTTTAATAGTTATTGAAGTATCCAAAAAAACAAGGATCCTTAATAAAACGTTTATTCCTAACCAGGTACAATTTCTTAAGTATTAAATCACCAGAAGAATGTACCGTAAGCGCAGCCGAGTAGTCGTAAACCAGAAGAAGTCCCAAAATCCGCCAAGTTACCGTATATCCGTCAGAGAGTTCCAAGATCGTAGCACTGTTGTCGTAGTTGTCACTCTCCGCACTACCAACACCAAATCACTCGCCGGGAAACACTTGTTAACGCTGCCACTCGTTGTCTGACTGGCGTTGAGTCGGAGCCCTTCTCATAGCCCGGCGAGGCTGTGGGCCCGCTGGCTAGCTGCGGAGTAGGGGCGGGAGCGAGTCCCTAAACGCCTGGTCGCGCGTGACGGCCGCGCGCAGCCGGGCTCGGCCGGCTCGCACCGGTTGCCACTTTCTGTCGCATGGGGCGTTAACGCCCCCCTGACGTCACTCGGCGGCGGCTCTTTCAATTGTGCGCGGCCGGTCACGACAGTTATTTATACACCACGGGCCTTATAAGAGTTGTAATGATCGAGGAGCGTAAAAAACCCGAGGGCCTTTGACCCAAACGCTTTTTGTCGCCTGCGATCAATAGAACCAGTTAACGCCTGTGGTACCTACACGATTTCATTTTTTACCTAATATTCATGATTCAGATGTACTTATTTACTAATTAACAAATGCTAACTTGGCTATTTGTCTTTTGGTATTTCCCTCCTATAATTCCCTTTCATTATTCCCTCCATAACAGAACGTGTAACATCAACTGTTTTCATATTTCCCTCGTAACCAAAATCCTCTCGATCCACGTAAGTTGTGCAGTATAGATCGATATCCGTATCGAAGGCAATAACAAACAATAACGTATCGGTAAAAATTTATTAAGTTTTGTACGGGTAGGTAATATATTACATTTATACATAATTAATTTTCCATTTTTATATATTAACGAATGTTTGTCTTATATTTCTTAATTTTGTCGCTATTTTACACAGGTACGTTATTAAAAGTTCTTTATGAATTAATCTGTTTTTTTATTTCGACTCAAATTAGTTCTACTCAAATTAACAACTTAAATTATATTCTTGTCTTGTTTCTTTTGTTGTGTCGTCTTTTATCCTTTGCGTGTTGTTCAGTAAACTTCCTGTGAACTGTTTCGTTTATAATCAAACGTTAACGTAACATAACGTTTATAACAAAAAAATACCAACTTGTAATGTAATCTGCCCTATTGATATTAATTTTAGTCTCAATCATATCTAACAATGGAGTTCATCTATTCCACTGGTTAATTTCTCTCCTAAATCGATTTTGTTAGCTACTTAATTTCAGATTTATTGACTCCAATTAACATAGTTGCATCTCATTACCGAACTGTGTGCTGTATCGATCTGGTCCTCACGTTTTGTTGACTCCAAATCACAGGAAACCATTAATGTATTACAGCCTAATGAACAATTACAGATACACCCCCATTGGGATGAAAAAAAGGGGCTGGAAAAATTCATCAAAAGAGGAAAGAAACATCTCTAGAATGTCTCTCCCTTTCTTCCCCTCGTCCTCTTGTTCTAGAATCTTTCTCTATCAATAAAAGAACCGTTTCTTCATCTTTGCATACATTTCCGCCGGCACTTCCCAAACCTCGTGAACACATTTCCCCAATTTTCCGCTCCGTTCCCCCTGCGGAGGCTTCCAGAAGTGGACGCCATGTTCCCCGCCGCCGTCTTGAATCTTCCCGCTGCTGGTGGGCGCACCTCATTACTGACGTCGCGGCAGCAGCGATTTCTTTTGTTAGCGCCTCTTCCGGTCCAGCGACGCCGTCTTTTGTTTCGCCGCCGTCTTCGCCGCGATTTGGCTAATGGGCGCCTCCCCTATTACGCCCCCCCTGCCCCCCCTCGCCTCGCCCCGCTCGCGCCGCCCTCTTTGCGTCGACTGCTTCAAGAGTCGAGGTTTCCAAACTTTAAGCTTCGGCCGGATCTGGCCCGTTCGATTTTTTCTTTGTTGTAACAGTTGAGTATCAATTGCAGAGGTGGGTCGACCTTCAATTTTTCTTCGTATTAACAGTTGGATATCAATTGCAGAGTTGGGTCAACGACATTCAATTTTTCTTCGAATTAACAGTTGGATATCAATTGCAGAGGTGGGGTCAAATATATTCGAGTTTCCCTTCGTTGTAACACTCTCGTATTAATTGCAGAGGTAGAGTAAACGTCATTCGATTATTTCATCGTGTTAACAGTTGTATATTAATTGCAGAGGAGGGGTCAACGATATTCGTTGTTTTTTCTTCCTATTAACAGTTGCATATATATGGCAGAGGGGGGTCAAAGACATTTGATTTTTCTTCCTATTAACAGTTACATATAAATAGCAGAGGTGGGGGTCCACGACATTCGATTTGTTTCGTATGAACAATTACATATCAATTGTAGAAGTGGACTCAACGATAGGCCATTTTATTCGTATTAACATTTGCGTATCAATTGCAGAGGTAGGACCAAATACATTAGAATTTTTTTCGAATTAACATTTGAGTATCAATTGCAGAGGTGGGGTCAACGACATTTAATTATTCTTCGTATTAACAGTTGCATATTAATTGCAGAGGTGGGGTCAATGACATTCGAGTGTTTCTTCGTATTAACTGTTGCGTATCAATTGCAGCAGTGGAAGGGTCAACAACAGACCGCAGTATAGTTTTTAATGAATATTTTATACTACGAAAGGAGTTACCGTTTCATCACTTAGGACTACTATTATTATAATCTTTCTTAACGTTCAGTGACCGGCTTAGGAGGCATCAACTGATGTCACTGAAGTGCCTCTGAAACTCATCAACTGATGTCACTGAAGTTCTAGGTTCTAGTCCCGATGGTGGCAGCGTTCTCGAAACTAGCTACATTGCTAGATCGAATTCAGCCGCTGTCTGGAGGAGAATAATAGCGGCCGGCTGCTCTGATCGGTAGTTTTCTGTGGTTCTTACAGCATCACAAGGCGAATGATGGAGCAGTACCCCTAACAAACGGCCCTAGGATCGCGCGCAAAAGGTCCTTATTTCTTGTCTTCTCCTCATCCTTTAGTTACACTTTCACTCACATGCACTGCACTACCACACATTTCTGGAGACCGTCTGGATGACGGAAACGTTGAGCTTGTCCCAGTTGGTTAGTTAGTTAGATAGTTGAGCAAACCCCGCAAGCCGACGTTGGTCGGCGCCGAATCTCGCAATCCAGCAGGGATAGATCACTGCCATCTCCCTGTTTAAAACGTACACTATACGGGACTAATGACTTCAGCAGTTCACGCGTCCGGAATCATCGGTCAACCATTAACCCGAAGTGATATTTCGTCTCTGAACCCTTTTGGGATGGGTAGCAAACAATTTTAAACGGTCACAATGTGCAATTGCTGTGTGGTAACTCCGGCGATCTCTTACAGCCGGGCCCACCAATACTTTGCCATCTATTCTGTCGATGTAGAGAATAGTTCTGCATTTAGAGTATAGTGAATACTGAACTGGTTCTGGGATCAGCCTTTGCCTCCGCCTCTTACCAGAATTGCCTTACAGAATGACCCCCATCTCGATCAGGTTTTTGTCCAGTTTCCCTGATCCATTGAGGAAATATTGAGATGGCCCCTATGCGCACGTTTTGTTGAGGTCTCCTTTTGCTCGTAGTGGTAGGAGTAGAGCTAAGGGTGAGTTACTACATGGTTAGCAATGCAGAAAAATCAAATCTGCAGTTCGTTAATCGTTGCAAATAGTTTTTTTAAAACTCGGGAACGAAAATGTCTAGTTTTTCAAATGTTAATAATCTCCCGCTTTTCTAAATTTTATTATTATTATTATTATTATTATTATTATTATTATTATTGTTTTAACTTTCAACTATTTATCTTTAAAATGTTGGGCTGGGATTCTGGTACTCAAGAAAACGTGCGCAAATATTCTACTCCCCCATACGTCTTATACAGTTTTTATTGTTCTTTAACCAAATAAATCAAATGGAACTGGTATACTAGGTAAAGTGATATTCATGTGAAGAGAGCTAGTCTGGTTGGCAGCGCGCAAGACAGTTGTTGCCTTCTTGACTGTATTAAAGATATGAACTCGTGAAAACTAACGAGCACGGGTGGGAATTCTAAGAAGAATCTGAGCTGTCCACGAGGAGAAACAATCGAAATTTTATAGTGTACGAAGACTCTTGTTCATAACGGACGTGTTAAATGCTGTATTACTTTTGGAAATGATTGAAGGAGATATAAAAAAGCATGGCACTTTTATGAGACATCTCTTTGCGCCGCTGGATTTGATGATAACGTTGGGATAAATGAGGTCAAGTAACGCGGATGTTTTTTGCGTGCGACAGTTACGTGTGAACGACATTTGCTGTCGAATGAAGTGCCCCAAAACGTGAAGCAAACAGTTCTAGTAGAACAGAACAACCCACTGTCTTTCAAACTCTCTGCAGGTGTTTTCACGACGACAGTCACTGTTAGCAGACTGTCGATGAGCGAGAACACGTATAAATGGCCACAACTTTACAGACATACCAATGAGGGGGGAGAGTACTTTTATTATTAGAACTTTTCTAAACAGTCTTTCAACGCTTATCGGATGGGCAGAAGACACATTGAAATCGATGCCGTGTGCAATATATTCGTGTAAAACTCCTTCTTTCTCTTACAGCTAAGCCTACTATTATACACTTTTTAACCATACATTAGTGTGTCCTTACTTTCGTGTTTCTTTAGTTTAGTCAAAATATTTCTGAATTGGGAGCACGGTGAATATTGAGTTCTTTAGAAAATTGGCATGGTTGTTTGCGTCCCGGGAAGAATAACTGCAAAAAATATCCTGTACACCTCTCTGTCCAATTCATGCCCTTGCTATACCTAAAGAACTGAATATATTTTAACACTAACTGGCAGAAAACTAATTTTATGTATTGATAACAATAATTTATAATTTAAAGTAATCTGTCTACGACATGAAACATAACGGCACCGTGGTCAAAGACTAATTTTGTTAAGAAAGGATTTGTAAGGCGTTACATTTATTTTGTGAAGGATTGAAGCTCATAAAAAAAAGACACAATTGAGATCTACATCTTGTTCGGATGTGTGTCGAAAGGGAAAAGCACATTATTTGCCACGAATGATGAGAAACAAACAGGAATTTTGGGAATCGATGAATCGTTCATCTGAGTATTATTTAATAAGTTGTTTTTGTAATATAAGAATCTTTGAAACAATTTTATTGAATAAAAATATAAAATGAAAAACCAAAAATTCGCTGCATATGGAGAATCTTTAGATAAATGTTTTCTTTGCCAGCTTCTATTTCTCTTTGACAATACAGATATGAAGGTTTTCACACTAAAGGCCTTCAACATTTACAATTAATAACTGATTAAGAAACAACACAGATGTTCTCTCATAATATTGAAATGTTTCACCTCTTTCGGTATTGGTAATTAATATAAGCTGAGCAAGCCCTTTTGCAAAGTTTCTTCCTTATGTTTGAAAATATTTCAAACTGTAAACAATTTAATTTCTGATAAGTTTTATGAACGTCCGTCTCCCAAATTCTTATTTGGTTGAGTTTGATTGATTGATTGATTTTTTCGTGTTTCCGGGCGCGTCAACTGCTTTGGTCATTAGTCCCGTTAGTGTGTTGCATGTTTTTTTCTCGGGAGATGGCGGTGATCTTTCCCTGCCGGATGACGAGATCCGGCGCCGACCTGCCGTCGGCTAGTGGGGTTTCCCCCTAACCAGAACTCCCCCACCAGCGGGGCACCGCCCCACCCGGGACAAGCTCTAAGCTCCCAACCAGTCTCCCGGAATATGTGGTAGTGTATTGCATGTTAGTGTAAGTGTGTGTGTAAGGGGAGAGGAAAGGACAAGGAAGAGGAAGGACAGATCGCGCGCGATCCGTGGCCCGTTTGTTAGGGTACTACTCCGGCATTCGCCTGGGGTTGATCGCAGAAACCACGGAAAACTACCGATCAGAGCAGCCGGCCGCTAGAATTCTCCTCCAGACAGCGACTGAATTCGACCTAGCTGAAAAGCTAGTGTCGAAAATCCTGCCGCCGTCAGGGCTCGAATCTAGGACCTCCCGGTCAGAGGCGCTGCAATGACATCAGAGCTACCGCTCCCGGTATATTTGGTTGAGTAATACCATGGACCAAAGAGGTATAAATCTTTACTCTTTGGTAATACTTACGTGGGTCGACGTCCCATCCCGTACGGGCTGACTATTCTCTGAAAACTTATTCTGTTAAAAACAAAATGATTGGTCTGCGGAGTCAAACTATTAAACCAATCAGCCTTCTTTTTCAAATAACATTTTTACTTCGTTTATTGATTCAATGTTAATTTAATCAAAGCTTGTTATTTTCTTTACAAGTTCTTACTCTGGGGGAATTTCTTCTATTGGCATGCCATTCAGCTGAAATATTATATTCTTTGATCTTCCAAAGACTTTTAAACGTTTATTTGATCTTCTCTCTGCAAAGTCTTCTAAAATTTATTTGGTACGACGTTTACGCGATGCTTACCATTCGTGGAGACGTTGAAGCTGCGACGACGTTGAAGTGAAGTTTTCTCGCGAAGAGTCTTGAATTCCACCGAGAATCGTCTGTTCTTGTGTCTTGATGTTAAGATTGTACATTATTGCCATTTAATCAGAATATGGAATTCCCGAGAAATATGAAATTTTCGAAATAGTAACGAACTTATTAAATAACCAAAGTTGATGTCACAAAATCTAGTAATAGTATAACGCAGACAATTTACTCTAAATCACTTTCCGAATGTCTCAAATAGGCATTTCTGTGGCTTGGTTTCGAAATCGCGTTGACTAAACGATCTTTCAACATGAACCATCTGAACTCCTAATAATTCTATCTCCCGTATTTAGAAATTCCGGACGGGCGTCCCCTGCTAGTTGTAAAACACTTCTCCAAGTGCTCGCTACCACATCTGAATAGCTTCTCTAAATGCTCGCTTCCGAATCCGAATAGCTTTCGGCCAAAATTAAGATCTTGATGACAAATGTAACCCCCGTTTTCACTTATATAACTTTCTATAACTAATTTTGCGATTGGCTTCAATTAAATTTGTCACTGGTCCGTCCGCCGGCAGTTGTTAATTTATTCTGATGCATACACCGGTAATAAAACGTGTTGATTGTCCATTCCTTCCTCATTCTATCAGAGGACGCTACCCTAAATCCCTAAATAAAATGATGACCCCATCAGATGACCCTACCCCTAAATAAAAATTTATATTCTGTAATCGGCCATTTCCTTACCATGACTGTGTTTACTTTATACTATGAGCATCCAGTGTCAAATATTTACTGTCTATTCCAGCCTCCAACACTCATGAGTCGTGTAACTCTTGTTGCAATATTTACATTTTCTTTCCTTCATGTCCAATACAACTACCATGTGTCACATTTCTAAATGAATTATGCAACTTGAATATAGTCATTTCCAGGTACCAATATTGTAAAATAAGCCTATATAGGTCTAAATTTACATCTATATTATATTTATGTATATTTATGAATATTTGGTATATCTCAATATTTCTTTCTGAAGAGTCGAACTATGCGAACTTGTACACTGAATTTGGACTTAGAACAATTATTTTATTCCTGCACTTAATAAAAAGCCGGACAACTCTTTAGAACATTATATCACGTACATTTTCAGAAGTTAAATACATGCATCGAAAGGAACGTATCGTTATTCTAAACAACTAACTCGCTCCTATTACAGTCGCAACGATGTCCGTCAGGTCCACCGGAAGAGATGGCTTAGGGCATCAACTGATGTCACTACAGCTTTGACCGGGAGGTCCTGGGTTCGAGTCCCGACGGTGGCAGAATTTTCGACCCTAGCTTGTTAGCTTGGTCGAATTCAGTCGGTGTCTGGATCGGTAGTTTTCTGTGGTTTCTCCGAACAACACCAGGCGAATGCCGGAGACAAACGGGCCACGGACCCCGCGCGATTTTTCCTATCTCTTCCTTGTCCTATCCACACACACACACACACACACACACACACACACACTTACACTAACATGCACTACACTACCACATATTCCGGGAGACCGATCGGGGACTTAGAACTTGTCCCGGCTGGGGCGGTGCCCCGCTGGTGAGAAACACCTTTTTGGAGAAAACCCGGTAGGTCGGCGCGGGATCTCGCCATCGATCGGGGAAGATCACCGTCACCTCCCGAGCACACGCACTACACTTACGAGACTAATGACCATAGTAGTTGACGCGACCGGAATCTCTAACAATCAATCAATCTATGAGGTATGCACATTACCACTACAATGGTGGCCTTCAATTTATTCCGGGACAGTAGCGCTCTCAGTCTAGTTTAATTCCATTCCTACGCCTTTGGGGTGTCAACAAACCCTTCTGTTAAAATAAAACCTACGGGAACGCGACATGCCATGCGATATTCATCTTCGCGAAACTAGCGCTTTTGCGGTAGTCACATGAAACCTTTTCATCCATATGTCAAACAGCACGTATAGATCGCTTTCATTTCTTCACTTCAATGTTCTTCAGAAACTCTACACGGTAAAAACATCACGTCATTTCTATGTCTTTTTCGGACGAAAATGGATGGAAATTATGGTATCGTGTACATCAGTCTTCATTCAATAATGATCCAACCATCAATTACGACGAACGCGAGCTGAAAGGCAAGGAGGCGAAGAGATAACTTACGAACATCTATTTGGAATGAGAATTTTGTATTACACTAATTTTTTGTATTCAGCATGAGAAGATGAGTATAATTTAATCTATGATTTGAAAAGAGAAATATTTCCTAGTTTCATTGTTCTAAAAAAGCAACTTAAAACATCCACAGTTGGCATCTGGGACGTTTATGTTCTACACAAAAGTTGTAGGACTAGTCGTTATTGATTTCTTGGGCTACTCTGTAACTTCAAATTTCATTTTTGTGGTGTTCACAATAGTTTTCATACCTTTGACTTATTTACTTTATAAAATAATTATGAAATATTAAAAAAATATTAATTTTTGGATTTATGAAACAATATAATCGTAGAATAAGTATACAAGAATGTGAATTAACATATTGTGCTATATGGACATGAAAAATACTCTTATTCAATTAATACTCGTAAAATCAGCATCTACTCATAACCGATTTCCACTTCAGTCTGTATCTATATCAAAACTTTTTCGTAGGAATGTAGATATTCATTTGGAATGAATTTTACTATGGTTTGAACATCGATTATTTTCTTTCCGTTGATTGGAAGAACGACTGAGACAAACTTTCTTGAAAAGTAAATCTGAACGTGCCTTCCGTTTTGCCAACATGAATGAGTTCTTGATAAGCCCATCAACATATATACTCACGTGTCACGAGGTAACCAAAACAATCTCTATCATACGATAGCTGCTTTACTTGGGAAGAGTCACAGCAGGCTCACAATGATGAGTGCCAGGAAGAGCAAGACACTTGCTTGTCTTTTTAAAATAGTTTGACCCACGAGATTTTGAAGTCTGTGATGTCCTCAGCGTCTATTACTATTGTCATGAAGCATTTAATACTAGTTCTGTGTGTGGATCAGAAACTAGTGCTGGACTTCTTTTTCTTTTCCAGACATTAAAATTTTTAGTTGCCAATAGAACACGTACTTTAAGCTGGACAAATTTCATTTTTACACTGATCTATAGCTTAAAGAATAACAAAGAAAATGTAAATCTCAACCTTTTTTAGGAAAAAAATAGACTTATTTTGTTTTTAAAATCGCCGATCCAATGATTACTAAGAAAAACAATGGATTACAATTGTACATTCTCTTATAAGTCAGATTCAATCCATGAAACATCTTTAGAAAGGCGCGAAACTTCTCAATGATTGATTTGAGTTTTGATCGCTAGAATTATCATTTTATTGATTGCAGCCGAGGGGGGAATAGTGTGTTAGGTTTGTTGATTGTTTGACGTCGTGGTAGCCACCAAATCCTCCCAGACTTTCATTAGGGTAGTTTGAATAACTTGGTGACGTAATAAAAAGTATTGGATATCGTTAGAATGTGTCCAGGATGAAATTAAAAATTCGGGAAGCATTTCAGATAATTGAATGAACATGTAAGGACTTATAACAAAAGCTCGAAGAAGAAACGAACAAAGAAATATGAAATAATATACGAATTCTAATTTACGTAGCATCAAACCGCCTAGCACTCCTATTCATTTTACGTTCACGAAGCGCAGTAAATTGGAAGTGGGCGACTATGTCGCCAAATTACACAAAAATACTCCTATTTTTAAATTATATACCATGATCTTTGAAGATCTGTTTCTGATGAACAAGTTTCATTAAGAAAAAATGTATCCTCATAATTGTAGATGTAGGAAGACGCTGGAACAATTTTGAATTATTTCAATTTTCGAAAAATTAGTGTTTTCAACCAACATGAGATCTACACCATTCTTCAGAGAATCCAACAACAAAATTTCATCAAAAACGACCGAGCCGCTTTTGAGAAAAAACTGTTTAAACAAAAATTAAAAATTGCCTGTATTTTACGCAAAATTACGCGAAAAATATTGAAGATTTCGAAAAATTGTACATGACCTTATTTCAAAATCTATCTCTAGGGAACATATTTAATTACGAGAACAATCTCTATCTTCAATATTTTAGTATCTAGGAAGACACCGAAACTGTTTGAATTTTTTCAATTTTCGAAAAATGATAGTTTTCAACGAAAATGAGACCTGCACCATTCTCTTAAACGCTCTTTACAATAATCAACAACAAAATTTAATAAAAAAATGATGGATCCAGTTTTTTGAAAAGGTCGAAAATTTCCCAGGGGCTACATGTAAAGTACCCCGCAAAATTAAAATATCGGTTTCAAATTCAAGGGGCCGCGGCATCAGCCATGTGAATTGGGGAATGTTAATTTTGGAGAAAATCGACTGAACGGTTTAGCCGCTAGCATTGTTCACAGACGGACGGGCAGACGTTTTGCCGTCAATAGATTTTTCGGTATCAAGGACCTACGAAACATGGATTCTGGGTACACCAGGTGTTAGAGAATTTTGTTTTCTAAATTTAGCATTTGGATTTATCGACTTTTTCGTTGCCAGGGCTCTGTAATAAGAGTTTTTCTGCCGAACATTCCCCGTTTTTTCGCGCAGTATTACACAACTTTAAGTAAAAAAATAAGTGGTTTAGCTTTTCTGCCTGTAGAGAGGACATTCTAAACATCACTTGGATACATTGTGAAAACCAAAGGAATGTTGCTTAACTGTTCAGAGCGCTCGATTATTCAATTGTTACTTGTTTATGGGTTGACCGCTTTCTCGATAACGCTATTCAATTTTATACTTAATTTACATAAAATTAAATATATTTATATATTAAAATATTTAAACTTTAAACGATCTTAAAAATTATTATTCCTAATTCTAAATGTTTATGATTATTCTACACAATTATTCTAAAATGCAATCACGTGAATTTCTACTCCTCAGCACTACATTTCACAAACTACACAGCACTCTACTAGCTTATTATTTTATTTTTCACTCCACTGCACTGTAAAATACGACACGGCATTAAATTAATAATAACAATTATTTTAAAAATATATGAGTTATGTTAAGAGGAACGCGTGTGTGTTTCTGGTCCATAAAAAATGAGTGTTTTTTGAAATGGGTATGTGTGACTGTATATTCATAAAAGTACGTATAACTATCAAGTTAGTTCAGGACGCGAACCATAGAAAAATTCGATCCACGATAGGGAAATAGAACTATTTTGTCGCTGAGATATCGCAACGGTTTGCTAATTAGATATAACGGAACTTTTCCTCTGGGCACCGTAGCGAATGAAATCAAATAAAAGTAATAATTAAAGTAGATCTCGGCAGGTAGCTATTTATTTTTAACCTCGTCGAGCCTTTTCCAGGCGAAAGGTTTGGCGACCCCTGCCGCAGAGTGTCTTGTTTGCACTGGCGCGCGCCCGCCGTGAAGAAGGACCTTGAGGAACGCCAGAGACGGCGCAGTCGTTTTTTTGCGAGTGCTTTTTTAATTGCGCTTGGCGGGGGGCGCTGAAATTAGATAAACCGCCCCCTAGAGACGCCCCGGCGGCGGCGGCGGGGGCGGCGGCGAGGGGGAGCAGCTGGAAGAACAGCGTGGGCGGGCGGCGAGGGGGCGGAGGGTGTTATGCTGCTTCTAACCGGGTGCAAACCGTTCATTACTGGCCTGTGAGGGTGAGATTGAGGATGGGGAATGGTGGTGGTGGTGATGGTGGTGGTGGTGGTGGTGGTGGTGATGGTGATGCTAGTGCTGGTTGTAATAGTAGTGGTGTTGACTGAGTTGGTTGTGGCGGTGAAGGAAGTTGAAGTGATTGTTGTGAAGGAAGCTTTTGTGAAAGTGTGATTGATAGTAGTGGTGCTCATGGGAGTGGTGCTAGAGATGTGAGAAGTGGTGGGTAGGGTTGGTGGTTATAGGGGTGGTGTTGGAGATGAAAAATGTGGAGGTGATAAAGGTGGTAATGATGGATTAACTGATGGAGATTGTGGTGCTGAAAGTATTAATTTGTTGGTAGTAGTGGTGTCGATGGGGTTTCAGTATTGATGAGAATGGCGGTGATTGTTGTGATGGACAGTGATAGTGATGGTGACAGAATTAGAGGCTGCAGAACATGATGTGCGTGGTGATCACTGTAGTAATTTCTTTAATTTGGAAAGTGACAATATGTAGCAGTACTTTGATAATCCAGACATAGTAATTGCTTGAAACGGAATACATCTTGGTCTGAGAAGATGGTCCGGAAATCGAAATAATTGTGCCAATCTGCAGATTTAGAACGAAACTATGTTCTTTATGACTATTAGTTTTGCCCAATATAACTTTCTGTTACAGAACATTAGATATGAAGTAAATTTTAAAGGCACAGGCTCTGAAGCGATTTCTATAGAATGAGAGGAGACGAAACCAATTACTACGATAACCCGATAAAGTTGCTTGAATGGAAGTCACAGTTAAAGTGATCACTAATTGTCGAAAAGTACGTTTTTAGATTCTTTTTTATTCAAAAAATTAAAATCTATATGACTTTTAGGATGGAAAGGGAAGCTGCATTTAGAATTTAGTAGCGAAATAAGGAACTATTACAGATTAGTGTAATTGTTTATCACCTATCAATAATATTTGTCATTCTAACCATCACTTTATCTTACATCAGAAAGAACAGATCACTTCTATTAGCTGCCGATGTAATAGAAAATTATGTAAATGAACTGAATGAAAAGGACGTATGTAAAAGTAACTGGGAAGAAAACGCAGAAAGAATCATGACCCTTTTCGTTCATCTTAAATACGATCCGAAGTGAACGGATTTATCCTCGGTAATGCATCGTCGTCTTAAAAATAGTTCATTTCGATGGAAATGCTGGAAGTGGTGGTGGAAAAAAAATACAGTAGTACTGGCGGTGGATGCTGTGCTTTTGGAGATGTGGTTAAGTTAATATGGTAGTATTGGTAGTGAAATGTAGTGGTAGTGGATGCAGTAGTGCATGGAAGGTAGTGTAGTATCAAATGTGCTGATGATAATGAAATCTGGTACCGGTGATGAAGGTAGTAGAGGGGGTAATAGTGTTGGTGATGTTATCGATGTTAGTTGTAAATATGCGTTGTGTTGTAAAAATGTGTTGCTGACGGACAAGTAGTGATATTGTTGATAGTGTTGGTTTTAGTGTTGATAGTAAATGTAGTGGTGGAGATGAAGTGGGGTGTAGGTAGTGGTGGTACATTGATTGATACTTCCGGTCGTGATAACTGTCACTAGGTCCGTTAAGAAAGTAAATGTTTTATCCCGGGAGGGCCGGTGGATGGGAAGATCCGGCGTCGACCTACGTCTGCTGGCGTCTGCTTCCTGGGGATTTCTACTTCCGCATTTTCCCGCGGTACACCGTCACAGACAGGACAAGCTCTATGTCCCAGGCTAATATCCCAGCATGTGTGTTAGCGAAGTGTACGTAAATGTGTGTGTTGGACGAGAGGATAAGACAAGATAGAGAAAGGAAATATCGCACGTGGCCCGTGGCCTCGCTGGTCCAAAGTTTCTGCTCCGGCATTCAAGGAGAAATAAAAAACTACCAACGAGACCAGCTGGGCGCTATAATTTTCCTCTCGGGAGTGAATGAATTCGTCCAAGGTATGTAGCAAGTGATGAAAATCCGATACCGTCGGATACATATCTAAGTCGAATCCAGAAAGTGTCTGGCGGAGAATTCTAGCGTGCGGCTGCTCTGATCAGTAGTTTTCCGTGGTTTCTTCGATCAACACCAGACGAATGCCGGAGCAGTATCGTAAGAATGGGATATGCGATCTCTCCTTCCTATTCCTTTTCCTTTCCTCATCCCTTTCACTTAAATGAAGACACCCACCCACACACTTCCACTTAAATGAATTAAAGTACCACACATGTCGGGACACGAGACTGGAGCTTCTAGTTTACCCCGGCTGGGGCGGTGCCCCGCGGGTGGGAGATACCCCGTTGGAGAAAACCCTACAAGTTGAGATGTAGATCGGTACCGTATCTCGCCATCCACAGCCACCTGGATCTCGCCATCCTACGATAAAAACCAGCACTATATTTACGGAACTAGTACTCTTACAGACGACGGTCCCGGAATTACAAATCAATCAATTAAAACTCGCCACCGCCGTGACTCGAACCCTAGTACCTCCCTGCCAGAGTGAATGAATGAATTCCGTATTTTACGTGGCGAGACTCAGGCCATGAGACCTGCTCTTCCATCTGACCATGCAAACTTCGCTATGCACCTTTCACCAACTAGGGGAGAAAGAAGGTATTACTTGGGCGACGAAACAGGCAATTTGAATTTAGCTCAGAGGCTTCATTTAGGCTTGAGGATCTTTTACATGCACTAAATCTACCAACATCAGACAGCTGGCTTTACTTCCCCTCCGAAGGAAGGCGTACGAAGGATTTTTTTCGCCCTTAAAAGTCCACAGCTTCGATCGGGTTTGAACCCGCAAACTTGGATATAACAGCCCGAGACGCTAACTGTTACACCATTAACCGGTTACATCAGAGTAGCTGTTTAGACAACGGCAATGTTCACTGTGAGCTCACTCAGCCGGCAGCGGTGATCCAAGTGGTGATGGTGGTGATGGAGGTAGTAGTAGAAGTATTGACAGGAGTAGTGACAGTGGGGCGGAGGCGGTGTGGTGGCGGCGAAATGCCGACAGCGGCATTTTCTCCAGTCTGCACGCAGTCACCCAAGACGCTCGCCTGCCGCGAGGGTTTTCTTTCGCTCCGCCCGAGGCCTCTAGTTAAGGGGGCGGTGGGTGCGTTTGAGGAGCAGGAAGGCGGTGACTCTCCCCCCCCCCCGTCCTTCTCCAGTTAAATCGTCGCCTCGCGACGATTGATTGAGGGCGACGGGAGACGAAACGCAGAAAAGGGGAGACACTTCCGCGCCTTCGAAACGGGGAGACGAGAAATTGGAGCATGCACTTTGCTGTGTGGTGTTCTCAGGTTTTACTCGCAGGAGACCAGCAAGGGATTGGAAACGGAAGGAATCGTAATTTTGGGGAAAGGTAGGCCTGACAATCGAAGAATAAACATGACTGGACTAAAAAATGTTGAAAATGTTTTGATTTTAAACGGTGTGTGAGGCTAACAACTGGCATCGACACCGGCTAGGAAAGTTATTGATTTTAATTTTTGGATGATCACGCCGTCCCATGGAGGAAAGTTTTCTTCCGCGGAATTGATAAGTTGGAGAAACTTTTTAGAATTATTACGAAGGTCTGATAGTTTGAAAGAATATATTTTGAAATGGCTTTAATGAGTTTAGCGTAGCCTAATGCATGTACGTTGTAAAGGTTTAATCTGTTATAAATATTTTACCAAGTAACATAAAAAATATATAATCTTTGGGGGACGGCAATGTTTTCTATTTTGTGACATCATAAAACCCAAGGCATTTTTGCCCAGCATTAAATTACTCTGGCCACAGTCAGTGTTCATTATTTTCCAAAGTAAATTATATGAATAATGTCGTTGCATAATATATCTAGAAAGTGAGTAATGGTAGAAATGGATTCTTAAAATTAATGTGTACGTATTAATGTTATAATACAAATTTGATGATGTGCCATGTTAGTTTATGAGGTGGTATCCTTTATGTATAATTTTGCATTGATACATTATTTTGAATGTACATTTTCGGCGAGATAAAAAATAACCACCTCAAATCTGCATTTTTAAATTTGAATGAATGATTATATTGCTGAATTGTTTATCATAGTAAGGAGTGGCAATGAAGTGGTAATATGAACGAGAAAATATAAATACTCACAGGAAGTGCTAGTGAAATAATTTTCTTAGTATAATAGTAAAGAAATGACACTTTCGTGTACTTGTTTTCCTTCAAGTTCTTTTTTAATATTTCTCGACTTATACACCGCCCTGGTCCATTCCTCTCTTAGGTCGTTGACATTCTTGAGATTTTACATTTTACTCATTCACACATATAACATTTTTCTTATCTATTTTGCCTTTGGAATCTTCATAGTTTTCAACCAATTTTATTGAGAACCGAGGTTGAAACTGTAAAGATGGATGCCAAAATAGTATTGGAAGATGACACAAATTACTGCCTTGTATTCCTTGATGTTCTCACCCAGAACTATATCGGCATCAACGAAAACGGTAACAAAAAAAGTGTACTGTCATAGTGGTCGAAATAACGTAGTTTTTTCAATAAAGGCCGCTCTTTATTCCTCAATTTTTTCGTGGAAATTTTGGAAAAGGTCGGTATTTATTTTGTTTGTTGTTGATTGCCATGTTTAAAAACGGCTAATATGCTGAAATGTTCATTGCCAGAGTCCTAAGAAAATTGCAGGCGGGATATCAGAAATAAAATATCGATAAATTTGTAACATTAGTAGAAAAATAAAAGACAATTTTGGAAACATTATTCCTCATTATTGTGAGGTACTCGAATTTTAGCTTCCCCTTCATTTCTGTTGCCAATTTTTGAAACAAAAAGAAGAAATTCCGATAAGAAGTGCGTAATTTTTTTAATTCAATTGCTTCACACTTCAGTGAACGAAGTTCCTTCCCTGAAAGGGAAGGAGTTCTAAAAATTATAATAACATACATCACAATTACTCGTTTTATAATTCCACGAGTATACAATCCGCATAACTATGACTGACAAATCGTCTTGTGGCCTAAATTTCTCTTCGACTCGCGCATCTTGATATAACTGAGACGTCTGAATCCATCATTTCTTTCTTGTGCGACTTTACAGTTCAAGTTAAGCACATTTTGATGAATTTCGATGAAGTTCTTTATTAACCTTTAGACTGTTTAAGGTCTTCTTTGACTCCAGGAACAAATAATGTTTTGCAAGAAACTGAAAATTATTCCCATGAACTTCTCCATTCAGATATGCTATTCATGTCCAATTTTACATGTGTTGTTAACATTGCAGGGTTTTAAGCCCTTTTGTGTTGAAAATAATTTAGTTTTTGGCGGTTGTGGTCAGAAATGCCACATTTGAAATCTAAATTACAGAGAGAAAAATTCTTAAAATGTGTCCATATCCGTTTTGTAGTATTATGTTGCGATTTATACACGATAATTTAGAATACTTGTCAATTACGATTTAGTAACTCTTTCAAACATTCTCATGCTCGTAAGATTAACATCTAAGTATAGTTATGGAGATATACTAGATTGTTTTTTCTGGAAACTACATTATCCTCTATTTCGTGCGGTGCAGTGAATAAAGCAAATAAAGATAATCACTTTCTTAATAAATAATTCCAAGTAACATCTGTGCTTCAAATGTTTGTAAACAATTCTTTACAGAGTTTGGGGTAAAAAAAGACCTCAAACAGAGTCCATGCGAGTGTTAGAGAAACAGAGTCGGAGGATTAAAGTATGCGAGTCATATTCTTGTGATCGAACGAAGTCGTATAATCTGTAGTAAACAAATCAACGTACACATAGTTTCAGAAACACATGTCAAAAATCGCAAAATGGCTGATTTCGCATTCGAATGATATCCCAGATGTCTCAAATCATCCTTTTCTTTATAAGCGTCTTTGCGGAAGACGCATCTCCAGTCGATATTAAGCATACATTAGGAGGGTTTCCTCCCAACAAACTCTCTTACAAGTTCCGTTAGTCGCATTCCAATGAACGGTACATTCCCGCATGATCTGTACTCGCCCAGTCCACGAACACGAGTGTTTCAGAAACGCATTACAGAAACCGCTCAATCGCAGCTCATTAACCCAATCGCCGATTTCGCCTTCGACTCTCGCAACCTAATGTTAACTCAGACGACTCAATCCAACCTTTCCTCCTCGCGCGTCTTTGAAGCAGCAGCGGCACCTCTCGAAGTCGATATTAAGCACACATTATGAGGCGGCGCCTCGGAACCCTGAATTATAACACAGGCAGATAATTAAACCTTGGATTACCCGAGCAAGGCGGTGCGGAGGGGTGGGCGACGGGGAGGAGAGGAGAGTTTCGTCCTCGCGTCTTCCGCCTTTCTTCCTTCCTCCCTCCGCTTCCTCGCGCGAGTAGACTTCCTTCCGCGCTGCTAAGGAGAGAGAGGGAGTTCTTCATAATTAAAGAGGCGCCGCTGGGGAGTGGGGGCGGGGTCTCCGTGTGGAACTCGCTCAGGGCGAGGAGCGGCGTGCTGAGAAGCCACTGCAGTGCGGGTGGACGGAGGCGAGGATGCGGTGGCGGCGGTGGCGGCGGTGGCGGCGGTGGCGGCGGTGGCGGCGGTGGCGGTGGCGGTGGTGGCGGTGGTGGCGGCGGTGGCGATGGCGGTGGCGGTGGCGTGGTGGCGGCGGTGGAGGCGGTGGCGGTGGCGATGGCGGTGGTGGTGGTGACGGTGGCGGTGGTGCGACGGTGGCGGCGGTGGCGGTGGTGGTGGCGGTGGCGTGGCGATGGCGATGTTGGCGGCGGTGGGGCGCGCGGCGGCGGTGGTGGTGGTGGTGGCAGTGGCGGTAGTGGCGGCGGTGGCGGCGGTGGCGGCGGTGGCGGCGGTGGCGGTGGTGGTAGCGGTGGCGGTGGCGGTGGCGATTGCGATGTTGGCGGCGGTGGCGGCGGTGGCGGCGGTGGCGACGGCGGCGGCGCAGCGGTGGCGCTGGCGGTGGCGGTGGCGGTGGCGGTGACGGTTGCGGTGGTGGCGGTGGTGGCGGTGGCGGCGGTGGCGGCGGTGGCGGCGGTGGCGGCGGTGGCGGCGGTGGCGGTGGCGGTGGTGGTGGCGGTGGAGGTAGAGACGGCGGCAGCGGCAGAGGTAGTGACGGCGAGAGTTAGTGGTGGATACAGGGGTGGTGGTGACGTCAGATGCGGTTGAGCTGAAGGCGGTGGAGACGGTGGTGGCGACGTGTGCGTTGCTGGTATCGGTGGCGGCGGTCTTGTTGCCGATGGAGGTTGCACCAGCGACTGCAGCGATGGTGATTATGCCAGGACGGGCAGGGATAGTGATGGTGGCGATCCTGGGGGCAGCACTAGCTTGGACGGGGACGTAGCTTTTTTAAAGGAATATTTTCTTCAAAAGTACTGAAGTTAATAAATTGAAACATACCAGGAATATAGATTAGAGTTCAATACACGCACTAAATGATTTTTATTTCTATGTAATAATTATTATTTAGTTTATAATTTTTGTAAACTTACTATTTTGTACACATTTTCCTTTTCATGAATCACTTAATATTTCTAACCCTTGCGTACATATATTACTAAAAATGATTCAGTGTCAACAAAACAACAATGTTTAGTTCTTAAAAGTTTCATCTCTATATCTTTCTTGGTTATGGAGAAAATGTTCCTTATATTTCAAAATAATGAACTCACGGATAATGGCTTTCATAATACATTCCTGCTCCATAGTAGAATTATCAGGATAATTTGCTTCATCCATTCTTGCTGCATTGCTAACATAATTGCTTTATTTATTCTTTTGATTATACTTTCTCTTCTTAAATATACAATTGCTAAATCGTGACATTGTGATCAACTCGCACCTAGGCAGAACGCGACCCGCGAACTTAGTCTTCTGACAGACACGTCCCCCTCCAAGTAGGATTTTCTTCTTATCGAGAAAAAATCAACTTAGAATGACCTAGATCAATGAAATTGGGTTAATTCTTGTTTTTCTTCTTCTCCTTCAGGTATATAGACACTGTCTGTATACCGGGGTTTGCGGGCCTGTCCGTCTGTCCGTCTGTCCGTCTGTCCGTCTGTCCGTCTGTCCGTCTGTCCGTCTGTCCGTCTGTCCGTCTGTCCGTCTGTCCGTCTGTCCGTTCGTGCGTCTGTCCGTCTGTCCGTTCGTCCGTTCGTTCGTCTGTCCGTTCGTGCGTCTGTCCGTTCGTCTGCCCATTCGTCTGTCCGTTCGTCTGTCCGTTCGTCTGTCCGTTCGTCTGTCCGTTCGTCTGTCCGTTCGTCCGGGTTCGTCCGTCTGTCCGTTGTCCGTCTCGTCCGTTCGTCCGCCCGTCCGTTCGTCCGCCCGTCCGTTCGTCCGCCCGTTCGTTCGTCCGCCCGTCCGTTCGTCCGTTCGTCCGTTCGTTCGTCCGTTCGTCCGTTCGTCCGTTCGTCCGTTCGTCCGTTCGTCCGTTCGTCCGTTCGTCCGTTCGTCCGTTCGTCCGTTCGTCCGTTCGTCCGTTCGTCCGTTCGTCCGTTCGTCCGCTCGTCCGTTCGTCCGTTCGTCCGTTCGTCCGTTCGTCTGCCCGTCTGCCCGTCTGTCCGTCTGTCCGTCTGTCCGTCTGTCCGTCTGTCCGTCTGTCCGTCTGTCCGTCTGTCCGTCTGTCCGTCTGTCCGTCTGTCCGTCTGTCCGTCTGTCCGTCTGTCCGTCTGTCCGTCTGTCCGTCTGTCCGCCTGTCCGTCTGTCCGTTTGCCCGTCTGTGTACAACGCTAGTGCATAAACCGCTCGGCCGATTTTCTCCAAAATCGATAGTGGAAATCTTTCTTGATGATGTCGCCTCTCACAAACATGTATACTTTTGCTTACATTTTTGAGGATTAAAAAATTGTGTTTTTTCGAAAATCCATAGCCCGCTTAGCAATTGGTTTCGAAAAAAATATTTTATACCAAAGTTGTAGGAAATTTTATCTACTTTAAAATTGGCTTCAATCATTTTTCTACAGGAATTAAGGTTAAAGATCTATAAAGAAAGAAAGCAAAACAAGGCGGAATAAACGGGTTTTAAGGTCTCCCACAGTTAGCACAGGGTTTGGGGTGTGGAAAACTTAAGGTTCCAACTAGTACCTGGGTACATACAACATACTCAAAGAAAAAGTTCCATATGACCTTTTTCCAGTTAAATGTACATATCGACTGGACTAGAAGTGGTTGATGATTGTTTAAATGGGGATGAAAACTAGGCAATCATAGAATTTATAGACTAATGTTCATATATACATATATATTAGATTAACTCTGTGTTTCGGTGCTTCCTAAGAGGATTCTTCGAAAGAAAGGCGGTTATCGAGAAGGCTTCGGTTTGGGCGGCCTGGGCTGATGACATGTAAACCAATCACCTGGCTTCGGATTACAAACCCAACGATCGCACGCAAACACTGTGAAAAGGATAGCATTATTTTAGAATACAGATTATTTCTGGAAGGCAGTATATCTTTGAAGAGACACAACATGACGGCAGAAACGTCAGCTCGATTGATTGTGATGAATGCCATCCCGGACAGCCAAGTCTCAAAGATTGCATACAACTTCTTTTCGTCGAGGAGGTCCCATGAGTATTTAAATACCCACACATCGTTGATTAAATACGATTTCTCAAGTAATATACGACGGTCAGTCAAATGAAAACGAGACAAATGGGAAAAAGGTCAATAAGTATCTGCCTCGGGTTCGTGTTCCGACGGTGGCAGGATTTTCGAAACAAACTGGGTAGCTAGGGCAAAGTCAGCCGATGTCTGAAAGAGAATTCAAGCAGCCGGATGCACTGATCGGTTGTTTTCTGTAGTTTCTCGGATCAACAACAGGTGAATACCGGAGCAGTACCCTAACAAACGGGACACGGACCGCGCGCAATCTTTCCTTCCTCTTCCTTGTCCTATCCTTACCCGTTACTTATACACACTCACATGCACTACTCTACCTCACATGTCTGGAGACCGGTCGGAAGTTTAGAGATTGTCCCGTCTGGCGCGGTGCCTCGCTGGTGGGAGATACCTGGTTGGGGAGAATTGCCGCAAGTCGAAGTAGGTCTACGCGGGATCTCGCCATCCAGCGGGGAAAGATCACTGCTACCTCCCGCAATGAAAACATGCGCTAAACTTACGGGACTAATTTCCTGAGAAGTTGCCGCGCCCCGAATCACTAATCAATCATTCAACAATCAATGTTAATCTGCGTTCTAATCAACTGTAGGTTTACTCTGCTCTGTGTGCTTCCTCGCTATAAGATATCTCCGTTTACTTTGGGGAGGTTTCAGCGTTATCACAAGAAGTTATCGTCTCCTATATTATTTCAGTAGTATAATACCTTCTGCGGCCCTCACACGCAACGAATCTTTATAAATGAGATCTCTAAAGAACGACAATTTACTTACACGTGACGCATTGCACTTCGAGTTTATAAATATGAAGGATTTGTTTAAAAAAATATAAATATTCATGTCCAATGCAACCCGCACCACTCGGGCGCATTTTTGAATCCATATCGTTAAATAACTCCTAAATGAAGCTTTAAACTAAAATAAAACTAATTACGTAAAATTCTACGCGATTGAAATACACGGGTGTACCTATCTGCTCGGTAATAACGTTAAATAAGAATAGTTTATATTGACAAGAGTGTATTTTATTGTTTTCAATTACAAGGAGACATACAGAAAAAGTGACAGAGGATAAGAAGGTTTTGAAGAAAAATATATGTTACAGGTTTAACATAGAAAATTAGGGAAGAGGGTAGGGTTTCATATGTGAGAGTTGTCGCTCGGGTACGCTAGCCTTTCTTTATTGCGACGTAGTTATGGCCGCATCATTCTCCGTTGTCACTTGCCGACTCTCTGTTTGTCCGACACTGCATGTGTGTCTGACCCTCTACCTTCAGTCCGGTCATCGGACCGACTTTGCTCGCCTTTGACAGTCTGTTCTCCTGCCCGTCTGTTTGTAGTCTGAATATTCCTCTACTCGGCAGACTGCACGTTCCTCTGCTCGACTGTCTGTCTCTCTGTCCGACTGTCTGCCCCTCTGCTAAGCTACCTGTCCCTCTGGTCGGCTGTCTGTCCATCTGACCGTCTGTCAGTCGCTCTGTCCGAATGTCTGTTACCCTGCCCGACGGTCTGTTCCTCAAAACAGAATAGACGTAAATATGATTTTGAAAACACCAGTAGTTTGTGGATAATTTTGAATGATATCGTTTGTGTTTTTCGAGTGATAGGTGAAATGTCAGTAGAATAGAAAGCGCAGTATAATATTACGTAAAGTAACCAAGAATACAAGAAAGTAATTGTTTTTGTAGCACCAATATTTTTTTAAAAACAACCCGCAATACATTACGAATTGCAACGTAGCAAGAAAGACGGGGTGGAGAGAGCGGGACAGGGCGGGAACGTACATAAAATGTAAATGACGTACATAAAATGTCTTCCATTTTACTCTTTTAATATGACTTAGTTATATTCCCGTCTAATAGACGATGTAATAGATATCCTGATAACACCCGATTGCTTCATGTAGTTAACAGCCCAGGGATTATGTCAAACGTACATCTTAAAGTATTCTTATTGATCTAAACTTACCATTTGGCAAAATCGTGACACACACAAGACATATCAAGAAAAATGCTTTCGTAACTCTCATTCTAAGAATTTTCCTACTGGTGTTTCACTTTGTCGTTCGCTGGACTTCAAATTGTGGGGAGCAAAACGTGACACGAATATCTTAAAAAGTAACAAAACTGATTTGAAAGTGGTAACATTAATTACAGTAAAATGTTATCACTGCAGACAATTATTTGTTTCCTTCGCTTTTTTATATCTCCCAAGACTGCTTCAAAACAAATGCTGCTTATCATGGGGATATTAAAAACTATTTATGGTTCAGTTCTTATACATCATTTCATTTATGTCTGACCTGTAGTAAAGACAAGATTGCGTAATCGTATAAAAATGGATCTCCAGATTTTGCAGAAAATGCACGTTTTGTAGGTTCTAGATAGGTAAATGTGCTGAAAATATGAACACAAAAGTCTTGATGCTGAACAGCGCTAGGTACACGAGATCACAGTTCGCTAGTTTAGGGTTGCTCTAGTGGGCAGCACAATTGGCGTGCCCTATCCTAGCGCATATTTGAGGACAAAATTAATATTTTCGGTCACGTCAACTTCTGCGGTCATTAGTCCAGTTAAGATAGCGCATGTTGTTGCTACATAAGCGGACAAATTAATTCAAATTTGGCGCCTACTTGGAATGCAATCAATTATAACCACTCTTTGGGCTGAATTAACAGCAACGGGTATACATTTCAAACTTCTTACCCCGGAAATAGTTAATATTTCACTCAAAAACCGCCGACTACCTTCCAAAGAGGGAAGAAATTCATTTCGCCTGTTTCAACTGCTGAACTGCTTCCAAAGATGAGAGCGCGCCTCGGAACAGACCCAAAGACGTGTACAAATGCAGTTCATTGTCGACAACTTTTCAGAATTCAAGTCTTTTCTACTTAAGACGCGACGAAGTCATTTTGTTTGAAAATCAGAGAAGCCGAACAGTTTCGTGGCGACTTGCCTCGCTCGTGTAAAAAGCTGGTAATGCACGCGAATGAATCGAGCGCACTGAAAATATAGGCCATCTCGTGGCGCAGAGCAAAGTCGCTCACCTTTCACCAAGAAGATCCAGGCTCGATTCCCGTCGAATCTCATGTGAAATTTCTTCCAATAAAACGAGTTTGTCTGCTTCACAAGGGCTTGTCCAACCCCTGTGAAGGGTCCTACACCCTACCCCTATCCGTATTCCTTCCCAATTCTGGCCGCTGGGTAGTGATGTTGGAGGCGCGTACGCGGAGATGCTACCTGGCGGTCCTCTTGACAACAGACTGCGACGAGACGTGACGGACAGAAATATATAAATATCTACAGTAACGGAGGATTACTCCAGAGTATATGTAGAAAGTAACGGAGGATTACGCCAATAGCGCTCAACACCCAAGAAGGGGTTAGGAGACGCGTTGCGTCGTGAGTTGACGCAACAAATATATAAAAAAATTAATTTAGCGATTTGAGGTTGGTGTTGCGACTCGAGATCTCTATGATTCGTACAGCAGAATGATGGGTGCGTAAACTTAGCTCAGACGCACGAATTCCGAGAGAGAGCTAGAAGCAAAACTATTTCCTTTTCGCCCAGGTTGATAACACTGACAATTTATTCAATACTTAATGATTCTTACGCCGAGGAATGCTAAGTCTGGATATTCGTCTATTTCAGTCTCCCCTCATGACAAGGCTGCACAAAAAGACGTAAGGAGTTTCCTTGGTACAACCTCTTAAAAAATCTCTCTCAATATTTCGCAGCCTCAACACTTGTTTTATCCCGAGGGAGGGCGGTGATTCTATCTCAACCAGATCTCTCGATCCGGTGCCGCCTTATACGTCGACTTGTGGGGGATTTCCCTCTTCAGGTATCGCCCTGGCCTGGAAAAGCTGTACGCTCCAGACTGGTATCACAACATGTGTGGTAATGTAATGCTTGCCCCTGTGTGTGAGAGTAATGGCAGAGGATAGATCAAAGAAGAGGAAGAGGAAGGAAAGATCGCGCGTGGTTTGCAGCCTGTTTGATAGACTACTTGTGCCAAAGACATACAAAATTTAGCACACTTAATCAACACGAAACACTCTTTGATAGTGTACCTTACTGTGTATTAAAATAGTTAAAATATTACAATATATTTATTGATGGAGTATCAAACAGAAAAGTACAGTAGCGATTCAAAGCTTATTATAGAAATAGATTCCAACGCGATGAAAGGAAATCAACTGTTTCGGTCCTATGAGAGTGCTTGTATGACAGGAAAGCTCTATAATTCAGTGTGGTTACAGAACCAAAATGAAAGAAAAACTTTCAAACGGGTATTTTTTATATTTTACTTCATAAATTGCTGTATATCTAGCAGGAATTATTTTTATGTAAATGATCACAGGAATAAAAATAGTATTTAAAAATGTATCCCCTGACGGGATAAAAACCTGTGATTAATATTACATGTATGGCGTTTTAAGGGGTCATGAAATGCCCTATCTTGGCAATGTTACTTGTTTAAGATTAATTCTCAGAAGCTATTGAAGTTAGGATTATGAAATTTTTACACCTTACAGATATATTACTTACAATAACACCGAAACAGCTGTTTTGAAAAATATTTACTATATTTGTAGATAAAAATATTCTTTCATAATACAATTCTTTACCGCGTTTTCTCGTAAATAAAGTTTTGCAGTATGAATAATACTAAGGTAATCAGAAAAAAAACATTGTTTCAATAAATTTAGGAGACATTTATTAACAACTACTGGAAATTTCAGTTTTCTATTATAAATGTAAGTGAAAAAAAAGATCATTTAGTATTAAAAATATCAACTTTCGTGAAATGGGCTTTAAATATGCAACCCTCCAAACACGTCATATCGATAACTTGCCTCATCAGAATAAACATTTTCGAATCACTACTTCCTTTTGAGACTTTTTATGTTGGTTAGCTTCAAAACATAAAGTTTTCAATTTGCTTTCAGCGTGTCTAAGTTTTTCAGTATTTATGCGCTGTATTGTGTCTCAATACCTATCTAAAAGTATTGGAGGTAGCACCTAAGCTCAATGAGAGGAGGTCTTCGCATATAAATAATAAAAAATACTTCTAAGAGACATATAAACATAATTCAAACGTCAATTTAAAGAAAATTATGAAGATTTATAAAACCCAAAAAATGAACAACCCACAAATAAACTGTTTTCTGACTGAAAATCAATCCCGTTTCCCCTTAAGCAGCTTGGCCACAAACAATCTACTTCGGGAATTCTTCGTTCTTTGTGTTGAAGATAATACTTGGAACGCAATATTAATTTCTTAGTATTTTTGAATGACGTAAATTGATTAGAATTAATAATAATGCCACGAATCAAATCCAAAGAATGAATAAGGACGGAAGAAAAACAAGAAAATTTGACAAGAAAAGACGTGAAATAATAAAAAGTGAAGCCGACTTAAGAGTAGTTAAAATTCAAGGAAAGACTAAAATATTAAGGAGAGTTGAAGAAAAAGCAGAAGAATCTAGTTAAGATCATGTCGGAGAAAGAGAACGTAGGCGGCGATGTCGGAGGCGGCCTACGATAAAAATGATATATGAAAAAGTGATCTCTCTCTACGTTCAAGATGTTCCTGTCGAGCCACGTTCATTTCCTCCTACCCCATCTAGCCTTTGTCGGCGCCCTTAAAAAACACACGAGGAACGTGATTCTAGCCATTGTGAATCATCTTCAGGTTTACTAATATTGAAATTGCGGAGTTGTTTCCACTGTATAATGTGTAACAAATTCAAGATAGGTTCTCATTTCATAACTACATAAGAAAAAGTCATGGAGATATTGGATGAACTTATAATGTTTACTCCACAACGATAATAAATGAAATAAAGGGTTTTAGGTTCAATTAATTAGTTTGCTTCCTGTTGGTACTCAGCCTCTCATTTGGCTTCAGAACCACATTTTGTCAGTTTTCCTTAATTTATGAGCAATCCAAAACTATCAATATATATGATTATTCAAAGAAGGTTCATAAGGGAGCTATGCGTACCATTAAAGAAGGAAAAAAGTTTTAAAACATAAAATTTATTTGTGAAGATAAATCATCTGAAAAGTGTCATCATAATAGAGAATAACCCATTTCCTCAATGAACACTTGCTGGGAAAACTAAGTTACGCACGTAACTGTTGCACCTGATTTTTAACCACCCAACTGTCACTCCGTTGTATGTTCTCCCCCCGACATATTCCATTGGGGAAAGTGATCACCTGCCCATGTAGAAATTTGTAAGATATAATCTGAGACATTAGTATAAGACATCTATACTGATAAATGTCAATTCACCGACGTGTAATCAACATCGATACTGCAAAAAGGAGTGCATGAGCAGATACGAAATTTTTACAGGCTCTTATTCCATATTGTCGCAGCGTATTTGCAAAGTTTAGCAAGGATTCCGACAACACAAACGGGGAAAATAAATAATTCAAATATGTAGGTAGATGCACCACGATCATTATTTTTCACCTATAGCTAAGAGCACATTGGTTTCTAATATTTCTGCAGGTCAGTAGCAGTGCGTACAATAAAGATTTTTAATCAAATAACAATGTACTATAAAATAAAATGAAAAAAATAGTGTTTTACTAACATTTGAACCGATTGCACTAAAACTAATTTTAAACACCACCACTAATTTTAAACAAATTTTATTTTTTCTCTTTCACAAGAATTGGATATGAAGAAAGCCCGGACAACACCGAATATTTTGATAGAACCCATTAATACGAGAAAGTATGTGTTGTTGTATCACCAGTTTTTATATAAAAAATAGTAATGTAACAATTTTTAAAAAGTTCTCAAATGCTTCCCATTTTGTGACGCTATCTCTCGTTCTACGGAGTAGCGGGGATACAGCGGAGGAAGTACAGCAGAAGTACAGCAGAGACCGCTGTTCATGGCACCCACCCCGCCCCTGCCTACTCCTGGGGCCCGAGGCGTCAATTGGATTTCGCTCCAAGAATGACTTTCATAATGGGAAGCGTATTGAAACTCGGCGACACCCGGCAGAGGGGAGGCAGCGGCGGTGAAGGCGACTGTGCCAGCGCTAACGATGGTGACAGCGGAGGCCGTGACGGCGAAGTGTCGGCGAAGGTGGTGACGGTGGTGGTGATTAATAGCGTGAGATTTTTTCTGGGTAGACTCCAAACCAGATATAAGCATACACGAGGTGTACTTTTAAATTAAGTCTGTTTGTGGTCTGTACTCGGCCTACCAGCAGCTTGCCGGCCTCGCGGCCATGGGTTAAGGGGTACTGGTTAGCACGGAGACACAAGAACAGGCATATATGTCATTAGTGCGACCCATATTAGAATATGGCGCGATATGTTGGGACCCATACAGACTTTTGCAGCAAAGAAATCTAGAAAAGGTTCAGCGTAGAGCTTCAAAATTTGCTTTCAGGGGTATCAGGAATAAAGTATGGGAGTCACTCGAAACAAGGAGAATGAAATCGCGTCTCTATGCTATGTATAAAGCGTACACAGGCTTTCGACCGTGGAAAAAAATTCAAAGTCGATTAGGGAAACCTACATATTTCGGCAGAGCGGATCACATGCACAAAATTCAGACAAGAATTCAGAAAACGGACGTTGGGAAATATTCATTCGCGAATCGAACTATTAGAGACTGGAACGGCTTGCCTGTGACAATCTTTGATCCCTTTCCTCATGATGTCAGCAAATTTAAAAATAAATTAAATTCCTAGATGTTTATATGTGTCTTATTATCTCCTATGTAAAGTATGTCATATTATAACTATTATTATTATAACATTATTATTATTACTATTACTATTACTATTATTATTATTATTATTATTATTATTATTATTATTATTATTATTATTATTATTATTATTATTATGTGCAGTGGCGTGTAGTGCAGTGATGTGAAGTTGAGGGAAACGAGTGTGTCAGAATCACATTAAAACGTGATTGGCAAAAGTGATTGGCAGTATGGTGAGGTGAGACGAGGCGAGGCGAGGTAAAGTGAAATGAAGTGAAGTGAAGTGAAGTGAAATGAAGTGAAGTGGAGTGCTATGGAAGCTTGCACGGTGAAATGTTTATGTTAATTTGTAAAGTGTGTAAAATTTGTAAAATTTTGTATAGTTGTTAAGTTCTGTAATGTTTTGTTAGTGTATTCTGCCACCAAGTTCTGGAACTTATTTGCAAAATTAGTAATAAATCTATCTATCCCCAAGCCGAATTCCGGTTTTCTAAACCTGAGAAGTGAGTTTTCGCATAATCACACAGCAACATACACTGGGATATTGCAAGGAAAGCGCACATTATAATCATGCCCGACTGGGAATCGAATCCGGGCGCGTCATGGAAAGCGAGCACGCTGTCTAATGAGGTAAACCGCGAGAGCTTTAAATTAAGTACCGTTTTTTAATATGACCGCTTCAGCGCTGCTATCACCGTTTCGCGCATGCGCGCCGAGTTTATTCACAGACGCCATTATGGAATCATTCGTTCGTATTTACGTTTGTTTGTACCTAATCAAAATGTTCCTGACAATTGAAAATTCCGAGGATTGTGAAATTCACACTGTGATTCGTTTCCTGAGTGCAAAAGGCGTAAAAGCTGCCGAGATTCATGGACAGATTAGTAAAGTGAATGGAGAAAACTCTATGTCCATTTGAATGGAAAGAAAATGGGTTAAAGGATTTGAGGATGGCGATACTAATGTTTATGATAAAGAGCGGAGTGGGCGACATTCGGTTATTATTGAGGACTTGGCGTAGAAAATTGATGTGATAGTTGACAGATGCTTTACGATTCGTCTTTATATAATTTGCGAGTTTCAAGGAGTGTTGTTTGAGAAAATGTTTATGAAACCAAAGATACGGTGATGAAGTCAAAACGGACGTGATGCACTAATTTGAACATCTGGCAGCACACTACTATGAGAGAGGAGTTTAGAAGCTAGTTGTACGATTTGATAAGTGTCTTAACCCTTCAGTGGTCGCGCACAGAATTGGAACGCGAGTGATCGCGTAGATTACAATTGTAAACCATTTATAAAAAAATCGTATTAACAATATTTTACAAACAAATCGTCTTTTGGTTCAAATATGGACGAGTAATGGTATCTAAACCACTAACTAGTTAAAATTACTATTAAACCTTTTAGAACGTTGACATATTGTCAATTCAATGAAATGTGACAAAAAATGCATGCATTATTCCTTTAAACAAATATAGCCAAATACAAGTGAGTAGATTTTTGTTTTTGGAAATTCTTGTGCTCTATATGTGTTGTGTACTTGCTACAGTTTGCATTACGACTATTAAATAAAACAGTCTGACAAAATTTTTTAAACATCTGGAGACTCTATTCTGAATATATTTCAATGCCAACATCAGATGAAGATCTCACAGATTTTCTGAATGTGGAACACCCACTGGACACATTTTTCGCAGTACTGTCGAGTGATCTTGTTTCGTTGATTTGAACAGAGATAACAACATCCCACATTACCCTTTGATGACTCCGCTGAACCCTCGTCCCCTTCTCGGATATCCAGTAGACCAGCGTGTTCTTATTGCTGTCGACACAGGTTTTCTCTCGATTTTCTTTTTCATTTCGAGTTTCATAAAGGACAAAGCAAGATTCTTTAGATATCCCCTTCTGATCAACCTTCCACTTGCTGTAGTACTTTGCATAAACATTCAGAGCATCGATTGCAGCAATATTCATGATGTCAGCTTAGGTCAGAGACAAACACGAGTGGTCGAGTGGATTACTATTGTAATCCAAGCTATTTATGGCGCTTATCATTAGTGCAGCAGTTATCACTTGAGTCTTATTTCGCTATAATTCGCTAGCTGAGGTCTTCTACGAAAGGTACTGGAAAGTCCTTGCCACAAGTTTGTCAACTCTCGCTGTAAACAGTGAATGTACACGAATGGATTACAATAGTAATCCACGCGACTACTGAAGGGTTAACATTGGTGGTAATTATGTTGAAAAGTAAATTAATGTACATGCTGTTTTATAAAAATAAAATAAGTGAAAATACGGCGCTTGTTAATTTCGTTGTTGTCATTCGTCGCGGAGGCATCACGGTAAAGACAACTGAATGCATAGTAAGTGGACGAATGTTCATGCTAGTTCCACTGCGTTATGATGTTGGATGAACATGTATTCCACTGCCTGTCAAAAATGTTGATTCACAATACAAACAATGTGCGCACAACGAGGTTATTCAAATTGAATATTGATTAATTTATTGTGAACTTTTTGTTCCTTCCACTCCTCAGACTCCCTTAGATATAATTTTGTTTCATCGTTGTAAAACATTTACTTTTGCCTTTGAGCAAACATCTAAGAATCGATCTTCTCACGACGTATTTTGGAGAAATTGTTCCTCCTTGGTTCGTCCATCCTCGATATAGACAGTTTCTGAAAAAGTTTCGATAAAATACTTTTTAAACATGTTTGTTTCATTAGAAAAATATTATTACGTCAAAAATATTGTTTCTTGATCGTCGATCTAACTAATCAGCGACTACATCCGTTACTTAACGATTCATGCTGTACCGAAGTAGGTGTAGAGTAATTTTCGTTAAACCACTCTAGGAGCTTTGAAACGAGCAAAAACACATTTTTTCAAGAGATTATTCAGAATAGATAAATTTATCTAAACATAGTGCTAATTAATTCGTCTTGGCAATAAGAATCGAACGAGCTATTGATAACTCACCGCGCTTCTTAAAAAAAAGTTATCACATTTATCTCCACGTTGACATAGTTATTACTTTCAACTCGGATTTTGGGCTTGTTAAATATGTTCCCATTCAACAGCGTTTTCTTATCAGTTATTCACAATCACACCAATTCTGATTTTATTCTCTTAAACTTTATATCACATTTATCTCCACATTAACATCGTTACTGCACTCAACGTGCTATTGCACACCCATTAAATGTATTCGCATTGACCAGTATTTTCTTATCAGTTATTCATAATCATACCAATTTCGATTTTCTTCTCTCAAACCACTAAAATACAACCCCAATCAACCAGGAATCAAAACCTTTTGGGTAGATATACTCTGAGAATCTAATTTATGCAAATTATGACGCAAAACACGATTTTCTATTCGGTCCCTAATTCTTCCTAAAGCCACAGGGCTTTTTCCGTCGAATGGTCCGCTTCTCCAGCTGACAGTGCCAGACGTGCTGCTTGATTCGCGGACCCGTGGGGGTCAACCCAAACCGCTCAGACTTGCAGCAGAATGGCGCAGACCTTCTCGTAGTAAAGTTATCTAATCTCCTTGGTGTGGGCTACCCTTATGGTCTTGCCTCGTCTTGCCAGCTGCCATATACCGCCACCCTTAATTCATTTTTTGAAGTTTTTCTCAATCTTTCGGTTTCCTAATGGTAGATTTGAAATATTACTTATAGAATATTAAAGAAGATTAAAATCTAGTCATGAATGGTATTTTCAGTAAATTTGAAGTCCTTTTTTAGAAAATGGCGTTAAAGCGTTACTGTAAATGCAAAATTTGAAGATCTATTTCACAGGAATTTTTCGAGTTTTCGAAAAACTTCATTGTAACTCATTGATTGATTTTTTCGTGTTTCCGGACGCGTCAACTGCGTTGGTCATTATTCCTGTTAGTGTAGTGCATGTTTTTCTTGGAGATGGTGGTGATCTTCCCCCGCTGGATGGCGAGATCCGGCGCCGACTTACCGTTGGCTAGCTGGGTTTCCCCCTAACCAGGACTCTCCCACCAGCGGGGCACCGCCCCAGCCGGGTCAAGCTCTAAGCTGCCGACCGGTCTCCCGGAATATGTGATAGTGTAGTGCTTGTTAGTGTAAGTGTGTGTGTGTGTAAGGGGAGAGAATAGGACAAGGAAGAGGAAGAAAAGATGTGTATATTGAAGACGTGAGAGATATTTATAAAAAATTACATTTGTGTAAATTAAAAAAAAAAAAACAGAATGAATTTTATGTCATCTAAACAGTGCTACTAGCGCCACAGGGTTTTTTCGTCGAATTGTCCGAATCTTTAGTGTCCCTGTTACAGCACCCGCCGTGCCTCTTGATTTGCGGCAGACAGACAGACGGACGTTTTGAAAAAAAACACTTTTTCGCAATCAGGGGATCCGAAAACGTGTATTTCTGTCGAAATCTCGTAATCGACTTTCCGCAGCATTCCATAATGTTCTCTGTACTACGTATATTACTCCGTATATACGTATGTATACAAGAAAGTAAAAATCAAGTGTAAAATTTAACATTACAGAATGAAACCCTTGAAAATAGGGATGCGTCTTATACTCCGGCAAATACGGTAATTTACGCAAATTCTGACGCGAAAACAGATTTTCTATTTCCGTCCCTAATTCCCCCTAACGCCACAGGGCTTTTTCCGCTTCCTCAGCGTGCGCTTGATTCGCGGCCCCGTGGGGGTCAACCCAAGCGGCTATTCGTCTCCAATCACGACACGGCTGCGCGCCCCCGCCCTCCGGCCCCGGACGAGTGCCTCTGCACGCCCCTCATTACCTTTTCAGCCGGCAAAGCTCGCTGCCGCCCGCGGGTAATTCAGCCCCGTTGAGTGTCTTCCCGTGTCGCGGCGCGGAAAAAGTCGTTTGTCGCGACAAGGACTCGCGGTGCATTTTACATGGCCGGCCGCGGCGATGCGCGGCGTCCGACTGAAGGGGACTGCTAGTCGTCCGATGCGAGAGGGGGGGGCTGAGGGGGGAGTGTGTTGTACGTGAATTGCTGGGGGGGGGTGATGGGTAAGGGACGAGTGCAAAAAGAGAGCTCGTCGATGGGCTGTGAGAATGACGGATGTAGATATGAAGGGTCTTGCGATTAAGATCTATCTTTTACGAAAAGAATATTCAAAAATTCAATCGATTTTTCGATTGAACGTCAATTTTTATAACATTAATTCTTACGTGAACATATTTTAACCTGTATTAATGATATTGTTGAATAGTCTAATTTATTTTCCGCTTAAGAAAACCTTTAGCAATGCATTTTACATGGCTGGCTGCGGCAACGCATCGGACTGAAAGGGACTTCTAGTCGTCCGATGCGAGAGAGGGGGGGCTGAGGGGGCAGTGTGTTGTATGTGAATTGCTGGAGGGGGGGTGATCGGTAAGCGACAAGTGCGAAAAGAGAGCTCGTCGATAGACTGTGAGAATGATGGATATAGATATGAAGGGTCTTGCGATTAAGATCTATCTTTTACGAAAATAATATTCAAAAATTCAATCGATTTTTAGGTTGAACATTATTTACATAATATAAATTCTTACATTAACATATTTTAACGTAAATTAGAGTTACTTTTGATAAGCCTCATTTATTTTCCGCTCAAGGAAATCTTTAGCGATGCATTTTACATGGCTGGTTGCGGCGACGCATCAGACTGAAGGGCACTGATAGTCGGTCGACGCGCGGTGTGTGTGTGTGTGTGTGTGTGTATGTGTATGTGTATATGTGTGTATATGTATGTGTATGTGTGTGTATGTGTATGTGTATGTGTATGTGTATGTGTATGTGTATGTGTATGTGTATGTGTATGTGTATGTGTATGTGTATGTGTATGTGTATGTGTATGTGTCTGTGTGTGTGTATGTGTGTGTATGTGTGTGTCTGGAAGGGGTAAGGGGGTGTATGTTGTACGAGTAAAACAATCGGTAAGGCTACTGGAGGAAAAAAGAGCACTTCGATGGACTGTGAGAATGAACGATGTAGGTTTGAAGAGTCATGTGAAGATACAATATTAAGAAATATAATTATTTTTAAGAGAAAATAATGAAAAAATAACAGAAACAAACTCAATTTTAAAATTGAATCTTCTTACGTAAACAGGTTATCTTTTATATAAATATTAATTTTTGTTTAGTCAAATTTATTTTTCGCGTAATCAAATCTTTAGCGGTTCATTTTACATGGACGGCCGTGGGGACGCGTCGGACTGAAGGGAATTCGGTGCTGCTAGTTGGCCGGTGTGGACGGGGGGGGGGCTGAGTTGGATTGGTGATTGAAAAAGTAGCAAGCGTGAACAAGAGTTATCCATTTTTTCGTTGCCAGGGCCCGATAATAATAGGTTTTCAGCCAAAAATTCGCCATTTTCCGGTGCACAATTAAAATAATTTCTCTTCTTACGATTTAAGGGAGAGAAAGTAAAAAGAGTTCTTTAATGTTGTCTGAGAATGACGAGAGTAGATTTGAAGAGTCATGTCAAGACAAGATATTAAGAAATTGAAACACTTTTAAGAAACAAATCAAAAATGTAATCGATTTTTCGATTGATTGATTTTTTCGTGTTTCCGGGCGCGTCCACTGCTTAGGTCATTAGTCCCGTTAGCGTAGTGCATGTTTTTTCTCGGTAGATGGCAGTGATCTTCTCCCGTTGGATGGCGAGATCCGGCACCGACCTACCGTCGGCTAGTGGGGTTTTCCCCCTAACCAGAACTCTCCCACCAGCGGGGACAAGCTCTAAACTCCCAACCGGTCTCCCGGAATATGTGGTAGTGTAGTGCTTGTTAGTGTGTGTGTGCAAGGGAAAAGGATAGGACGAGGAAGGACAGATCGAGCGTGGTCCGTGGCCCGTTTGTTAGGGTACTGCTCCGGCATTCGCCTGGTGTTGATTGGAGAAACCTCGAGAAACTAACGATCAGAGCAGCAGGCCGCTAGAATTCTCCTCCAGACAGCGACTGAATTCCACCTAACTGAGAAGCTAGCGTCGAAAACCCTGCCGCCGTGGGGAGTGGGAACCTAGGACCTCCCGGTCAGAGGCGCTGCAGTGACAGCAGTTGATGCACTGAGCTACCGCTCCCGGTCGATTTTTCGATAGAACATCGGTTTTTAATATAGGACATTTTTACGTAAACATTTTTTCACTTATATAAATAATATTTTTGATTAGTCAAATTCATTTTTCGCGTGTTGAAATCTTGTGCCGTGCATTTTACATGGCTGGCTGCGGCGTCGTGGCATTCTGAAGGGGGTTGTGGTTGCTAGCAGACTAGCGCAGGGCGGGGTTAAGGGAGAGAGGGAGTCATGTAAACTGTAGGGGTAATGTGTGTTCCGAGAACAAGTGTGAAAGAGAGCTCTTTCAAGGATGGTGATGAAGAGCCACGTGCTGCCGTACGAAATGCAGAAGTGAAGAGCCGAAAGCAATAAAGAAATAGAACAATGATACATAACATTTTTAACAATGATACATAATGCATTATTTACCATTTGGACTGTATAAATGTGTATAAACAACCTATAACAACTATTGTTGTCGTGACCGGCCGCACATAATTGAATGTGCCGCCACAGGAGCACGTCAGTAGGGCGTTACCGCCCCTGGCGGCAGCGGTCAACAACAAGCGCGGGTCAGCGGTGCTCGGCTGAGTGCGGCCGCCACGCCTGAGCGAGCGGGGTGAGACTCGACCCCGCCCCTACTACACAGCCAGTCGGCGGGCCTACGGCCCAGGGCAGCTATAAAGCCTCGGCGCGGAGCTGAGGCAGGCAGAGAGTGAGCGAGTGAGCAGCGGTGATTGGGCGACGGTCTGGTGGTTAAGTGGTGGTTACTGTGAGAAGAGTGAGAGACTACGACAACTGCGCAACGACTACGGACTTCCTTTTACGGCTACTTGGTGACTCGGCGTATAGTGGTACATCTCCAGGTTTTACGACAACACGGCTTCGTCTCTCTACCAATTCTCCTGGATATCCGGCACTATAGCTCTGTACCTGTTTCTATCAATAAATTGTTTATTGAACCCTGGTGTTTTGAATTTGGACACTTCAATTGTACTACATCCTCCGCGTCAATGACCCCCATCTCGATCTGGTTTTTCGTCCAGTTTCCCTGATCCATTGGACAAATGCTGAGATGGTCCCTTGTTTTGCTTCTGGACATAAATGTAACTTCATTTTCTGTGCACGTTTTCTAGAATTCAGTGGGAAATACAATTATTCAAATTATCGTTTCCTTGTTGTCGCGGAAGGAAGTATTATTCCGAAGGACAACATGGATAAGAGCCAAAATTTATTGCTTATTTATCCTTGAAAATAGATTTTCTTACATGGGAGTTATTCTTCTCAAAATTTAAGTAGTATATGACTAAGTGTAGGGATCACAGAATTTTGAAAATGTACACACAATTGACTTTTCCCCATAGCACGTCATACGCAGTTTTAACTGTTTTTGACGTAAAATAAATAAAAATAAATAAATATTAAATATATTAATTGAACAGTGCGTATACTTTATTAGTGAGCCGCGATCGTGGAAAATTCTGCTCGACCGTCGGGTCCTCACTCGCCGGGAAACGGCGAACTTCCCTGGAAACGCTACATTTCAAGGTCTCAAAAGTTTATAATTCCAGTAAAGTGTAGACTTCCAAAAGTTATAGTTCCAAGTTTCTCTGAAAAAGTTATAATTTCCAGTGTTGTTGAATAGTCGGTTTGTGTTGGTTCGCTCGATCTTCGAATTTAAAGTTCATTGTGGTTAGTCATGAATTTTTTTAGTCAGATTTAGTGAGATGTTAGTCAGATTTAGTCAGATGTTAGTCAGATTTTTTTAAAATTAATATAAAAATTCAAGTGGTATATGACTTAGTGTAGGGATCACAGAATTTTGAAAACGTGCACAGAATTCACTTCTCCCCATAGCACGTCATACACAGTTGTAACTGTTTTTTGACGTTAAATAAATAAAATAAATAAAGGCTCTCTTCTCATGCTCAGTACTTATAGTGTGAATATTTGACGCAGAAAATCAAGATGGCAATGCTGAATTTTAAGACATACGACAATCAAATTCTGAAATGCTTTATGTATGTTATGTACTAGTTCAGCAGTAACTATTTGCTCGATAATTCAACACTCTTCAATCTATCAACATTTTCTTGCGGATATTTAATACCTTCACCACTATGATGCATTGGCTATGACGGATTTCCATGAGTCCTAGTTTAATGTGAAGAGTTGGAAGAAATGAGTTTTGTGGGTCATCAAGCCCTTGTGTCTCATAATATCTTCACAATACTGAACTAATTTATAAGAGGCGAATGTTGAATTATAAAATCTAGCATTTTATGACATGTAAAAAGCTCTATAAAACAGAATTGGTTTTTGCTCACGACAAATTATTGGCCTAGGAAAAAGCATTGATTTTTCTGCCAGCCAACCACTGTGTAAGACCACTGTATACAGAGCAACAAATATGAGATGTTTAAACTTTGTCATTATCCCCACATTGCATTCGACGAAGCGAGTTTCACTATATTTATTAATTTCTTAGGTTTATGAAGTGATGAAATTGCCTTAAAGACAATTGTTAAAACAACAAACGAAATTATCAAAAGACAATGACAAATATATTACCTCAATATCATTCAATGATGCAAATAAACGTACAAAAATGCTATTATCTTAAAATTGTGTAATTTATGAAAATGGAATTCAGATCCAAAGACTTGACACATACTTCTCTATATATTTCGACGTCCTGTATCAGAATCTGAAACCAGAATGGAGCCAACCACCTCCAATTTTTTTTAAATGCAAAATTTTTTTTCGGGCATTGTTGTCAGACCATAAACTTGACATCTGTTTCTATATATTTCAAAATATATAGAGAAACATGTGTCAAGTTTTGGAGTCTGACAACTTTTTTGTGTTCCTGTGTTATTATTATTAATATTATTGATATTATTATTATTTATAATTGTCACCACCCTGTCACCTTATTGATGAAACCGGAAATACATGCCGCAACAGTAAATGAATCCAAGCAATGAACTTGTTACTGAGTAACCAATGTATTTTAATAATTAAATTTGTTCACAGAATGTCACCCCTACAGGGACAGGAACTCTGGTCTCCTGGTTTACGCCGTTGCTCAGAGAAACTGGAAGTAAACCCGGAGACCCAGGTTAGCATCCCGATCGTGGTGTCAATTCTTTAAACAATTATTATTATTATTATTATTATTATTATTATTATTTAATGAAATACTTTCGAATGAACACTGCGAAAGGAGAGTGTAACGACATATACTTTTAGGGATATCTCGATAATGATAACATTGCCCGTATAGGCTGATTCGGATCCTTAATGGTACAGTCTGACCTAGAGATCTCAGTCGACCGATTCGGCTGAGTGTAACGCGTATTAATGTAGTGTTCCAAAACCGGACAAACCCAGAAAATCAGAAGATCATAGAACGAAAATTCACGTCAAGAAAATTCGTATTTTGAACATATTTGAACAAATACAGAACGTCAGGCACAAAATATCGACCGAAATTTCGGTCATAATCGGCTCAACTGTGTCCGCCGCCTGTTTTCCAATCAGGAAACGCGAGTTGGCTCGGTCAACGCGAACACTGGACAGCCCTGCAATCAATCAATCAATGTTGTTTCATTTTACGTGTCGAGACTCAGTTCATCAGGCCTGCTCTTCCGTCTCGAATCAGGTGATTTGAATTTAGCTCAGGTGCTTCTTTTAGGCAAAACAATATTTACATGCAGTAAATCTACAACATGGGACAGCCAGCTTTATTTCGCCCCGAAGGAAGACGGACGAATGATATTTTCGCAGTTAAACATCCACGGCTTCGATCGGGTTTGCATGCTTGAAATTGGAAATATCGTACCGGACCACCGATACGGTAAACGTTACTCCACGGAAATCGCGAACGCGCTGGCCTATCCAAACCAAGTATTTTACGCGATACAGCTAGAAAGTTCGGCTATTATCCCTTATCGCACCACACGTAAAGAAATACACCATACTGACTCGCGAGCGGAATGGCGTCGAATTTATATCCTCAAATTTTTAAGATGGAGTGGGTGTTTCGCTTCGCGTATCCAAGTTCACGAAACTGGCTGAAGTGGCTCAGGGCATTAACTGATGTCACTGAAATGTCTCTTACCGGGAAGTCCTAGGTTCCAGTCCCGACGATTGCAGGATTTTCGACGCTAGTCAGATAGCTAGATCAAGTTCTGTCGTTGGAAGAGAATTCTAGCAGCCTGCTGCTCAGATCGGTAGTTTTCCGTGGTTTCTCCCATCAATACCACGCGAAGGCGAGAGCACTGCCCTAACAATCGGGCCACGGACGGCGCGCGATCTTTTCTTCCTCTTCCTTTTCCAATCCCCATCCCTTACATGCACATTCTTACACTTACATTTAGTACACTACGACACTTGTGAGGGGATTAGTCGGAAGATTAGAGCTTGTCACAGGTAGGGCGTTGCCCAGCTCGTGAGAGATACCTGGTTGGGGAAAACCCCCGCAAGCTGACCTACCCTAACGAGGAGTCTCCCACCAGCGGGGCACCGCCCCAGCCGGGACAAGCTCTAAGCTCCCAACCCGTCTCCCAGAATATGTGGTAGTGTAGTGCATGTTAGTGTAAATGTGTATGTAAGGGGAGAGGATAGGACAAGGAAAAGGAAGGAAAGATCGGGCGCGCTCCGTGGCCCATTTGTTAGGGTACTGCTCCGGCATTCGCCTGGTGTTTATCGGAGAAACCACGGAAAACTGCCGATGAGAGCAGCCAACCTCTAGAATTCTCCAGACAGCGACACTAGCTAAAAAGCTAGTGTCGAAAATCCTGCGGCCGTGAGGAGTGGGAACGTAGGACCTCCCGGTGAGAGGCGCTGCAGTGCCATCAGTTGCTGCGCTGATCTCCCGCTCCCGGTTGCAGCGCCAAGTAAGCGCGTGTCGACTGTAGGAGGCGCGGGGTCGGGCGTCGCCACCTTCACCGCTGCGCGGCCGACGCGGGGCGCCGCGACGCCGGGGGCGCGGGCGTCGGCTGCGTCGCCTGGGAGATGGCGATAAGGACCGCCGAGATACGCCGCTCGGCGCGCGAAAATAACCTGCCTCTTTGTTTCGCCCGCGTCTGCTCTCGGATTACCCGGGGCGCTGCCGCCGACGCCCTTGCGCAGCTCCCTCGCCCCCGCCCCGCCCCGCCCCGCCCACGCCCCGGCGCTGCCGACTCCGCGACGCCCCACCCCGACCCTCCACACCTCCTCTCTGCACCTCTGCCCCCGCCTATCCTCTTTCTTCTCTCGGTCTCTCCCTGACTGTTCCGTCTTTGCTACGCACTTTTCCCACCTCGCTCACCTCTTCTCGACTCTACTTTTCTTCTCACCTCTCCTCTCCCCTCCCCTTACTTCCCCTGCTCCCTTCTCCCCTCGTCTGCTCCTCTCCACGTCTCTCTTCTGCCCATCTCTTTCCACGCCTATCTTCTTTCCACCTTGACCCATCTCGCCCCGCCTTGCCTAACACCTATCGCACATTGCCTCATCTAGCCCCGTACTTCCTCGACTCTCTCCGCCTCACCTCTTAATACCTCGCCCCGACTCTCGTCTCTTCGCTTTACCCCTTAATACCTCGCCCCGCCTCGCCCCTTAATACATCGCCTAGCCCCACTTCCCTCCGCATTGCCTTGCATTGCTCGCCTCGCCTTTCCTCGCATTTCCTCGCCTCTCCCCGCCTCATCCCCATTAATATATCGCCTCGCCCCTCCTCTGCCCGCCTCGCACCTCAATACCTCGCCCCGCCTCGCTTTTCCTGGCCTCGCCCCGCCTGGCCCCGCCTAGCCCCACCTCGCCCCGCCTCTCCCTGCCTCACTCAGCCTCTCTCCTGCTCACCTCGCCTCGCCCCGCTCGCCGCCCCGCCTCGCCCCCGCCTCTCCCCGCCTCCACTCAGCCTCTCTCCGTCTCGCCTCCGCTCCCCCGCTCCCTTCGCCCCGCCTCGCCCCGCCTCGCCCCGCCTCGCCCGCCTCGCCTCGCCCCCGCCTCACTCACCCTGCCTCACCTCACCCCGCCTCGCCCCGCACCGCCTCGCCTCGCCCCGCCTCGCCCCGCCTATTCACGCCTCGCCTCGGCCCACATTGCTCTCCCCATGTAGTCCCGCCCCACTCCTTGCAGAACCATCCGCTCCGTGTCGCTCCCGCCCGGCCTCTTCCTCGTCGTCCCTCCCCGTCCCTAGGCATGGAGTAAAGAGGTAGAACTCTTTACTCTACGCCCTAGGTGTGCTGCGCCGCACCTACTCACCCCGCTCGTCGCCCCGCTCGACTCTCTCCTCTGCGCCCCACTCCACCCGCCAAGCTTCGCCCTCACCAGTCCTTTTTGCTCTCCACGTTGCATCTAATTTTGCTAGGTGAGCGACTGTGGACACGTTTATGTAATTATTTACATTATATGCATGGCCGTGGTCGTATTTCCGTTTGATAGTAACATTCACACGAACGGGCAAATTATAGCCTTTCACTTCGCTACTCTATAAACGGAAAATGTAATTCACAAGAACGTGCAACTCCCCAAAAGTCTCAACACTACATAATGATCTTCTATTAGGAAATCTTCAGAACTGTTATGACAATCCCTTCAAGAGAAAAATTTCCATTACGCTGCGATGCTGTTCATGCGTAGGATGCAGTATATAGAAAATTTTTCAAGCTGAGATACAGGATTCAACTATTTAAATAATTCCCTCTCATTTAGTAATCATCATCCTTAACTGATCCTCATCTCGGAGCCGTTGTATTAATTGTCATCACCAACTATCCTATCCCTCTCAACATCACTTTTAGCCCCACACTCGTGATCTCCACCATTAATCCTCATCATCACCACCCTCAATACAAAAAACATCACCTTCAACGCCTTTATTATCAGTTTCAACATGATCCTCATCACTACCTTACCTCATCACGTTCTTTAATACCATCCTCGACAACCCTTCATCACCATCCTCAATACCACTCTCAACCCCACCTTTCTCATTCCTAGGGGGCGGACTTTAATGTCCTAATACATCGCGAAAATGGATAATAAAATCTTTGTATAATGTTTTTAAAATGCTCTAAAAGAAAAGACAAATTACTCGATTTTTTTTTATCAAAACCTGTTCCGATGAACGCAAGCTGTAGGATATGTTACTGATATATTCGAGGCTTCTTCCCTTCGTTAAAGTGAACTCTTGCAAACTTGGTTCGGACTGTTCTTTACCATGAAATCTCTTTACATAGTTACAGCGAAATCGACCTAAACGACTGTAGCGCTGACAGGTGTCACAGCAACCTTCGAATATATGCTTACAACGGCTGACATCGCAATTTCTGAACGAAGAAATCGAATAGGCTACTCAGGAATTTTGAAGTGGAGAACTTGTTGCATCTCGTAAGTAGTTTTTGAAGAAAGTACCATTAAAATGATGTTAAAATCGATGGAATTAGCGAGAAACGCTGTAAAAATGACGGGAAAATGTAAAACACTGACTTAGCCGAAATTGACGAATAATCAAAAAAAAAAAAAAAGTATAAAAATGGGTGATTTCCTTTTGTCATAACATAATAGTACTTTAAAATGTTAAGCTTTATTGCATGAGTGCTTGTTTTGAAAACGAGCGACGTTAGGAGCGAGTTTTCAAATTTGTACGAATGCAATAAAGCAACATTATAAACGAGTTGCATACGCTATTTTTTTGTATAACAGCATTATAAATTTATAAGAGAATTAAAATTAATTTTGCAAAAAGTTTCTCTTGAAAGCAAATTCAAGATGTCTGTGCGAGAAAACGGCGGTCGGCTGTTCCGTTTACCTTTACCTCCCCCCGATTCTCACTTTGCGATTGGCTGAATGTGTGATGACGCAATCATACGTGTAGTAAAATGTAATACGTCATCATTTGCGCCGTAAAATGCCCAATTATGAACGATTTCTTGCAACAGAAAAGGTCGTTTATAATGCTGGAATGCAAAAAAATAAATGTCTATACTAAAAGTCATTGTTTTAAAGTGAAAACAAACTGACATTTTATTAAAAAATTCCCCTACTCATCACCATTTCAACACCTGCAACTCAACTCCAATCTCAACACCGCTGTCGCCTTCATCGCTCTGCAAACACGCGCCGAAAGTCGTCTCTCTCTCTCTCTCTCTCTCTCTCTCACTCTCTCTCTCACGGCTTCCGCTTCCCGGCTTTCGCACGTCCCAGCAGCCCTCCAGCCCTTCCGCGGAGCCCTGCTGGGCGCTCTCTCCGGAAAACTCATTCCGGCCCTTTCTTGGGAATTATGGAAAGCCGCCGCCTGCGAGCCAACGGTTTGCCTTTGTCCGTTGTCCCTAGACCGCAAGAGGAAGCCAGGGGCGTTTGATTCTTCGTTCTGAGGATTTGAGTTCGGAGTATGGATTGCGTCGGGAGCTCTCGAGAGCGCCGTGAAAATGCGCATGGTCAAAGATTGCGGAAGACATTTTGGAACTGATTTCAAGTCGCAATTAGTGTGTTCATTAGAGTGGTTCAAACCATATGTTACTTATAGTGATATGAATTATTTTTAAGTTAGAATATTCAGAGTTTATATTTGAAAAATATGTAGTTAACAGTCATTTATTGTACATGCCGATAAACAGATATCTATTCAGGAGGAATATTAACTCACAAACAACAGTTGGAGTGAAAGTTGTCTAGCACATGAAAATAAATTATTCATTTTATTTCATTGGATAGTGGAAACTATTTGACGTGCTCTGAAAAGCTCCGTGGTTTCTAGAAGTGAGGAAAACAATTCAAAATTACTGATTGGATTATCTTAATGCTGCTGAGTTCTGACTGTTACGTTTGCATTACAGAAAGTACCGTAATTATTGAATTGATAACTTGTGAAAAGTTATTAGAAGTGGTGAATTGTATAAATATGAATGCCATAAGTGAATATCAGCAGTTTACGCTCGAGAGCGCCATGAAAATACGAAAGGTGAAGAATTGCGGATGACATTTTGGAACTGAGTCCAAGTCGCTATTTGTCTTTTAATTAGAGTGTTTCAAATAATGCCACACATTGTCAAATGAACTATTTTAAAGTTAGAATATTCCGAGTTTATGTTTGAAAAAAATTGTTATTAATACGAGTAGTAATTCATTGTACAGGACGATAAAGCTATACTTTATCTAAGAGAAGGAGAAATTACCCCACGGACAAAGATAGGAATGATTATGTAGTAAATGTGTATTCGTTTTGTTCTCATTAGATAGTAAATTATTCGTTTTGTTCTCATTAGATAATTAAATGTTTTTGACTTGCACTGAAACTTTCTATGGTTCGTAGATGTGTGAAAGATAAGAGAAGATTGCTGATTGGGATGCCTTAATTTTGCAGAGGTGGACGATTGTTTGCCGAAGGTACCGTAATTATTGTGACAAGTTATCACAAGGGTGTGTTAATAATAACGATAAATTCGAATAAATAGAAACAGGGTGTCAGCAACAATGGGTGGCAAAAGAAAAGAAAAGGGGAGAGTAGTAAATAATAAGAATACAAGAGAATGGCAACATAATTGATAGTGAGAAAATAGAGAATATATTAGTAAATAAACGCAGTGAAAGGACACGTGAGCAATTTCTATGAATGAGAAAGTAAATTAGGGAAATTATTACGAATAAATAACCAAAGAATAAACACACACAATGCTAGAGTGCCAGTGAGCAATCAGAAATTAGAATAGCTGCGAGAAAGGGAATGGTCTGCGCACTAGGACGAAAAGAAAAACTTGTTTGGGTACTATCTCGGGCAGAGAAGACAGATGAAGAGCGCGTAAAACGAAAAAACCGGGGTAGAGGTGCTTTTGACGCGATGAAGGCGGATGAGATGATGTTCTGACGTTTAATGAAATGATATAAATAGACACAGAATTATAATCGCGTGTGTGGAGGAAGCAGATGCCAATGGTCTGGACGAAATTCAGGAAAAATGGAACTTGGAATGGAGTACTCGACTACGTTCAAGAAAGCAGAGGCTCCATAAAAGGAAAATGACTAAACAGGGGACATATTAATTTATTTATTGCAGGAAGATCAAGTTTTGTAATAAATTAAGAATTTCTGGATTAGAATTTAAGAATGATAATGGCCATGCATGCAAGGGGAGGGACTTAGAAACAAAACAGTACACAATGATAACGAGGGTTTCATGATAACGTTTTTTGTTTTTGAAAATTGTACTTATCAACTGTTATGTTTAGATATAATATGTAAATTTAGCAGCAGAATACAGATGGAAATGTTGTTAACTTGAAATAAGTACTATTATTTATGTGCAATTGTTGTAAAAGAGTTCTCAATCCCATGAGGAATTAACTTACGTGTATTTGTCATCACCGAATATCTGTAGCGACGGTCTATTGGACCCACTAATGAATTTTATCATGACAGGGCAGCTTTAGTGCACCCTTCGGGCAATTGTTGGGTGAAAGATTAACTGGTAATTTAGGCAGAATAAACAAATAAAAAGGTACCAGGCACATACTCCCATTTGATTATTCAATTGATTACTTGGGAACAGTTATTAGAAGTTATAAATTGTGTAATTATAAATGTCATGAGTGGACATCAGCAGATACATTTAAACTTGATGAACTACGTAAGTTGGATACTGAACGCTATTTCAATGTACTGAAGTATCTTCACTATTGAAAACCGATTGTAAATAAACTATTGTTTGAAAGAACTGAGACGATTTATTTATTGAAGAAAAAATATATTTACGCCACTTTTGCCTGAGATAAGCTGTATTGACATTTAAGTTGTTTTTCGTAGTCGCAAATTAATGTGCTTTAAACGTTTTGGATAGTGAGGACTTGGAAAAATATTCTCTAAGACATAACACCTCGTATTCGAAGGATTCGTTCCAAAACAGTTATTGATGATTCCGGAGTGAAGAGTAAATCGGCAATTTATTCTGTAGGCAGGAAAGTTTACGACATGACGCTGATAAAACAAGTGGCGCAATTCTACGATCAACATAAAATCACTTTTATCACGTCGGTCATAAACTATTTTTAGGCAACCTTAATGTTTTTCTTTTTATTTGAGTTCAAGTATGCACATCACATTAGGGTACCATATTACAAAAAGAAAAATTTCCAGAGAAATAAAAAAGCAGTCGAATTGTGTAAATTGGCTGCTTTTTTATTTCTGGGTTAATTTTTCTTTCTGAACAAACATATTCATTTCTATTGTAAATAATAAACAATTTACATGTTATTTTTAAATTACCTAAGTTTTGTACAGGAGCGAAAGTAGGGTCTGAAAAAAACTTAGGCGTATAATACCATTTTTGCTTTAAGTAAATGAATTGCAGTGAGTATTAAAAATAGGGAGAGATTAGTTATGGATATCTGTGGCTCATTTAATATCTTACCATAATTTAATTCAAATTATGGGGTTGCACATTTTCATTCACTAAATTTTATTTTACCGTCACTCAGTTTATTCAACTTCTCATGTGTTATCTGAGCTGACGCTCATTCATGTTGTTAATTGAGCATTCAATTGTTTCATAAGGAAATTATTTACACTGTGTTGTATTAATATCTGTATCTCTTGGAGATAAATGCAGTGTGTACAACGACACCGTCTTGCATAATTAATTACGAGAAAAGTTGCGAAAAACAAGAGATTCTATATTAGACGCCCGGGACGTCAATATTACGAGGGAGGGAAGATTGAAGAAGATGGATCCGAAATATGAGGGAGTTCTGGAGAAGTACGGGAGAGTTGGCAGCCTTATTGGGTGACGGGAAGATTGCCTGGCAGGCCAGGCCGGCGGGACGAGCGGCGCGGGAGGGGCGAAGCGGGGCGAAGTGGTTTGGGGCGGGGCGGGGTGTGGGTTGGTTAGGAGATCACTGATGCGAGTTGGTGTGGGTTGGTTAGGGGATGACTGGTGCGGGTTGGTGCGGGTTGGTGCGGGTTGGTGCGGGTTGGTGCGGGTTGGTGCGGGTTGGTGCGTGTTGGTGCGTGTTGGTGCGTGTTGGTGCGCGTTGGTGCGTGTTGGTGCGTGTTGGTGCGTGTTGGTGCGTGTTGGTGCGTGTTGGTGCGGGTTGGTGCGTGTTGGTGCGGGTTGGTACGGGTTGGTGCGGGTTGGTGCGTGTTGGTGCGGGTTGGTACGGGTTGGTGCGGGTTGGTGCGTGTTGGTGCGGGTTGGTACGGGTTGGTGCGGGTTGGTGCGTGTTGGTACGGGTTGACGCGGGTTGGCGGGGGCTGGTGCGTATTGGCGAGGGTTGGCGCGGGTTGATGCGGGTTGATGCGTGTTGGTGCGTGTTGGCGGGGGTTGGCGGGGGTTGATGTTAGTTCGTGCGGATTGGTGCGGGTTGCTGCAAGTGGGTGTGGGTTGATGCGGGGTGCGGTGGGGTGGGGCGGAAGCGTGCTGGTGTGGGAGCGGGGACACGGTAGGGCGGGGGACTGTGAGCAGGGTGGATCGACGGCGGGGCGTGGTGGGGTGGGGCTAAGTGGAGTCAGGCGAAATGTGACCGAATGGGACGGAGTGGAGGGAGTGGCGGAAGTGGAGGGAGTGGGGAGTGGGGGAGTGGGGAGTGGGGGAGCGGGGGAGTGGGGGTGGGGGAGTGAGGGGGTGGGGGAGTGGGGAGCGGGGGAGCGTGGGGAGTGGGGGGAGTGGGGGGGGAGTGGGGAGGAGGGGGAGTGGGGAGTGGGTGAGTGGGGGAGTGGGGGAGTGGGGAGTGGGGGAGGTAGGGGGAGTGGGGGAGTGGGGGAGTGGGGAGGGGAGGGAGGGGGAGTGAGGAGGAAGGCGTGGGTCGGCGGAGGAAGTGGAGAGAGTTGGTGGGACGAAAGTGGGATCGGAGTTTGGGGCAGGGTGGGGCAAGGGCGGGGCCGGGGCAAGGGCGGGGCCGGAGAGGCGGGCCAGCCAGGAACGGGGCAGCTGGGTTAGGGACCGGACGGCGCAGGTGCGGGTCGGGGGCGGAGGTGAAGGGAAGGCGTGGAAAGAGGTGAGCCGGGAGGAGCAGGGAGGCTGTGCGGTCGGCTGGGCGGGAAAACAGAGGAAGGCACCTCGGCGTGCTTGTGGGTTCCTGGAAAGTTGGCAGGTCGCTTAGCCTGGCGGAGTGGGGGCAGTTCAAGGGAGAGAAGCAGTGGTATGAAAAGGGTTCAAACCTACTCTTAGGGAAAAGGTAAAAAAAACAACGAATCAGACGTTTTAATTGTAGTCATTTTTAATTTCTATCCACAAGTCAGATTAATAAGATTGTCGGAATTTTAGAAGGAAACGGGTTAAATGTATCGTGAATGAAGCGACTTTCTCCCATAAAAAAAGCGAAGTGTAGTACTGATTTATCATCCATATTTTATATAATGCCCCAATAACTTGCCACAATAACCCTGCACATCTGTAGCACTCTTATTCTTGCAAAATTCCAGCACACTGGAAGCGCGCTCTTTGCCACAAGTCGTCATCTTAAAAAAACACCAACTATGGCGAACCCGGAAACTAAGTAATCCATTGACACAAACATGCTCAACAGCACGATTACCGGCCAGGCTTGTCTAGGTGCACAGAACACTTATTTACAGCACGAGAACAGCACTCGACAGTAGTTTTTAAAATAATAACGTGGTTCTACTTAGGTGCCGGTTCAATTTTATTATTATTATTATTATTATTATTATTATTATTATTATTATTATTATTATTATTATTGTTATTATTCAGCAGCAGCATTGGCGATGACACTGCACAAGGCAGACGATAAATTCCGAAGACGTCGGACTCCCATTTATGCAACGCCGGACGTCGGACTCCAATTTATGCAACTCACCCCGAAAAACGCTAATTCCTTGAAAAATGTCACAACAAATATTATAGAATGATGAAAAGTTGAAGATGGGTATAGTATTTACTCGTTTCCAGATCTTAACGTGAATAATATTGTTATAAAAATATGTAACGATTAAAATAGTTCACATTGTAAGATCTGATATATGTTTCCAGAATATTAGGCGATATACTTGTGGCTTCCTGTTAAGTTTGCGAGTCGGTAAGGAGAAATTAGTGGTGGAACAGGAGATACTTCCTCGCATTATTTCTAAATTTGCAATTGACGAAAATTCAGAGCGCGCACAGAAAATGAGAGATAAGCAGTTCTTTTAAGCGTTCCTTGTTTTATCCTTGAAGAAAATCAAGAAAAAACATTCGAGCGATTTTTGAGAAAATGAGAGAGTTTTTTATCAATTGCATACATTTCAAGCACAAATTACGGAAAACGAACTGTTTTTACAAAAATTGTACCTGGACTTATTTTGATGAGTTCAGCATTTACAATAGATTTTAAGTCAAAAATCTCTATCTTCAATTTTGTAATTTTTAAATATTAAAATTTTGCAATTTTCGAAAATTCCGAGTTTGCGGAAAATGAGAAGAACACCATTTTTTACCCTTCTTGATACACACGGGAAAAGTTAAAGAAAACATTTGGAGCAGTTTTTGAAAAAAATTACAACAATCAAACTTGCTCATATTTCAGGCCAAGTGACTCGAAACTACTCACATTTTCGAAAAATTGTAAATTATTTTATTTCAAGATTTGTCTTTAAAGAACAGACTTCATTAAAGAAAAAATCTCTATATTCAATATTAATTTTTATGCATTAAATTTCAATCAATTTCATATTTTCACTTGTATTTTTATGATTTCTTGTGCATATTTTCAAATATACTTTGGAGACGATGGCTTCGCAATCGAAAAGATCTTAAGTAATAAAGAAAGTGACATCTGTACATTTTTTCTGAACAACAAAATAGTTTGCTTCATACTGAAATATTCTAGTCTTTCTTTTTAATTCACCTGCAATTAATTTGACTCTAACTCTCTAAAAGCTTTTTTTTTCAAAATTCATGTAGTATATGACTTAGTGTAGGGATCATAGAATTTTGAAAATGTGCACAGAATTCACTTCTCCCCATAGCACGTCATACGCAGTTTCAACTGTTTTTGACGTAAAATAAATAAATAAACTAATATTCTTACCAATTTTCTTACGCGCCATTACTTTGCCCGGTCTTAAAATCTAAACTAGTTTTTATTTATCGTGATTTGTAATCACCCTTTTTAACAGCGAATTTGCATTCATATCGTGTGGGTTTGAAAATTCACCACTCTACAAGGTCTCGGAATATTATTTTCCCCGAAGTTCATTGAATCACGTATGCCACGCGAGTGAGGTTGGAGCGGACGAAAGTGTTTTCTCCGTGCGGCGAGGGAGGTTGAGGGCGGCGGGTGTGGGCGTGTGATGGCGTTTGCTTTGATTGATTGATTGATTGATTTTTTCGTGTTTCCGAGCGCGTCAACTGCTTTGGTCATTAGTCCCGTTAGTATAGTGCATATTTTATTTTTCTCGGGAGATGGCAGTGATATTTCCTAGCTGGATGGCGAGATCCGGCGCCGACCTACCGTCGGCTAGTGGGGTTTCCCCTTAACCAGGAATCTCCCACCAGCGGGGCACCGCCCCAGCTGGGACAAGCTCTAAGCTCCCGACCGGCCTCCCGGAATATGTGGTTGTGTAGTGGATGTTAGTGTGTGTATGTGTAAGGGTAGAGGATAGGACAAGGAAGAGGAAGGACAGATCGCGCGCGGTCCGTGGCCCGTTTGGTAGGGTACTGCTCCGGCATTCGCCTGGTGTTGATCGCAGAAACCACGGAAAACTACCGATAAGAGCAGCCGGCCGCTAGAATTTTCCTCCAGACAGCGACTGAATTCGACCTAGCTGAAAAGGTAGTGTCGAAAATCCTGCCGCCGTCAATGGCGTTTGCCTGGTCGGAGACGAGGACGGGGAGGGGTGGGGGCGGTTCCAAAAACGACTGGTTTCCAAGGCGACGAAGACGCCGCTTGGCTCGTGTAGGCCTCCCCCTCCCCCCGCCCAGAGCCGTGGCCCGGCCCGGTCGCTAGGTCGCCTTCATCTCGGCAGGCGCTCTCCACGCGGATGGAGGCGGTGGCAATTTCGGCTCACCCGCTTGGCCCTTGCTCTCTGGCCTCTTGCGGCTCGCTCGCTGCGGCGCCCTCCACCTGCGTTCTTAGATAGTGTGATGTTTATCCAAATCCATGAGTATTTAATATAATCTGCCCCACGTTGGGCAAGCCATTTTGATGCTTCTTATTGATTTTAATATCTATGATTATTTAATATAATCTGCCCCACGTTGGGCAAGTCATTTGTGACGTTTCTCACTATTTAATTATTCTTAAATTTCTCACAACATGCGTAATATAAATAATGAAAATAATGTAAATAATGAACATTTATTTATTTATTTATTTGATTGTTTGTTAATTAATGTATTCATCGTCAAAATTGTTCAAAATTGTGTGACCATTCAATGGGGAGAAGTGTGTTCTGTGCATGTTTTCCTAAATCCTGGGATGTCTATACTAACGCAAACACTAGATGAGTTGTCTCAGGTGGAAGGGAGATTTTTTGGCAAGAGTTGAGAATAAAATATTATCTCCTGCGAAATAAAAACTATTTGCAAAGGGAAATCATATAGTGACTATTATATCTCATCGTGCCCTTTGTGAAGCAATTGACTTATCCCCGAAAAGACATGGAGTACAATATGTACAATAAGTATATTCCTCTCTGAAATCTGAAAAATGGTATCAGGTAGTGAAGTTACATTTATGTCAAGAAGTAAAACAACGGACCATCTCTGCGTTAGGTAAAAAAGTAAAAGACTTTACACGAAAATTCTAATCGAGATTTTCAGTAAAAAATCACGGTAATACACACACATTCACAAACAAAAAGAGACAACACCAAGAATTTCTTGAAGGTTTCTCAACATACTCTGTTTTTGAGACCACACGACTAATTAAAATGAATTGCAGCAAAAGATACAAAACAATTTCCCACCAAAAGTCTATTTTGTCCATTATAACATTTTTGTAAATAAAGTTATCCCATCTGCTTCATGGGTGTATAAAAACACAAATCATATCATATAGCAGAGAAGCAGTATATTGAGAAAGTAGTACTTTCAAAATAACTGAAATATTTCCCGCAATAGATTGACATAAATGAATATATACAAGAGAGGAAAAAACATTCTCCCAAATATTGTAGTTTTTTGTATTACAATAATCATGTGTACCACTAATTAAAAAACGTTGATGAAGCTCTGATAAATTACATGAAACATCATTAACTGGTGACGAAAACCGCGCACAAAATGCATTCAGTACTCCTAATCTCATTGGAATTCCTAAATCCCTCGAACGGGTTATCTGGATCGAAACTGAAAGCGGTCGCCTCCTTTCGTGTAAATTTTCTGCGCTGACACCTGAAAGGGCAGCATCACTTGGTTCATTGAGTGTATAATCTATATCTATATATATAAAAGAAAGTCGTGTTAGTTACACTATTTATAACTCAAGAACGGCTGTACCGATTTGGCTGAAAGTTGGTGAGCAGGAAGCTTAGGGCCAGGAGACGGACATAGGATACTCTTTATCCCGTTCGACAGCGTTCCTGTGTGAGAACGCACGTTTTCGCGTGATTTCGCATGTTAGCGGTCATTGCTGCCTGTGGTAACCCATTGTTGTAACGCCGCACTGATAACAGAAGGTGATAATGATAGCGGCCTTTCGTTCGCCGTTATCTATCTATCTATCTATCTATCTATCTATATCTATATATATATATATATATATATATATATATATATATATATATATATATATAAAAGAAAGTCATGTTAGTTACACTATTTATAACTCAAGAACGGCTGTACCGATTTGGCTGAAAATTGGTGAGCAGGAAGCTTAGAGCCAGGAGACGGACATAGGATACTGTTTATCCCATTCGACAGCGTTCCTGTGTGAGAACGCACGTTTTCGCACGTTTTCGCGTGATTTCGCATGTTTTCGCGTGAAGGTACTTAACTGAAGAGTGCAATCTATGCACCAAAATACAGGAACAATAATGAATGATTAATCTACTTAATTTTTTTATTTGTATTTTCTAATAAACAATTTAACTTAATAAATTCCAAAATATGCTTATTTATTGCCTTTAACAGCCGGTCGCTATGATTACAGCTTTGTATTTTTCTCTTAAACAAAAATCAATTACAAAAAAAACGCTCTGCTACGTAATAGATTTTTTAATTATCTATTTAATATCAGAGCGTTTTTTTAAATTCTTCTTTGTTTGAGAGAAAAACACAAATCTGCAATTGCTTTATTATCACGAGTGCAACAAGGATAGTACAGTTTCTCACAGTGAGTGAGACGCGAGAAAAAGATGGGACCGGCTGTTAAGGCGGAACAGAGTTCGCCGGGTCAGCTAGTCTATATATATAAAAGAAAGTCGTGTTAGTTACACTATTTATAACTCAAGAACGGCTTTACCGATTTGGCTGAAAATTGGTGAGCAGGAAGCTTAGAGCCAGGAGATGGACATAGGATACTATTTATCCCGTTCGACAGCGTTCGTGTGTTGGAACGCACGTTTTTGCACGTTTTCGCGTGATTTCGCATGTTAGCGGTCATTGTTGCCTGTGGTAACCCATTGTTGTAACGCCGCACTGATAACAGAAGGCGATAATGATAGCCGCCTTTCGTTCGCCGTTATATCTATATATAGTCGTGTTAGTTACACTATTTATAACTCAAGAACGGGTGTACCGATTTGGTGAGCAGGAAGCTTAGAGCCAGGAGACGGACATAGGATACTGTTTATCCCGTTCGACAGCGTTCCTGTGTGAGAACGCACGTTTTTGCACGTACGCAGTGCAACAAGGATAGTACAGTTTCTTACAGTGAGTGCGACGCGAGAAAAAGATGGGACCGGCTGTTAAGGCGGAACAGAGTTCGCCGGGTCAGCTAGTATATATATAAAAGAAAGTCGTGTTAGTTACACTATTTATAACTCAAGAACGGCTGTACCGATTTGGTGAGCAGGAAGCTTAGAGCCAGGAGACGGACATAGGATACTGTTTATCCCGTTCGACAGCGTTCCTGTGTGAGAACGCACGTTTTTGCGCGTTTTCGCACGTTTTCGCGTGATTTCGCATGTTAGCGGTCATTGTTGCCTGTTGTAACCCATTGTTGTAACGCCGCACTGATAACAGAAGGCGATAATGATAGCCGCCTTTCGTTCGCCGTTATATCTATATATAGTCGTGTTAGTTACACTATTTATAACTCAAGAACGGCTGTACCGATTTGGTGAGCAGGAAGCTTAGAGCCAGGAGACGGACATAGGATACTGTTTATCCCGTTCGACAGCTTTCCTGTGTGAGAACGCACGTTTTTGCACATACGCAGTGCAACAAGGATAGCACAGTTTCTCACAGTGAGTGCGACGCGAGAAAAAGATGGGACCGGCTGTTAAGGCGGAACAGAGTTCGCCGGGTCAGCTAGTTAGTAATAACAGAAAGCAAATCATCTCGCAGAGAATCACTAAGCAGGGAAAGTAATACTTTCAAAAATATTATTTTTCCCGCGTTATATCAGGAGTGGTAGCTCAGTGCATCAACTGATGTCACTACAGCGCCTCTGACCGGGAGGTCCTAGGTTTGAGTTCTGACGGCGGCAGGATTTTCGACACTAGCTTTTCAGGTAGGTCGAATTCAGTCGCTGTCTGGAGGAGAATTCTAGCGGCCGGCTGCTCTGCTCGGTAGTTTTCCATGGTTTCTTCGATCAACGCCAGGCGAATGCCGGAGCAGAACCCTATCAAACGGGCCACGGATCGCGCGCGATCTTTCCTTCCTCTTCCTTGTCCTATCCTCTCCCCTTTCACACACACACTTACACTAACATGCACTACACTACCACATATTCCGGGGGAGCGGTCGGGAGCTTAGAGCTTGTCCGGGCTGGGGCGGTGGCCCGCTGGTGGGAGAGTCCTGGTTACCGAGAAACCCCGCTAGTCGCCGGTATCTCGCCATCCAACGGGAGAAGATCACCGCCATCTCCCGAGAAAAAATCACTACACTTACGGGAATATTGATCAAAGCCGTTGACGCGCCCGGAAACACAAAAAATCATTCAAAATCAATCAATCTCACGTTATCCCGGCTTAAATAATGTAAATAAATAGAAAATAAAACAAAAAAATATGTTCTAAGAATTGTCATTTTTGTAGACTAATAATTTTGAGAACGTATTACGAAAAATGATGAAAATTGAATCAACTACCGGAGACATTAACTCATGTCGAAAACTGCTCGCAAAATTCATGCAGAACTACTTCTAATCCGCGTGAAATCCTAAAATCCCAACCTCTCCACCAACCACCTGCAATCTCGTTCGAATCCCGACCCTGCAGCTCCCTCTCTTATCAATTTACCGGTCCGGAGCCTCAAAGGGCAGCGGGGCGCGCGACTCTTGGGTGCATAACGAGCAACAGCGCAAGGCCCGTCATCGGGCGGAGAAGCACTGCCGGGCTTAGAGGGGACTGGAGCTCGGAGACTCCGTGTTATTGCGGCCTTACGCCTAGCCAGCCCCCAAATCTGTGACGACCGCGACACGTCGGCTACAGCCCTGCCCGCAACGCGCGCACGTCAGACAGTGGGCCCCTGCGGAGCACCATTTGGGGGCAAAACGAACACACCAAACCGGCTGAGTTGGCTCAGGGAAACAGTTTATGATACTGGAGGGTTTCTCATTGGATGGTCCTAGGGTTTGAATCCCGACAGTCGTGATTTTTGTGGTTTGGTTCTTTTTTCACTGATTAGTGATTCCGGACACGTTAACGGCTAAGGCCATTCGTCCCGTAAGTCTAGTGCAGGTTTTTTCTCGGGAGATGGCGGTGAGCTTTTCCCGCTGGATGGCGAGATCCGGCGCTGAACTACCGTCGGCTTGTGGGGTTTCCCCATAACCAGGTATCTCTCACCAGCGGTCGCCACCCCAGCCGAGACAAGCTCTACGCTCTCGACAGGTCTCCCGGAATATGTCGTAGTGTAGTGCATGTTAGTGTAAGTGTGTGTATGTAAGGGGAGAGGATAGAACAAGGAAGAGGAGGAAAGATGGTGACCCGTTTGTTAGGGTACTGCTCCAGCATTCGCCTCCTGGTGTTGATCGGAGAAACCATGCAAAACTACCTATCACAGCGGACTGCTAGAATTATTCGCCAGACAGGTGCTGAATTCAACCAAGGTATTTAGCTAGTGTCGAAAATGTTACCACCATAGGGACTCGAACCTAGAACCTTCCTCTCAGAGATCCAGACACACTGACATAGCTCAGGGAAACAGTTTATGACACTAGAAATATTCTGTTCTGGAATTCATAGGGTTTGAGTCCCGGCGGTTGTGATTTTTATGGTTTGGAAACCGTTTTCCGGATTCAAGTAGTATTATAATATAATGTAACTATTGCAAACAATACAAGAAAGTATGTTCTATTGTAGAAACAAAAGTTTCCTGAAAGGAGACTTCAGCCTTCATATTTTTCGTATATGGAATATGCAATTTCTGCACTGTCAGAGACACTAAATAACTACCACTACAAACGTTCCAAAAATCGCAGAGCACCCAAGAATCCTCCTCGAAAACAGTATTTTGCCTTGTGGCTGTTACTGGCCTAGCCTGATATGTGGTCGAGACATATTGCTAAGCGTTTCCCTCGGTTGACCATCGGGGAAATGCGGCAGATGATCAAGAGCCATTGGACTCTCAAAAATCGACAATAATATCAACTGATGTCGCTGATATCAATTAATCAACTGATGTCGTTGTAGACCTAACCGGGAGGTCCTAGTGTTCGACTCCCGAAGCTGACGGATTTTCGACACTAACTTGACAGCTAGGACGAATTTAGCCACTGCTTGTAGATGGGTGCTCTGGTTGCTAGTTTCTCATAGTTCCTCCTACCAATACTAGGCGAATGCCGGAGCAGGACCTTGACATACTGGCCACTGTCCGCGCAGAATTCTTACTTCCTGATCCTTGTGACATCGTTCTCTCTCTCTCTCTCTCTCTCTCTCTCTCTCTCTCTCACTCACACACACACACACTGGGAGGGATGGCTAGATGGAAAAACTGATATCATTGCAGTCCCTCTCACTGGGAGGTCCTAGGTTCGAGTCCCGACTGTGGCAGGTTTTTAGACACTAGCTTGATAGCTCGGGAGCTAAACACCAGGCGATTGCCAGAGCAGTACTTTAACAAACGAGCTATGGACCGCGCGCCGTCTTTCCTTCCTCTTCCGTGTCATATTCCCTCTCCTACTACACTACAATAACATGCACTACACTACCACACATGTCGGGAGCTTAGAGCTTGTCCTGGCTGGAGCGGTGCCCCGCTGGAGGGAGATACCTGGTTGGGAAAAACCTCGCTAGCCGATGGTAGGTCGGCGCCGGATCTCGCCATTCAGCGGGGGAGGACCATCACCACCTCCCGAGAAAAAACACGCACATTTACAGGACTAATGTCCATAGTAGTTGACGCTCCCAGAACTACTAACAATCAATCAATCAATCCCCCCTCTCTCTCTCCCTCTCTCACACACACACGCACAAACACACACATTTATATGAACTATACTATTGCTCATATTGGGAATAAACTCGGAAGAATTTCGGATATTTCGGCTGGAGCGATGCCCCGCCAGTGGATGTACCTGGAGAGGAAAACCACCGCAATCTAATATGTAAGTCGACAGCAGATCTCACGTCCCATCAAAGAAGGGTTACCCCCTTCTCCCGGGATATAACATGCCCTTCACTTATAGACATCATATTCACAATCATAGCAGTTGAACCGCCACTAATCACAACACAAAATGCTTCAAGCACCAGGTTCGTTTGCCTGATTTACCCCTGAATCGTAAAGATTTGAGAGATAACCACTGATTTTCATAGATGGGAGTGTCCATGAACCACATCTTAGTAGGCTGTAGTTAACAATATTTTCACAACCGGTTGGTGTTGGCCACCACCATGGTGCTTGCCAGATTCTCCCATTACATTATCCGCTGTGGTCCGCAGGCCCTTAAAGAGCCAAATGTTTCGTCCACATCTGCGGTGGACATCTTAAGTGGTGGCAGCATCGTGGGGGTAGTCTCCGGGTCGGCGGCTGGCTAGCGACTGACGAAACGTTTGGTCCTTCAATGCCAACTGGGCCACGGCCTACCAACCCGGAAAATTTCTCTTATTTTGGACTAGTTTGATTCTTGTAAAAATGTCCTTCAAGTGTTCCCTTTATGTCGCGTTAGGTTATTGTCTACTCGACATTTTTTACAGTCAGAAGCTATAAATTTTTTTCTCAAATTGACTCCCGCCGTGAAAGCCTACGATGCTACGTAAACTAGTCCAAATTCGACATTTTTTAGGAGACACCAAAAACGTTATAGCTTTCATAGTAATGGATTTACGATTTTCCCTGCCTTATATCTTTCAATGTGTTTGACACTTGCCGAAAGGAAAAGTGGTAGCTATAGGGAATAACTTGGTGAAATATCTCAAAATATGGAGTTTTGGACTTGTTTAAGAAACTCCATCACTTGCATATTTCAGAAAAAATATCATTAATGTAAATGAATATTGTGCAAGGAATGATCATTTGAACTTTATGTTTTTCCTAAATTTTAGGTGGCTGGAATGTATATGTGTGTGCTATACTTTGCATTGATATAAATTGACTTGTAAAAGTTAAATTAGAGATGCCAGAAACTTGGAAAGCATTTATTTTTGTACTGCGCGTACCGATAACACGCTACTAATATGAGAAGCACATACTTTTACATATTATTTGTATTCAAGACGAATTATTACAATATTGCAACTTGTATCATTTGAATTTGTGCTCTCTCCACACAAAATGTTTAAATAAAAAAGTCTTCCGGTCTGCGGAAAGCACCACAGCACATGGCCTAAGCTCCTGACAGGCCTCTCAATACGTATGGTAGCGTAATGCATCGTGGTGTATGTGTGTGTGTAAGGGGAGAGGAGGGGACACGATAGTGTAGTGCATGTAAGTGTGAGTGTAAGGGGAGAAGAAGGAATAAGAATGAGGAAAAAAAGATCGCGCGTGGTTCATTGCTTAGCGTACTTCTCCGATTCTCCCTCGAGGAAACCACGGAAATGTTTTGGTCAGAGCTGTCCGCCAGTAAACCCTTGCAAACCGTGGTGGAATTCGATAAAGCTATGTAATTAGTGCCACAAATTTGCCGTCGCCGGGACTATAATACTAGAAGCTGCCGGTGAACGACGCTGCAGAATTAATGGTATGGGAAACCCTTGAACTATCGCAGCCAGGACGTAACAGGTTGGAGGGGAAGAACGATAGGAGAAACAAAGACAATCAAGGGAAAGACTGTGTTTGAAATAAATTATCACTAGTTTGGAAAGGAAGGACTGTCAAATAAAATAACAATGAAAAGGATAAAGATGATGGATAGGTAGGTTGGGAAAGGAGGACTGTTGGAAGAGAAAAATATCAAGGGAAAGGATAGGTAAGAGATGAAGGATAGCTAAGTTGGAAAGTTAGGGCTGTTAGAGAAAAATATCAATCAAGGAAAAAATTATAGACGAGGGATAGCTAGGGTGGAAAAGAAGGACGATTGGAGAAAAAATCAATCATGGGAAATGATAGATGGGAATGATAGATGGAGATAGTTAGGTTGGAAAGGATGAACGGTCGGAGATAAAAAAATCAATCAAGGGAATGGCTAGGTTGGAGACAAAGGACAGTCGGGTTGGAAGGGCTGTTAAAGGAAAGAATCCATCAAGGGAAATGTTATAGATGAGGACTAGTTGGATGAGAAGAGAAGGACGATTGGAGAAACAAAATTAATTATGCAAAGTGATACGTTGAAAATGGGCAATTAGGTTTGAAAGAAAGAACGGTTGAAGATAAAAAATCAATCACGGGTAAGGCTAAATTGGAGATGAAGATAAACCAGGTTGAAAACGAAGGACTGTTTGGAAAAAAATGAGAAAGGTTATAGATGCGAGAATGTTAAGTTGGAAAAGTAGGACGATTGGAGATTGATTTAGAGCAACGATAGATTGGAGACAAATAGTAAAGTTGGAAAAGAACAACAGTTGGTGATACAAAAAATAATGAGGGGACAAGGCAGAGAGGAGATGGTGGTTAGCTAGGTTGTAAACGAGGGATAGGTTGGATAAAAAGGACGAATGAAGATCAAAAATCAATCAAACGAAATACCAGGTTGTAGACAAAGAAGAGTTAGATTAGAAAGGAAGGCAATTAGCGAAAAAAATCAATCAAGAGAAACGCACGGTTGGAGCTGAAAGACGACTGTATTGGAGAGAAAAGACGCTTCGAGACCAAAAAAAGTCAAGGAAAAGGCTAGCACTACGGGAAAGAAAGAACGGCCGAAGGAAAGGAAGCGTGATATGAGCGTGGTGTTTGGAGCACCTGTTTGCGTTCCACCCCACTGTGCGCTGGGGGCGAGCCAGGGGGGTGGAGGAGGGCGGCGTGGGGGCAGTTACGGTGCGCTGATTGCAAACGCGTAGAGCAAAGTGGGCGGATGGGCGGGGGCGGGGCGGGGGCGGCGTGTCCGTATCGGCGTGAGCGCTGTGTGCCACGCGCCGTCCTCTAATGGCTGATTGGACGCGTCGAGGCGGGGGCGGGGGAGGGAGAGGGGGAACGGGGTCGACGCCGACCGCAGCGTTCGCCCCATCCGGCGCCCTTTTGACCCGCGTTGTACTCATCAGCTAATTACTTGGACACTCGCTCGCGCCGCCGGACGGGGCGGCGGGGGCGGGGGCGGGTGGCGACCCGCGATGCGGCGGCGCCGGCGGAGGCTGTGTCGATGGTGCCTGCGACGGCACCAGTAGGGGTGAGGGGGAGGTAGAGGTTGTGGTAGAGCTGGCAGTGGTACCGGTAGTGGCTGGAGTGAAGGTGGTAGTGCTGGTAGGGGTGGCAGTAGCAATGGATGCGATGGCGGCAACGGTGGTGGAGGCGGCGGTGGCGGTGGTATGGGGAGTCGGTGGTGGCAGTGGTGGTGGTGGTGGCGGTGGTGGTGGTGGCGGTGGTGGCGGGGGCGGCAGTATTGGCAGTGGCAACGAGGACGGCGGGGGCGGCTATGGTGATGGCGGTGAGGGCGGCAATGGTGGTGGTGATGGCGATGGCGGCGGGGGCGGCTATGGTGGTGGTGATGGTGGTGGCGGTGGTGGTGGAGACGGGGGTCGGCGGTGATGGCGGGGGTGGGGGGCGCTGACGGTTGGAGAGGCGCGGGCTGCTGTGGTAGCGGTGGAGGCGGCTATGGTGGTGACAGTTATCGTAGGGTAGTGGTGGTGGCGGTGGCGGTGGCCGAGGTGTCTGTGGCGGCGGTGTGGGCGGCGGTGGCAATGGGGGCGGAGGCAGTGTCAGTGTCGATGGCGGTGGGGGCAATGAAGGTGGCAGTGGTGGTCTCGCGAGGGTGTGAACCCCGGACTCTGTTCTCGCCGCGGCAGAGCCACAAGCCCCGGGGGAATTCATGGTCGAAGCTGCTGAGTTGAATCTACAGGGAAGAGCCAATTTCTTTCCGTTGATGATGTTGCACGTGAATCTCTATGTATACTATACAGTAAGGACGAAAGATTGATATTCAAATAACAATAGTTTTACTATTTTGTTTAAAAAATAATATTAATATTTTCAACAAGCGACAAGACAAAAAACAAGCGAATTCGAATCTAGGGACATAGAAGTTCATTTACTAAATAGGGCGACATGATATTATCAAATTATTTGAATTAAAACGGAGGTAAATAAATAATTTTTTTGTAAAAAAATAAACGAAAGGAAACTAAAGGGAAGAGCCAATTCCTTTGGGTGGCAAAGGTTTAGAATGACATTAATTTTAGAGCCTGTAAGGATTCATATTGGGATTCAAATGACACAGTGTAGTTATTTTGTTTGCTAATTTAAGATTGAAGTGAAGTGTTGCTTAATCTATTACAAATTAAACGATGATTGGATTAATGTCGTACGAAACATCATCATTAAATAATAATAATAATAATAATAATAATAATAATAATAATAATAATAATAATAATAATAATAATAATAATAACAATAACAATAATAACAAAATTATTATTATTATTATTATTATTATTATTATTATTATTATTATTATTATTATTATTATTATTATTACGTAGGGTCTTTTATTGAGCTATTAGAAGGAATTAAACTTATCTAATTAAAGACAAATGTAGAGAATTATTAGGAGAATCCAGTAGTATTCTCATTATTTTCAGAAAAAAATCACTTATCAGCTTATTCGCATGTTCCTTGAATTCTCTCGCTGTTAATGGTAACAATGAAACATGATAATCGTATAACGAAAGTAAATGGTCCATGCCTGAACAAAGCACGAATAGCTGCCGTTTGGGGAAGAATATTTTGTTCTACGCATTAACTTTTAATTCAAAGAATCACATTCTCTTACCTCACATACACACACTTGCACTTGTATTAACTAAACTTACACATCCCGGAAGATCAGTCGGAATATTAGTGCTTATCCCGACAAGGACACTGTACCACAAGGGAAGGCATCTGAATAAGGAAGATATCTGAATATGGAAGATATCTGAATGAGGAAGATAACTGAATAAGGAAGATATCTAAATATGAAATATATCTATATAAGGAAGATTTCTGAATAGGGAAGATATCTGCATAAGGAAGATATCTGAATAAGGGAAATAATCTGAAACCGACATGAGGGTCGGCTTCAAATTTTACGTCCTCCACCACATTTCGGTTATAACATACACTACAATAACATGTACTAAAATACAAATTTTATTTCGTAGTTTTTAATTTGGACTACTATCTATTATCTGTATTAATCCTCCCGTTGCATTTCAATTTTCATAATTTTATCTGATATTTGTAATTAAAATTTAAATGTATCTATTAATTGTAGTTTAATTTGCTGTCTTATTTTGTATTTTCCTTTCTGTACATTGTAGATCGATGATGACGTCAAAGCCTTCGAAAGCCGGCTATCTGAATAAAAATACTATGTTGACGGAGATGACATCTTTTATTTCTTCGCATAAGAACGTCAACACCGAATTAGAATTCCCCCAGGCGTTTTTCTACCGAAAATTCGCCGTTTTCTCGCGCAGCATTACGTAACTTTCTCTATACTGCGCACACAGTAACGAGAAAGTAAAATTTTCGGTGTCAGATCTCCTTTTTCAAGTACATACAATTACTAAGCACTATATACTGTTGTACGCACATTGTAGAAACAACAGTAGAATAAGTTAATTCAATAATATTACGATTAAACTTGAGAATGAGAACAATAATTAATCATACTTTATGTTTTCAATTTATTTTTGAATTTCCCCCCACTCTGTGGTAACGTTTCTAGACGTTCTGTAGGTAGCTCATTCCCATTTTTAAAGTCAAGTAAACGAAAGAAAATTTTTGAAGACCTGTTTTTTTGCACCTCATAATTTTGCATTTGTAATGTAGGAGTATGTAAAAGTAATTTATTTACTATCTTGGCTTACCACCTGTTTCACGATCAGAAGGTCACAGCGATCAACACATTCCCTCCACACTCTTGAATTATATTCCATAGACTCAGCGGATTAAGCTTCTGATCCTTAACGCTCCTCAAGTGCGTTTCCTGAAATTACAGCTAACGTTAAATATTCTGAACAACACATAGAATAGAATAGAATATTTATTTTGCTACTTAGGAATACATAGAATACTTCCGGTGGTAGCGTTTTCTAAGGAATTACTAAAAATACACAAAACAAACATCAAACAACATTAAAATATTTACATGTTACCAAATACAATTTTACAAAATTAATCTATTAACCATATTTACTTAGTCTAATTTAAAAAATTTTGACATTCTGAGGGAAAGTCTCCAGCACTGCTGCAGGTAATTTGTTCCAATTTTGTATCGTTCTGTTTACAAATGAGAATTTACCTACATCTGTTCTCTGTTTTCTTTGCCGAATTTTGAAACCATGATCCTTCCGCGCGACGTAAGTTGGTTTTGATAGTCTTTCCCGTACTTCACCCCACGGACGATCCCCTCTTATTGATTTGAATAATGCACAAAGACGCTATTTCTCTCTGCGTTTTTCCAAAGGTTCCCGCGTTATAAATTCAGAATTTGAACGTCCTCTCCTAACAAATTTTGCAGCATATTTTTGTACTTTCTTGAGGGATTTTATTTGCCCTAAACAATAAGGTCCCAACACTCTGCAGTCCCTGAGCACCCTGAAGTGATAAAAGAATCTAGAGGGCGTGTACAACCCACAGACCGCGTGGAGCTGACATGTGTGACGTCATGGATAGGGATATACACCAAAACCGACCCAGGTATTGAATGGGAAGGTTCCCGCGTGAGGGTAACTGCGATCTGCCGGAATCCGAATGTACCAGCTCGTGGATGTACTTGTGCGGAGGCTGGCGCCAAGGGAGACCGCGGGGAGAAATCCTCCAGACAGAACATAAGGCGCGCGCGAAAAGCATGCTTGCAATCTACTGCAAGGCTTTGCGTGATGCTCGACAGTAGAAAACGAGCAGCAATATAACTCGGATGTTTTTCACCGTATGCCAGAAGATTGTTGTAAGGCCTGATTTACAAACTTCCTTTTCACGGACGATTGCGGAGTTTTAGAGAACGCGCATAGCAGCTCTGTCCTAGATGTATGTCTAAGACCCGATTTACACGCTTCCTTTTGACGAACGAGTTGCTGCGTTTCAGAGAACGCGCGCGTCCGCGCAGCGGCTCTGTCCTAGATGTATGTCTAAGACCCGATTTACACGCTTCTTTTTGTCGAAGAATACCGGAGTTTTAGTGAACGCACGCGAATGGTGGGGGCATTTCAGACGATGCTTATATGAAGTGCCAATTCAGCATTGCAACTTTTGCGTCGCGCTTCATTTTGAGGAACGATTCCGGAGTTTTCGGCTAGTCGCAAAATGAGACCCAGGTCCTTGTCGTGGCGCAGTGTGATTCATAAGTTTCTGCGAACCAGTTTGCTTATTGGACCCGCGCTCGGCAGAGCGCAGGGTGGGGTGTCGCCGTTTCTACACGTGGTGGCTCTGCGGATCGCAGTGTGGCGTCGTGGCAACGTTTTCGAGCAGTCGGGCCGGAGGACACCGTTGCACCCGCACGCTTGAGTCGGGCGCTGTCGGGGATGGGGGCGGTTGGTGTGCTCCTCCCAGATTTGCGCGCCTGGGGTCGCACCTGTGCTGATTAGAGGGACGCCAGGGGGAGGGGGCGTCAGGAAAAGCACAGCTCTAAAATAACACATTGAGAAAGATTGGTGGTGAGTCTGGGATGATGGTGCAAGACCCCTGGAGAAGGCTGGCCGTCGAGCCTTCTGGTCGCCCGACAGCATGGAAGCGCCGAGGGAAGAGGCGAGAGGGATATGTTGAGAGTGGAAGGGACCTTTCCTTGTTGGGTCGTGGCAACGCTTTCGAGATAGTCGGGCCGGAGGACACCATTGCACCCGCACGCTTGAGCCGGGCGCTGTCGGGGATGGGGGCGGTTGGTGTGCTCCTCCCAGATTTGCGCGCCTGGGGTCGCACCTGTGCTGATTAGAGGGACGCCAGGGGGAGGGGGCGTCAGGAAAAGCACAGCTCTAAAATAACCTATTTAGAAAGATTGGTGGTGAGTCTGGGATGATGGTGCAAGATCCCTGGAGAAGGCTGATCGTCGAGCCTTCTGGTCGCCCGACAGCATGGAAGCGCCGAGGGGAGGGGCCAGCCCTCAGGGTACTTAACGGAGCGTCGACTGCGCCCATGCGGGATATGTTGAGATTCGAGAGACTGGGTGATATCTCCTGGGCTCTCAAGCATGCGGTCTTCTAGGCGGAGACCGGTTCGGCGTCAAGTCATGTAATAACTTATTACTAATGAGTGTGGTTACAAGGGACTCAACATCCGACAGCATCGCACCACGCGTTTCTCACCTGCGTTAAAGCAGTGCCACTGAGCTATAGGCATAGGCCTAGGGATGGTCGCGGGGTTTTGACAGCTAAGGGGAAGAAAAAGGTTGCCGGAGATTTTTTTTCAATCTTTGTATATTTAACTTGTTGGTTTTTGTGTAAATATATGTAAATATTTTCTCTCAGAAACAGTTGTCTGTGTTCTTGAATTCCAGAACGTCACGGCAGTGTCTTGCATGCAGTGTTCTGCAAACGTTCGCCGTGACTCTGCTGAAGATGGAAGAAGAACAGATTGAAAGAAAAGACTGTTAATGTTCTGTATAACACAAACCATGATGAGGTGTTTAATGAAGATAGTGAGGTGATTTATGAACCGTAATAACTATAATTAATATTTCAAAAAGCTTGATGTATATAGATAGATAGATAGATAGATAGATAGATAGATAGATAGATAGATAGATAGATAGATAGATAGATAGATAGAAATTTATTCTACAATTGGGCAAATGATGCCCGGTGGCAGAATGCAAAATTACAATTACAAATAAAAAATATATAAAAAATAAATATAAACAAACAAATTGACTGTCATTTTCTATATATGCAGATGGCATTTACATTCCTATACTAAACATTAAAATGCATACACACTACCATATAAATGAATAAACTTACATATTACACAAATATACATACATACAAACATATACGCGTATATACATAGAGAGACGAAGGAACCCTCACCTACACACCAATCAGAACTTATTCAGTCATATTAGAAGAAATGAAATCACTTCACTTCACTTCACTTCACTTCACTTCACTTCACTGCACTGCATATAACTTTATCTAAATATTAATTGTTCAATACTTTTTCTGTAGACTACGCATAATCGCACCTTTCACTTCACTTCACTTCACTTCACTTCACTTCACTTCACTTCACTATACGTTTTCACCCTAAATGATGTAATTTTCAATTTTTGAAAATTAGTTAATTATTCACTAATATTGAAATAAATTACCAAGTATTTCTTATTTTTAAAAACTTTTGCTGAAAGTGCAGAAATATGCAGTAACCTTTACATACGTGAAAATGTGCCAAATAAATTTGCAATAAAAGCTCCAAATGGGCGGAAAGAAGAAGTGTGAAGAAATGTGATAATTTTCTAGAAAATCGTTATCAAAAAATATAAGTATCTGCATACGAATTCGGGTCCTATTGGAAACTAAAATATTATAAAATTAATAAAGTCTTACTTTAAAAATACTGCTAGTTTTTCCTCGTTTCCAATGGACCTTGTGGCGTGGAAACCATCTCTGCAAATTTCGTTTTTGCTGAGATCAAAGATTTCATTGAACTGATCACGGTTTAATCCAAAATAGTTCTGAAATTTTTCATCATCAAATGATGGAGACTTGGAGAATTTGCATCAATATATGGAGAATTTGCTCCAACTAAGAAATCTTTAGAGCAAATTCTCCAAGTGATTCTCTTCTCTTCAGGTAATCGTTTCTTTCTCCTTTTTTCACCAACAGCACGGCGCAACAAAACGTTTCTACTCGCTTTTATCTCGAACTCGCTTTCAGAATCTGTTTCAGAACTCTTTATAGAGCAGTGTGTAAGGATTCATCTACAGAGAGCCAAATAAACTCCATCGAAAGAGTTCAGAAAGTAGCAGCAAAATTTGTTAAAAGGGGAAATTCGTTAGGAAATATTTCTAACAAAGTATCATGGGAATCATAGGCGAGCCGTCGGGAAAAGCAAGGTTGTGTGTATTTTACAAAGCGTAAGGGAAAAATCCGGAATCGATGGAAATTCAGGAAAGAATACATGAACCCGTCTACTTAGCACGTCACGACCATATTAGAAAAATACGTCTAAGGAAACAGTGAACTGATGTTAGAAAATACTCTCTTGTAAATAGGCCTATTGTGTTACGGAATAATTTGCCTGCAGAACTAATGGGGGCTTTTCCACAAACAGCAACACTTTTAGGTTAAGATTAAATTCTAGTAATAGTGTGAGCGATAGGATCTATGAAGGGCCTCTGCATTTAGTAGGCATGCCTTAAATGGAATAATTTTGTACTGGGTATAGAATTGTATGTATTTTAGTATTCATTATTTGATTACTGTATTAGATTGTATAATTAGTGTAAAGAAATTGTCACCGAGCTTAAGGTCCAAAGCAAATTAAATAAATTATCTACCTATCTGTCGTGACCGCCCGCGCGCGGTTGAAAGACCCGCCGCCGAGCTACGTCAGCGGGGCGTCACCGCCCTCGGCCAGAGAGGAAGGCGACCGTTGCGGGTCGGCCGGGGCTGACCGCGCGCGGCCGTCACACCTGAACAAGCGGGTAGGGACTCGCCACCGCCCCTACTCCGCAGCTAGTCGGCGGGCCGCTAGCCCCAGCGGGCTATAAGAGGGCCCCGACCCGACGCCAGGGCAGACTGATAGCGACAGTGTAGACAACAGTGTTTTGGCGAGTGGTGTACGGAGTGTAGAGTGGTGATTAGTGATAACGACGACCTGTGCTACGGAAACGGAACTCTCCGGTGGATATTCTACGACTCGGCTGTGTATGGGACTTCTACTGGACTACTGTGAAACGGCTTCGCAATTGGCACACTCTACAGGTAATTCGGAACTTTGGCTATTGTACACGGGATTCTCATTATTGTACCTGGATATTGAATAAAAACCCTTTTTATGAAGTTTTGCCTTTGTTTGGATACTACACTATCTATTCCCACTAACATTGTGGTTACTCGACATCTTCGTCAGTGCTAGTTCCGGGCTCAAGTGCGTAGTAAGAGAATTGTGACCCATCTTGCGGTGATCGCCGCTGTGACTCACTCTGCCTTGAGGAATTCGGCGTCACGTAACGGCACTGCGTCACGTAACGGGCCTGCGTCTCATTTCGCCTTTAGCGTTGGCGAGCGCGTCCGAAGGGAGCGTGATTTTGAAAGGATGCTTGTCTGAAGTGCAAATTTAGTAGTACAATGATTGCGGAGTGGGGCGGTTATTTGGCGTTCGTGACAGAAAAGTGGTTGAACATTGTATCTTGCAACAAGACGAATTTTTGGAAAATCACCACTCCACGCCATCCCTCTAGGGTTAAAACAGGTAACATTGAGCTATGAACAATGAATCAAAATAGAGAACATACTTTCTGCCATATTAGTTTATTCTCGTTTTATATAGCGAATGACATACAAGATATCAAGACGTATTTATACATACATCACATAAGGACATTTTCAAAAGTTTTAGACAAGAAATGAACATAGTGACCAGACGCTCAACTGCGTATTTTTAATATGCTACCTCAGTTATATATATCAGACCAGTTCAAGCACAGTCACGTGACAGAATATTGTTCTGGATGCGCGATTTAGTGTTTGCAGCAGTGCAGTAATTGAATATGCCACTTAGCAAAAAAAATGAAGACTGAGGGGCAACCTTCCTTTCAGGAAATTAGTGATGCTACAACAGAACGAATTTATTAGTGCAGTGCCATTATATGCAACGGTTACGTAAGTTACGTTCAACTTGAAGTCGGAAAAGCGTTTTCAAACCACAAAAATGTATGTCGACCCTGAGATTCAAACCCACGTGCTTACGTTTGGTAAGCGATGGGCATAACCACTACAACGAACGCCCAAGTCCACATAACAACCATTTCGAAAAAGGAAGCCGAACAAGCTAAATTTTCGAAAATGCAATATATTTAAAGAAACTGGACTAGTTTGAGGAAAAACATTAGAAAGGATTGAAGAATTGAAGAAACCTTGTTTACATAATTTTTAAAATTTATAATTTTTTCATTCACAAATACGCCAAAAGTACTCATTTTCCCCCAAAATACACGAGATTATTGAAATATTTAATATTGAAGAACAGAATTCCTTAAGGAAAAAATCTTTATTTTCAATATTGTAATTTTTTTAGGAAACAGAAAAGAATCGACTTTTGCAGTTTTCCAAATTAAAGGAAGTCCATCGTTGAGGCATTGCACTTTTGAGAAAAACAATTATACAAACAATTTGGTACCAATTTTGAAAACATTTTGAAAATGTCGAGGCATAATACAAAGTACCCTCTCAAAATCAAAATATCTATTTCAATTTCACGGACATCAGCTAGATGGATAAGGGAATATCCTTTTTGGAGAAAAACCTATGAACGGTTTAGACGGATAGTGTTGTTAGTCGGACAACAGGAGGGCAGGTAGCCGGAAAAGTGGACAGAAAAAAGGAACAAACAGGAATGATCAGAAAAAAATCTTAATTGACAAGACAGCAATATTTACGGTAAGTAAAATGGTCGGAAATTCAATAAGAGCGACTTGATGTCCTTTTGCCATAAACAGATGTTTCATACTTCATTGCTTTTACTATTGAAAATTACCGCTACAGAGGGTTTGCCTATCACAACTGTGTTTAGAAAACTTTTCTTTTTCACTGACCAGAAATATTTCACTGACTGAAAACTACTGTTACTACAAAAACACATACTTTCGCGTTTTATTGGTAACGTTTGAATAATATTTTTATTGCATCTTCCTATAATAATCCAGATGCAAGAGAATATTTTTATATTACATTTTCTATCACATCAACCACCAGTCAAAAAATGCAAATGACAGAACTTAAAATTACTCAAAAATAAATTGAAGAGAAATTGATATAAAATGATTTAAAGATCTAATAAAGGAAAATAGATTGCATGAAGCAAAAACATCTTTATTTTAATATCAAGACTGTAATACAGTTTCAAAAAATTGAACTTTGGTCACCACATAGCACAAAAATACGCACAAATTATTAATGTTTTCAAAAAATGTTTCAAAAAGTAATTCGAAGATCTTATATTATAATAAGGTCTAGCTTTAATATTGAAAATGGAAATATTTGAAAAAAAATGAATGTTTGCAATTTTCAAAATTCCAGAGTGTTTTCGAATGAAAATGAATTGAACCTAAGCCATATTATTGAGATAATATTTCTCTGTATGAGCAAGCATTAAAAAAACATTTGAAGCTGATTTTGAGAAAATTTAGTTTCTATCGTAAGGACTTGGTGGACGACACATACAATCTATGCGTTTTGTGACCAAGAACGTCTTCAATTTCACTGATAAGTCCCTATCAGCCACTCCTGAGATATTCACTCGTCAAAATCGTCGCCGCTGTCAAAACTCCAATTTTTATGAATACGCCTTGAATAACACACATATCAACTGTAAGAAAGCGTGTTCTTTCAAAGTCAAACGTACACATTGACGGAATATCGGCAATAAATCAACTCCGAATATCCTCGGTTTTTAATTCTATTCACTATAGGTAAAAACATATCTAAAACCTTCCTCCTACGCCGACCCATTTCCTACAGAGGTTGTTTCAATACGAGTTTTCTTACATAATTTGTCTTTATTACTCACAGACTACCTCCAAATCATATTATTCCTACTCATCTGTCCATATTACTTTTCTGTCTATCCGCACGAAAAGTTACTGTGACCATAGCATCTATGACATCTATTTTGTCACCTATGGACTTATTAAATATTTACTGTTAGTTTGAGAGGTAAATACGTGTTTTAAAATCGTCCCGATTCTATTTAAAATAAATTATATGCTAAACCCATTCAAACTACACAAATTATACATGCAATTAATTAAATATATTATTTTGATGTACGAAATCCATTAAGAAACATTCCTTCAAAAATGCATATTTGATGGGGTTCAGAAAAGTCTAACAATTACAATTTTCTAAAATGTTGAGGATGTAGAGAAAGTCAGACTTATTCCAATCTGATACGAGTTTTTAATAAATATTTTTTTAAATGAGCTTATAATAGCCAAAATTTAAAAAATATAGCCATTTCTGAGAAAATTTTGAAAATGTCACAGGTGCTTAATGCGAAGAACCCCCAAATGTGTTATATTTGTTTATCAAGGTCCGCGACATCTGCTAGACTGACTTGGAAATATCCTTTTTGGTGCATATCCAGTGCAAAATGTAGGCCTTGGTTTTGTTCACATCCAGGCAGACGGACGGATGTAAGTTTTGTTTTTTAAGTGCCCACACAACGTTGATTGTGACTACACCACATACTTGAGGAAGTAATATACTACACACAGGCGCAAGAAAATCCGTTTTTTTTGTAAATGAGTTTTTCTGTTGAAAATAATTGTTGAAAACTGAGAAAATGAGTTTTTCTGTCGAAAATTCAGAACTGTTTCTTACAGCCGATCATAAAAAGAAAATTAAAACATAATAAGTACAATATTTCATCTAGTGTTTGCTCAGTGCATCGTATACCGACTATTTATACAACCCATTTTACACTGGGAAAATCAAACCAGCACATACGTTTTCACATTACTTTTCACGTTCACAATTTTCAAAAATTCAGGAAGTTCAACGAAAATGACACCTTAGCTATTTTTATTTGAGGTATTTATTTAAAGTATCCTTTGTCTCTCGAAAGAAAAAAATTACAGCAATTTTTAAGATTTTAAGAAAATAAAATGCATTATTTAAAGTAGAAATTACGTCGATTTTCAAAACTAGATGGAATTGCACGTGTAAAAAATTGCACGTGAACGTTTTAAAAAATTATTTTTTAGAACCAATTTTCTATAAGACAAAAATCTCTATCTCGAATATTGTACTTTTACATTATTAATTTATTGCAATTTTCAAAAATTCAGTTTCTTAAAAATATGATTAGTTCATATTTTTTTACTGCCATTGATACATACGAGGAAAAAAATTACAGAAAAAGTTTGAATCTGTTTTTGAGAAAATAATTGTTAACAAACTTTGAGAATTCCACGCAAAAATTACGCGAGAACTACTCATATTTTCGAAAAATTGTACAGGATCTTATTTCAAGATTAGTCTTCGAGAAACAGATTTTATTGGGGGAAATCTCTAGCTTCAAAATTGTAGTGGTAGGAAGATGAGAAAAACGTTGAATTTGTGCAGTTTTCTAAAAATCAGGGATTTCAACGAAAATGAGACATTCTGTTAAGCGCTCTGTAGGCTATAAAATGACAAAGTTTAATCATAGTTTGTAACCATTTTCAAGAATATGTTTATCACGTTGTGGTTTTATATAAATTACCTCCAAAAATCAAAATATGTTTTAAACTCGCAGGGTCTTGAGTTATTTCAGATCGATCGCGGAATATTAAGTTTTGAAAACAGTTTAGATGCTAACGTTGGTCGTTGACAGATGTTTTGTCGTCAGTCATGATCAAGAATCCGGACACCGAAAATGACTACAGAATGTGTTACAGAAAGTTACTACATATAGGAGCAAGATTTATAAACTTTTTCATTACATGAGCCAGAGAATAAGAGCGTTTATATAAAAAATCGCCGAGTTATTACAATACTTTCTCTTCTTTCTTAGTAAGCCGAGAAAGTAAAATATTCAAAGAGCAAAATAAGAAATTCGAAATCTCAAATTTTGGACCTCATTGCTTACTCATATATTTCGGTTCAAGAAATAATGTTGACACAATGTGGTCAGAATGCAGCCAAATGATCATATCAACGATTGATATAGCTTTCAACAATAAAATGCCCTGTACTAGTTTTGTAAAAATTAGAATAAATAAAAGAGAATCTCGGTTTCTTTGTTATTAGAATGGAGATAAGATAACGATTTAAGTTAAATCTGCTGAATTTCTTGATCATAAAGCATTACTCTGTTAAAAAAAAAAGAAAAACACGAAAAGGAAACATATTGCAATAAAATGTTCCAAAATATAAAGCAGCCTGCCCCGTGCAGATAGGCAACCCGTTAGACGCGTGTGTTGTGCAGTTTAATATATTCGTCCCCCGAAAAAGAAATAAATAGTAGTACAAACTTAATGAGAAAGCAGGGAAGTGGACGGAGAATACGCATAGGTGTTTTAAAAACTTTATTTCGATTATAGAAACGTTCAGAAGGAAGTTTGAAGTAGTAATAAAGAGAACAGAGAATAGAAGAAGCAAATAAGTTGTCCGCAGTAGTAATACTATTCGAAATGATACAATAATGATTGCAAACATAATTTATAGTATGTAATGTACTATTTTCTTTCAGAGAAAAACTAGTCGTCAGAAAACTAGTTTGAAATATAGAAATAATTTTCGATATGAAGAAACGTTTTTAAATGGAATTTTCGAGGGACCGAAATATAATTCGATTTGTAGAATCTTTCGATATATTTCGTATAGAGATTCGATACATGGAGATACGACTCTATTTAAAATAGTGAAGTAATATTCATATACGTACGATGATACAACAAGAAATAAAAAAAACATTAAAAATATACAAGTTTTATACAAATTTCAAATGATACATAACCCCACCTTTTCATTGAAAGAACCAGGAGCGGTAGCTCAGTGCATCAACTGATGTCACTGCAGTGGCTCTGACCGGGAGGTCCTAGGTTCGAGTCCTGTCGGCGGCAGAATTTTCGACACTAGCTTTTCAGCTAGGTTGAAGTCAGTCGCTGTCTGGAGGAGAATTCAAAAGACCGGCTGCTCTGATCGGTAGTTTTCCGTGGTTTCTCCGATCAACTCCAGGCGAAGGTCGGAGCAGTACCCTACCAAACGAACCACGGACCGTGCGCGATCTTTCCTTCCTCTTCCGTGTCCTATCCTCTCGCCTTGCACACAGACACTTACACTAACATGCACTACACTATCACATATTCCGGGAGACCGGTCGGGAGCTTAGAGATTGTCCCAGCTGGGACGGTGCTCCGCTGGTGGGAGAGTCCTTGTTAGGGGGAAACCCCGCTAGCCGACGGTACGTCGGCGCAGGATCTGGCCATCGAGCGGGGGAAGATCACTGCCATCCCTAGAGAGAGAGAGAGAGAGAGAGAGAGAGAGAGAGAGAGAGAGAGGAGAGAGAGAGAGAGAGAGAGAGAGAGAGGAGAGAGAGAGAGAGAGAGGAGAGAGAGAGAGAGAGAGAGAGAGAGGCAGAGAGAGAGAGAGAGAGAGAGAGAGAGAGAGAGAGAGAGAGAGAGAGAGAGAGAGAGAGAGAGAGAGAGAGAGAGAGAGAGAGAGAGAGAGAGAGAGAGAGAGAGAGAGAGAGAGAGAGAGAGAGAGAGAGAGAGAGAGAGAGAGAGAGAGAGAGAGAGAGAGAGAGAGAGAGAGAGAGAGAGAGAGAGAGAGAGAGAGAGAGTAGAGAGAGAGAGAGAGAGAGAGAGAGAGAGAGAGAGAGAGAGAGAGAGAGAGAGAGAGAGAGAGAGAGAGAGAGAGAGAGAGAGAGAGAGAGAGAGAGAGAGAGAGGAGAGAGAGAGAGAGAGAGAGAGAGAGAGAGAGAGAGAGAGAGAGAGAGAGAGAGAGAGAGAGAGAGAGAGAGAGAGAGAGAGAGAGAGAGAGAGAGAGAGAGAGAGAGAGAGAGAGAGAGAGAGAGAGAGAGAGAGAGAGAGAGAGAGAGAGGGAGAGAGAGAGAGAGAGAGAGAGAGAGAGAGAGAGAGAGAGAGAGAGAGAGAGAGAGAGAGAGAGAGAGAGAGAGAGAGAGAGAGAGAGAGAGAGAGAGAGAGACTATACTTAAGGAACTAATGACCAAAGCTGTCGACGCGCCCGGAAACACGACAAAATCAGTCAATCAATCATTGAGGGAAAATGACATATTTTGACAAAAGTGTTTTTCAAATTGAGGTGAGTGAGGTCACTCTAAGTCACTCTAGTGAGGTCACTCTAAGTGAACGAGGAGTGTTTTCAAAAACAGCGTCTGAAACGTAACATAAAGGCGACAAATTGAAAATATGAAAACCTTACTACAGTCTCCTTTTTAACAAATGTTATAGCACTTATTAGGACTACTGTTTAGTGCTCGAACGGCTTACAAGCGTTCTCTAAAGATAATTTCCGAAAGTTGTAGGAACTTCTGAAGTAAGGCTCAAACATTTTGACCAGTGATGCTATTCCTGTCTATGAGCGAAAACAGAGCATAATTATTTTAAGTTCTAAAATAATTCCGTAGTTTCTGTTTGTAATAGCAACACGTCCTTGACAATGGGATGTAAGGTAGTTTGAGTGTGTATCCTTACAACACAATTTTGAGATGTTCGCACGAACTTCTAGAAACCAATTCCTTTCTAAAATGTACAAAATTGGTTTGCTTATTTATTTTACCGTGTTTTCAATATGTACAAGGTCATTGTCATCGCCTTTTTCTGCTCTTACATATACTAACTTAACTAATACAGTTTTTTACAATTTAAAAATGTATCAATTAATTCACTTATTTCGTTCTTTTCTTAGTACTTCAGTGTCAAAAACAATTAGCATGGGAAAACGTACAATGACGCAATACACTTTAATTTCATCAGAAGAACATGGAATAATCACATCACAAAAATGCTCAAGTTGTACTATGACCAAGAACTCAACACAGCTACGGAGACGGAAATTAAACACCAACGAAGATGCAACAGAAAATAAGTTTGAAGAACGACTTAGCTTTAATTTTTACAGTAAAGAATGAATGGTGCTGGACCGAGAGAGCACAATGTATATTACCAACAGTCGCGGAATAATCTAAGATTCTTTCCTCAAAGATATTGTAACAGCAGCCCATTCTACAATAAAAGAGAACTAAATTATTGTAAATTCCATGTGCATATTTTCATTTTTATAGTTTTAAATATTTATTGAGACGTATCGTTGTTTTCGTTAACATTTTAAAACTTTTAAATAGCAAATGAATTAAACATATTGGTGATAATGAACGTTTGACCAAACCCAACTTACTCTTGTCGTTGAACCAAATGAAGGAAATAATTTTTTAAAACTAAAAAGCAACAAATATTTTGTTTCATTATTGTTCATTAACTCAAAACATTTTCCAGTTAATTATTACAGGCATCTCGCGCATCAATATTTGACAACATACTTTCGAGAGCACGATATGATGCGTTGCTGGTTTCCTCGGCTCCCTTGTTAGAAAGGCCCAGTACTTTCGCCTGCGCGGGAAGCAGCTGGAAGAAAGTTTGAGACGCCTCGGCTGTTCCGCGAAAGAGCGACAGTCCCAGGAACTGCCAACAGGCTCTGTCTTCGTCGCCGCTGCACGATGGTACAGGCCGGGAAAAATGCGGACAAAAATATTTTATGGTTTACTAGTTCATTGCTGTGTGTTTACAGACCTCAAACAAAACACGTAAACGTATTGTTAATACCCTTGCGGGCCTTTCAGATTCTTTATGCCCTCGGACCTTTTGAATACTTTATGGCTCGCTCTAATACCAACACAACACATACATAATTTTTATGAATTCGATTTATTGAATTTGCAATGCAAGGAAATACAATAAATAAATGGAATAATGCTGAAATCAGTAAAATAACTCGTATAAACATTATTTTGATTAATTGACATGAAAATTGCAATTTTGGATTATTCCCGTTAAAATACAACTGCCACCATTCATTCATACGACACTGTTACGTATCACCTATTGTTAGAGACATAGTATGTGTTTCCTGAGTAGCAGTACTACTCGTAGTAATAAGATGTACAAGCAACATCGGCTAACATCCTTGAAATGTTATTTTCTTGGTATTATGACATATTCTAAATAACTTTTGACATTAGAAGCAAATAACCTGAAAGTTGTGTTTCATCAACTCAATTTGCACTGTTATTCACACTGTTATATAAATCTCAAGTACACCATAAACATTTTCAGATATTCTTCGAGATTTTACTGGAAACCGCTGTCCGTAGTTTTGTTAGCTTTTGCGAGAACTTCCGTAGGAACTTCAAAATATTCTTTCATTTTTTACGAACAAACCAGTTCAATGACGATTATGCAATTGTAATTAGATACACAATGTTTTATTTATCTGACGTCATATTGACAAATGACTAATACAATGCATATTTTCGCTTTAGACGCAAGAAAAATTATAAAATGTTTCTAATTCCCGTTTGATTTAGCAACGAACTAGAAAAAGAAAAAGTTTTGTATGCACCGCAGGCGATACTAGATGCTTTTGCCCCTCTGGCGACTTCCAATCCCTCGGGCCAGAGGTCCTCGGGTTTGGAAGTCGCCTTCGCCCTTGATACATAAATACTTAACGCCCTTGATACATAAATAACTAATTTATCTATTATAGTTATTTAAGCACCAAGGGCATTATAAGGTTTATAATGGTCGAGCGGCAGCAAAGGACCTTTGGCCCAAGGGCTTTATGTTGCCCGAGATCATTAAAAGCAGATAACGCTCGTGGCACATGATTTTATTTTTTGCGTAATTTTAGTGATTCCGATTTACTTATTTACTAATTAACTAGTTGTTAACTTCACTCGGTTTATCTTTTCATATTTCCCTCTCATAATTCCCTCCATAACAGAACGTGTAACATCAACTGTTTTCGTATTTCGCTGGTAATCACAATTCTCTCGATCCAAGTAAGTTGTGCAGTGTATGTCGAGCGCCGTATCGAAGGCAATAACAAGCAATAATACACCAGTAAAAATAAAATTAAATTCACCACTGAATTGATTGATTGGTTAGTGATTCCGGCCGCGTCAACTGCTAAGGTCATTAATCCCGAAAGTGCAGTGCTTGTGTTTTCCTAGGGGTGTGATCTTCCCCAACTGGATGGCGAGATCCGGCGCCGAACTATCCGTCGGTTTGAGGGTTTTTCCCCAACCAGGTATCTCCCACCAGCGGGGAATTCTCCACGTCTACCGGTGTGTGCGGTTATGTAGTGTACGGAAGTGTACGTGCTGTGGAAGAGTGAGAATAGTACAGGGCAGAGGAAGTGTTTAATTTATCTGCTATAGAGAGGGTTTCCCAGAAGTCATTCTCTCGTCACTCCTCCAGCTTTCCATATCCTGAGCTTTATTCTTAATTTTAACATATCCCTCATCCAATTCCTTCATAGCTGCACGAGTCTCAAAATAAACGTTACAGATAGGGCTTGTACAGAAGACACAAGATTATCGCTTCTTCGCCAATAGTATCTAGTGGAAAAATTTCATATAATGTAATTACACATGTCATACTTATCATTACTTGGAAGAAAAATCATCTGGCACTGATGTTTGACAGAAATTAGATATATTTTTTCCGGCAACACAACATGATCTGCCGATCACTAGTCCACAATGACCAATAAGTGGCAAACGTTACATGTGAAACATTCTTATATGAAATTTTCCACATGTTTATTGACATGTGATTATCTTCGACCTCCTCATTATCTAGAAGTTTCTATCATTCATTCCGACATCTCCAGTATTCACGTTATGAAGTCCCTTCTTCAGCCCTTCTTCCCCAGCTCCATTCTAGACGCTTCAGTGGTGAAACCAGCGTAGGTGGCTTAGGGCGTCAATTGATGACAATGCCCTGCCTTTGACCAGGAGGTTCTAGGATTCGAGTCCCGACGCTGGCAGCATTTTTCAACACTAGCGACATTGCAAGACCACATTCAGTCGCCGCGCTGTCTGGAGAAGAATTTTAGCGGCCGGCTGCTCTGATCGATAGGTTTGGTTTGGTTTGTTTTTTTCGTGTTCCCGGGCGCGTCAACTGCTTCGGTCATTAGTCCCGTTAGTGTAGTGCATGTTTTTTTCTCGGGAGATGGAGGTGATCTTCCCCCACTGGATGGCGAGATCCAGCGCCGACCTACCGTCAGCTAGTGGGGTTTCCCCCTAACCAGGACTCTCCCACCAACGGGGCACCGCCCCAGCCGAGACAAGCTCTAAGCTCCCGACCGGTCTCCCGGAATATGTGGTAGTGTAGTGCATGTTAGTATAAGTGTGTGTGTGTAAGGGGAGAGGATAGGACAAGGAATGGGAAGGACAGATCGCGCGCGGTCCGTGGCCCGTTTGATAGGGTACTGCTCCGGCATTCGCCTGGTGTTGATCGGAGAAACCACGGAAAACTACCGATCAGAGCAGCCGTCCGCTAGAATTCTCCTCCAGACAGCAGCTGAATTCGACCTAGCTGAAAAGCTAGTGTCGAAAATCCTGCCGCCGTCAGGACTCGAACCTACGACCTCCCGGTTAGAGTCTGATCGATAGTTTTCCGTGGTTTCTCCTATCAACAAAACCACGCAAATGAGCAGCAGTACACTTACAAACGGAACACGGAACGCGCGCGATCTTTCCTTCGTCTTCCTTGTTCTCCTCTATCCCCTTAATAACACACTACAAAACCACACATGTCAGGAGCTTAGAGCTTGTCGCGGCTGGGGTCGGTGGGAGATACATGGTTGGGAAAATACCCGCAAGATTACGTAGGTGGCGCCGGATCTCGCAGTCGTAAGAGGGAAGTGGTTAAAACATGCACGACACTTACGGGAATTTTACAGTTGACACCTATGTAATCATTAATCAATCAGTCGAATGTGGTATCTAAGTTCGCCGGGGATTGTCGGAAAACTTGATTTCGCCGGGAATTGAGCCAGGTTTCTTTTACATGTCACAAGGGAAGGGTCACTTTGGATTTTCCGCTCTTAGCCTAAAATGCACGTACCTTTGCTGATATCGAACCACCCTATCTCCACTCATTCCGAAATGAGCGCAAAGTAGTTTCTATTACTTTTCTCAGTGGGTTGCAGCTGCGAAAATGCGGCTGAAAAAAACACACAAAATTGTTTTCCAAAAAGTAGCCCGAACACTACTCAAGAACAAAAAACCCCAATACTCTGGAATAAGAGCACTGTAAATTGAATATTTTAACAAAAACAGATTACGTGAATACTCCGAATCCTACATTACATAATTTAGAACATGTCCAGTACAACAGTACTTTAAATTCCAACAATATAAAAAGGTACCGTAACACAACACGGGAAAGACAAATATTTAAAAGGCGTATGACCTGTTCCTTGAAGCTTTGCTTTCCCATGACATTAGATGTGCCTTATGCAGTGACACACTGACTATTTCAATCCTCTCGGTACGCGCAATATGAGAACAGGGGGAATAACACTATCAAAAATTTTCATTTTTCAGTCCAAATCGAAACTGATTCTTTGTTTTTGTATTTTCCCGAACTTTTTAGTATCTAACAAAAACATAGACACTCACATAAGACAAAAATAGACACACTCAAAAACATAACACAAACATAGACACACTCAAATGGCTGGAGACTACAGTTTTCTTTCAATTTCTGCGTACGTTAGAAATTAGTAATAAAACTGTGTTTCAATCTCACGAATCGGTCAATTTTTGAAAAAAGGAAAAATGAAATTTTGCCCGCTTTCCGCGCCATTCAAACTACCGTGTGGCGCCAGCGCCTTCACCGCCGTCGTCGGCGCGGGACCTCAAGACACGCCAAGGGCCCTTGCTGAAAGGTCGCCGTAAAGGGGTAAAAAGGAAGGGGAGGGGCGCGCCGAGGAGCGGGGGCGGACGCAGAGGAAGGGAAGAAAATAAAAAGAAAAACTGCTTCAAGACGGAGAGAGGGGAGCGAGGGCGGAGGGGCAGGGGGGAGGGGCGCCAAGAAAACGAAGGGGAAGAAGCGCGGCCAGGGGAGGGGGAAAAGACGTCGGCTGGGGGCCGCGGAGTGGGGGGGAAGGACCGCCGGCGACCGCCGTGGTGGGGAGTCCCCTTAAGACGCCGCCGAGAAGAAGATGAAGAAAGCCGGAAAGCGGAAGAAGACGGCGGAGAAGGAGGCGAGGGAGGCGGCGGCGGTGGTCGGCGTCGCCGTGACATGCGCAGCGGAACAAAAATCTACCGACCGCCCCCACCACCACCGCCGCCGTCGAGACTGCGGCGTCCCGCGCTCTCCCTGAAAGAAGCCGCGGCGGCCACGGAGCGGCGTGGAGGCACGGCGAGCGGAGGCCGTGGCGGCGGGGCGGGTGCTTGAGGAGCAGGGGGTGGCGGGGGCGGCGTGGAGGCACGGCGAGCGCAGGCCGAGGTTGGGGAGGTGGACGCGCGAGGAGCAGGGGGAGGCGCGGCGGCGGGGGCAGCGGGGATGGTGAGGGCGGGTGGGCGGTGGGGCGGGGTGGCGGGGTGGTGGGGTGGCGGGGATGGTGAGGGCGGCGGGGCGCAGGGTCGGGGGGCGATGGGCCGGCGTGGTAGAAGGGCGAGTGGGGGGAAGGAGAGGTGCGGAAGGCGCAGGTAGGGACGGGGGCGGCGGGGTGGGAGCGGGGTGAGGCGGTGTCGGTGGAGAGGGGACGCGATGGAAGCGGTGTGAGGTGGAGTCAGTGGGTATGAGGGCGGGACTGGCAGGATGGGGGCGGGGTCGGCGGGGTGGGGGTGCGGTTAGCGGGATAGGGGTGGGGTTGGCGGCATAGGGGCGAACGGAAAGGGCGGGATTGGTAAAGAGATCTCTAAGGGCGGAGAAGAAGGGGTTGGATGAAGAAGGTATTGCGACGGAAAAGGGAACGAGAAGGGCGAAGGAGTTACAGACTGCGAAGATGTCAAGATCGGCGGGAAGGGCGGGGAGAGCCAACCCGGACGGAAAAGGCAGGGAGGGTTGAGACGGCGGGGACTGCTAAGAAGGCAGGAACAGCTGACAGGTCGGGCAACGCAGAGGACGGAGACGGGGAAGGTGGAAAGGGCAGGAACGCCGTATGAAACGATGGCGGACGAAGCAGCGTGGACGGGGGAGGGGTGAAAGGTGGCGGGGACGGCTAGAAAAGGCCTGAGCTGGGGCCAAAGGGAAGGAGACAAAAAAAGAGCGGGAGATGGGCGCGAGAGTGAGACTAGGCTAGCAGGGGTGGAGGTAAAAAGTGGGAGGAACGTTAAGGAGCTGGAGACAGGGGCGGCAGGCGACGTAACGCGAGCGGTACGCAAACAGGAAAGCTGCTTGGTGATTGATAGCGGAGACGCCCGGTTGGGCTGAAGTGGGCGCGGAGCTATCAGCGGCGATGGCGAGATAGAAGGGAGTCTGTCCGGATCCTGAGGTGGAAAATATCATACACGGAGGCTGGAGGATGGTTACGTGACCAAACTGATGATCAGTGGGGGAAGAAACTGCCAAACCGATAACGCGGTGATAATGACGATCGTAGAAAAAGAAACTTGTCTCTGGCTGTCATTAATGAACCTGTTATGCCCTTTAACCTGAAATACTGGAGGTGTACAAAACAGCTAATAATACAGGCTCGAGATCTACCGTGTAATATGCACATGTGATATTTAGATAACCACTGTAAGGATTCATAGGATCACGGTGACATTTGAAATATGAGGATAGTTTATTCACGCTAGTTTTATTAGTTGCCAATTCTCCGCCCTAAAATATATTTACAAGGACACCTCACGAGACTAAAAAAATATACAAATCTGAGCTTAAAAGCCTGTTCCAGCTGAGGAGATATCTTGTATCAACAAGGGACAAAACCTCCGCAAGTTGATGTGTATGTCGGCGCCAGATATCTCGTTTCAGCTAGAGTGGAACAGCCAGTACCCGGAACAACATGCACTACAATTACGGGAATAATATCGTTTCTATTTGACGCACTCAAAAATATTAAACACACAATTACACACCGTAGAACTTCGCACGAATGACCCGCACGTCAATTACTAACAACGTAATATACTAGTAGTACTCATTACACACGCGGCAGGGCAGCGAATAGCCAGGCATCATCCAGGCGAGACGCCGGCAGATGCCGGCCCCCCCTCGACGATGACAGCGGGCCGGGCGCCTCCCAACCCGGGGAGCGAGAGGGGGCGGCGCGTCTTAAGAGTCGCAGAGGGGGACCTCTGCGCCCCCCTTCGCCTCGACCCCTCCCTCGCCGCTCTCTTTCTTCTCCTCCTCCTCCCCCTCCATTCCACGCGCTCTGCTTTTTAGTCTGCTCGCAGCCGGCGGCGGCTGAGGCGACGACGGCGCCGCGAAAGAAGCCGGGGGCCCGGCGCGGGCCACGGCGCGCCCGACCTCTGCGAGCCCGTTCAGGTACGTGGCATTTTTACCCGTACCGTTTTACTCGTCCACGTAAATACCACGCGTCTGTGGCCACGACCTCGCGGGTAAAACTGTCACGAAGGGAAGGCGTCGGATTTTGATTTTGTACAGGCTACTTGTCGGTGTTTCTTGAACGTATCGGGCGTGTCAACCTGTTCAGGGTGCGTTTTTATATATTCTGTGAAGCTGGATATTGTTCTGATGATTCTACGTGAAGTAAAGCCGAACGGATTTAAATGGGCTTCTGCGATTGCCTTCGTGAATACGGTTAAACACCATTCGCGCAACCCCGGACGGGTAAAAAACGTATCGGTGAGCGAACAACACGAGGCGATAGATGTCATTCGTCACAGTTTAATCCTATGGGTTGTGACCGCAGGTTTCTCGTGTTATTTGGCGACGGGGTAAACAGGTACGGATAAAACTGTCACGGTTCGAACATGTATAGGTTTGGGGAAGGGTGGAAAATATGCCGTCAGTGGGTGGGCAAAGGGCCGCGTGTCGAGCTGAGTTCTCAGCGAGTCTTTCATGCTGCAATGAGTTGAGGGTTGCAGGGCTGTTGAACGTGCTAGCGCTGACGTCAGCAGGTGAAAGATGGGTCACATTTCTAACCGGGTGCACCTTAGTTCATTCTGACCTGGTGTTCCTAGCAAACGATGCAGGGCAGTTGACTGGTTTCCGTAATTGTCAACTCCTAAGGTCATTACTCCCGTATGTGTAAAGCATGCTTTACCCCGGAAGATGGAGGGGTTCCTTCTTCGCTGGAAAGTGAAATCGGGGCCGATGTACCGTCAGCTTGCTTTCCCTCCTCTAGGTATGTCCCTCAGCGGGCACCACCCCCAGCAGGAACAAGCTGTAATTTCTCGACTGCAGACATTTCTGGCCGTGCATTGATATGCGTGTTTAAGGGGAAAGGAGGCCACTAGGATGAGGAAGGAAAGATCACGACCTGTCTGTCCTCACTTTATTAAAATACTGCTCCGACATTCACCTGGAATTGATCAGGGTAAAGCGCCAGGTAAAACTATACTTCAATTAAAACATTAACCCCGTTGACACTTCATCAGCTGTGACGCTGTTCTTCAATCGGCAGCTTAAACGTCACAATAGTGACGTCACTCTGTTGGCATTCAAGCTCCCGATTAGATGCGAGCGTCACATTTCATCAAGTGTCAACGGACTTAATGTTTTAATCGATGTATATAAGATCAGATATCCGGTTCCTAGAATTCTCTTCCAGACAGCGACTGAATTCGAGCAACCTCTTCAGCTCGAGCCACCGTCGGAACTCGAACTCTAGGACCTCAGCGTGCGAGGCGGTGGAGAGCGGCCGGGCCACGCGTGGAGCCGTGTCGGGTCGAGGTCTTTTACGGACGGCGCGGTAGCGGTGACGCGGCGATTGGCGCGGGCGGCGGCGGCGAGCGCGTGGCCACGAGCGGCGGGGACTTTTTCCCCTCTCTCGGCGGCGCGCGAGGAGAGGGGGCGCGCGTGTGTGTGAGTGTGTGCGTCCGTCCGGCGGTGTCGGGGCTCGTCCGCGCTCTTTCACCCACACACACAGCACGGGCGGGCGGCTGGCTCGGCGGGCGCTCTCTCCCAAGAGCGAGCCACCTGCGTGAGCGAGACGGCGGGGGCGGAGGGGTGGGGCTGCAGGCGCGTCACGTGACGGCGCTCGCACCACCGCCGCCGCCGCCGCCGCCGCCGCCGCCGCGGTGGCGGCGCGCCGACGGTGGGCTTCGCGGTCCTCCAGCGGGGAACCCTGCTCCTCCGCCGCTTCCCTCCCTCTTTCAGCGGCTCTCTTTCTCTCCCTCTCTGTCCCCGGCGCGCCGCGCGCGTCGGCGGCAGCTCGCCCTCCCGCCACCGCGGTCCTCCCCACCCCGCCGCCCCGTAATTGGCGAATGCGGTGTGGCCGAACCCAGCGAAAAGTCGCGTGGGGCACCGCACAGCAGGAGCGGTGGCGGCGGCGGCGGCGGCGGCGGCGGCGGCGGTGGAGGTGGAGGGCGAGGGAGGGGCCGCGTCGGCGGCGGCGGCGGTGGCGGCGGGGCCCGCAAACGGAAAAACGCGCCCCCGCTGGAAAGAAGCTTCGGCGCGCGGGCTCCGCGATCGCGTGGTGTGTGCGTGCGTGCGTGCGTGTGCGGCGCGAGCGGCCGCCACGCAGTCGCCCGCGAGGGGGGGCGGGGCGCGTGTGTGCGCGGCACGTGCGTGTGCGTGTGCTGTGGTGGCGGAGCCGCACGCCGAGGCGACCATGTGACGCCATGCATCTGTCGTCCGATATGTCCGCGACGACCGAGGCCGCTGGGACCGGCGGCGCGGGCGGGACGGCGGCGACCGGCGGCGGGGCGGCGTCCGCGGCGGCGGCGGCGGCCGTGGGGTACAGCGCCATCACCGCCGACGTCCTGGCCGAGCGCACCCTGGACGGCCTGCTGGCCGAGCACCCGGGCGAGCTGGTGCGCACGGGCAGCCCGCACCTCGTCTGCACCGTCCTGCCGCCGCACTGGCGGTCCAACAAGACGCTGCCCGTGGCGTTCAAGGTGGTGGCGCTGGGCGACGTGCTCGACGGCACCTTGGTGACGGTGCGCGCGGGCAACGACGAGAACTTTTGCGCCGAGTTGAGGAACAGCACCGCCGTCATGAAGAACCAGGTGGCCAAGTTCAACGACCTGCGCTTCGTCGGGCGCAGCGGCAGAGGTGAGTGGTGACATGGGGAAGGCGGGTTGTGGTGAATGGACGTGTGACAGTTCTCGTTAGTGGTGATTTGTTTGACTTCTAGGTTTGCCGTCAAGTGACTTCATCGGTTTTCTTTTTTTCATGTTTTAATTTTCAGGCTTGGAACACGTTTTCAATTTGTGATTGTGTTGTCCATAAAAGGATCTTCTTCAATAGGGTCCAATGATACTGGTGTGTGGTCTTTGTTTCGTAGATCGATTGGTTTCACTTACATAACGTGTGTCAACGATTAATTAGTCATGGAGATTCGAGAATCTGTACGCTGGATTTTTTAACACATGATAACTCTATTTTCACTCTATAACTGACTATTTTACTACGCTAACACACTACTTGTGAAGTTTACAATCGACTGAACTGGACACAGTGAAATTCGAAACAAAACATACAGAATGTTACATTGAGTAAATAGACCTTTTCAAAATGTTAATAATACTTCAGAACTTTGATTTTTGTAACGAATTAGGAAGATGGGTATGCAATTAGAAACTCTCAGCTACGCTGTATTTACGATTAGTATTATCGTAAATGAAAACAAGTATTTATCTTATTTGCAAGTATACTTTTAATTTCAGAAAAAATACTACTTACTTAACAAAATATAACCTTCATGTATTTATGTTTTTGGCTCTCATATGGCCCGCGGATTTCTCAGTTCAAGCCTAGAGAAACTGTCAAAAAAGCCGAATCACGCCTGAACTGCAATTTTTCCCTTATCTCGCGAAATATTTCATCAAGTGCTTAAAAAATAATTTTCTCACGTAACATTGATGTATACATTTTTTTGTTCATTATTCATAATTATAAAATTTCTTTTTTATTTGATGTAACATTTTTTTACGTTTTTGGAAATCCCTGCTACCTAAATATGATTATATTCTTAAACATTTCTAAAATCTTCCAAATCAAATTATATTATAGATATTTTCAACAACCACTTGCAAATTTCAGAATAATTTTTATGATAAATACGTATGCCGAAATTTAAACGCTTCAGATATACAAAATTCAAATAACTAAACTTTTAATGGAAAATATTTTCTAGGGCTTGTAGAGAATTGAATATATAAAACATCTTTTGTCAAGTCCTCAGTTCATGCATATTAAACAAATATGTGGTCCCAGGTAAATTTCCTAACAGCAATTTCATTGAACGCCTTTCCCCAGGCTGAATATAAGAAAAATATTATTTCGTTATTAACCAAAATAATTTGTCCGACCATAAAAAAACTTAATATTCGAAATGACATGCTTTTTTTTTGAAATGATAGAAATTTTCATTTTATAGATCACAACAGAAAACAATACTTCCATCCTGACACACACTCGAATTCCAAATCATGCATTTAAAACGTTGACCAAAATTAAATAAAATGAAATAAAACGTTGAGTACAATTTACCGAAAATTGTACTTTCCTGCAAAAAATACTTGAAGAAGATAATAGAAATCTACGAGAATATTTTTTCTAACATCTGTAAACACTTACTCAAAAATCAAAATTTATTTTGATCTCTTTCTTTCGATAGACAAATGGTGAGAAACGAAAGTTAGCGCTGATCAAAACTTTTATGGACTGTGGACATTCAAGGCCCTAATGAAGCATCAGAAAACACTGGATTAATTTTGAATTTTTTTCAAACTGTCTGTAACAAACACAAATATTGTGAACTCTCTAACAAAATTTCGTATTAAAAAGTGGCCTATAAATTACTTTTTCTTGTTTTTCTTCTTTTCCTCTCTATACTACATAAGAGGTAGGGAAAGTATTGAAACCACCTCGGAAATAGGATCTCAGATTTTTGGTCGTGAAATGAGTGTTTAAAGTTCTTTTAAGCCGCAACATTGTCCACGTATCAGTATTAAACTTTATTAGTGCTGATCCAAGAATGGTTCAAATTGGCGCATATGGCGGCAAGAATTACGGAATATTGTTCTTCAAAATTCGGATGTCTCTGTGGATGGATGATTGGGTGAGTGGATGAGTGTAAGTACATGTCACGCTTAACTCTGACAGATTAGAAGCTTTTGAGCTTCAGCTTGGTAAATATGTCAGGAGTAAGATCTACTTGTGTTGTTTTGAAGATCATTAAAACATTTTAATTTTGAGGGTACTTTCCATGAAGCCCTGTGGCATTCATACAACTTTCTGGGCTGCGAATGTTTTCTTTAATTTTATTTTCTCGCGCATATTTTAAATATAGTATAGTTCGGACTTCTATTCAAACCTCTGAAACTTTGAAAATTGAAGACGTTAACATTTATTTCCGAACCTATCTTTCCCCTCCAATAGTAAAGCAATACATTATTTTTTTAAATTCAATTTATATATTAAGTTTTTATTAATGATGACATTTTTTAAAACGAGTATTTATTGAGAAATAACAGTAAAAGGAGAAAACGTTTTGGTATGTCACGCATTTCTACTATTTTTAATTTTCAGTTTAAATTGAAGTAGTTTTTTAATTAAATTTTTGGTTTCTTTAATATTTAGTAGCATCTAACATTCTCGGAATAATAATATACGAGCAGAAATATTTTTCGCTGTGTGTTAGATCAAACTGTCGAAACCCCGGTACTCATCACTTTCATGGCTCAGGCCTCTTTATCATTTTACTAAAGGTTCTACATAAACTAAGCCTATTTTATTAGTGAAATTAATATCTTGTTTATAGAAATAAATTGAGTTCATTAGATTTTTGGTTCAAGTAGTTCCAGTACGGAAGTTATTTTCTAAATATTATTGTTCCAAAATAATATTATTATGTTAAAATTTTAATGGGGAAATCTAATTCTAGACATATCACACACAACCTAAAAAAATGACATCCATTGATTTAAATAAGTAAAAACGAAAAAATTCACTATGAAACAGCAGATATTATACAAAATACAGTTTTAAAATTTTTGAGTTTCTAAATCTTTTTTACATATAACGTTTACACGTTCTAAGGTTCACGAGTATAATTTTGAAATACGTACTACTTAACTTATTGTACAATTTTATTTCAATATTTTCGACCAAGTCACAATCCATGAAAGCATATTAGAAACACATAGTTGGGCCTATTCAGTTCACTCTTGTCACCTGCGATATTCTGCTACTCTAAATTTGCAACCAGATTTGAAGAGCCTATTACCAAAGTAAGGTGTCTCCAATAAATACAATGTTTCAGGAAGGGAAAATCTTCATCTTCAGGTTCATTAAATATAGGAGTCAACGTTTTCGGATACCGACTAATATACGAGAAACACAATTTTTGAACACAAAATTTGGCAGCGTGATAAAGAAGTGTTTTCAAAATATATTAATACACAAAGTTATATAACAAATGTAAATGGAGACAGGTTGCTTTGGGTATAGTAAACTCTTCAATTTACTGCATCATCGTTTGCTGAGGGCTTGCTAAGGTTTAAAAAAACACAGCTTCTCCCTGCAACTGACGTGGGCAGGTATTTGTCAATGTATATTTTTGTGCCTCCCGCTTTCCTAGCTATCTAAAAAATAACATCTAATAAAACATTCTCGATCTCGGTGCAGACAAATAATAAAAAAATCGAATCATGCTTCGAAATATTTATCAACGTTCAAAATTTTTAAAAACATTGAACGAGTATATGAGTAAATTTTTTCTAACCACAAGTATGCAATTTTCAATCCGTGACACATCCACTTACTGCGTGTCTGTCCTCTTCTTAGCGAGACTTCAAACTTTCCTCGCAACTCTGGTCTAATCGCAAACAATTGGCGTTCTACTGGGCATGTTAGGAACTCAGTGGTGCTGGAGACTGTCCTTTTCCTGTTTGCCACCTGAAATGCTCTCTTTCACTAAACGAACCAACGCGAAACATTGTGCAGCATCGTAAAATCGAATAATGCTTTGAAATATGCATCATCGTTCAAAACTCAAAATAATCTTTCAATGAATGTGTAAGTGATTTTTACACGGTCTAACCATTAAGTACATCATTTTCAATCAGTGTCACATCCACTTATTACGTGTCTGCCGTCTCCTTAGTGAGAATACAAAATTTACCCGTAACTCTGACTAATCACCAACAACTTGCATTTCACTGGGCCACGTTATCAACTCTGCTGGCGACTGTTCAGTTCGTTTGCCACCTGGAATGCTCTCTTTCACTAAACGAACCAACGCGAAACTTCAATCAGCATCGTACAATCGAATAATGCTGTGAAATATTTATCATCTAAAGAATACTTTGAAATATTTATAATCGTTCAAAATACAAAAAAAACTTTGAATGTGTGTATGAATACTTTTTTTACACGTTCTAACGTTTAAGTATACAATTTTCAATCCGTGACACTTCCACTTACTGCGTATCTGCCCTCTCCTTAGCGAGACTTCAAACTTTGCCCGCAACTCTGGCCTAATCGCAAACAACTTGCGTTCCACTGGGGGCACGTTAGCAAAACAGCCGGGCTGGCGACTGTTCAGTTCCTGTTTGGCCCCTGGAATGCTCTCTTTCGCTAAACGAACCAACGCGAAATTTCGTGCGGCATCGCGCGCGGGTCGGACTTGCAAAGAACCGGAGCCGTTCAAAAAATACGTAGAATCTCTCCGCAACTTCACACTGAAGCGGGTGCGTATTTGTCAATGTATATTTTCGCATCTCCCGCTCTCTGCACCGTGCGTCCCTCTACCTCTCCACCGAGCATCCGCTTTTACGAGCGGTGACACAAAAATACTGATAAGCGGGCCCGTTCGCGTTCCGCCCGCCCGCCGGCCCGCCCGCCCGCCCGCCCGTCCGTCCGTCCGTCCGTCCACTGTAATGCTTCGATCTCTGTTTGCATGCGCATTTTTCATGGACTAATGTCAATATACAGTCCAAGAACATCCGGACACATTTTTATTGGCACAAACCGCGATACAGCGAAACACCACTCTCGACAAATTTTGAAAAAAAAGCCAGAAAAGAATATCGTGAAATTGTGACGTTGCTGCTTTGCTATTAAAAACTATTGTCTATTGAAAAGCTTATTTACTGTTTCAAAATTTACTAATAAATAAGTAATTTATGAAGCAAATGTTTAGATATAATTATAATTTTTACGTCTTATTATTAAAAGTATTTACTTTTAATAATTATATTTGATAAGGCGTATAATAAATTTTATGAAGTTCCGAAAATAAGATTGAAACCTCAATATTTAGTCACATTTTATTGACATAAAAACGAGATAATGAAATAAATCTCTCGCTAAATTTTGAAAATAGCGAGAGCAGAAATATTGTAAAACTGTGGTGTTGCTTTTTAGAGAATATAAACTATTGTCTATTAATAATAAATTATAATAGTAACTTTATTAACGTGGAGAGTCAAGGGAAACTTGTCTATTAAACGTTTTGTTTCAAAACGTGCTTGTAAATAAATAATTTAGGTGACTACAAATCGAGGGATAATTGTAATTTTTTACATAACATCAAGTATGCATGTTTGAGTAGAAGAAATTTCTAAACTCAAATTATTTGATTAAGACTAAAAACAACATATTTAAATATTGCTTGTTGTAAAATGTTACCCATTAAGCTTGAAATTTTCTAATAAGTAATTTAGATCAACACATGTCGCAAATATATTACAGGATTTTTATAAGTCATTAGTATCTAGTAGGACATTGTGTGGTATTTACGACATTGGCACAATTATAGAAATAAACAAAAAAAAACAACAATAAAACTACGCTTCATTAGAATGTACTTGATTCCACAAAATTCTCAAAGCAAACTTAATAAGACCTAAATATTTGGTCATGTTTTATCGGCATAAGTAGCGACATATCGACGCATGACACTAGCCAAGTTGTCAGAAGAAAAGTTCACTTAATATGTTTCAAATTTAAGATAATCAAAGCAGGTAGAGGTTATATTTTTCTTCAGCCAGAAGAAGTAGATTCAGTTAAACCTGTTCATTTTCTAGAAGGGAAAATATCGTGAAACTGCGGAATTGATAATTCGGATTTAAGATCTATAGTCTTTTGTACAGATGAATTTTATAGAACAAATTGTAATACAAATAAACAATAAGTAATTAGTAAACAAAAGTTCATTATGAAAGTTTGAAAATAAACTATAGGCTATAAAACTAATAATACTCAAACCTATTTATAGATAGAAACGTAATTCTTCTATCATCAGTTTGACAAGAAGAAAATACCTGCAATATATCAGCAACTAAGCTGAAAGATCTTCACATTTGTGTGTAATAAGGAAGAAAATGCGATTCACATTATATCTCTGTAATATAACTACGTCGTTTTCTCCTAATGATTAAATACAAAAATCTTTACGAAAGTTTGCAAAACATTACGTAATAAATATCTTGGGACATTTTATCCATTTTGTGAAAAAAGTCAATGTGCAAAGATTTTAATTTTAATTTGATTATTCATCCTACAAAATGTGATATACTGACGTTAATAGTAGTTAACAAAAGGCTAAAGATTATTACATTTGAGTTCTATTAATCATTACGAAATTTATCTTCCTTTTTTAAAGTTTGAGTTAAGATAACCAGAATGGATAAAAAACAGCATTTCCTACATTAATGACACACATAATTATTAGTAGAATACATTTTTAATAAAAAAAGAAACACCTATTGAAATTTACTGGCCGTTTCACATGTCATTCCGCGATAAAAAATCTATACACATTTTGCATATTATCTTTTTGCCCGAATGTACTTCTGGAGGCGTGTTTCTATTAAACAAATCTCTAATGAAGTAGGTTATTATCTAACTTAACTTTTTCGAGATACTACATGAGAGAATTAATACATTTGAAGCATAACACATTTTAGAAGATATTACGTTACAGAAAACGAGTTGTTTAAAAATTTATTGAAATCCACATATCATACCGTTCAGCACCAAATTTTACCGGCTAATAAAAACGCAAAAGGGCAGGCAAAGGACTTCAAACCAACACATTTCACACAGCGACCGACTTTTTTCCGATGCACCTCTCGTTGCCCAACATCATAACACTGCGCGTTCTCTAAGTGGGTGGTAATGAAATTTTATGCGGCTGGAAACGGTATTTTTCAATCATTCGCCACTCCACTCATGAAATGAAGGTTCGGAATTTGACGCAGCGCTGGTTAAATCAGTCCTTGCAACGTGTAGGGCCGGGTCATTCGCTTGACCAACATTGTGCGTTTAATATCTAGTTGTACAGCCTCTCATCTCTTGCAGGAGAACTCTCGTGTCGTAGATACTGCGTGGTTTATTGATTGATTGATTTTTTCGTGTTTTCGGGCGCGTCAGCTGCTTTGGTCATTAGTCCCGTTAGTGTAGTGCATGTTTTCTCGCGGGAGATGCCGGTGAACTTCCCCCGCTGGATGGCGAGATCCGGCGCTGACCTACCGTCGGCTAGTGGGGTTTCCTCCTAACCAGGACTCTCCCACCAGCGGGGCACCGTCCCAGCCGGGACAAGCTCTAAGCTCCCGACCGGTCTCCCGGAATATGTGGTAGTGTAGTGCATGTTAGTGTGTGAGTGTGTGTGTAAGGGGAGAGGATAGGACAAGGAAGAGGAAGGACAGTTCGCGCGCGGACCGTGGCCCGTTTGTTAAGGTACTGCTCCGGCATTTGCCTGGTGTTGATCGGAGAAACCACGGAAAACTACCGATCAGATCAGCCAGTCACTAGAATTCTCCTCCAGACAGCGACTGAATTCGACCTAGCTGAAGAGCCAGTGTCGAAAATCCTGCCGCCGTCAGGACTCGCAGAGGCGCTGCAGTGGCATCAGTTGATGCACTGAGCCACCGTTCCCGGTCTGCGTGGTTTATCATTATCCGACGTCATGCAAGAGATGTAAACTGTCGGATTTACTAATTTAGGTGCTCAAACTCAATGCCCGTTAGTGGCCCCGAATTCTTTGATTTTTTAAAAATGTCAGGAAGAGTGGAATAAAATAAAAATGTATTGTGAAAAATGAGGAAAATATGAATTATCAAGAAATGAAATTTCTCTACAAGATAACGAGAATACAATGATGAAAACAATTTTTTTTCAATTACGGAAAATGATTAACTAAACATTCAAAAACTAGAAGAATGCAATGATGCAATAGATGGAAACTCTTGGATTTACTAATTTAGAGGGCTCAAACTTAATACTCGTTAATGGCCCCGAATTATTTGATTTTGAAAAAAATGTTTAGGAAGGCGGAATAAAATAAAAATGTATTGTGAAAAATGAGGAAAATATGAATTTTCAAGAAATGAAATTTCTCTACAAGATAACGAGGCTACAATGATGAAAACCAGTTTTTTTTAATTACGGAAAATGATTAAGTAAACATTAAAAAACTAGGAGATAATGTAAGAATGTGTAAATTTTTAAATAAAAAGTAACTGAAGTAAAAGTAATAATAGGGTACTTACCAGAATCTTAACATCAAACTGAATAAGTCACTATATTTCTATATTATATTATTTTTATATTGAGTAGGATGATTTACCAAAAAACCTGTTTTATAACTATATAAAAAAGGCGATTTATATTTAAATTCATTCAATAAAATATACTGAAATGTAGTAAAAAGATAAAAGTAGCCAAATGTTTACTTTTTTAAATAATTTATTTTTCTGTATATTAAAAAATAATATATTGATAAAACACACTCCATGGGTGAAACTAAACATTTTTTTTGAGAAACGCGATACCGGAAGGATGACAACAATCTAAGGGTGCGAGGAAAATTCAATGATTTAATTGTTTATTAAGGAAGAACACACTGTCTGTGATCAAAAGACACGTGTTGTAAACGAGTGTTATTTCTGAGGCTAAATGGCTGATATGAAAGCGAAGTTCTTTTTAAATTTAAACTTTGACGATACGCGGGATGTTTAAAAAACTGGTCTGGCCATCACAATTGCAATAGACATCTACTTGAAATTTATAAGTATTTTCATAATTTCATACAACTATCCATTAATATAGACACATCTTTTTATTTTGACAGAACTTGAAGTTTCCTCTTCTCCAACGGCTACTTGTATTTGGTGGTTTGCGGGTTGCGTTCACAGGCTCGGTGCAAATCATAGCATATCATTTCGCAGCTAAATTATTAAACATACAAACATAAAATTAAACAATAGAATGCCACTATATATATATATATATATATATATATATATATAATCCAAACACTAAATTAAGAGAACAGAAAGAAAGTAAGACTAAATGAATTTCCCTCCTGCCTATGCCCTAACCCAGTTATAGTTATCAGTCATGCAAATCTCTGTATAATCAGTGGATTGAACAGATAGAAAATAAAGTTTTTTAAAAAAATTCGCAGCTTTCATTTTCATGTTAACTTCATCCAAAATATATTATTTTTGCAACAAATTAAATGATTACATTTGAACCATAAATTAACATATTATACACAAATATTTTAAAATTTCAAGGACTCATCTATAGATACACAGTAACCGATTTACTACATATCTGCTAATTAATAAGCAAGTAAAAAAGTGATATGCAGACAACAAGGGCATTTGTTGCCGTAGAATGCATTTTTGAGGTACTGGTGGCTTTTTAATAATACACGAAACTCGTATTGGCGAAAATGTGGTTTATAAATTTTCCGCATGCACCTTTAAACTTTTTTCCCGTTTGCTAATATTTTTTGAAGCGATACACTTCTCATTTCATGATTGGGCTTAACATTGTTTCAATTTTTCCATTAACGACTCTTCGCTAGTTTCAAATTTTTATTCATTGAAGAGATCGTTTAGCAAACGTTTATACAAGAGGAATTAAAAAGTATGTGTATATTTCAGCATGTTAATGAAAGAAATACGATATTTAAAACATACTATGAATTATCTAATGCAGGTTTTAATGTCGAATGCATCGATTGCAAGACTATTAAATACGATTTTAATGTCTGCTATTAACAAGGGGTCTTAACGTAAATATATTTGACTTATAGGATTTTAATAATGACCATTTATTTATGAAAAATTATTGTTCACTCTGTGTGATAAGAACCATACTTATTTCAAGGTCAGAGAGGGAGAAAACTTATATATGTATGAATTCTCCTTTCTGCGACGTATTACTATTGAGGTAGTTTTCCTTTGCCTACACTGTGCGAAGAAAATTAGAGTGATGAAAAGAAGTGACGGTTAGAGCGAGTGGGGTGATGTTTTAAGTGAGATATGGTGGTAGGAGTAATCACACACTCCACAACCGCCATATTAAAACACTCAAGATTTACGCCGGACTTGAATCTGCATACTGATTGCAGTAACTGAGTAACAACAGTAGTACATCTGCACCACCTCTGGCTTGGAGGTTCTAGAGTTCGAGTCCCGACGGTAGAGGGGGATTTTCGACTCTTACTACGGTAGACTTTTGGACCGAGTCAACGAGTCACTACTCGAGTCAACGAGTTTTGTGAAAACTAGAGGCGTACACAATAAGTTTGGACCTTTTACTTGAAGCTCCATCAAAACACTTTCGACTGCTCCTCGACTCAGAAGTCTCATCTTACATGCTCTGTTTCAAATAAGCTAATTTTTCAACAACTCCTCGAAGTAATCTTCATTTATACAGAAAAAATCATGAATGATGTACATTTTCATACTTTCCCAAGTATTCTCTCTCAAATGACAAATTGGACATCTCGTCAATCCACATATCACTCATGGATTTTTTTTAAATTTTGCTCTCGCATGCACGAATTTTATGGTTTTTAAAGCAATTTTTTTATTATTTGTACTTAATAATTACGTTCCTAGTTCTCTGAGTGAGTTTTGGAGATGGAGGTTCGGAACGTTACTTTCGAGGTGTAGCGATGGCGAAGTCGGTAGGGTAACTCAGTTGACTTCTAAAGACTTAGAGGAAGCATGCCATATACAAAATTTTAATATTTTAAAACATTTAATGTAATCATTTAGTTTTACTATTGAAATAAACATTAAGTAATTACGTTTTTTGAGGAGTTACCCGAATGTTTTGGTCCAAAGTTTTCACTATAAATTGCTCATGTGTGGTGAAAAAGTAGTTTGTGATGGTAGGTGATTATTTATAAAAAGTAGAACCATTTTTTAAAATTTCGTGTTATTATAAAGAAAGCAGACCCCAGAAACTGTACTGCGATGCCTCCCAAATATGGAACTACTGATGAGAAAATTTCTGCTCATTTGAAGACGGATTGTGTTTATGCTTAACCAGTGCCACCTAGGTCACAAGTCTTATCTGGCGCTGTCTGAAATATGCCACGTAACCATTAAATATAAAATGTTAACTAAGAGTAGTTAATCGTTAATTGCAGCAAAAGTGCTGAATAAAACTGGTTGTAATGAGTGTTACCACACAATCATGAACTTCATGGTATTTGCTCGATCGTCACTGATATATATATATAAAAGAAAGTCGTGTTAGTTACACTATTTATAACTCAAGAACGATTGTACCGATTTGGCTGAAAATTGGTGAGCAGGAAGCTTAGAACCAGGAGACGGACATAGGATACTGTTTATCCCGTTCGACAGCGTTCCTGTGTGAGAACGCACGTTTTTGAACGTTTTCGCACGTTTTCGCGTGATTTCGCATGTTAGCGGTCATTGTTGCCTGTTGTAACCCATTGTTGTAAAGCCGCACTGATAACAGAAGGCGATAATGATAGCCGCCTTTCGTTAGCCGTTATATCTATATATAATCGTGTTAGTTACACTATTTATAACTCAGGAACGGCTGCACCGATTTGGTGAGCAGGAAGCTTAGAGCCAGGAGACGGACATAGGATACTGTTTATCCCGTTCGACAGCGTTCCTGTGTGAGAACGCACGTTTTTGCACGTACGCAGTGCAACAAGGATAGTACAGTTTCTCACAGTGAGTGCGACGCGAGAAAAAGATGGGACCGGCTGTTAAGGCGGAACAGAGTTCGCCGGGTTAGCTAGTCATTTATAATTAATTGTTAGTTGATTCCGGGCGCGTCAACTCTTAAAGTCATTGGTCCCGTGAATGAAATGCTTATCTTTATGGGAGGTGGGGGTAATCTTCCTTAACTGGATTCCGAGATCCGGCTCTGACCCGTCGGTATGCATTTTTTCCCCAACCACGAATCTCACACAAGCGGGGCACCGCTCCAGCCGGGCTGTAAGCTTTCGACTGGTCTTCCGACATGTGTGGGAGTGAGAAACACGTATACGTGTGTGTGTAAGTAAGGGGTGAGGATACAAAGACGAGGGAAGAGAGATCGCGCGAATACCGGGGCCCGTTTGTTAGGATTTGCAATGTTTGTTAATGTCAGAACCCACGGAAAAGTATCTATTAGTACACCGGCGCTAAAATTCGTCTCCAGACAACGGCTGTTGCTCATATCATAATATCATTTCACACTCGTCTATTAATATCCATCGTTACATCATCGCCTCACAATATACTTCTTTGTAACACCACCATCCTATAAGAAAAAAAGTCGCTGGAATGGGCCGCACGCCGATGCTTTTTATCATATTAGTGTTATCACTCAAAAACTACTTATATTTTCTTAAGTATATGAACTTTAAGGACTAAAATTGAGAGATAAATTGTATTGAAAAAAATCAATACCTTTAATATGAAGATGTAAAATTTCGTTTAGGTTTGAAAAAAAAAAATTGAACTTTTGCAATATCCAAAATTTCAGAGCTATTAATGGAAATAGGAACTATACTAATTTATAAATCCACTTTCTTCTATTGGAGCAAAAAATTTGAAAAAATGTCTGACATTTTACAGGAAAATTTGAAAATTTCACCGATGCTTCATGTAAAGTATCTTCCAAAATTAAAATCTATTTATGATCTCCGGTATGCCACAGATCTTGCTCCCGACGAATTTACCAAGTTTCAGCTCAACAGCTTTTAACGTAACAATATGCAACCCTTCGGTTCCGCAAAGAGCGCGTGCCTCGGTAACAATACGCAACCCTTTGGTTCCACAAAGAGCACGTGCCTACGTAACTAGGTTACCCATCGGTTCGCACAGAGAGCGTGGCTACGTAACGATACCCAACCCTTCGATTCTGCAAAGAGCTCGTGCCCTACGTACCAATACCCAACCCTTCGGTTCCGCAAAGAGCGCGTGTCTACGTAACAATACGCAACCATTCGGTCCGCACAGAGAGCGTGGCTACGTAACGATACGCAACCATTCGGTTCCGCAAAGAGCGCGTGCCTACGTAACGATACGCAACCCTTCGGTTCGGCAAAGAGCGCGTGCTTACGTAACAATACGCAACCATTCGGTTCCGCAAAGAGCGCGTGCTTACGTACCAATACGCAACCCTTCGGTTCCGCAAAGAGCGCGTGCCTACGTAACAATACGCAACCATTCGGTCCGCACAGAGAGCTTGGCTACGTAACGATACGAAATCCTTCGGTTCGGCAAAGAGCGCGTGCTTACGTACCAATACGCAACCGTTCGGTTCCGCAAAGAGCGCGTGCCTACGTAACGATACGAAATCCTTCGGTTCGGCAAAGAGCGCGTGCTTACGTAACAATACGCAACCATTCGGTTCCGCAAAGAGCGCGTGCGTACGTAACGATACGCAACCCTTCGGTTCGGCAAAGAGCGCGTGCTTACGTAACAATACGCAACCATTCGGTTCCGCAAAGAGCGCATGCGTACGTAACGATACGCAACCCTTCGGTTCGGCAAAGAGCGCGTGCTTACGTAACAATACGCAACCATTCGGTTCCGCAAAGAGCCCGTGCCTACGTAACGATACGCAACCCTTCGGTTCGGCAAAGAGCGCGTGCGTACGTAACAATAGGCAACCATTCGGTTCCGCAAAGAGCGTTTGCCTACGTAACGATACGCAACCCTTCGGTTCGGCAAAGGGCGCGTGCTTACGTACCAATACGCAACCATTCGGTTCCGCAAAGAGCGCGTGCGTACGTAACGATACGCAACCCTTCGGTTCGGCAAAGAGCGCGTGCTTACGTACCAATACGCAACCTTTCGGTTCCGCAAAGAGCGCGTGCCTACGTAACAATACGCAACCATTCGGTCCGCACAGAGAGCTTGGCTACGTAACGATACGAAATCCTTCGGTTCGGCAAAGAGCGCGTGCTTACGTACCAATACGCAACCGTTCGGTTCCGCAAAGAGCGCGTGCCTACGTAACGATACGAAATTCTTCGGTTCGGCAAAGAGCGCGTGGTTACGTAACAATACGCAACCATTCGGTTCCGCAAAGAGCGCGTGCGTACGTAACGATACGCAACCCTTCGGTTCGGCAAAGAGCGCGTGCTTACGTACCAATACGCAACCTTTCGGTTCCGCAAAGAGCGCGTGCTTACGTAACAATACGCAACCATTCGGTCCGCACAGAGAGCTTGGCTACGTAACGATACGAAATCCTTCGGTTCGGCAAAGAGCGCGTGCTTACGTACCAATACGCAACCGTTCGGTTCCGCAAAGAGTGCGTGCCTACGTAACGATACGAAATCCTTCGGTTCGGCAAAGAGCGCGTGCTTACGTAACAATACGCAACCATTCGGTTCCGCAAAGAGCGCGTGCGTACGTAACGATACGCAACCCTTCGGTTCGGCAAAGAGCGCGTGCTTACGTAACAATACGCAACCATTCGGTTCCGCAAAGAGCGCATGCGTACGTAACGATACGCAACCCTTCGGTTCGGCAAAGAGCGCGTGCTTACGTAACAATACGCAACCATTCGGTTCCGCAAAGAGCCCGTGCCTACGTAACGATACGCAACCCTTCGGTTCGGCAAAGAGCGCGTGCGTACGTAACAATAGGCAACCATTCGGTTCCGCAAAGAGCGTTTGCCTACGTAACGATACGCAACCCTTCGGTTCGGCAAAGGGCGCGTGCTTACGTACCAATACGCAACCATTCGGTTCCGCAAAGAGCGCGTGCGTACGTAACGATACGCAACCCTTCGGTTCGGCAGAGCGCGTGCTTACGTACTTAATACGCAACCTTTCGGTTCCGCAAAGAGCGCGTGCCTACGTAACAATACGCAACCATTCGGTCCGCACAGAGAGCGTGGCTACGTAACGATACGAAACCCTTCGGTTCGGCAAAGAGCGCGTGCTTACGTACCAATACGCAACCGTTCGGTTCCGCAAAGAGCGCGTGCCTACGTAACGATACGCAACCCTTCGGTTCGGCAAAGAGCGCGTGCTTACGTAACAATACGCAACCATTCGGTTCCGCAAAGAGCGCGTGCGTACGTAACGATACGCAACCCTTCGGTTCGGTAAAGAGCGCGTGCTTACGTAACAATACGCAACCATTCGGTTCCGCAAAGAGCGCGTGCGTACGTAACGATACGCAACCCTTCGGTTCGGCAAAGAGCGCGTGCTTACGTAACAATACGCAACCATTCGGTTCCGCAAAGAGCGCGTGCGTACGTAACGATACGCAACCCTTCGGTTCGGCAAAGAGCGCGTGCTTACGTAACAATAGGCAACCATTCGGTTCCGCAAAGAGCGTTTGCCTACGTAACGATACGCAACCCTTCGGTTCCGCAAAGAGCGCGTGCCTCGGTAACACGATACGCAACCCTTCGGTTCCACAAAGAGCACGGCTACGTAAAGGTTACCCATCGGTTCGCACAGAGAGCGTGGCTACGTAACGATACCCAACCCTTCGATTCTGCAAAGAGCTCGTGCCCTACGTACCAATACCCAACCCTTCGGTTCCGCAAAGAGCGCGTGTCTACGTAACAATACGCAACCATTCGGTCCGCACAGAGAGCGTGGCTACGTAACGATACGCAACCATTCGGTTCCGCAAAGAGCGCGTGCCTACGTAACGATACGCAACCCTTCGGTTCGGCAAAGAGCGCGTGCTTACGTAACAATACGCAACCATTCGGTTCCGCAAAGAGCGCGTGCTTACGTACCAATACGCAACCCTTCGGTTCCGCAAAGAGCGCGTGCCTACGTAACAATACGCAACCATTCGGTCCGCACAGAGAGCTTGGCTACGTAACGATACGAAATCCTTCGGTTCGGCAAAGAGCGCGTGCTTACGTACCAATACGCAACCCTTCGGTTCCGCACAGAGCGCGTGCCTACGTAACAATACGCAACCATTCGGTCCGCACAGAGAGCGTGGCTACATAACGATAGGAAATCCTTCGGTTTGGCAAAGAGCGCGTGCTTACGTAACAATACGCAAACCTTCGGTTCCGCATAGAGCGCGTGCCTACGTAACAATACGCAACCCTTGGACTCTGCAACGAGCACAAGCGCAGCAGAGCAGGTCGTCTCCGCGCCTCCTTGGCGGCTGTCTTCGCCCCCTCCCCCCGGTCGACGCCTCCTTTCTCCTCGCGCGCGCGGGTGACGGATTCGCCGGGCGGCGCGGATCTCTCGGCTTATGGGCCCCCGCGCCCCGCGCGCCGGGCCCGTTTCCTCGGCGCCGTTCAGAGGCGCCGCCAGCGACTCAGCTAACGACTTAATTTCCTCCGGCCCCGCCCCGCCCCGCCCCGCCCACCTGCTTTGGAGGAGCGGGCCCCCTCCCCGCCCCGCCCCTCGCTGCTCGCTCCTCATTCCATCCCCGCCCCGCCAAATCCAGCGCCCCGCCTCGGCGAAGAAACGTCCTGCCCCGCCCCGTCTCGCCTCGCCTCACCTCTCCCCGCCCCGCCCCGCCCCGCCCCCGGCTGCACCTGCTTTGGAGGAGCGGGCCCCCTTCCGCGCCCCGCCCCTCACCGCTCGTTCCTCACCCCATCCCCGCCCCACCAACTCCAGCGCCCCACCGCGGCCGCGAACCCTCCTCCCCGCCCCGCCCTGCCACACACTCACTTGCCTTCCAGCCCTCGCCCCGCCTCGCTCACGACTGCAACTGCTTTGGGCGAGCGGGCCCGCTCCCCGCTCGCTCCCCTCTCCATCCCAACCCCGCCTCGCTTACGAACCGTCACGCCCCCGCTCCGCCCCGCCACACTCACACTCCTTTCCGTCCTCGCCCCGCCCCCGCCTCACCTACGATTGCCACTGCATTGGAGGAGCAGGCTCCGTTCCTGCCCCCGTCCCTCCTCGCTCGCTCCCATTCCATCTCCACCCCGCCTCACCCATGAATCGTCCCAGATCCGCTCCACTCCGCCACACTCTCACTTGACTTCCCGTCCTCGCCCCGCCCCCGCCCCGTCTTGCCCACGTCTGCAGCTGCTTTGGAGGAGTGGGCTCTCCCCGCTGCCGCCCCGCCTTCGTCCCCGCCCACCCACGTTCCACCCACGCCTCCGCCCCGCCACATCCACGAACCGTCCTGCTTCCGCCCCGCGAACGCCTCCTGCCCGCCCCAGCCCATCCACCGCTCACGATCCGCCCCTCGACGCGCCCACGCCCCGCTCACGCTTCCGTCACTCCCCCGCTCCGCCCCGCCCCATCTTCCCGGCCTCGCCCAGTCTTGCTACTCCTCACCCCGCCACCCATGCTCCACCCAGACACGTCCCGCCCACACACCCTCCCATCCCACCCCTGCGTTGAAGAAGCGGATCGCCCCGCCCCCTCCTCGCCCATTCCCTTCCCTTCCCTTCCCGCCCTCGCTCCGCTCCAGACCTCGCCCCGATTCTCCCCCGCCCCGCTCGCGGCGTACGCCTTCTGCTGCTGTGCCCCGCCCACTCTCCGCCCATGGCCCCTCCCCGCTCTCGCACAGCCCACGCTCACTACTGCACCTGCGTTGGAGAAGCACGCCCGCCCGCGACGCAAGCCACATACTAAGGAGGTCGCGGCCCCTCTTTGGAGGCCGATTTGCTCGGCTTGGTTAGGGCTCTACTGTGTCGGCGGACCCCTTAGACGAAGCGAATTCAGTAGGTAAGATTTACTCAGTCGTTAACGAAAAGCAAACGAAATTTCATGGGAAAACTTTATTGTAGAGGATACAGCACATTTTGTAGTATTTTTTCAGACAATCGCCACCAGAATTGGGCCACTTTTTTTTATCATGGGATCAACATTTGAATACCTGCGTCGTAGAAGTCTGCCACCTGAGATAGTAGGTACCAGCATTTGACAACCATACCAGTGGTTAATAGCCATACTAGTAAAACAATGGAGGCTTTCACGGCCGGAGTTGTAGTCAAAGATTTCTTCCGGGCTGAAGGGCCGTGGTCCATTGGAAAACATATTCCCAGACGTTTCGTCCGCAACTACGGCAGACATCCTCAGTGGCGATGTGGTGTCGGACGAAGAATCCTTATTTGAAAGTTCCCCGGTGACTGTCAGTTTTTTTCAACTGTTCCTGTTGCCATGTTTCCGCGTGCCTACGTGACCATACTAATGTTTGAAAACCAAAGGAGTACTGTGCAACACTACAAAATTTGGGAAGGGCCTTTTAAACTAGGCGACGTGGATAGTCTGCGCAAATATTACCTTCGTGTACGTTAAAGCTCGGTAACACGTGTCTTGGATCACGATAGATCTTCTGCAGCATTTCACTAAAACGTGTTTGACCATCCACCCCAAGGCTTGGCATTATTCCTCAGTAATTTCAATCTTACAACTCAAGAAATTCCTGTCCGGTCAACACTGCTCGTATCACGATGAAGATGGACAGTGTATCTTCTACAATAACGTTTTACGATAAAATTGTGTTTTCTTTTTGTTGACGACTAAGGGGAACTTATTTTCTGGATGTGCCTCGCGGTAAGGGGTCATATACTTTCAATTTTATACAGAAAATCAATGTTTCCTGTCCATGCCTGTGGAATGCAGTTCAAAATACGGCCAATCCATTGGAGTTTAGAATGGAGAAAACGGCAGATTACCATGATGTTATCCTATTTCTCTCCTCGCGTTCCATCAACAACTCCATCATCAAGAGATGAGCTGGTCTTGGTTAGGATTCTGGTGTGTCGGTGTTACTCGTGGAGTAGACGGCCAGAACGCTAGTGTTTCTATTTCTGTGTATTGCAGTTCATTTCCACTGTGTTTTCCCGTTTTTTTCTGCCCATCGTTCCATCAACAAGTCTATCAAGCGATGAACAGATTTCTATTAGGGTTTTCTGCTCTCCAATGCATGTCGTAAAGTAGGAACAACTAGACCCGACGCTTTGCGAAAACAGTTGTCGCTGCAGCGTAATCGGCAGATTCCATGGTTCGAGTCTGGACTATGCTGGACTTTCGACACTAGCTACATAGAATTCAGCCACTGTCTAGAGCAGAATACAGCGGTGGCTCTGTCAGTTCACATCCGGGCTTTTTCAACTCGATACGAACCAATTATCGGAACAGTACCCAACAAGGTCCACGGACCGCGCGCGATCTTTCCTATCTAATCCTCGTCTCATCGTACGTCCTTACATTTGCATGGACTACACGACCTCACGCTTTGGGAGATTAGTCAGGCGAGCTTTTCTCAGCTGGGGTAGTGTTCCGGTGGTGGTGATGGTGGGGGGGAGACCTTGCAAGTTGACGTGTACTAGGTCGGCACCGGATATCTCGTTCGAATTAAGGTAAGAAACTCTAGGTAGCATTTTTGTATATAGTCTGTCTTTGCATTCTGGTGCAGGAATCAATACTCAATTTCCACATCTAATGGTTTTACGAATCAAAATAACAAATTTGATGAAGATTTGTGGCTGTATAAGTATTTGTTAATATATACAAAATGTGCCCAGTCAATGACGACGCAAACAGGTGGCCGTTTTAGCAGAAAAAAATATTTATAGGAAAACTTGCAGTTGGCGAGAAAATGGCAGTTAATGCAGGTGATCGATTTATTGAAGTTTCCATTTCAGCTAATTTTACTATATAAATTTAGTTTTATTATATCCTTGCATCTTTCGGTGTCTCCATATGTCGTTCCCGGCTGAGAGATTACTTCGGGTGCAGCTAACGCGGTCCTTACCAACTTTACCGTCTATCGCGCAGATACGGTTCTTGAGAACATCATCTGAGTAGATCATTCTAGAAACATACGGACAAGCTTAGCTCGTGCGCCTATTGCAATGAGTCATATTATACGAAAAGAGCCAGGATACAAACAGATGACGCTACGTTGCGGGATGTCTCTGCGTTGATATACGAACGGAATTATAAACAATGGCTGTTCCGTTTTTTAATTGCAAACAGTATAAAGCGGAGTAGTCATTAAAATTTAATGTCGGTTGAGCATTTCTTTTTATTCTTTTCCGCTGATGGGGTGTTCGTAGCCTGTCTCTGAGTTCACAACCGGGTCGATCCACTGATGGAGTTTGTGAAGGACAAAGCGACAGGTTTGCACGATGTTCTCCTGTTTCCTCTGCCTTTGATTCCACCAGCATTTCCATTATTAAGGTTTCCATGGGTCTTGGTTACGTTTCAACAAATTTGGGGCAGTCGCTTTTGACTTCAAAGTATCGGAGTACACATCATGGCCGATTTATGGGAAGTGTGTGGTGAACTGAGGGTCAAGGGAAAATTCCTCGACGTAGTCTTTCCTATTCATATTGCATTTTTGTTAGCAAGCATCTCTTAGAAATTATTTCATCACATTTATAACTTCATCATGATGCGAGACGCTCCATAGAGTGGTAGACCATGATATATTCCTCTTCTGAGTACCAAGGTTAACGTCTCGCCAATTCCTTGAGGAACTTGTAGTGAATTATTTTGTTTGTTCTCTTCATTCTATAATGAACACTGAGTAACGGCCAGTGACTTCAAAACTTGGTGATCTAAGTAAAATTGTTGTTTAAAAAGTGAGTTTTCGATATGTTTCCTTCTCGACATGTCCACTGATGAAGTCTCCTCTTTCCACTACCTACTCCGTCGTCATGAAAATGCGCGAGTCTAGATAAAGCATCTTCAGTGTCTATGTCCTGTATTACATTTACACTGTTCGTGTACATTTGTAGGTGATACACGGTGGTGTTAGTAAATAAAATACCTTTCACGTGTACTTTTCTGACAGATATTATTTATAATCAATATTTAAGAAAGAAAATACGTTACTCTTAGAAATCGCCAGCAGTGCATGTATTTTTGAACATAGCTTATTTCAATTTGTTATATCTTATTTGTTCTCTGCGTCAGCTACGGTCGACTATAAGTGGGGGGGGAGAGTTATGGAACTGGTAGAGGAGTTATGTTATTTTATTTCATGGTCCTAATAATGCAGATGAGAATAGAGCGTAAAGAATGTAGAAATGGAGAATACTTTTTCATAGAAGAATAGATTAAGCAATTGTAAATAATTTAAGTTTCATTTAATATGAAATAGATTAGGATGATCATGTAGATGGAGGAGGGCTGTACGAGAAATGAAGAGTGTACACCTGAATCCATTTTGACATAAGAGATTGTAATTCATTCATGACCCAAGGCGTATGCAATCTAGTTGTTATTCTCTATTTATATTTCCATGGGTGTAGTATATATTGTCGTTATTTAGTTATTTATTGCTATCTGATCTTTTACTGTTGGTTTTGGGATTTTTCTTGAGTTCACGTTTCTTTGGACAGAGAGACATGTAATGTTCGAATGCACCATAGTTTTAAGAATTACTGAACAAGAGCGATGCGAAAAATTGGGTAAATATGAAGAATGAACCTAGATCTATCATTCAGGGAGTGATGTAAAGTTAATAAGCTTTCAATGATATTATCATTTTATGTTTATGAAGAAATTCATGAATGCCATTTTGTGTGGAAATATATATAGCGTGACTAGTTGTATTGTAACAAATGGGCTTAGATTATTGTTAGCTTTAGATTTACTAGCTGATATTAACCGAATGAAACCATAAATCAATGAGATTCGTAGATCACACTTAACAGAGTGAATCAACGGTAGCCTCGTGTGTAAATGAAACAAAAAGTAGGCTTCAGTGTAATTGAAAAGGGTCTATAAATCACTACAACTGTCAGAAATCTAGGAGTAATAGAATACACCTTTCTTAATTACATGAACTTTTCAGTTTTTATTTTCCTCTTATTTCTTCACAATATATTAGTTTGTTGACGTATTACATTTCAATTCAATAATACACATTTTTTAATGTATTTAAAATATGAAATCATATGATTGAATGTTTTTTCAGTAAATTCAAATATCAGAGCCTAAGGATTGTTACGATTTGCTGAAAATAGTGATTCTGCATTCACTCAGTTATATCTTCCAGCACTAAAAGAATAATCGGAAAGATGATCCGTTATATTGATCTGGGTTATCAACTCAACACAATCTATTACATGAACTTCGCCTTTGCGACTTTGCCGCGGTCACCTCCCACTTCCACTACTTTCCTTATTTCTTACCTTATTTACAAGTACTACCACCTCCCACGTCATTATCTTCATGATATCTAGACGCGTTTTTCCCTTTATTAACATCTTTACATTCCGACATCCGTCACGCTTCTACAAACGTTTGTGGGGACGTGCGTCCTCTATCAAAGAGACTGACTGCTTCCACAAGGACGGTCATCACTATTGGCACCACCATCATCATCATCATCATCATACCACCTCAATCCCTCATCTTCATCACCTTCATCCTCTAAATTCATTCTCACCATCATCCCACCCACCATTATCCTCAACGTAATTATCCTCACCACCCTCATCGTCATGACCATCATCCTCAACATCATTCTCACTACCACTCGCTCTACCATTATCTCTACCATCAACACATTACACTACAATACCATAAGCTCCATCACATCCGTCTCCTCCATCTCACGCACAACCTCCGTTATCCCCTCCATCCCTTTCCACAGGTAGCGGTAGCTCAGTGCATCAACTGATGTCACTACAGCGCCTCTAACCAGGAGGTCCTAGGTTCGAGTCCTGACGGCGACAGGATTTTCGACACTAGCTTTTCAGCTAGGTCGAATTCAGTCGCTGTCTGGAGGAGAATTCTAGCGGCCGGCTGCTCTGATCGGTAGTTTTCCGTGGTTTCTCCGATCATCACCAGGCGAATGCCGGGGCAGTACCCTAACAAACGGGCCACGGACCACGCGCGATCTGTCCTTCCCATTCCTTGTCCTATCCTCTCCCCTTACACACACACTTACACTAACATGCACTACACTGCCACATATTCCGGGAGACCGGTCGGGAGCTTAGAGCTTGTCCCGGCTGGAGCGGTGCCCCGCTGGTGGGAGAGTCCTGGTTAGGGGGAAACCCCACTAGCCGACGGTAGGTCGGTGCCGGATCTCGCCATCCAGCAGGGGAAGATCACCGCCATCTCCCGAGAAAAAAAACATGCACTACACTAACGGGACTAATGACCGAAGCAGTTGACGCGCCCGGAAACACGAAAAAATCAATCAATCCATCACTTTCCACCGCCATAAGCTCCGTCACATTCGTGTCCTCCATCTCAGGCGCCACCTCCGCCATCGCTTCCATTTCCTCCATGAGCACCATCACATCCGTCTCCTCAGTCTCGGGCGCCACCTTCGCCATCCCCTCCCAATCCTCCACCGCCTCCGTAAGCTCCGTCACATCCGTGTCCTCCATCTCAGGCGCCACCTCCGGCACCGCCTCCCCCGCCAGCAGGTGCCCACCCTGTACTCAAGAGCCGTGCGCTTTTCCCCTCGTAAAGCCCGCGATTCCCGTCCGCCCGCGCTCGCGCTCCCCTCCGCCCGCCCCCGCGTCACTAAACGCGCGCGTGGAGCGAAGCCGGCAGTTTGTCAAAACCGATAGAACCAATTATACTTCTCCCTCTAGAAAGCCCAGAAGCGGTGCGCCTCCCACCGCCACCGCCGCCGTCGCCGCCGTCGCCGTGGGCGCTCAAACAAGTTCACCCTTGGATCAACTTTCTTTAAAATTGTCTTAAAATTCCCGTAATCATTTGATTAAGCCCCATGAAGTGAGTCGGCAGCAAGGGGGAAGCCGCGCTGGGACTTAGCTTCCAGACGAAAAGAAACGAGCGCCTGTTTTTCTGTTAGAAAGAACAAAAAACACACAAAAAAGGGAGAAAGAGTGGTCTCCTGAGACCAAGGGACTTCATTTTGATCACGTTAGGCCGTGCTTTGCGATAAATACGAGCTGAATTATAAACAATGGCTGCTACTTGTTCTAATTGCAAACTCCGTGGAGGGGAGTAGTCATTAAGATCGGACGTCGGTTGAGCTTTTCTTTTTATTCTTTTCCGCTGATGGGGTGTTCACGGCCTTACCGAGACTTTTAAACGAGGTTCAGGGTATAAAAGTAGGGTAAACGAGGGTTGCAACTTGTGTCTCGTAAAAATAAAGTCGAGGTAAAGCCGACAGGATCCGAAGACTTATCGGACTCGTCCTACGCGTGTTTCGGGGAGAATGTAGCTTGAGTAGAGTGTTTACGAAAGAAAAGCCGGTTCTGGTTGTTTTCTCGTCGATTGGTTTATCTTGTCGAAGGGGACGAACGCTGATTTTTTTCGTGATTTTTACGTTTTGTTGTAATACGTCAGATCTAATTGAGGCTGGAAGGGAACACCAATTGGATTTAAGCGAGTAATGGGAGAAACATTTTGGGTTTTTGAGTAGTAAAGTACAGACATAAGAAAAACGGTTCATGATTGTGTGGACCTTTATGGTCGTTATTAATTTTTATTTCATGTCCCATTTCATGGTGTACTTCGCGGATCTTTGGTAGCAGCACGTTTTTAATAGTAAACAATGAACAGCTCTCGAATGATACTGTCTTGTAAACTGTTTCGTCTCATTTGACAAAATATTAATAGTATTTCCTGTCTTTTGTGCTTTCATTGCGCAAAGTAGTTAAGTTCCTTGTTCGTTGCTCATCATGAACATTTATTTAATGAGAAAAGGAAATATTGAATACTTAACTGATTTACCTATTTTACAATATATTTGTATACACCATTGATACAAAATCTAGTTGTTTAATCGATCTTCGTCTTAGCGCCAGAGTTCCGAGAGTTGTTAGCACTGCGGAAATAGTCAGTTTATGAGTATCTATGAGTTCTGAATAATCGACGGGATGACTTGGTTTAACACGTGTTTACAATGACGGGTGACGTTCCTATGATCGTTGGGGTGGATGCTATCGACGGAGCCTAAATGCCCGGTGGAGACTCTTTTTAGAAGAGTTGGTGTCGGTGGTGGCGTCGATGACATAGTGAGAACTGAGGTCGATGACTCCAAGGTGGTTCGTGTGGTCGACGTGGTTGGGGAGGTTGATGGGATTGACGTTGGTGATAGGGTGTGTGGCGTCAATGTGGTCAATGTAGTTGGCGTGGTTTGTATTTAGTGAGGTGGGTCTGGTGTCGGTATGGTGTCGGTGTGGTGTTAGTGTGGTGTCGATGTGGTGTCAGTGTGGTGTCAGTGTGGTGTCAGCGTGGTGTCAGTGTGGTGTCAGTGTGGTGTCAGTGTGGTGTCAGTGTGGTGTCAGTGTGGTGTCAGTGTGGTGTCAGTGTGGTGTCAGTGTGGTGTCAGTGTGGTGTCAGTGTGGTGTCAGTGTGGTGTCAGTGTGGTGTCAGTGTGGTGTCAGCGTGGTGTCAGTGTGGTGTCAGCGTGGTGTCAGCGTGGTTCAGCGTGGTTCAGCGTGGTTCAGTGTGGTTCAGTGTGGTTCAGTGTGGTTCAGTGTGGTTCAGTGTGGTTCAGTGTGGTTCAGTGTGGTTCAGTGTGGTTCAGTGTGGTGTCAGTGTGGTGTGAGTGTGGTGTCGGTGTGATGTCGCTGGCGTCAGTGGAGTTGATGAGGTCAATGTGTTCAGTGTGGCCAGAGAGATGGGTTCAGAGTGGTTAGCGGGGTGGTTGTGTTTGGTGGTGCCAGTGTGGCCGTTGAGGCGTGTCTTTGGGGATGAAGGGTCGGGGGCGAGGGTGGGGTAGGGGCGGGGGCGAGCAGCGGTAGCATCGCGGCTTCTTCGGTGCGGCGGTGACGGAGCGATGTTGTTGGCGGCGCTGAGAGCAAGTCTAAGCCAGCGGAAGCTTAGCGGAGTGGGGCAGGGAGGGCCGTGACGTGCGGAGTAAGACGAGGCTACGCGGTGCGTGGCGTGGCGTGAAATGCCGGAGAGAGTGGGAGGTGGAGAGACGGGGTGGGGTAAAGTGGAGGGGGAGCGGGGATGGCGCGGTGTGGCGGGACGTGGCTGGGTGGGGCTGGGCGGGGACGGACGAGGTTAGGGTGGGCGGGGCGGGGAGGGCATGGCGGGGCGATGCAGTTCTGGGAGGATCGTGGCGAGATGGAGGTGTGAAGTTGGGTCGAGCAATGCATGGAGGGATGGGTTTGGCGGTTGAGCGTGGGTTGAGCGTGGGTTGAGCGTGGGTTGAGCGTGGGTTGAGCGTGGGTTGAGCGTGGGTTGAGCGTGGGTTGAGCGTGGGTTGAGCGTGTGTTGAGCGTGTGTTGAGCGTGTGTTGAGCGTGTGTTGAGCGTGGGTTGAGCGTGGGTTGAGCGTGGGTTGAGCGTGGGTTGAGCGTGGGTTGAGCGTGGGTTGAGCGTGGGTTGAGCGTGGGTTGAGCGTGGGTTGAGCGTGGGTTGAGCGTGGGTTGTGCGTGGGTTGAGCGGTGGTTGAGCGGGCGTTGGCGCGGAGGGCGGAGCAGGGGGCGAGCAGCGGGAGGAGGAGCGGACGGCGGAGCGGGGCGAGAGCGGGAGACGGAGCGGGGAGCAGAGCGGGGAGCGGAGCGGGGAGCGGAGCGGGGAGCGGAGCGGGGGCGAAGCGGTGGGCGAAGCGAGGTCGGCGCGGGGAGCGGAGCAGGGAGCAAAAAGCGGGAGGAGGAGCGGGGGACGGAGCGGGGGGAGGAGCGGGGAGGTGAGCGGGGAGCAGAGCGGGGAGCGGAGCGGGGAGCGGAGCGGGGGCGGAGCGGTGGGCGAAGCGAGGTCGGCGCGGGGAGCGGAGCAGGGAGCAAAAAGCGGGAGGAGGAGCGGGAGGCGGAGCGAGGGGAGGAGAGGGGGCCGAATGGGGAAGTGGACCAGCGAGTCAGAGGGGGGGGGCGGTTTGGCAGAAGCGGAGTCATGGCGGGGAGCAGGGGAGGGGACGTGACGGGGGCGTGGCAGGGGAGAGCCATCGCTGAGAGGCTCGTGTGGATGAGCGTCGGGGCGGGGAGGGGCGGGGAGGGGCGGGGAGGGGTGGGGTGTGGCGGGGTGGGGAGGGGTGGGGTGTGGCGGGGCGGGGAGGGGAGGGGTGTGGCGGGGCGGGGCGGGGCGGGGCGAGGCGCGAGGGGCGTGGGCGGCGGCGTTTCTTGCCGTGCGCGTGATTGCCGGCGCCGTGTTTGCCGCCTGTCGCCCGGGGCGAAGGGGCGAAGGAGGCGAGCGCTCCCTGGCGGGCGCCTGAGTCACGACACGGCCAGGTCCTTGCAAAACGCGACTTCGCTTGCTCGCAGACAGGGTGTGCGCCAAACAAGACTTCCTGGCGGCTGGCTGGCAGACATGTCTCGTATAGCATGCACCTTATTTCGCAAAATCTTAATAGTATTTCGTGTCTGGGGCTTTCATTGTTAAAAGTAGAATTATGTTCGTCATTCCTTACTTGAACTTCCTTACGTGAACGTTTATTTAATAAAGTAATGAAATACTGAATACTGAACTATTTTACTTATTTTAAAATATATTTGTTCAGTCATCAACTAATAAAAGTGGTTTTTTTAGGGCATGTGCAGCGTGTTAATATTTCAATTTTTATCATTAGAGATAAAAGTGAGGAGATGCTCAACTGTTCAGATTAATCTGTGAACGTAACAAAGAAAACAAAATACTTCTATCAGACCGCATCAGCTTCTACTGACTATAATGCATCATTAAGTGACTTGTATAATTCAATGAAAGTAAAATTAAAGCCAGTAAGTCTGTCTAAAAAGCAGTGTATAACACACATGGTAAAAGTAATTTTATTTAGCTCCTAGAATTGCAAAATAAAATCGCCCTATCGGCCTCGTGCTGTAACTTTTCCTACCCGCAAACTAGAATGTCACTTTTACGACTAGCATCGTAACTATCTAGCTAGCTATTAGTACACAATTGGGTAGATAATCTACTTGTTCGTCTGAATCTTAATATAAATGTGAGGGACCAGAGAGTTGTTGGGATTGCTTAATGTGTATATTCGGTTTCCGGGTATATGTGGTGTCGGAGGGATCAACGTGCTCCATTGGTTTAATATGTTTAATATGATGGGTGATATTCCTATTACCTTTGTGGTGGATGCTATCGGAGGGCTTCGAATGCTCGATGGAAAACCTAATGAGAACGCTTCGTATTCCTAGATGTGAATGTACTATGACCCTAGGTTATTTTTCAGAAAATATCCAGATGGTTTCTCGTGTTTTATACCAGCAAAAAAGGGCAATTTTTATAAAGCCTAATAAAATCTGTTGTTCTCTGAATTTAAAATTCCCCAAATTGACATTAAAAACCTATCATTTTATAAATGTGTATTGAATAAAGAATCAGTTACAAAAAGAAATTCTAAGAATTCTATTAAAATCGTCGAACCCAAATGCGCAGACTGTACATAATGTGACGTGGAGTGAAGATTTTTCATTTTCAAGAGGATTGCAATGGAACCCAGGGTATTATTATTCCAGTCAATTTAACTGGAACTATTTGTTTGTTCAGAGTCAATAAATGACTGAAATTAATTGTTGTCGGTTACTACAAAACAAAAGCACAAAGTTTATGTAAAGGAGTGTAGGTATGAGAAAAAGAGACAGTGCGTGAGTAACCTGTGCTCTGTGAATTAATGTCTTAAACCATACAATCTCGTAAACAAATTTCTTGAAAGCTATTTAACTAAAATACGCATTAGAAAAACCTAATGTGAAATTTTGAGATCGTAAAGATATGAGATTAGAAAATAATGCTACTATGACTAATGTTCGTTTGTTGAATATTCAATAATAAATAATTAGTCGCGTTAAAACTTGTCCATAGGTATAGCGTTATTTCCTTCTTTCCTCATGAATTTCTTCACAAATTGCTCATGAACATTTCTTGAAAATTCTTACTGGTTTTCCTCTTAGATTTGTCAAAAATACGTGATTTTTTACTAACGTCCCAAATGTCTTGCGGTTTTTAATCATACCTTCTTTGATGTTCACTTCTCGCAGAACTTCCTTAACTCCAGCCAGTATATTCATATACTCAGAGCTGAATATTTGAAGTAACTTTTTGCTCAGTGTCCATTACAGTTTCAATAAATCACTGAAATTAATTGTCTAGTCCTCCAGACAACTTTTATTAATTTTTGTTTTTATTAGTTTTTGTGATTTCAATTTGCATAAAGCTACTGATTAGATCTCAAATGGAAAATGTGCTGCTGCTATGCGTTTGCGATACAGGAGTTTTCTTAGAAACCTTCTCTCCTTTTTGTACTTTTGTAATAATAATAATAATAATAATAATAATAATAATAATAATAATAATAATAATATAATGTGGATAACAATAATAACTATAATAATAAATAACAGTAATATATTTACCATTCTAATATCGGATTAATCCGATTTTTGTTGTTTTTGTTGCCGTCAGTATATGCAGCATTATTATTATTATTATTATTATTATTATTATTATTATTATTATTATTGATATTCTCGCTTTTATCCCTAAACCTAAATATTCAATGGATTTATTGAATAGTGATATATGGTGCGCCAACTGCAAAGGTCATTAGTCCTGTAAGTGTTGTACATGTTTTTATCGCGGGGGTGGCGGTGATCTTCCCTTGTTGGATGGGAAGATCCAGCGCAGACATACATGTCGACTTGCGGGTTTTCCCCAACCAGGTATCTCCCACCAACAGGTCACCGCCCCAGCCGGGACAAGCTCTAATCTCCCGACCGGCCTGCCGGTAGCGAGGTGAGTTGCGTCCCTGCGCTTGTGGCGCTGCCTGTAGTGGGCGCGCGGAGTTCTTGCCCCTGCGCCCCAGGCGAGGGTTTTGCGCGTGCGGGGGAGGCGTGCCGCGAAAGCCGCCGCGTGGGAGCGCTGATAAAGTGAGGCAAGTAGGGATGGAGAGGGGCGACGAAGGAGGGAAAGGATGAGAAGAAAGAAAAAGGGGGAAAACTGGAAGAGGTGGCTCAAGGAATCAATTAATGTCACTGCAGTGCCTCTGACCGGGAGGTCCTAGGATTCCAGTCTCGGCAATGGCAGAACTAGCTACATAGCTAGGTCGAATTCAAATGCTGACTGGAGGAGAATTACCGGCAGCGGTAGTTCAGTGCATAAACTGATGCCACTGCAGCGCCTCTGACTGGGAGGTCCTAGGTTCGCGTCCTGACGGCTCGCGGCAGAATTTTCGACACTAGCTTTTCAGCAGTTGCTGAGGAGAATTCTAGCGGCCGGTTGCTCTGATCGGTAGTTTTCCGTGGTTTCTCCGATCAACACCAGGCGAATGGCGAAGCAGTACCCTGCCAAACGGGCCAGGGACCGCGCGCGATCTTTCCTTCCTCTTCCTCGTCCTATCCTCTCCCCTTACACACACACACACACTTACACTAACATGCACTACACTACCACATATCTCGGGAGACTGGTCGGGAGCTAAGAGCTCGTCCCGGCTGGGGCGGTGTCCCGCTGGTGGGAGAGTCCTGGTTAGGGGGAAACCCCACTAGCCGAAGGTAGGTCGACGCCGAATCTTGCCATCTAGCGGGGGGAAGATCACCGCCATATCCCGAGAAAGAACATGCACTAAACTTACGGGTCTAATGACTAAAGACGTTGACGCGCCCGAAAACACGAAAAAATGAATCAATTCTAGGAGGAGAATTCTAACGCCCGGTTGCTCTGATCGGTATTTTTTCGTTGTTTCACCAATTTACTCTGGGCGAACGGTCAACGGATCGCGCGCGATGTTTCCTCCTTCTTTTTTGCCCTATCCTCACTCCTAGCCTTCAAACACACTTACATGCGCTGCACTACCTAACAAGTCGGGAGATCATTCGCGAGTTTGGAACTTGTCCCGGAGGAGGCATTGTCACCCTGGTGAAAGATATCTGGGTAGGGAAAATTCCTACAAGATACCGTACGTCGACGTCGGATCCCGCCAGCCAGCAGAGGAAGATCACTGCCACCTACTGCGATGAAAGCATGCACTACACATTCGGGACTAATGACCGTAGGAATGGACGCACTCGGAATAATTAATTAATCAATCAATCCCAAAGTAAGCCCCATTCGAATTCGATTCAGCGTTGACCACAATCTACACGTTTTGTGTGCACTGAAAGGTGACAGATTCACAACTATACAAGAGGATGGGAAACGTCTATTACCATCAAAAAAACATTAAAACTATTTTGGAGCAAGACCGTCCCTTGCACAACGCCGCCGGAAGGGAGAAACACCGGCAGGACGTCGAGGTTGAGGAGTCGGCAAGGCAGGAGTATCCTTTGTGTGCTAAACGTCTGTTTGCTCTCTTCTCTTCTGCAGAGCGAAGCCCCCGCGTGACAGACAGGGCGTGCGCGATATGTGTTCGTGACGACGATGGAGAATCCACCTCGTTTCCCCTCGGTTTGCACTGCACCCTCGTCCCCCCACCCCCACTCGCCCGAGCGCCCGCCCGCACGAAACTCACGCCCGCCCACCCGCCCGCCCGAGGAAGCTCCTGCCAAGCGAGCGATGTGCGACTTACCATCGACGAGGGCATTTTGTTTGAGACATTTGTTGTAATAGTTTTGTTTTATAATAACACTAATAACTAGGAGGAATATTTTAATGAAATGTAATTTTTTCTTTTGATGGCAACTTGGGACTCACCATCGACGAGAAAATTTGGTTTGAAATGAAAATCATTTTTTTCTTTTGGTGGCGACTTGCGACTCACCATCGACGAGTGCATTTTGTTTGAGACCTTTGTTGAAATTGTTTTGTTTTATAATAATACTAATAACTAGAAGACGGATTTTAATGACATGTCATTTTTTTCTTTTGGTGGCGACTTGCGACTCACCATCGACGAGTGCATTTTGTTTGAGACCTTTGTTGAAATTGTTTTGTTTTATAATAATACTAATAACTAGAAGACGGATTTTAATGACATGTCATTTTTTTCTTTTGGTGGCGACTTGCGACTCATCATCGACGAGTGCATTTTGTTTGAGAACTTTGTTGAAATTGTTTTGTTTTATAATAATACTAATAACTAGGAGACGGATTTTAATGAAATGTCATTTTTTTTCTTTTGGTGGCGACTTGCGACTCACCATCGACGAGGGAATTTTGTGTGAGACCCTTGTTGAAATTGTTTTGTTTTATAATAATAATAATAATAATAATAATAAGAAGAAGAAGAAGAAGAAGAAGAAGAAGAAGAACTATGGGGTGGATTTTAATGAAATGTCATTTTTTTCTTTTGATGGCAACTTGGGACTCACCATAGACGAGTGCATTTTGTTTGAAACCTTTGTTGAAATTGTTTTGTTTTATAATAATACTAATAACTAAGAGGCGGATTTTAATGAAATGTCATTTTTTTTTCTTTTGGTGGCGACTTGCGACTCACCATCGACGAGGGAATTTTGTGTGAGACCCTTGTTGAAATTGTTTTGTTTTATAATAATAATAATAATAATAATAATAATAATAATAATAATAATAATAATAATAATAATAATAATAATAATAATAATGTGGTGGATTTTAATGAAATGTCATTTTTTTCTTTTGATGGCAACTTGGGACTCACCATCGACGAGGACATTTTGTTTGAGACCTTTGTTGAAATTGTTTTGTTTTATAATACTAATAACTAGGAGACGGATTTTAATGAAATGTCATTTTTTTCTTTGATGGCGACGTGCGACTCACCATCGACGAGTGCATTTTGTTGGAAACCTTTGTTGAAATTCTTTTGTTTTATAATAATACAAATAATTAAGAGGCGGATTTTAGTGAAATGTCATTTTTTCCTTTTGATGGCAACTTTGGTTTGAAATGAAAATCATTTTTTTCCGTTGATGGCAACTTGTGACTCACCATCGACGAGGGCATTTCGTTGCAGGTCTTCGTTGAAATTGTTTTGTTTTATAATAATACTAATAACTAGGAGGTGGATTTTAATGAAATGTCATTTTTTTTCTTTTGATGGCGACTGGTAACTCACCATCGATGATTACATTATGTTTGAGGTCTTTGTTGAAATTGTTCTGATTTATAATAATACTAATAACTAAGAGATGGATTTTAAGGAAATATCATTTTTCCTTTTGATGTCGACTTCCCAACAGACCAAGATAGCTAACTGGTGAAACTGAGATCACAGGTACCTATATTGTGAGAAGTGGAGAATTGCAAGCCTTATATTTGCTCTATCCTGTCGTGTATGACTAGTGTAAACCCTCGGAACAGACTATCTGATGTACAAAAGATATGTGATTCATGATGATTCAATATTACATACACCAGAAAACTGTGGCAATTGATTGTTGAGGCTATTTGAAACCCTCCTTATTGAAGTTTTTTCTCAGACACTTATAATCTAAAAAGGAGATATAACATTAATTTCTCATCATAAACATAATCACTTCCCGAGTATGTGTAATCGTGTGGTGTATGTAAGGGTAAATGGATTTAAGGGGAGAGGCGGGAATAAGGAAGAGGATGGAAAGATCTCGCGCTGTCCGTGGCACGTTTTTTAAAGACACTGCTCCAACATCAATTCGTCTGTTATTGGTCGGAGAAACCACGGACAACTACCGATCAGAGCAGACGCTCTCTAGAATTCTCCCCCTGGATTTGACCTAGCTATCTAGCTGGTATCGAAAATCCTTCCCTGTCGGGTCTCAAACCCTACCGTTCAGGGAAACTGCAGTGGGAGTAGTAATCTCAACCGGTTAAATTATTGAATAAATTCGGTTAACCCGTATGCGAGTAAATCGCCGGCAGAATTCTAACGGTACATTAATTTGTATGACATTTACTACACTCGCCTTTGAAAGTCCTCACAACCGACAGATTTTATTCCGTGGATTTGTGCAGAACCGAGTGACCGCACGTCACCTCCGCCTCCGCTGCCGCCGCCGCCGCCGCCGCCGCCGCCGCCGCTCCTGCCGCGCCTTGTGTCCACGAGGCAGTGTTTGTTCTCGTTTTTAATCAGCGCTTACGCAAACAAGTACATCCTGGCACGGCCCAAAGCGGCCTCGCCAGCGACAATGCTGTCAAGCCAACGGCATCGGGCGCAGTGGCTGGAGCGACACACGCCTTTCGGATTGCAGCTGTTCTCTGTGATGTTTTAAACGCGTTGCTACTCTACTAGCCGATAAATCCGATGTGAAGTTGCGAAGGTGGAAAATGTTCAATCGATAATGTTTTCATGAAAATTCATTTGATATTGAAAGAAATGTATATAATTTTATGTTCACATATCGGCTGAAGAGGAGAAACAAAAAACAAAAGAAAACAAAGAAAGATACAAAATTAGAACGACGAAAATGGTAAATTTAGGTACAGAACTGAAAGAAGACTATTTTTCAGTTATGAAAGAAAAAATATAGCTTTTAAAGATTTTTATTTATCACAGTGCGCAAGTTTTATTAGGTCTTATTAGCTTTTTGAAGCTTTGATGAGTATTTAATTTTTCATTGATTAGTATTGTCTCAGACGCTATAGAGATAACAAGAAACGAAAAAGGACACGGCAAAAAATATAAAACTGGTTTCTTCACGCAGCCTGGTGAAAAAACAAACATTGTTTATAGCAAAAAGAAAGAAATTTCCGAAAAATAACGGAGGAAAATATAATAAACGAAAAACAACAGAGCGAAATTTTCGGTTTTGCAAAAGTAATAAAAAATGCACCGGGTAAACTCAACGGTACGTATGGGTAAATTCAATTGTACATTAAACGTAAAAGTAATTATTGATTACCCGGAGCTTGAGTTATTTGTTTGTAATAAATTTTTTCAACCTGTGTTGGCATTTTAAATATAGTATAACAGTAATTTAAAAAATATACCTTTTTAGTTTTATCCCATAGTACATTTCAAGTAATACACTAGGGAGATAATATTCACAGTTCTCTCAAAAAAATGGAGAAATGGTGAAACGAAACAGACAAGTCACACGAATGCACGAACTTCAATCGCTTCTCGGCAACAACTCATCAATCGTTCTGTAGTGATCAAAACACTGCACGGACGGATGATAATCTGACACAGTCCATTCTGTGTCCTCTCTCTGCTTTTCATTGATGTGTTTCAACCTACACATTCTGATTTTTGATTTCAATGCTCTAACGTTTCAACACGTTAGAGTTTCAACACGTTTACGTCAGCGTAAATGTCAAAAGCACATGACGATAGCTTTGCTATTTTTCTTGGTACTGAATTACCGTTGAGGAATAGTAAATGTATTGGTCTTAATATGAACTCCAGTATCCAAACTTTTCTCCAAATCGGCCTGTCCTTTTTACTTTCTCGCTACGTAGTAGAGTTTCTACATTTAGAAAAAAAATTCTAACACGTGGTGTAGCCAGAATCCAACCCATGTTTTGTGGGTTTTTCTTGTCGAAAAATCGAATGATGGCAAAACGTTTGTATATCTGCCTGTCCGTCTATGAACAACGCCAGCGGCTAAACAGTTCAGCCGATTTTCTCCAAAATTGATATTCCCAAATCGATCTGACTGATGTTGCGGTCCCTTGAATTTGAAACTGTAATTTTAATTTTGGGGGTATTTTACATGAAGCCTCTAGGACATTTCCCAAATTAAAAAATGGCTCCATCGTTTCTGATTGAATTTTGTTGTTGGATGGTGTAAATGACGTTTAAGAGAATGGTGCAGATCTCATTTTGTTTGAAAACCCTTATTTTTCGAAAATTGCAAAACTTCATGAATTGTTTTCGGAGTCTTCCTACAACTAAGATATTTAAGGTAGATATTTTTCCCTTAATAAAATCTGTTCCTTAAAGATAGACTTTAAAATCAGGTGATGTACTGTTACCTTTCTTACTCCCCCTTTTGGTTTTTGGACGAATGACTCGAGCAAAAGATTACATTTGCTCGATGAGTGGCATCCGTATTAACAATGGATGTCAGTAGTTTTATTACAGCTGTAATTCTGTTCCCACTGTAATGCAGGATATGGGGTCGTCTGTTGATACTAACGAAAAGAAAGATCAGGTACTTTTGAAATATTAAAAAGAGGAGTGCATTCTTTTTTAGAATTACAAAAAATTGAAAAGAATGGCAGTAATCGTTGAATTGGACTATATCACACACTAGCACTTGAGACATAAATACTTACACTTGTGTACTAAATCCCCGACCGGTCTCTCGGCTTGTGTGGCAGTGTAGTGCATGTTAGTGTAAGTGTGTGTGTGTGTGTGTGTGTGTGTGTGTGTGTAAGGGGTGAAGATATGACAAGGAAGAGGAAGGAAAGATATTGCGCGGTCCGTGGCCCGTTTGTTAGGGTACTGCTCCTCCATTCACTTGGTGTTGATCGGACAAACCACGGAAAACTACCGATCAGAGCAGCCAGCCACTAGAATTCTCGTCCAGACAGCGACTGAATTCGACCTCGCTGAAAAGCCAGTGTCGAAAATCCTGCTGCCGTGGGGAGTGGAAACCTAGGACCTCCCGGTCAGGGGCGCTGCAGTGACATCAGTTGATACACTGAGCCACCGCTCACGGTCGAAAGTTCAAGTTTTCTTACAATAAACGAATTATAAATCAACACCTTTGTTATACTCTATGAGAAAGTACATGCAAGGTCGTTGTATTCCGCGAGAAAGTTCGTGCCACGCGCCCCCAGTAGTTTTCCTTCCCCCCCCCCGGGCAGCCCGTCCTCAACCACCCGGGCACGAGTGCGGGCGCGCGCGCGAAAGTAAATGGTTAACAGTGTGAAGCGGCGCGGGCTCGCGCCCCTGATTGCAGATCCGCGTCACGCCGTCCTCGCTTCATTTTTTAATCCGGCGTTTGCTTGAGCCGTTAGCTAACGAGCCGTGATGTGTCCGGGCCCCGCTAATTGTCGGCGTCCCCTCTCCCCCTCCCCTCGCCACTCACACCATCTCTCTCTCTCTCCGACGTGCGCGCGCGCTCCCCCTCCCTCCCTGACTTCCGCCCCCGCCGCCGCCGCACCTGCAGGCGAGACCGTGTGGGGGAGGTGTGGTGGGAGGTCACACAGGACGCGTGCTTGCTCCCGCCGCCGCCACCGCCGCCAACCGTGCGGGCTACTGGGGGAAGTTTTATTTGTGGAGCGTGGATGTGTGGAAGAAAAAAAACGTGTCACCATCTACGGTCACATAATGGGTCGTTTATGAATTACTAAGTAAAAAAACTCAAGGCGAGCGTTCTATGAAGAACTGAAACGAAATACAAAATAAGACAATTGAGTTGTTGGCAGTTTTTATATTTTTTCATTCTTTTGCGTATTTGTAACTGAAGGATCCATTGACCCGGGAATCTACATGAATACATAAAGGTATCTGATCCTCTAATCCAAACGCTCTCGAAAAATGCTGCTGCCACCGCCACCCGTAAAGCGAAGAAGTGCGGGCTACTGGGGAAGTTTTATTTGTGGAGCGTGGATCTGTGAAAGAAAAAAACTGTGACGCCATCTACGGTCACATAATGGGTCGTTTATAAATTAGTAAAAATCTCACGGCGAGTGTTTTGTCAAGAAGTAAAAGCACAAAATAAAACAATTGAGTTGTTGGTAGTTTTTTGTTTTTTTATTCTTTTGCATATTTTTAACCCAAGATCCATTGACCCGGGAATCTACGTGAATGCATAAATGGCATCTGACCCTCTACTCAAAACGCTCTCGAAAATGCTGCTACCACCTCCACCCGTAAAGCGAGGAAGTGCAGGCTACTGGGGAAGATTTATTTGTGGACGTTGGATGTGTGAAAAAAAAAACTGTGACGCCTTTACAGTCACGTAATGAGTCATTTATGAATTACTAAGTAAAAAAACCCTCAAGGCGAGCGTTCTGTGGAGAACTGAAACAAAACACAAAGTAAAACAATTGAGATGTTTGCTCAACTGTTGGTTGGTGTCGAGTTGTTTTTATGGATTTTTATTCTTTCGCGTACTTTTAACCCAAGGATCCTTGAACCTATGAATCTACGGAATGCATAAACGGCATCTGACCCTCCACGGAAAACGCTCTCGAAAAGTGCAGCTGCCACCGCGGTCTATCATACGTAGAAGTGCGGACAACTGGGGGCGGTTTTATTTGCGGACGTTGGATGTGTGGAAGAAAACAAAACTGTGACGCCAGTAGGGTCGCATAATGGATCATCTTTCAAATTATGAATTACTAGGTAAAAAAGGACCTCAAGGCAGACGTTCTGTGAGGGACTGAAACGAAACACAACATATAACAATTAAGTCATTTTCAATTTTTACCGTTTTCTATTCTTTCCCCTATTTTTGACCCTAGGGTGCATGGAGCTGGGAAAATACATGAATGCTATATGGGATCTCTGAGGCCCTGTGCAAAACGCTCTCGAAAAATGCATATGAAAACTATTTTTATTCTTAATAACTTCATTTCTTAATAATTACAATAAAAGTCAACTGTTAATGCTAGACAAATGATTTTTTATTTAAATAACTATACATAAGGCATTAAAAACTCTTCTTATGCATTCACGTAATAGAATCAAGTAGCACGACCTACGTATATAACTTCTGAGAAGTTTTCGTTTGCCAAAAACTAAAATGAAAGTAGAAAGATAGAAGAAAGTTTACATGGAAGACAAGCTCTCAGAAATACAAATGTGCAGAGTAAAATGCGAAATAAAAAACCTTAGGACATCGGAGGCCCTTTACATGCATCCTAGGGTTAAGTAGCTTCAAATGTCAAGGAGAGCAAAATTCATCCTGAACGGACTGAAATTTGTATTGAAAAATTTAAATTTGATTTTTATGTCATACATTTTACTCGTCGTTATTATAACTGGAAACAATGAGCTTGATAATAAAAAATACAGTATCGCAAAATACGATGAGTCAGTTTGAATCGGGAACTAGTCTATTGAATAAAGAATCGGTTACAAAAAGAGATTCTGAGAATTTTATGAAAATCGTCGAACCCAAATGCGCAGACCGTACATAATGTGACGTGGAGTGAAGATTTTTCATTTTCAATTGGATTGCAATGGAACCCAGGGTACTATTATTCCAGTCAATTTAACTGGAACTATTTGTTTGTCCAGTGTCAATAAATGACTGAAATTAATTGTTTACGGTTACTACAAAACAAAAGCACAAGAGTTTATGTAAAGGAGTGTAGGTATGAGAAAAAGAGTACAAGACAGAGTATGTAAGTAACCTGCGCTCCGTGAATTAATGTCTTAAATCGTACAATGCCGTAAATAAATTTCTTGAAAGCTATTTAACTATAATACGCATTACAAAATCCCTAATATGTGAAATTTTGAGATTCTAAAGATTTGAGATTAGAAAATAGTGCTACTTTGCTAATGTTCGTTTGTTGAATATTCAATATATCCTTAACACTACGGACGTAATGCCTGGTTGCATTCATTTCTCCTCTTTTTTACGCGATTGTCAACTATTTATTAGCACTCTCGATGCGTTGACGTCAAGCATGTAAACTTGGAAACGTGAAAAAGGCAAAGTATTGTATCGGAAATTCATGCGACGAGTTCTCAGTTGCCTAGATATGTTGTGACATTATGAGGAATTACATCCATAGCTTTCATCTTATCATAGTTTTTTTCTTCGAAAACACTCAATTCACGTTTCATGCCTAAAACAAACAAAAGAGTGCTGTATCGAGCGCGAAAAAACTTAAGAATCTTAAAAATCCAACAATTTATTTTGAGATTGTCGTGTAGAAGATATTAAACCCACTCTCATTACGAAAAATCAAACTATTTACAGTTTTAGATTCGGAATAATAAGTTATCATCTTTGAGAAACTATTGATTATGATAGTTAGATTACTTACACAAAGACGTTTTAATGAATTTTGCGCTGTGGTAAATATTATGAAAAAGCTTTTTAGGGACGTCTTAAAACAGTTGAATTACTATCGTTGACGTCATCAATGTTGATTGATCTGTGAAAAGGAAACATTGCTAATAAATTATGTCAACTTTGTATTATATTACTTGCTATTTTGGGTTTTACCTGAACTGTTATTTCTAATATTTAGTTATCGGTAAGTTAAACAACTCTGACATTATGTCCTATTTTTACGTCAAATTTAGAGGAAACAAAAATTGTATATCCCACATTACAACTATAATATTAAAAAAGTATTTTGGAAAATGAAAAACCGTTCATAAAATAAATATGAATGTTGTTTTCAACAATACACGTATATTAATAATAAATCATTCCTTAAAATAATGTGAATGAAATTTGTAATACAGAAACATTCAGATCAAAGGTGACATTATAGTATTACAGTATTTTAAATAAAAAAGATATAAATGCGAATGGACAGTTTTAAGAAACAATACGCCTTATTGGCAACCATACATTATACAAAGTAATTAAATGGTGTTCGGAAAAAATAATCTGGTGATCTATTTGTCTACCAGTAATGCGCCAAATCGTTACATCATCATGACTCTAAAACGACCCACTGCCGAATTTGTGCAACGATAAAGTGACCTATCATTGAATTGTCACGTTGCTAAATTGCCCAATCAGACAATTACGCAATCGAAAAATTAGACCTTTGGAAAACCAGACAACCGAAAAAATCAACAATGGAAAACTGGTAATTGCAAAAGACGTAACTGGGAAAGTAAACAGAAGTCAATTTAGGTGGAAACGAGGAGCAATTGAAAACCTGGCTAGGACGTGTATACAGGTAAAAAATTGGAGAGAAAACGAAATACTCAAACTAACGAGAGTTATTAACGAATTGATAGGTGGGCACTAAATAACTATATTGATGAACATGCAATAATTTATAGAACACAGAGCACAACAGAAGTGTTGAAAATGAGAAGTAAAGAAAGTAAAATACGTACTAGGTTTAAATTGGAAATAAAAAAAGGGTTGTTGGATTCCTTCATTAATGTGTTCTTTCTATATCTCTAGTTGGATACTTTAAAATTAATTTTAATACTATACGAGGCTTTCAGAGACAGAAGGAACAAGAATTCATAATTATATCATACATTCCTGATTTTTGTAGTTATTATTTTAGGTTTGCTTTGCATCGTTTTGATGACAAATTTCAAATAATACATTTCGTGTGTATAGTATATTTTCAACGTCCTGCATCCACAATGATTCGCATACACACATTTTTGCTTGCAACGTAAAAACAAGATAACTTGAGGTTAAATTAAATGAAAAACTATGAAAAATTATGTGAATAAAAACATCCGTTGAACCGTTTATTGCTTTTATGGTACCTATTAACGCGCTTTGATCATTTTAATGTTGCTTTGTCGTTTTGAAGTTTCATGTGTCTTGAAAATACGTCAAACAGCTTTTAAGAACGAAATATTTCGTTAATGTATGTGAAACTGCTTATTTGGTAGAAGTAAAATTGTCCGCGATAGTGAAGTACGGCCTTTTAAAAAGTCAACGGTATGTATTTCTCAATTTCAAGAGTACGAATATTATATTCTTAAAACAAAAATTTGTTAACAAATTATTTTAAATTATATATATAAATATACACACAGTGAATGACTGACTGTCGTGCGTAATCCATCACTTCAAACCAACTACCACCTACGCCGAACGAAACTGCGACGTTTTTTTGTCGCTATGGAGTTTAACCGCCTGATCTCCAACCTCCGCGACCCACACAGTCAAAAAAACAAACACATGCTCCATTACAAAAGCCGCACTCTTTTGTTTCCGACCGAAAAGAAGCGTGCCGCACCGCGCTGACAGGAGCCCCCGCACAATTTCAACGCGGGAAAGTCAAACACACAAATGGGTCCGGAGTATGGTTTTTTACGCACGTTGTTCGGGTAGTTTTACAAAGCGCAAACGAAAAATTACTGTCCCTCCGATTAGAGCTGTCACTGACCGTGTTGGCATAGCACACGATCCGACACGGGGGCTACCGGAAGCCACCCCAGCTCGCACGTTGTTACCCGTTTGGCCGGCTAGCGGCCTCATGCAAACTTTACTACCTTCGCGTGTAAGACTCGCGTTAAAAATCAGTCCCTCCCCCCCGTCGACAAGTTGCCAGCTAGCTTTCCCTTTCGGAAAGGGAGAGGCAGAACTGATGGAGCTACGTTTTACGCATTCGTACCGAAACTAGCTGTTAGGGAGAACAGAGAGACAAGGGAGAGAACATGTTTTGTGTATTTATGGAGTGAGGAGAGTAAAAAGCATGTGCGAGCGGGGCGGGAGGGGGCGGATAAAAATTAAGTGACGGCAAATTGGTGTTAGCAGTACACTTGCCGTGCGAGGTATGATGAATTACGTACATCGTGGCTGGAATGAATTATAGCCTTGGATGACCGTGGCGGGAAGGGTTAAAGACTCGATGAACACAAAGAAAAACATAATTATTTCCAGAGAATAATTCAATTTGTAGAACAGGTTAAAGGTTCAAGGAAAGGTAAATTAAATATGTACGAAAACAAATCAACGTTTTCGTATCTTGCATGTTTAATTTTGAAAGAGTTTAGTTAATTATGTATGAAAGTCGTTTGAATGGAGAAAAATGAGATATAAACATAAGATTTTTCGAGAAATCTGCTTGCGACGTGACTGTAATTTCGAGTATTCAGATACCGGCTGCAGAAGTTTTCAGATCAGTGATACTTCTTGAGGATAACAATGTTAATGGTTAATATAATTATAGACAAAGTTGCAGTTGGATGATCGGAACAAATGCCCATATACATTCAATCAACCAAATTCTGATTAATATCGTTGAAACTAATCACAACTCTGATCATGCTACCATATAGCCCAAAAATTATACACAATCATATTTGGTTTAGCAGACTGACAATTATAGTCCATGAAGTTGAGTTATTGACTTTCGTGTCTCTCTCTCTCTCTCTCTCTCTCTATATATATATATATATATATATATATATATATATATATATATATAAATATATGAATCAAACTCAAATTTGAAACTTTAACGTAATGTTCAAGAAGATTATGAATTCTTACAGTTGTACATTTTCCATCAGTGCAAAGGATTTCTTTATTCACCATGCAATAGGACGTTAAACTATTTAATAGTAACACTGTCATGTAAATGAAATTTTAATATATGTTTAGCAACAAAAGATTTCAGTAATTGTGTACATTTTATTAAGTTTTTAAACTAAAAACTCAAATTCCTTTTATCCTTTTTTGTATTTACAGAAAATTGTGTAATCCCAACCTAGACAAAAGCGCATGCAGTGTCTTTAAGAAAGTGTATCAGAGAGAGAAGGCAAGGATAGGTAAATTAACGTATGGGGCGATATAAGTCTATCGACAGTGCAAAGGCGAGAACTGGTGGTCAGTCAGAACGAAAATTGCGATTTAATACAAAAAAATTCTGCTATGGATTGCTTGATTAGTATTTTAGGGCGCGTCAACTGCTAAGAAAACTTGTTCTGTAAGTGTATTATCGCGGGAGTTGGCAGCGATATTCCCCCGTTGGATGATGAGATTCGGCTCCAACCGGCACGTCCACTTGCTGGTTTTTCCCACCCAGGTTCTCTCCCACTAGCGGGGCACCGCCTCAGTCGGGACAAGCTCTAAACTCTCGACTGGTCTCTCAACTTGTGTAGTAGACCAGGGCATGTAAGTGTAAGTATACGTAAGTAAGGAATTAGGATAATACAAGGAAGAGAAAGGGAAGATCGTGCGCAGTCCGTGGCCTGTTTGTTAGGGTACTGCTCCGGCATTCGCCTGGTGCTAATTGAAGAAAACATTATAAAACTACCGATCAGACCAGCCGACCGTTAGAATTCTCCACCAGACAGCGGATGAATTCTACCTAGCTATGTAGCTAGAGTCGAAATCCTGCCACCGCCGAATCTCGAACCCTAGGACCTCCCGATCAGAGGCACTGTCATGAATTGATACCCTGAGCCACCTACGCTGATTTGGTGTGGACATGACATTTCTTGAGAAAGTGCATCAGAAAGTGAATTGATACCCTGAGCCACCTACGCCGATTTGGTGTGGGCATGACATTTCTTGAGAAAGTGCATCAGAAAGTGAAGGAAAAGATGAGTACAATAAGTTGTTCCCCGACATTCACATATGCGACGAAATCAGTCCAACGTTATCGCAGAGGCGGGAACCGGCGGCCTGTCACGGTGGAAATTGAACTTTCGTTTAAAAAGCGCATTATTATAGTCAGAATATGAATACAAGTTTGGATAAGTATGTGTATCGCTGACAGAAGGCAATGATGGTCCTTTCCTTGAGGTATCTCACAAGAATCACGAATTGGAGGATATGTGACCACCGGTAGAGTCAAGGAGAGTACCGGCTCTCGGCGAGGAATAAAGTAAAAATTTCGTTCAAAAAGCAACCGATTCTGGAAAGCGAACGAACTGGGATTGTTTAAGAAAGTTTTACAGAGAGAGAAGGAAGGATACAATAAGGTGTACCACAAGGTCCAAAAACGCGGCAATATCAGTCCAACGGTAGCGTAAAGGCGAGAACCGGCGGACAGCCAGGAGGGAAATGACGCTTAGGAGGGCACCCGGTCCAGAGAGGACTCCAGCCCTCTTCGCGAGGCCGCGCCGGCGCGAAACAAAACGCTGGCGAGTGGCGTGGAGAGCCCTCTTTTTCTCGGAGCGCCCGCCTGCTCGCCCGCCCGCGCTTCGTATTAATTCTTCCCTCATTGTGTCACCGAACGCTTCCGCGCGCGCGCTCGCTCCGACCTCCCCCCTTCACCCCCACCCCTCCCCCTGCCCAGCAGACCCTTCGCGGAGATCAATCGACGCTCGCCCCAACGAGTGTTCTCGTCCTGCGGCGGGCGAGTGACGTCGCACAGTGGTTCACATCGATGAAAAACGGGAAAATCCACGACGGTAATTTGAAACCCGTTTACATGAGTTGAAAGAAATATACCAACCACAAAATAAACTATTTAATAATTTTTATTTAAACACATGGCCAAACTATGTTTTCGGGATCTATTTTTTCATCTTCAATTCATCTACCACAATATTATTTTTTAAATTTTAACTATAGTTAAAAAAGAAAGATTGGAATGAAACGTGTAAAAGGCTGTTTTGTAATTTAAAATTTTCAATCTTACCTGTTAGTGAAATGTTTTTAGAACAATTTTATTCGCTTCCGTGGGAGTGGATTTTGAATTTCCTTGCGAAGGATTTTTTTGGGAAAAATTAAAAAAACACTGCTGACTTTAGAGATTGTCAACCCTTTGGATGAGATATGCCAGTAAAGTCATAGCTTCATGTTCCGTGATTCCGTGAATATGATTTAAAACGAAATATTCGTAAAATAAATATCACATGACTTCAATATCACATGACTGTTCAAATAATATCCACGTATTAAATACAAGAAATCTATTAATGCACACGTAATTGTATCACAAACTTAAATGCATATTTAATCCATTACAAAATAATTAAATATTTTATGGGAGTACCGAATTTTGTTGTCATGTTGTTACTCATCAAAACATTTCGAATTTTCGCCAACCGAACATAGTCTATGCATTTCTGAAGAACACAATTCACTCCCCTCGCAAATGGAAATCACGTGAGATGGGATTCGTTTTCAAAAGGCATGTTTCAAACGGACAACACCGCGACCAATGAAAAAGGGTGTAGTGGGGCGGGGCCGCCTTGCCAAGTAACCCGAAATCCCCAAAAACGGCTCTCCGGCTCGCAGCAAGCGCAGGGCGTGAATCAATCGCAAAGTATCTCCGCGCAGGTTAAGTGCGTGAAACGAAATATATCAATTCGCCGTAAACACTTTTCATGGCGACCGACCGCTTTCGGGCGAAAAGGGAGTCGCGCGAAAAACAATTTCCTCTTGGAAGCGGATTCCGCAGCGTGCGCGTTGGCCGGAGGCGGGGAACGTCGGAGAGGGTGAAGCGGGGAGATCAGGAACGGGTAAAATGCATAGATCAGGATAGAGTGAAGCGGAGGAAGCGGGAAAGAGTGAAGCCAGGAGATCAGGAAAGGGGAAAGCACGGAGATCTGGATAGAGTGAAGCGAAGGAAGCGAGAAAGAGTGAAGTGTGGAGATGAGAAAAGGGTAAAGCGCGGAGATCGGGTTAGAGTGAAGCGGAAGAAGCGAGAAAGGGTGAAGCGGAAAGATCAGGAAAAGGTGAAGCGCCGAGATAGAGATAGAGTGAAGCGGAGGAAGCGCGAAAAGCGGGGAGATCAAGAAAGGGTAAAGCGTGGAGATCGGATTGAGAGAAGCGGAGGAATCGAGAAAGAGTGAAGTGGGGAGGAATTATGGCCGAGAAAGGGAAGCGAAAACTGGTGTTTACGGAGGAGGGATATATATATATATATATATATATATATATATATATATATATATATATATATTATACGTATATCCTCCTTCTTTCACCTCTGTACCCCTGCGGTGTCAGAAGAAATCCCTGTTTAGGTGATCGTTGACAATACTTTTGTTCGTCCGTTCGGACGTCTCGTCTTTAGGGTGTGACTGCTACGGTACCAATCAGGTTCTACTATTGCTTCAACTGATGCAGCCCGCGGATCCTTATACTCAGTTTGTTCTTACTAAGCGGGTATCTATCAGCTTGGTTGTCTGGTATTAAAAGAGCAAACAAGAGGACACACATTCGCTCTTGGGGCCAGCTAGAGCCCGGACGCCGGTTCTGTGAGTGACAAGGCGGCATCACTCCCACACTGAATTTCAGATAAGACATGAATACTCAATGTACAGACGAGCACAACGTACAGAAGATTGACTGGAATTGGAATTGATGGATGGTAGATTGACGGAAAGGGTTTAACGAATTATCATTGACAACAGAGGAACGTCACGGGATTACTGACAAGAGTATTGACGAGAAGGGCACGTCAAGGGGGGTAGCTAAATAACACTGACGATGAGAACTGACGAGCGAGAGGTGATAACTTGGACGAATGGGGGTTGACACGATCGGACTGACGGACGCTAATTGTTAGGTGAGAATTGTAGAGGGAGGTTTATCGAACGAAGACCGTCCTGTAAGAATTTACGGAGTATTTTTGAGTGAGAATCATCATGTGAGGATCGCCGAGAGAGGATGGTCGAATGAAGCTTACCGTGTGAAGATTTTCGAGTAAGATTGGTCAAGCCAGGAATTACATGTCGAGCCTTTCCAAAGTGCTTCCTTTTCGAGTGAAGACTGTCCAGTTCGGACTTACGATTTAGGACTGGAAGGAAGGTGCGCAACATGACGAAGAACTATTGTCAGAGGGATTTATAACATGGATGCGGGAGAACTGACACACGGAAGCGTCACATGACGAGCCCATAATGCCCAAAGGGCGTGGGAAACTTTCGAATCGCGACCAGAGAAGGCCACCTTACGTACCCGAAGAACTCGAGTCCATTGACGCGTACTTGAGGAGGAAACATTCAAAACATGACATGTCCACTTCATTCTTTTCCGATAAGCACTACTTAATGTTTTGTAAGTCATCTCGCGTTTTTTCTGGAAATAAAATTCTGGGGGAAAACAAAAGAAGAACTCAATTTTTGCCAAATGGACATGTCACCTTTTCAATGTTTGCTCCACACTTCAGGTCACGCACGACAATGGCGACGCCAGGGACGCTGTGGGTGGCGACAGCAAGGACGGAGGCGGCGGGTTGCGAGCAGGCCAAAACGGCAAGAGTGAAGGACCGGCGAGGGTGGGGATGGGGGGTTCAAAAGAGTCAGGGGTGCTGGGTGTACCACCAGTCGCTTTGATTGATTGATTTCTTCGTGTTTCCGGGCGCGTCAACTGCTTCGGTCATTAGTCCCGTTAGTGTAGTGCATGTTTTTTCTCGGGAGATGGCGGTGATCTTCCCCCGCTGGATGGCGAGATCCGGCGCCGACCTACCGTCGGCTAGTGGGGTTTCCCCCTAACCAGGACTCTCCCACCAGCGGGGCACCGACCCAGTCGGGACAAGCTCTAAGCTCCCGACCGGTCTCCCGGAATATGTGGTAGTGTAGTGCCTGTTAGTGTAAGTGTGTGTGTGCAAGGGGAGAGGATAGGACAAGGAAGAGGAAGGACAGATCGCGCGCGGTCCGTGGCCCGTTTGCTAGGGTGCTGCTCCGGCATTCGCCTGGTGTTGATCGGAGAAACCACGGAAAACTACCGATCAGAGTAGGCGGTCGCTAGAATTCTCCTCCAGACAGCAGCTGAATTCGACCTAGCTGAAAAGCTAGTGTCGAAAATCCTCCCGCCGTGAGGAGTGGGAACCTAGGACCTCCCGGTTAGAGGCGCTGCAGTGACATCAGTTGATGCACTGAGCTACTGCTACCGGTCCACCGGTCGCGGGACAGGGATGGTGGTGGGGACGGGAGGGGCTTGGGAGGGATGGGCAAACGCGGTAGACGAAGGCGGAAGCGGCGGTGTTGAGAATGCTGGCGAGTCGCGGGCGTGGACGTAGAGGTAGAGATGGCACTGGGAGGACTGACTGTCCAGCGGAGATGGCGTGAGCGAAGCGAGGCAGCGGGAGCGGAGGAAATGGCGACGTCATTTCAGAGTAAGGTAGAAAGCGGTGAGGGCCATGGGGGAGTTGGTGATGGCAAGGGCTGAGTGAAGGCAAAGGGAGCGGAGAAGTCGGGAAGGGGGAAGGCAAGCCCAACACGTTAGGGTTGAGTCACCTGAGCGACTGCAGCAGTAATCGTGCGTGCGCGGTGTCTGCAGCGTAGGGGAGAGCGACGGAGAAGATACGGCGTTGGAGAAGTTTTTTTTTTACTGATTAGTGATTCCGGGTGCGTCAACAGCTAAGGTCATTAATCCCGTAAGTGTCGTGCATGTTCTATCCTAAGGAAATTGTGGTGATCTTCCACTAATGGATGGTGAGATAAGGCCCCGAATATCCCGTCGGCTAGTTGGGTTTTCCCCAACCAGGTATCTCCCAGCAGTGGGGCACCGCCCCAGCCGGGCCAAGCTCTAAACTCCCGACCAGTCTCGAGACATGTGTGGTTGTGTAATGCATGTGAGTGTGTGTGTGTAAGGGGAGAGGATAGGACAAGGAACAGGAAGGAAATATCGCGCGTGGTCCATGACCCGTTTGTTAGGGTACTGCTCCGGCATTCGCCAGGTATCGTTCGCAGAAACCACAGAAAGTGACCGATCAGAGTCCAGACTTCTCGAAAGCCGCTGAACTCGTTCCATGCACGTGGGCGGCGAGGGCAGTGAAAGCCGTGACGTCATGTGGAGGGCGGAGCCGGAGCGCGTGGGCGTCGAGGACCCGCCCCCACTCTCCGCGCCGTCCTCGCCGTCCATTGTGACGCGAGGCGGACGGGCAGGCGGCGGGAGTGGGCCCCGCCGGACGCGAGCGCGCACTTATGAATCCATTGTGTCGTCGAGAGAAGCCGTCTGTGTAACCTCAGCTGCGAGCCGACCCCGCACGTCGCCCGGGGGAGGGGGCGGGGGAGGAAAGCGGAGGATTCCAAATAAATCAGGTGAAATTCAAGAGCGCGCAAAGCGTAGTAGCACTGTCCTTTAAAATGTCGGAATCGGGAGACTTTTGTAATTCGGGATGTAGAGTGTTGTTTCAAGTACCTCGGAAAACGTCATTTCATGATTACATGCAAATTTAAAAAAAATTGTTAAGGCCATTCTACGAGGCGTGTATTTGACGTAAATACCGTTTTGGAAAAAATAATTCATAAAAAATTGTTTACAAATACTCAAATACTCAATTTTTACAATTACATCAGAGTATTTTTTAAACTATTTTTCTACATAATTGTCACCATTATACAGACATTTGTCACAGCGAAAAACGTAGTTTTCTAGCCCTTTCCGTGGAAAAATGCCGCCAGTAAATACAGCCTCTTCCGAACACCGTTTTTGTAAAAACGGTGCTGCGATTTATGAACATTTGTGCAACAAATATGGCATGTCATTCTATTGGAAGATATCTTATCTTGCATTGATCTTAGGTAGGTCCGGGAAATATTTTTGACAGCGTCAGATTACGTACCTGCCATAAGTTTAAGATGAGCTTCTTACCAAACAACGGCACTCGAAGCTTCGATAAATGAGCATTCCCACCATGAGCTTTTTTCGGCAGAAAGTGATGATCATGGACCCCCGACCCTACAAGCAATAAAACAATAAAACATTTATTCTGAGACATCTGCATGGTTAATTCTGTAAGCCCGCTATAATATTCATAACGTTAAATTAGTATATTTATTCTCAACAGATAGTTTGACGTGATGTGTTACACTTGATTTGATACGGGATAATACAAAAATGTAATTGTGGTGAGAGCTAAACTAAGAAAGAAATATGAACCGTTGTTAAATTTTTAATTATATATTTTGAGATACAACAGGTTATATTGGCTTACGGAATCCTCCGTTGAAAATTTTATTTGATAATATATTAATAAAATGTGGTAAAAATTCAATATTACGTACACGTATGAGTACACTTGTACCTATGAGATACATGGGTTTTCTATTTTTATTTTTAAGCTAAATATTAACTTAATTATTATTAAAGCATCAGTCTCATTTTAATTATTACACACTGAGAAGTATTTGCAAGAGAAATCTTAGATGTTGTATCGATACTCCACTTCCGTGAAAAGAGCTTTCCTTTTATTTCTATTTATTTTTTAAACTCATTTAAGGACGCTTTTCAAGTACAGTCATAGCGGCCACTATACGTAAAATTGGGGGGAAGGTAACGGTACACGGACACATTACAAACATCCATGCCCTTGGCAGGATTCGAACCCGCGACCCTTCAGGTACGAGGCTCGAGCTCGTGCTTTCAAGACCGGCTTAATTTTTATTTATTCTACGCTGATTCAGCCGAAAGTAGACACTAATAACTTCAACCCCAGTCACAAAAATCCGATTGCAATTGCAGAACCACTGTAATCTACTGCCATAGACGACGGTGCATCTAAAAGCCAGACATTTTGTTTTAGGCAACGCTTGTCCACGCCACCGAGTCGACGAGTCGCACGCGACTGTACACGCCGGTCAGCCGCGAACCCTCACACACGCACTGGCGCTCGCACATACACACACGCGCACGCACACACACACACACACACACACACACACACACACGGGCGACCTCTTCCGCACAATCAGCCGGCCGGGCGGACTCTATCGCTGGCATACACCTTGTCTGGCTTTTTCACCCCGCCGCCACCGCCGCCGCCCGTCCGCCCGCTACCGCACCATTCGTTAAAATTACCCGCTGGGCACACAAACGCTTGAAAGATTTAAACAGCTACGCGAACAAAGCGGGGAAATCAAATAGACTCGCCGGGACCCTCGCACACACAGGCGCGTGGTAGAGTCGTGGCGTGTTTTTCTTTTTTTTTTTTCACCACCCCTCCTACCCCGCTCCCTTTCGTCCCACCCCCAACCCCTTCACTCCGAACCTCCACTTCCCACACACGCCCACCCACCCATCCAACTACTCACTGGTCTCGCGTAAAAAAATCAACCCCTTCCCTTTCCACCTCCCCACCCTTTCCACCCCCTCCCCCACCCTACACTTCTGACCCGACCTGCCCCGCCCCCGTCTCTCTTCACACACATCCAGCGGTGCCCACAGCCACCCCGCCCACGCCCGCTCGCTTCTAAGCTTGAAGCGAGGGCGAATACCCGTTCGGTTATACTGTTTACCTTGTCCGGAGCGAATTAAAAATAACTGATTCCATTTGAGAGAGAGGCGTAGGGAATTAGGGAAAGCGGTAGGGTAGTCAACGCCGCCGGGCGAGGTGCAGCGGCGTGTATGACAAAGAGAGAAGAGCAGAGGCACTCTGCACACGTTTGTGTGTGTGTGTGTGTGTGTTCGAGGAAGGGAGGGAGGGAGGGTGTGTGGGAGGTGGGGTGTTAACTAATGTAGCCTGTCTGACTGGCACGACTGCGGCCTCTGTTTTTTAAACTGCGCGTTGTGTCCGACGTATGTTTTAACAAAGGACGGGCAGGGGCGGGGGCGGGGCACGGTGTGGCGGAGGTGGAGATTGCACAGAGGGTGAACTGGCGGAACTGGAGAGCAGCGAGACACGAGTCGCAGAGTGGAAAAAAGACTCAAGTGGAGACTGCAAAGTGGAGAAAGTAGGTATGGTAGAAGAGACTGTTTTAGCTGTGTATGAGTTTTAAGAAGCATGGAGTGCGTTGGGTAAGATGGCAATGAAATGTAAAAAGTTGTAGTAAGGGGTGGTTGAACAGCGAGTGAACGTGTGGAACTGGCGAGTAGCGTGACTGACCTAGAGAGTGGAGAAAAGACTGAATTGGAGAGTGCGAAGGGAAAAACGTTGGTTTGGTGGAAGAGGATTTTGATACTGATTCCACCAATAGGGGAACCGATAGGGAATCGAACCGATAGGCAACGGGACAAGGGATTTAGCTGTGAAGAAGTTGTAAGGTGCATGCAGTGCGATCGGTAACTCGGGGATGAAGTGTCTAAAGTTGTAGTAAGGGAAGAGATGGTTGCATAGCAGGTGATCTGACGGAACTGGGAAACAGCGTGTCAAGAGCTGGCGAGTGGAAAAAAGGCTGAAGTGTAGAGTGCAAAGGGGAGAAAGTTGGTTTGGTGGAAGAGGATTTTGATACTGATTCCACCGATAGGAAGTTGATCGAGCCGATAGGCAACGTGACATGGCGTTTAGCTGTGTAGAAGTTGTAAGGTGCATTCAGTGCGTTCGATAACGTGGGGATGAAGTGTCAAAAATTTCAGTAAGGGAAGAGATGGTTGCATAGCAGGTGATTTGGAGGAACTGAGAAACACCGTGACAAGAACTGGAGAGTGGAAAAAAGACTGAAGTGCAGAGTGCAAAGTGGAGAAAAATGGTGTGGTGGAAGAGGTGTAGATAAAGATTCCATCTAGTCGATAGGCAACGCGACAGTTAAGTGTGAGAAGAAACAGGTTTGGCTTCTGAAAAGTTAAATTGAATTGGTGAAAGATGGTGCGGTAGAGGAAGTCGAGATGATTACACGTATGGTGAGTTGACGGAACCGGCAGGCAGCATAACGCGGAATACAGCTGTGGAGAAGAGGCTGGGGTGGGGTTCGATAAGTAAGAATGGAGTGCAGAAAGAGGATATTTTTGAAGAGGAAGAGCTGGAGGTGCAAAATGCACGGTTGGTGAAATGACATTACCGGTGGACTACGTTTTATTGTCTGTGGCGCTAAATGGAAAGAAGAGAAGTTTGGGTTGGTTGGGTAAAAGAAGAAATGTTTTGAGGCAAGATGATTGGAGCGATCTGCAACGAAGAGATAGAAGGAAATGGTGCCTGGAGATAGATTCGAAAGATATAAAGATAAGATTAAAGATTATGAGAGGAGCATATGTAGAAAATCAGTGTGAGGAAGAACGGATGTGCAAAACGTAGAGCAGAATTGCACGGAGCGAAAGAAAGAATGGTGAACGGGGATAAAGACAAAAGATTAAATATTGGGGGTAGTATGTAGAAAATCAGTGTGGGGAAGAACAGATATGCAAAAAGCAGAGCAGAATTGCACGGAATGAAAGAAAGATCAAAATGCTTGAAATGAAATGGACGTAAACGATGGAGAAGTGTGTATGGTTCTAAATGGAGATCGCTAAACAAAAGACGGGCTAGAAGTAAATTGACAACACCGCAACACATCGACAATTACGTGAAGCAGATAGTGGATGGGGAGTTCAATAACTATTTAAGAAATAAGTTTCCTAAGACATGACAACATGGAATTTGAGAATTATCAAACGAGATCATTAGGTCGAACTTGATAACTATTTGCGGATTATAGTAAGATTTATAGAAATCGTACGTTTTATCAACGTTTTTAAAAACTTTTTTGTACTGTAATTTTATTTACAATAGGACCGTTATTTCACTAGTAGAGATTGAATTGAATGTGCCTTATTTTACGTGGCGAGACTCAGGCCATGAGGCCTGCTCTTCCGCCTGACCACGCAAATTCCGCTACGCTCCTTTCACCAACCATGGGAGAAAGAAGGTATTACTTGGGCAACGAAACAGGCGATTTGAATTTAGCTCAGAGGCATCATATAGGCTTGTGGATCTTTTACATGCAGTAAATGTACTAACATGGGACAGCCGGCTTTACTTCCCCTCCGAAGGAAGGCGTACGAAGGATTTTTTCGCCCTTAAAAATCCACGGCTTCGATCGGGTTTGAACCCGCAAACTTGGGTACAACAGTCCGATACGCTAACCGTTACACCATCGCCGCGCGAGATCTATTTATTTATTTATTTATTTATTTATTTATTTATTTATTTATTTATTTATTTATTTATTTATTTATTTATTTATTTATTTATTTATTTATTTATTTATTTATTTATTTATTTATTTATTTATTTATTTATTTATTTATTTATTTATTTATTTATTTATTTATTTATTTATTTATTTATTTATTTATTTATTTAATTTATTTATTTATTTATTTATTTATTTATTTATTTATTTATTTATTTATTTATTTATTTATTTATTTATTTATTTATTTATTTATTTATTTATTTATTTATTTACGTCAAAAAACAGTTAAAAACTGCGTATGACGTGCTCTGGGGAAAAGAGAATTGTGGGCACATTTTCAAAATTCTGTGATCCCTACACTAAGTCATCTACTACTTAAATTTTGAATTTTTGAAAGGGAGAAAAAAACTCCCATGTAATAAAATCTATTTTCAAGGATAAACAAGCAATAAATTTTGAATTTTGAAAGGGAGAAAAAAAACAAAAAACTCTCATGTAAAAAATCTATTTTCAAGGGTAAATAAGCAATAAATTTTGAATTTTGAAAGGGAGAAAAAAACAACAAAAAAACTCCCATGTAATAAAATCTATTTTCAAAGATAAATAAGCAATACATTTTGGCTCTTATTACTTCCTGCCGCGACAACATGGAAACGATAATTTGAATAATTGTATTTCCACTGAATTCTAGAAGACGTGCACAGAAAATGAAGTTACATTTATGTCCAGAAGCAAAACAAGGGGCCATCTCAGCATTTGCTCAATGGATCAGGGAAACTGGACGAAAAACCTGATCGAGATGGGGGTCATTGACCCGGAAGCTGTGTTACAATAGTTGTTACAGGTTGTTTATACTCATTTATACAGTCCAAATGGTAAATAATGCATTATGTATCTTTGTTAAAAATAATGTTACTTTTCTTGTGATGCTCAGTATAGTCTCTAACTGATCAGTGATTCATACATCCATCTTCTTCCTATGACACCGCAGCGCAACTAAAGCCTGACCCGATTTACTCGCGCGCCGTCGCAGTCATGATCGTGGAACAGAGTGTGAGTTGGCGAGTCTCTTCAAAAGGAGACTGATTGGTGTTTCCAGGCGTGTCTACTACAATGTTCATTAGACCCGTAAATGCAGTGTATGTTATTCCCCGTGGCGGTTCCCATCGGAGTAGATCTGACAAAGTGAGGTAGAGCTGATCAGAGTGAGGTGGAGTGGGCCCAATCAGGTCGGACCAGATTGGGTCGGATCGGATCACGTCGGGTCGGAGAGATTGGAATGGGTTGGATGGAGTTGGATGGGGTTGGACGGGCTGGGTTAGGTTGGATAGGGTTGGATGAAGTTGGATGGGGTTTGATAGGGTTGGATGGAGTTAGATTGGGTTGGATGGGGTTGGATTAGGTTGGATGGAGTTGGATGTGTTGGATGAGTTGGAAGGGTTGGATGGGTTGGATGTGGTTGGATGGGGTTGGATGGAGTTGGATGGGGTTGGATAGGGTTGGATGGAGTTATATTGAGTTGGGTGGGGTTGGATTGGGCTGAATAGATTTGGATGGGGTTGGATGGAGTTGGATGGGTTGGATTGGGTTGGATGGGTTGGATGAGTTGGATTGGATTGGATGGTATTGAATTGGGTTGGATGGAGTTGGATGGGTTGGATTGGGTTGGATGGAATTGGATGGGTTGAATTGGGTTGGATGGGTTGGATGCGATTGGGTTGGGTTGGATGGAGTTGGATGGGGTTGGATGGAGTTGGATGGGGTTGGATGGGGTTGGATGGAGTTGGATGGGTTGGATTGGGTTGGATGGGTTGGATGAGTTGGATTGGATTGGATGGTATTGAATTGGGTTGGATGGAGTTGGATGGGTTGGGTTGGGTTGGATGGAATTGGATGGGTTGAATTGGGTTGGATGGGTTGGATGCGATTGGGTTGGGTTGGATGGAGTTGGATGGGGTTGGATGGAGTTGGATGGGGTTGGATGGGGTTGGATGGAGTTGGATGGGGTTGGATGGGGTTGGATGGAGTTGGATGGGGTTGGATGGGGTTGGATGGAGTTGGATGGGGTTGGATGGGATTGGGTGGAATTGAGTGGGGTTAGGTGGGGTCTGGTGGAGTCTGCTACGGTCGGATGAGAACGAACGAGATCAGATAGGATCGGAGCTAGCTGAAACACGTTGAAGCGCACATTAGTGGATCGCAGCAAATAGAAGTGGACTGGAACTCCAGAGCGGGACCGAGCCATGCAAAAAATGTCGAATCAGATCCGAGCCAGTTGCATGGCAGGTCAGATGAAGCAAGGCGGCATTGGTCAGATGGAGACGGAGTGGGTCTGAGCTGGTAGGAGCGAAGTGGTATGCATCAGATCACGTCGGAGCAGATCGGATCGGGTCGGCTTGGAGTCGAATGAGCCGTATCCAGTCAGAGCAAGTCGATCGGGTTGGAGCGGGTCGGCACATAGCGGATTGAAACGGTGCGGAATTAGCCGGGTCGGGCCTGAGCATAACGGCCTGAGCAGGCGGGACAAGGTGCTCTGCCGGGGGGCGGGGGGGGGGTGCGCACACCTGTTGGGCGGCGGCGCGGGGCGTGGAATGCGCGGGGGCGTGCGGCGGCACGCGAGCGGCCGCGTAATGCGCGACGTGCGCCCGCCTCTCATTACGGCCCCCCGCCTCGCCCCTCCCCCTCCGCCCACGCGCACGCGCCAGACGCACGCGCGAGCGAATAACTGCCAGGCAGACACACACAGAGGGCGAGGGTGAGAGGGAGGGTGAGGAGGGTGGAAGGGAGGGTGAGAGGGAGGATGAGAGGCAGGGTGAGAGGGAGGGTGAGAGGTAGGGTGAGAGGTAGGGTGAGAGGTAGGATGAGAGGTAGGGTGAGAGGTAGGGTGAAAGGGAGGGTGAGAGGGAGATAGGGTTAGGGAGGAAGAGAGAGGGTGAGATACTGAAGGAGAGGGGGAGAGAGGAAGAGAGAGAGTAGTACAGGGAGAGTGAGGTAGATAGAGAGGGAGAGAAATACTTAGAAAAGGAGAAAGAGAGTGGGAGAAATGGGGAGAAATGGAGAGAGGGAGAGAAATAGGGAGAAGAGAGAGAGAGGGAGATGGTTAGAGATAGAAAGAAAGAGAAAGAGAAAGACGGAGAAAGAGAAAGGGAGAAAGAGAGAAAGAGAGAAAGAGAGAGAGAAAGAAAGAGAGAGAAATAGGGAAAGAAAGAGAGAGAGAAAGTATCTTTTATCGCAATAGTCTTCTGTTATATTCACATAACGCAACTAAAAAGAGGAAGAAAAGAAACTCTCAACGCCCAGCGTTCGTTAAGAAGAATGCAAAGAAATGTCTTTTATCAAAAGATGGCATAAGAGTGTTCCTACTCACAGAAAATATATTTCTTATGACTATGAACTTTTCTTAAAAGAAAGTTATAATAGTCTCCCGCGCTTATATTAAATTGAGCAACTACTTAATGTATCAATGGTGTTTTAATAGTTATTTATGAAATGAGTGGTTAAAGTGACCTTTTATTTTGCAAGCAGGAAAGGCTGCGGCAAGAGGCCGATATGCCGAGTGGCGTAATACGACGAGCGAAATAAAATCACTTTTACCACCTTATTTTCTAAACAGCTTTACTGACTTTCATTTTAATTCAAGTATACAAATAACTTCATGATAGAGTAAGACCGGCAGTAGCTATAGTGATCCGACGAAAGTATTTTGTTTTCTTTGCTCCAATCACATATCTATCTGAACACGTGTGTATCGTCTCGCTAGTACTAAATATTGAACTTTTAACACTCTGTGCATGCCCAGAAGAAACAGCTTTCAACAGATTCTGTCTCAAAGAGTATTGAAAGACACACGGACATAAAAAATTAAAATAAACAACTTGGTAACTTATAAAACTCGGTTATCGCCAATTACTTTATAATGTATATTAAAGGAAATTACATTATTTTCACTTCTCAAATATTGTGTAATTATTGCAATTAGTTTTCAACTTACTGTAGACATTGATATCCAATAATATTCAAGAATTGTTAGGGAAGACCAGAGTTTGTTTTCTCAACAATCTCATGGGCGATAATGATAAATAATGTATTGTAATTGTAATGTACTACATACTCTGGACCAACATGTAGTGCTCTGTACTTAACCATTCCACCACCATAACCACACCTCTAATCGGTTGGGGCATCACTAAAAAACGAGGGGAGAAAATCCGATATCACCCTTCCAAATGGGATGTTACGGCATCAGTGAATTGTACTATTTACATTAAAGCTGAGTCACTGACATCAAACTAAATTTTAAAATTTTTAAACTCAGATCTATTTTAGGCATCTCAAGTGCTGTATGGTTTTTCGAATCATTTGCGTCACTGCTATTGATAGTGATGATCACGTGTTCTCTTTTTGAAACACCTGTGCATTCATTTGCATGAGCTCTGATGTAGACGTGCCATCCGCCAGTGGAGTCTTCAAAATCCGCTTCTGGTTTTACGGTTAGAATATTACAGAAATAAAGGCGACTGACACGCGATACAACCCTTCATTACTGGATATAACAGCTTCAATGCGTTGTATTTGCCGATGCAACTAACCCATTAACGTCACATACAATTACTAACATTTTAAAATTCAAAATCATTTCGTGGCATCTCGAGTTTTGTGTCTTACAGTAGGGAACCTTTTTTGCATTATCAGCGCCAGTTATATCGGTTCGTGACGTCCAAGTCCTCTAGTTTGGGACATCTGTGCATTCAGTTGCGTGTGCTCTGAGGTAGACGAGCGATATACCCAATGCGCAGGCGCTTTCACGGTTAGGGCATAACAAAAATAACGGCGAACTGACACCTGATACAACCCTTCATAATTCGATGCTTCAATGTATTGTTTTTACCGATGACACTCAGCCAATAACGTCACATAAAATTACCAAAATTTTAAAATCCAAAATCATTTCGTGGCATTTCGAATACTGTATCTACTTTAGAGAATCTTCATTGTCATCATTTGCATACGTAGAGGCGTCTAAGGGCTCTCTTTTCGGGCCACCTGCGCGTTCAATTGCGTGTGCTCTGAGGTAGGCGAGCGGTCTCCACAATCCGCAGGCGCTTTCACGGTTAGGACATTACAAAAATAACGGCGAACTGACACCTGATACAACTCTTCATTATTCGATATAACGGCTTCAATGTATTGTTTTTACCGATGGCACTCAGCCATTAATGTCACTTAAAATTACCCAAGTTTTAAAATCCCAAATCAATTCGTGGCATTTCGAGTACTGTATCTACTTTAGAGAAGCACTACGTATTTGCATACGTAGTGGCGTCTAAGGGCTCTCTTTTCGGGCCACCTGCGCGTTCAATTGCGTGTGCTCTGAGGTAGGCGAGCGGTCTCCACAATCCGCAGGCGCTTTCACGGTTAGGGCATTACAAAAATAACGGCGAACTGACACCTGATACAACTCTTCATTATTCGATATAACGGCTTCAATGTATTGTTTTTACCGATGGCACTCAGCCATTAATGTCACTTAAAATTACCCAAGTTTTAAAATCCCAAATCAATTCGTGGCATTTCGAGTACTGTATCTACTTTAGAGAAGCACTACGTATTTGCATACGTAGTGGCGTCTAAGGGTTCTCTTTTCGGGCCACCTGCGCGTTCAATTGCGTGTGCTCTGAGATAGGCGAGCGGTCTCCACAATCCGCAGGCGCTTTCACGGTTAGGGCATTACAAAAATAACGGCGAACTGACACCTGATACAACTCTTCATTAGTCGATATAACGGCTTCAATGTATTGTTTTTACCGATGGCACTCAGCCATTAATGTCACTTAAAATTACCCAAGTTTTAAAATCCCAAATCAATTCGTGGCATTTCGAGTACTGTATCTACTTTAGAGAAGCACTACGTATTTGCATACGTAGTGGCGTCTAAGGGCTCTCTTTTCGGGCCACCTGCGCGTTCAATTGCGTGTGCTCTGAGGTAGGCGAGCGGTCTCCACAATCCGCAGGCGCTTTCACGGTTAGGACATTACAAAAATAACGGCGAACTGACACCTGATACAACTCTTCATTATTCGATATAACGGCTTCAATGTATTGTTTTTACCGATGGCACTCAGCCATTAATGTCACTTAAAATTACCCAAGTTTTAAAATCCCAAATCAATTCGTGGCATTTCGAGTACTGTATCTACTTTAGAGAAGCACTACGTATTTGCATACGTAGTGGCGTCTAAGGGCTCTCTTTTCGGGCCACCTGCGCGTTCAATTGCGTGTGCTCTGAGGTAGGCGAGCGGTCTCCACAATCCGCAGGCGCTTTCACGGTTAGGGCATTACAAAAATAACGGCGAACTGACACCTGATACAACTCTTCATTATTCGATATAACGGCTTCAATGTATTGTTTTTACCGATGGCACTCAGCCATTAATGTCACTTAAAATTACCCAAGTTTTAAAATCCCAAATCAATTCGTGGCATTTCGAGTACTGTATCTACTTTAGAGAAGCACTACGTATTTGCATACGTAGTGGCGTCTAAGGGCTCTCTTTTCGGGCCACCTGCGCGTTCAATTGCGTGTGCTCTGAGGTAGGCGAGCGGTCTCCACAATCCGCAGGCGCTTTCACGGTTAGGGCATTACAAAAATAACGGCGAACTGACACCTGATACAACTCTTCATTATTCGATATAACGGCTTCAATGTATTGTTTTTACCGATGGCACTCAGCCATTAATGTCACTTAAAATTACCCAAGTTTTAAAATCCCAAATCAATTCGTGGCATTTCGAGTACTGTATCTACTTTAGAGAAGCACTACGTATTTGCATACGTAGTGGCGTCTAAGGGCTCTCTTTTCGGGCCACCTGCGCGTTCAATTGCGTGTGCTCTGAGGTAGGCGAGCGGTCTCCACAATCCGCAGGCGCTTTCACGGTTAGGGCATTACAAAAATAACGGCGAACTGACACCTGATACAACTCTTCATTATTCGATATAACGGCTTCAATGTATTGTTTTTACCGATGGCACTCAGCCATTAATGTCACTTAAAATTACCCAAGTTTTAAAATCCCAAATCAATTCGTGGCATTTCGAGTACTGTATCTACTTTAGAGAAGCACTACGTATTTGCATACGTAGTGGCGTCTAAGGGCTCTCTTTTCGGGCCACCTGCGCGTTCAATTGCGTGTGCTCTGAGGTAGGCGAGCGGTCTCCACAATCCGCAGGCGCTTTCACGGTTAGGGCATTACAAAAATAACGGCGAACTGACACCTGATACAACTCTTCATTAGTCGATATAACGGCTTCAATGTATTGTTTTTACCGATGGCACTCAGCCATTAATGTCACTTAAAATTACCCAAGTTTTAAAATCCCAAATCAATTCGTGGCATTTCGAGTACTGTATCTACTTTAGAGAAGCACTACGTATTTGCATACGTAGTGGCGTCTAAGGGCTCTCTTTTCGGGCCACCTGCGCGTTCAATTGCGTGTGCTCTGAGGTAGGCGAGCGGTCTCCACAATCCGCAGGCGCTTTCACGGTTAGGACATTACAAAAATAACGGCGAACTGACACCTGATACAACTCTTCATTATTCGATATAACGGCTTCAATGTATTGTTTTTACCGATGGCACTCAGCCATTAATGTCACTTAAAATTACCCAAGTTTTAAAATCCCAAATCAATTCGTGACATTTCGAGTACTGTATCTACTTTAGAGAAGCACTACGTATTTGCATACGTAGTGGCGTCTAAGGGCTCTCTTTTCGGGCCACCTGCGCGTTCAATTGCGTGTGCTCTGAGGTAGGCGAGCGGTCTCCACAATCCGCAGGCGCTTTCACGGTTAGGGCATTACAAAAATAACGGCGGCGGGCGGGTGCTCGGCCCGGTTCGAGACCGCGATGGTTGCAAAGCGGTTTGGGCCGCCCGCAGCCGCGGTCCGCGAGTGTCGACGGCGTCGGGGACGGGGCGGGGCCGGGGGCGGGTTGGAAGCGGGGAGGCGAGGTCGATACACCCGGACGCCTCCATAACCATGCAAATGCGAGAAGGGGCGGGGCGGCTCCGGCGCTGTACAGTGGGCGGACCTTTGGATAGAGATGGATACTGCGACTATTATAGCTAAATACATGTGTGGGTTCCGTGGTATTTGCGGGTTCGGTGGTGTAACTGTTAGCGTATCGAGCTGTTGTATCAATGTTTTGGGGTTCAAACCCAATCGAAGCAGTGAAAAAGTCCTTCGTACGCCTTTATTTGGAGGGGAAGTAAAGGCGACTGTCCCATGTGGTAGATTCACTGCATGTAAAAGATTCTCAAGCTCAAAAGAAGTGTCAGGGCAAAATTCAAATCGTCTCTTTCGTCGTCCGAGCAATACCTCCTTAATCTGCTAGATAGTGAAAGGCGCTTAGAAAAATTCAGACGGAAAAGCGGGCCTGATATCCCGAGGCTCGCCAAGTAAAATAAGGCATTAACTAACTGCATCTATTTTCAGTTGTAAGAGAAATACATGAATAAATTGTTACGCATGTAGAGTGCGCCAGGAAAGCTCTTCGCATCGAGCGGAATTAGGGTCTCGTATCAAAAATTGGATTTATGTTGATATCAACCAGATCACTGGGAAACAATTGCAGGGGACAACACTTCCAGCATCTGATTGCGGTGAGAACGCAACGTTTCTTTTGTTACAAGCTGTAGCTCGAACTATCAACACAATTTCTATTGCAAGCACTCTTACTAACATGGTTGACAGTTAAAAGACAGTGATTTGAGAGTTAAAAAATTGATGGTAAAACTAATTAGTTTATAGATCTCTTTCAATTTATTGTTTTTTAAACTGTTTAAAAATAAAACATCAAATTATTATTATTATTATTATTATTATTATTATTATTATTATTATTTCATCTAGTACTGTTTTTTGTACCAGAAATGTTTTCAATATACATTTATTTTTAACTTTTTCTACGTATGTTCAGAATTCATGAATTGCTATTATTAAAAGAATCTAAGAAATAACACAGTGTTTGGAACCGTATTTAATTATGTAAATCCATTTTAATTTTATGTTCTATAATTTCCAAAGAAATGCGTATACTCTTGCACTAAATACAGAATTCGGACATTGAAATGGTAGTTCAATAAAATGAAAGCAAGTAACAGTACAGTAAAATGATGAGGAACAAGGAGAGTATGAGGAAAGCAGGAGAAGAACGAGAAGAAGGTGGAGAGGCGAAATAAGAGAAAATAAGTCAACTGAATGCGCGGGAATGGAGGACAAGGAGGATAAGGAGGATGGGAAGAAGATGGAGAAAAAGAAAAGGACAACTAGGAGGAGAAACAAGAGTTCGACGAGGAGAAGAAAAAAGAGTAAATAGAAAAGAAGTAGGAGGAGGTGAAGGAAGAGGAGGACGACGAGAAAGAAAGAGGGGAGGTGGGAAAGAAAGATGAATAAAAACCAGAGGAGGGAAGGAGAGGATGTGGAATGAAGAGGAGAAGGAGAAGAAGGGCGAGAAGTCATGGGAGGAAGGAGGAGCAGAAAACCTCATCCCCTCCGCCTTCGCCGCGTCCTCACTTCCCCAAGCGTGCAATGCCCATCCACTGTGCGAGATCGTGGGCACTGAGGGTGAAATTATGGCTAGGGACGTGTGGCCTCCCGCCGAGTCAACAACGAGGCCACCGCCGCCCCCACCGCCCCCGCCGCTTGCGGCGTCCCGCGCCGCCACTGCGGCGCCCAACCGCCGCCGCCGCCGCCGCCGCCGCCACTGTTCCCGTCGCTACAGGTGGCCCTCTCTTGCAGAAACCGCATCCGGAAAGAGTTAAACTCTCAGATGTCCGCACAGACTGCACAGAACGGGCTGATGTGGACAATATTCAAGAATAAATTTAATTTCCGTGCATATCTTCCCTTTAGTATCGTATTCATCGTATTTGCATTCAACCGCAATCAGAAAGCTGACTCTTGACTGCACACAAAGGGCTGATGTGGAGAATGTTCAAGAATGAATTTAATTTCGGTGCATATCTTTAAAGTGTCGTTATCATCGTATTTGCAATCAACAGCTATCAGAAATTCACTTCAAATACATAATTCTGATTTTTAACTGCACAGAACGGACTCACATTTAAGAATCAATTTAATTTTGGTGCATGTCTTGTCTTTAGTATTGTAATCACGTGTTTGCAATCAACAGCAATCAGAAATCCACACCAACTATTGAATTCTGATTCTTATATCAACGCCCTTCGACCAACATTGGGATGAGATGTACTGATAGGTGGGAGCTTATAATAAAACGATGAATTATGATGAAGCAATGGAGGTATGAGAGGCAGATGAATCGGAAATCCCCATAAAATAATCTGTTAAATAAAAGCGATAGCCTTTATGAGACCGAGGATCGGTTGTGAGAAAATCCATTTGCTACGAACAACTTGTGATTTCTAGTTATGGACGATGTGTTTCCTTAGACACGTTTTAGATTACAGACCTTTCGATGACTTTATCCCTCTAGAAACAACGTTCAGGTAGAAAACTTTACGCCAAACTTCAGGGTTCTTCAAATAAAATAATTGCATTATAATTTCGACCAGAAAATCCTTAATTAGAGAGTTAGTAGACTTAGTTTGATCGCTGTGTTCTCGTACGACAACAAACGTTCAAAGCGACTTTTTCGGATCGTGGGCTAAATGCAATCAAAATGGCTTGGTGCAGCGTGTCCTATCTGACAGTTTTCCACAGAGCAAACACGGAGTGTGTATCGAATGCACCAACAAAACTCTGAGATTATGGTCCAGGAGAGGTGTTAAATCTCACATACCTCATCACAATGAACATTGAAGAACACGGAGAATACACCAACATAACCCTGAGATTATGGTCCGGGGAGGGGGGGGGGTTAAATCTCACATGTTCCACAATGTCCATCACAATGGACATTGAAGAACAGCAGCCAGATAATCAAACTCATCAAAGATGGATACCTTTTCACACTGAGGAAAATCATATACGGATTCTTAAAATTGCTCAGGAATATATTAATTTCTATTCGCAACTTTATTCGTTTGACAACCAAGGTTTCAGATCTTTCACCAGCGATCAAGACATCCACTAATGTAAATAGCACTTTGGATAATTGGCATTAATAAAAGTTAAGTTAAGGTTAAACTTTTCAAATATTTGTATTATAACTAAAACTTTCGATAAGACATAAAATACAGCTACTACGTTTTTCAGATATGCAAAATAATAATGATTTAAAATAAATAAGTAGTTTATATATGTTTCACGTACAATCTATTACAAAATTATTTTCCTCAATGGAATGTTACATGTTTTTGTATATTCATATGTATTCATACATTAATATATTTCTATGATAATATGTATTTTATGTATGTTCGATGTGTTCACAATCTTGGCTCGTAATTCTTTTAATACTTTCTCACAATTCTCGTAGTACTTTTAGACCATATGCGAAGGAAATAAAAAGAAAATACTTTATAATATTTTTACTTACAAAGATGTCCATGTTATAGTTCACTTACTAGACGCAACCACGACATTTTTTGCGCTATGCTTTCAAGTTGCTGTTGTGGGGATGTGGTGGTTTTGCGGGAAGCCAACAGAAAGAAGGACGAGTTAAACGGAGCCAAGTTGGCGTCAGCAGGGTAGCAGTTAGCCAAATGGATGACACAATTCTCGATCTCTGGACCAGTTTTACTCGTTGTGGATCTTTTTCCTCTCTTGTAATGATACGGCCAATAATTTTAAGAATGAGATATTTGACTAAAAATTCCCAGTACACGTTGATGGAAAAGTGGTACTTGGTAATATGATGATTTTTTTCTCCAACAGCACTTATTAACATTGTTTAGATATATGTTACTTAGTAATACATATTAGATGACTTAATAAATAACAAAATACTTTCTATGGAACCAACGTCGTTAGTTTTGGAATACAAGATGTTCGTTTTCGTGTACAGACACTTAGTAGAATGTCACATGGTTTCTTTGCAAAATTACAAAGGAAACATTTGTTTATCTCATTGAGCTTAACACACACATATGTGTTTTATAAACCCGAAACGACGCATCCTGTACAAATAATACAACTCATGTTCAATGAAACACTGATAAAATATCTCAAAAAGTCTCATAACTTTTGATTACTTCTTTTCTTCCGTGCGAAACATAGGTGAAAAGTTGGAGCTATTATTCCTATTCAATATAACGATATTTATTGCAATTTCAAAATTAAGCAAAATCTTCAAAACATGTTTAAAATTTTATATTAATATATTTCAAAACTTTTGCAATTTGTAATAATTTGCAAATACAAATACGTAATAATTTGTGGCAATGGAACTGTATAATTAAGACTAATGGTAAAGAAGTCCCTTTTGCAATCTACGAAACTATCTGCAAGCATTTCATGGGACGCCAAGTTGACAACGCGCCATGGGAGTGATGATATTTCCGTTGCACAGGTAATTTACTGAAGTCAGCGTTTTTACCCTTAAGCATCGATAGTTCGGCTCAAATGATGGTTTTGCACAGGGAATACAGCATTCGTCAGATCTTGAGAGTTAAATTCCTTTCGATGTTTCGAGCGAAGAAATGCCAGCGGCTGTTAAGTGACTGTGATGGTGGCAGAAGAAATGTGCGTTTTCAAATGTAACAATAATAATAATAATAATAATAATAATAATAATAATAATAATAACAATAGATAGTTATATCCAAACTCCCAGGTTATTCAAAAGGCTGTTACAAAATATCGCATTATTGGGAAGAGCCCATAATTTTGCCCAAGAATTGTGAAGGCACCTACACCTAAACCTGCCCTCTCTGGAACCACCCTCTGAGGAAAAAAAAGAGTGCAACCTGAAGTATACAGATGTCCGGGGAGGAAAGGTCGAAAATTCAAAAATAAACTCTTAAACCAATTTTAAGCATATTTTGCCTAATAAACTACAAGCATTCAGCCACAAAAAGCATTCAGAATATTTAAGTAGTTTATTAGACAAATTTGTTTAAAATTGTCTTAAGTGTTTATTTTCCAATATTTGACGTTTTCAACATCTTGGTCATATAGCGACCACCGAGATTTTTTAAACTATAGGGAAAATGTAGGGAAGAACAGGAAAGAACAACGCTAACACCCACAAACGTCCATGCCCAAGGCGGGATTCAACCCGCGATCCTTTGGGCCGAGACAGCTACGACCCTTTAGCCTTGAAGATCTGGGCTATCCAGGCCGACCCTAACATCTTTATTCGTGAAGTTATGAAATAATAATAATAATAATAATAATAATAATAATAATAATAATAATAATAATGATAATAATAATAATAATAATAAATCATATGAACTTTGAAACAATTCATTCACTGAGTATGATTTTTATTATTCTGATTTTTGCCCTGTCACCTCAAACTTTGACCCCAAGTTACTTCGATGCTTCTGCGTATCCATTCACATATTAATTACCTCTCCGGCCGACGCAGACCGACAAGTCCTCCGGACCTCCCCATGGGTAGGCGTGCGTGCCCTGGAAAACTCTCGAGATCGAATTTCGAGGGCGCAGAGGCGCCAATATCGATATTGGTGACACGTGGGCGGGGGGTCCCGCAGGGGAAGCCCCGGCTCTTCCGAGCGTCGCCGCGAGGGTCTCTGGGTAATTTTCCGGGCGACCGCGGCCGCCGCCGACACCTGAGCCCCTGACGTCATTTCCCCTTCTCCCTCCCCCACGTCTGGCCCATCCCGCTCGACCATGCACACGCCACCACCTAGCATGAAGAGAGACACACAGGCGTTTGGGGAAGCAACTAATCTCGTGTAATGGATTCGGCGCGAATCTGTAAAATCGTTCTATTTAAGTGGTTAATTGTTTGAATATTGCCTAGAAACAATAATTTACTTACGTAATTTAGTTGCTAATTTACTTTCGTAAATTTGTGACAAGACAAAGGATGCTGCTTTGATTGAAAATTTTTACCAGCTGTAATGCGACAAATGACTGACAGATGGACGAATGCATGAATCGAAGGTCGGTTGGATGGACGTAGTATTTAGGGATGAACCGATAGGCGACCGACGGCTAGTTAGGTGCAAATAGGGTAGGGTAGAGTAGAAAGTCAGGAAGTTTCAATAATAAAATATTTTAGTTTATAGCTTTTAAATTTAAAAACCTGAAAAATAGTACAATCTCTTGAAATTTACATTTTGCACCCTCATTTTTTTATGAGACGTAGACGTTTTTTATGAACGAGGATGGAGTACAAGACAAAACCTATTTCAACAAGTAATTATAACAGTGAAACTCCAATTAAAAAATACAACAGCAAAAAAGAAGATAAAAGAAGATCGATAATAAAAACAATTGGCTTAATTCTTTAGTGGAGAACTGGATGAATTTCACTTCGGAATAAAACTCTTCCTGAAAACACGGGGCTGTGGTTAATCCGAGACACGAACGGTAAAGAAGAAGTGACAATGAGAGTGATTTTTAGTTTCTCTAACATGTTATTTAGCTTTATGTTGTTCAAAATTGAATGCACTGAACGTCAGCAAAATTCAGTTCTTTTAATAATTATGTATTTACAAATTTCAAGCCTGACTCGTATGAACGTAAACATGTCTACCTTCACACTTGCGTTAACATCAGTTTTAACTTTTTATATCAACCATTAGTATTTTCTTGTGATAGGGCATTCTTAGGAAAAAACGTCTTTTGTTAAATAGAATACTACAGTCTAAATTAAAGACTTCTATAAAATAATACTAGATAAGATAAACGTATCCTATTAAATATAACACTACATGGTAAGTTGTGTAGTAAGTAAAGCAGATTAAATAAATTGTAATTTTTTAAGAATATGTCGACATTAAAATTAATTATTTTCTATTGTTATTGCTATTTTATATTAGTACGTCTCTTCAGCATAATAGGGTTGGGACATTAATTTTGTAAAACTGTATTCGGTAATATGTAAATATTATAATGTTTGTTTGATGTTTTTGTGTATTTGCACAACTATTTAGAAAACGCTCCCATCAGAAATATTTCTATGTATTCCATAGTAGCATAATTATTCTATTCTTTTCAGTATACGGACCCTTGAGCGTGGCCCATTAGTTAAGCTTTGGCATTCGCCTGGTGTTGATAGGAGAAACCACAAAAAACTATCAACGAGAGCAACCTGTATTTACCTTCAGGTAGCGGCTGAATTCGACCTAGATATCTAGTTAGGGTGGAAAATCCGTCAAATCGCGAATCAAAACGAAGGACCTTCCCGGTCAACGAGCGACCAGCGGAGATGACTCACTGACAACGTAAGTTGCAACGGCAGCGTCTCTGTCCGGAAGCTCCCAGGCTAAACCCTCACCTGCGGACCGGGAGCGGTCGCTCAGTGCATCAACTGTCACTGCAGCGCCCCTGATCGGGAATTCCTAGGTTCGAGTCCTTATGGCGGCAGGATTTTCGACGCTAGCTTTTCAGCTAGGTCGAATTCAGTCGCTGTCTGGAGGAGAATTCTAGCGGCCGGCTGTTCTGATCGGTAGTTGTCCGTGGTTTCTCCGATCAACACCAGGCGAATGCCGGAGCAGTACTGTAACAAACGGGCCACGGAGCGCGTGCGATCTTTCCTTCCTCTTCCTTGTCCCATCCTCTCCCCTTACACTCACTTACATTAACATGCACTACACTACCACACATTCCAAGAGACCGGCGGGAGCTTAGAACTTGTCCCGGCTGGGGCGGTGCCCCGCTGGTGGGAGAGTCTTGGTTAGGGGAGAAACCCCACTAGCCGACGGTAGGTCGGCGCCGGATCTCGCCAACTGGCGGGGGAAGATCTCTTCCATCTCCCGAGGGAAAACATGCACTACACTTATGGGACTTATCACCTAAGCTGTTGACGCGCCCGGAATTATCAACCAACTCACCTGCGGTCAGGGATGCTGCAGAGGCAACCCCTGAGCCACCGCAGCCGGCACATCATCACCCTGAGACTTTGAGACGCGAGGAAGCAGCCGTTGTGGGCCAGGCAGCAGAAGGGCGCGGGTGGGCGGGTGGGGGTTCGGGCGACAGGTGACGGCTGCGACGCGCGCGCGCGAAGGGAACGCGAAGGGCTCGAGGGAGGGAGGAGCGAAGGGCGCCGAAGGGCGAGGAGGAGGGCGCGGCGCGTGACTCACGCCAAACACCAGATGGCGCGCGGGGGCACGCAGCGCGAGGGAAGAGCGCCACGGGCGAGCACAACGAAGGAACATCGGCGTGGAGGGGGAAGGGGAGGCCCGAAACGAATCAGCTCTTAATAATCGATTGTAATTGATTAAAAATAAACGACATTTACATCGAAAGCATATCCGGTTACTATTTGCAATCAAAGTTTTGTAGATTGGGATGATCTGGGAACTCCACTTGGTTCCAGTCGGGGCATCAGTCAGAAATGAGGTGAGCTAAGCCCCATGCCGAAGGGATAAAAGGCATCGACTGACTGGGACAAACAATGAATGACTTAAAAGATAATTATTATCATGTACATACGCTGAATGCCCCCAAAAGGGCTAAAGACACGTTTGAGTAAAATGCCCAGCGAAATTTAAAAAAATGTCCCTGCGGAACACCTCATTCTATTAAATGTATTTGCTAACATTTATTACGTAGTCTAATGCAATATTTGTGTAAAATGAATAGATTTATAAACAAACAATAGAAAATAATGCAATAACATTAAAAAATGTATATTGATTTTTATTTAGTTACATTTTAGAACAAATATTTCTCATTGATATTCACACCTCCGTTGACAGTTCAACGAAACATCTGCTTTCCCTCGAGTCACGGGCAGCTCTTTAGCCACCGGAAACACGTCACCGTCACATTTGACACGCCCCCTTGACACCAACCGCGGGCTGTCACTTGGATCCCACGGTGTTCCTGCCACCTCTTTTCAAACCAGCGCTCCCTCCACGCTGCCCGCGTTGCATCGTCACCCCAACAGGACGCCGCCTTCGTCATCTCGAGACGACTTCGATAGAGTCGATACGCTCGCCCCCGCCCCCTGCCGGGTTTGCTTCCCCTCTTGGCTGACGGATTGCCTGGCGAATGCTCTGTGACGGGCGTGACCCGTTCTGTATGGATGGATGGATGTTTCGTTCACCCTCTCGTTTGGTGCGCGTAAAATACTAATGAACTGCTTCAGGTTCAAACCGCGCGTTCTTTCTAGTTCGATGATTAGACGGTCGTTTCCCTTAGAGTTTCCGTGAATTTGCTCCGATTTCCCTTGATGAATTAAAGTAACATCAATCAAAGCAAAGAGGTTAGGGTGAAAATCAGGGGCGGAATTTGGAGTCTGATAGCGAAGGGCAAAAATTAATTGTGTTCAAATAGATGAATAAGAAATGCAATGTCCTATATATTTTTATTATTGTGTCCTATAAACAGAGTTTTATAAATACTTTTTTCAGGTCATTCCCTAGGGTCTGTGCTTTCTCCACACTTGATTCTAGATAGTACACACTTTCTAAATATCTTAACGTAGTTTTTATATTCTTTAATGGCTGTTAAACATTGGGTTTTTGAAAACCATTTCACAAAACTTGCGATGCTATAGCCAGATGAGATTTCACTTTTTTCTCTTGATTTTAGTGTCGATGAAGTCTTTCAGATCGACAGAATTGCCTTAGATGAGCTGAAACAATTTGGTCCATCTTTTTCTGTGACACTGGAATTCGTCCAAAATGCCACGAAAGTAACCCTTGAGTTCCTCCGGCTGCAAAATCTTAGATGTTGCACTTCGCGTCTGGAGGCGAAGTTTGTTTTTTCTCAAGGTTGTACTATTACCTATGTTCCCTATATCCGATTTGAAGAATTCACTAATAACCAAATCATCTGTTTATAAGCAATATACATGAATCCCGGCCTATAACTTAAATTCACAAAACCGAAAGCCACTGTTTCCTATATCACTATATCCAGAAGAGACCGACTGAGTTGGTTCAGGTCATTAACTGATGTTACTGCGATACTTCTGACTGGGAGATTTTAGGGATCGAGTCCCGACTGTGGCAGAACTTTCGACACTAGCTAGAAAGTTAGGCTGAATTCAGCCGCTCTCTAAAAGAGAATTTATGGGATCGTCTGCTCTAATCGGAAGTTTTCCTGTTTTCTCACCAGGTGAATGTTGAAGCCGGTACCCTAACAAACGGGCCAAGGACCGCGCGCGATCTTTCCTTCCCGTTCCTTGTCCTATCCTAGACCATGCTTACACACACACACACACGCGCGTACATGCACTACACTACCGCACACACCGGAAGATGTCTGGGGATTAGAATTTGACGAGACGGAGGCGGTGCGGAAAAAACACCGCCAAATTGCGTAATAAAATCAAAACAACTGGATTAATGACCATAGCAGTAGATGCGCTTTGAAACACGAAATCAATCAACCAATTCAGAGTCGACTGTACTTCGTTTCTGCAGAAGCAGTACATCACTATCCAGCAGCGGGACGTAACTGTCTAAGGACGTCCAAGAAAAGACGGGTGCTTCTGAGAGCGGTGTAGAGGCTTCCGTGTGATTAAAGGCTGCCCTCCCCAGCCCCAACGATAGAAAGTTCTTGCAGACCCCAACCACGAGAACCGGCGGAGCCTAATAATTTCATTAAGAGCCAATACGCGATGTCGAATAGGGAGCACCCACCCGCCCTGCTCTCTTAACAAGAGTCGGTACAAGCGGGTCGAATTAAGACTGACACCGTCTTATTTCTTAACACAGATTCCATTAGGACGAAACGATACAAATGAAATTGGTTCCCTCTAAGTTGTAGGGTTTTAGGAAATTATTTGGAATATTATATCTGAAATAATATATTGCAGACGTTATGAAATAAACGTTAATGGGAACTTAAATCTTAATCGAAACCTAGTTTCATAGAAGTATACAACATTATTTTAGTTTCAAAACGTATGATATTATGTTTCCAAATTCATTTAAGATGTATTTTAAAGATTTTGGTTAGAAAATGTGAGTACCTTCATCTTTTATACAAGAAACAACACTAGCTTCTCCAAAGAACGAACCAATGATTCTGCTGTTTTCCTTAATCAAATTCATTGGGTGAAGTATATTTCGCCTTGTATGAGATGAAAAGAAATGAAAGGAGAAAGAAATGCAATAGAATCGGTAATGATATCGTAACCAACGCAGAATTTGTTTAGAGAAAAGTACATACCACTCACCAGCGAACGGGCTCAGGGCGTAACGCGTGACTTTCCAGTCGGGAGCTCCGGGTTCAATCCCCGGGACGGCTATCCTGACCGGGATTTTCGTGGTTTCCCTCGGTCATACAGGCGAATGCTGGGATGATTCCAAAATGTCTCAATCATCTATCGACGTCATATCACCTCATAATTAAATGGCTGGCATCCAATTGCTTAGAATATCCTCTTAAGGGAATCACCACGGATCGCACGTGATCTAAGTACCACTACTATCCCTACTACCACCACTACCACTATCACTACCACTACCATTACCCCTACCACTACCACTACTACTACTACAACTACATACTACTCATAAAACTAGTTACAGATACTACAAGTTTGATGCAACTACTGATTGATCCAATCTTAAAATGTTTTTATGCAACAGAAAAAACTCTACGATTACGAAAAAGACATTTTAATACAATGTAAAAAAATAGTTTCAGCTCCAATAATTTACCTCTTTTAAGAACAAATTTTACGCAACACTTGTGATTTATATGTTAATTTAATGCACAATGTAACACACGTACACTTACGTATTTTATCACGTTATGAACAAGCAAAACGTTCGCAAAACGTATCTTTTGTTGATAGCCTCAATTTATTGGGAGCATCTTGCAATGAAATCTTGCTTTGATACCACGCCATTCTTGGGTTCTGAGGAGAAAATTTATTTTTCTCGAAGACCGACGTGTACCACCCTAACGTTGGTTGTGGCTCGAGGGTGGGTTGGTTTAAAAGCGAAAATGACGAGCAACCCTCCTTGAAAGCGCGTAGGGTGTCTGTCAAAACAGGAGGGTCCGTCGATACTGCCTCAGCGAGATTGGCAATCTGCATAGAGCCCCCTCTCCGAACATAGGGTGAGAACAGACTGGAAACCAATGTTCGTCTTGTATGATCCATTCTTGAGCCTTTCTTGTCGGGTAATTTGACGTTGCGGGTCGAGAATTAAATGCAACTACCGGGGACATTCTATTAACTAACAGTATTGCTGATAGCTGAAAACAGATTTTTGAAGATTTCTTCGTGATCTTGGGTTAAAGTAAAGAGAAAATTGAAGTTTGGAGATTGGAGCTGTAAAACAACAGCATGCACGACGTCAATTCTTTGCACCAAAATATTAAATGCCCCATAAAGTTTATTTTATGGAGTCTTCAGTATGTTATTTCTGATACAATAGTCAGATAAATTTCCTAAATTCCTGTAAATACCGGTTTAGGTGGCTCAGAGCATCAACTGATGTCACTGCTTCTGACAGGGAGGTCCTAGAGTTCGAGTCCTCACGGCGGCAGGATTTTCGTGACTAACTACACAGCGAGGTCGAATGAAGTTTGAAGGAGGCTGCTATGAGCCGGTTGATCTTATCGTTTGTTTTCCATGATTTCTTCAATCATCACCAGGGGAATGACGGAGATTGTAACAAAAAGGACACGGACCGCGCGCGATCTTTTTTTCCTCTTCCTTGATCTTTCCTCTCTCCTTACACACACCTTCACTAACATGCATTACAATACTAAATGTGTTGGGAAACCAGTCGGGAACTTACAGCTTGTCCCGAATGGGGCGGTGCCCCGCTGGTGGGAGATAGCTGGTTGGAGAATATCTGGCAAGCCGGCGTGCAGATCAGCGCCAGATCTCACCAATCAGTGAGAAAATATCACCGCCATATTCCGTGATTTACCACACACACTACACTTACAGGACTATCAACAATTTGATGTGAAATTGGAGTTCTAAATTTGCAAAAATTCAGACAGTTCAAAGAAAATGAGACCTGCACCACTGATTTAAACATCCTTTCTGCTATCTGTGAAAAAATTAAAGAACAAATTTGGAGAGGATTTTGAGAAAAAAATGTTAAAAAAATTAGTTGCCTATATTTTGCGCCACGAAAACTACTCGAAATTAAAATACACAAAACAACTCATATTTGTGAAAAATTGAACATGAACCTATTTGAAGACCCTTCTTTAAGGAATAGATTTCATTTAGGAAAAATATCTATCTTCATTATTGTACTTTTAGGAAGATGCCCCAAAAAATTACACTTTCACAATTTTCAAAAAAATCTGAAATTTCAATAAACATGAGACCTATTGCATTCTCTTAAGCGTCCTTTACGCTATCCGAAGACAACGTTTAATAAAAAAATTGATGCCATTTTTGAGAAAATTTTGAAAATGTTTTTGAGGCTTCATATAAAGGACCTTCAAAAGTCAAAATATGTTTGAAACTCCCAAAATCTCGAGTTAGTTCAGATCGATAGGGGAATATAAATTTTGAAGTAAATCAGCTGAACCGTTTTAGGCGCTAGCGTTGTCCACAGATAGATTAACAGGAAGACTTTTTGCCGTCAATCAATTTTTCGGGATCAAGGATCCACAAAACAGTGATTCTGGCTACACCACTTGTGAGAGGTCGTAATTTACTATATATAGTAATAAGATTTATTGATTTTTTAGTTACCAGGACTCGGCATTATTTTTTCCGCCGAATATTCGCCGTTTTCCGGCGTATAATTACATTGATCGATTAATTTTTTCATGTTTCCGGGCGCGTCAACAGCTTCGGTCACTACTCCCGTTAGTGTAGTGCATGTTTTTCTCTCTCGGGAGATGGTTGTGATTTTCCCCCGCTGGATGGCGAGATCCGGCACCGGCCTACCGTCAGCTAGTGGGGTTGCCCCCTTAACCAGGACTCTCCCACCAGCGGGGCACCGCCCCAGCCAGGACAAGCTCTAAGCTCCCGACCGGTCTCCCGGAATATGTGGTAGTGTAGTGCATGTTAGTGTAAGTGTGTGTGTAAGGGGAGAGGATAGAACAAGGAAGAGGAAGGACAGATCGCGCGCGGTCCGTGGCCCGTTTGGTAGGGTACTGCTCCGGCATTCACCTGGTGTTGATCGGAGAAACCACCGATCAGAGCAGCCAGCCACTAGAATTCTCCTCCAGACAGCGACTGAATTCGACGTAGCTGAAAAGCTAGTGTCGAAAATCCTACCGCCGTCAGGACTCGAACATAGGAGCTCCCGGTGAGAGGCGCTGCAGTGATATCAGTTGATGCACTGAGCTACCGCTCCTGGTGCGTACGATTACATAACTGTCTCTTCTTTCGAAGTACCTTCCTAAGGGCGATAAAGTACAAATCCTTCTCGACGCGTCCTTCAACTCGCGCGGCGCCACAGGTCCTCCCTCGTCGTCAAATGTTCCCTTCTCCAAACCCTGGGGGCCTTTAAAAAATCCGCCTTCGGATTAAACCGCTCCCTACTCCGGTCGTCGGCAGTTTTCTCGTCGCGAAGTGACGTAATGACATGCACTGCTCGGGGGTTGTAAACGAAAATCTCCGGGTTTTGCGAGACCAAGCGGGATACAAGCTTCCCAAATATTTACGTTGACAGCATTCGACATTTTCGAAAGAAGATCCACTTACTTGTGTGTAGAACCAGGGCTTGTGTGATGTTCCTGGAGGATAAAAAGTACGCTCTGGTCGAAATAAAAAATGTATATCGTACTTTCAAAACAAAGGCAGGCTTTGTTCCGTGGCTGTGCTTTGGAATCTGCGATATATTTGCTTTGGATAAAACGCTGATACATCAAAAATCATATTGTGTGCTTTGAAACGGCAGAAAATGTAATGATGACGAAGCTCAATGGAGTCTAAAATATATGAAATATTCTTAATATCTCCCGATCCGTTGTTAATGGAATAAAATATAACTCATAACTATATATATATATATATATATATATATATATATATATATATATATATATATATATATATATATATATATATAGTAAATGAGGCAATAATGAAATCTATAGCAACCGGTGAGATAAGAGATAAATACTACATTTTTCGTCATCATTATTAAACGAAAGATATTTTACTAAAACTACAATAAGTCATGATATCAGAATATATGTCAAAAACATGTTAACCATAAAGAAAATAAATTCGTGACTTTACGAAGTATTCGAATGAGGGTTAGGAAGGTAGAAAATGTGTTTCTGAATTCAATTACAACTAATAAAGTTAGCTATTTTCTTCTTCTTCTTCTTCTTCTTCTTCTTCTTCGTGTTATATAAGTTTTAAGCCGTGAAGTCCTTATGACGAGAGTTCCAAGAAAATGTCTACTGTCCTCCCCACCTCTCAAAGGATATTGCAACATTAATTTTGTTGAGTGCTCTAAATACATCTTGGTAATGAGTATCAGTAATTTATAATCAAAAATAAAATCATTTTTCTATTGAGAGCCATAGTTCGTTTTAAACATTTTTACTTTAGAAGAGTCAAATGAAGTGAGTGTATATAATATCCAAATTTTGTGTATTTTCTTACAAAAAATAATTTTTAAAGAGATTGTTGTCAAGAACCTTTCGCAATATATGTAAGATTTATCGCTAATGAAATATAAGAATTAATCATGATTTTTTTAAAATTCACCCGAGAACAAAAACAAATATGTAGCTAAGAACAATTAAATAAATTATGTTTTATAAATTACACATAAAATATTGTAAGCCCCTTGTAAAATCTAGCCTCCTCGACTCCATTCGTCACCTTGGACGTTAACTTTCTCACTCGCGGCTAAAATCTTATATTACTCTCTTGTACTGAAAATTACTATTAATAAATTGGGCAACATTGCAATATTCACATTCCGATTTTCCGCCCTGCTAAGGCACGGCGCTTTTGCAGGCAGCAGAGAACCTTCCACAAAAAATCCACGCTTCAGCCTCGGGAGCGAATGAAGAAAATAAAAAGCGACAATTATTCATCCGCCACTCGCACTGTTCCGGGGGGTGGGGGTGGAGCGGGAGGGGAGGGGAGGGGGTGAAGCTCAACGCGCACATCGTTTCGTCACCTAATCTCCCGGTCGCCTTGCCGCACGGGCGGGGGCGTGGGCGGGGGCGGGGTGGGGCGGTGAAAGGGGAGGGGGCGCTGGCCGGTCAGCGGTTTAAAAAGCACTCCGGGGATTAACCGGAGCTCGCGTTATGAACGCGGCCTGACAGAGAGAGAGACAGTCAGAGCGAGAGAGAGCGAGGCAGTGAGCGAGAAAGAGAGAGACACACACAAAAAGAGAGAAAAAGAGAGAAACACACATGAAGAGGCAGCGGATATAGAGAAATAGAGAGCGAAAGAAACACACATGAGGAGGGATAGAGACAGGCGGAGACATACATTGAGAAAGAGAGGACGAGAGAAACACACACACAACTAGAGTCAGAGCGTGAGCCAGACAGGGAGACACATACTCAAAAAAAAGGGAGAGAGGGAGAGGAAGAGAGAGAGAGGGAGAGAGGGAAAGGGAGAGGGAGAGAGGGGGAGGGAAAGAGGAAGAGGGAGTGAGGGAGAGGAAGAGAGAAGATTCGAATGTGGTAGGACCGGTAAGGGATGAAGTTGTTAATGGGTATTGGAGGTGAGAACTGCACGATAAAGACGGACAGATGTGTCTGACAGTCGCAGTGTGGGGATGCGGGTTGAGTCGACAGTTTTCTAAAGGCATACTTCAAGGAAGCGCTATTGACGCAAAATGTTTAACGTGGCTTCATGAAGACAGTGCAAATGCGACGATCGGATTAAGAATATCAGATTAAGACAGTCGGGTTCAGTCTCAACAAACGGATTGATTTGGACGGCATATAGTGGTTACTTCTACTAGATGGTTGATTCTTAATGGTGGGATAAAAGTTGATGAATTGAAATGCGGTGAAAACTGTAGATTTCAATGAAAGGGGAAGAGGAGAAGAACGAGTTGAAATAGGGACTACAGTTACACTATGGGGGAAAGAGGGAGAGATAGATGGGGAGAAAGGAGGGTGAGGGAGAGGAGACGAGTGACAAGGCGAGAGAGTGGGTGAGAGAGTGGGCGAGAGAGTGGGTGAGAGAGTGGGCGAGAGAGTGGGCGAGAGAGAGGGGAGAGAGTGGGCGAGAGAGTGGGTGAGAGAGTGGGCGAGAGAGTGGGCGAGAGAGTGGGCGAGAGAGTGGGCGAGAGAGAGGGTGATGGAGGGGGAGGGAGATGGGGAGAGAGAGGGTGAGATAGAGGGGGAGAGAGGGTGGAGGAAGGGGAGAAAGTGGGAGAGAAAGGGGAAAAGAGAGAGGGGAAAGAGGGGGAAAAGAGAGGGAGAAGAGAGAGGGGGAGAGAGTAAGAGGGGGAGAGGTAGGGAGAGAGAGGGGTAGAGAGAGGGGGAGAGAGATAGTGAGTGAGAGAAAGTGAGAGTGAGAGAGTCGTTAGCCCTAGGTAAAAAGCACATTAAAAGGGGGGAAGCGCCAAAGCAGGTGAACCCAGTGCGGGCAGCGTGGCTGGCGAAACAACGGGAGCGACAGAACCGGCGCGGGGGCGGTGCGGGGGCGGTGCGGGGGCGGTGCGGGGGCGGCGCGGGGGCGGCGCGGAGGCGGCGCTGGCCGGTCGACAGCGGGATAATCGGGAATCAATTACCCAATCTGCTCTCCATACCAGCCAATTTGTCACTCCGCTCCGCGCGGGGGCGGACTGGAGGGGCGGGGAGGAGTGGGGTGTGGTGGTGGTGGGGGGAGCGAGCTGGATATGGATCCCGCCCTGCCCCGCCCCTCCCCCGCCTGAAAAAAAAAGCACCGCGTCGCCGGCGGCTGGCGGAGGCCGAAGAGTGATGGTGTGCTGGGTGGCGGGCGCGGTGGTTCTGCTCGCCGCAATACGCAGCCTCCGGGAGGCAGGGGCTGGCTCCGGGGAAGGGCACAATTACACTACAGTTACACTATTGGGGATTCACAATATCTCAGTCGTAGGCTTCCGCGGCCAGAGTCGTGCAAATGACCTTGGCTGTCCGGGTGACGTCGTGTCGAAGGTTGTGTGGTCGAAGTTTCGACCATCTTTTCGTGGTCTTCTCAGGGCTGGTCTGCCTTGGCAGACCTGGTCTGTCTTGGTCTTCCTTGGCAGGCTGTTCTGCCTTAGCAGACCTGCACTGCCTTGCAGACCTCATTGCTCTGCCTTATTGCCTTGGCAGACCAGCACTGAGGAAGACCGAAAGATGGTCGAAACGTCGGCAACACAGCCTTCGACGTGGCGTCACCCGGACAGCCAAGATCACTTTCACAATATCCTAGTTTAGGCGCCTAAAATATTCTAAAATGAGTGGGGTACATGGAAACGAACAGTGTTTTTTATTCTTATAAATTTAATATTACATCAAATTGCTGGGATCTACAATTTTTTGCTATGTGCTTTAATTGCCTGTATGATTTTATTTGTATTTGTATTCAGCCTCTGTATGCCCCGTAAAGGGAAAATTGGACTTAGCGCTGTTCCCGGGGTTCCTAGTCGGTCACCCAGCCAGTAACCCGTGATGGCTGGAATTCGCTTAACCTTCATGTCTTCTCGTAGTTAACGAATTCGGCTAGCGGTATGCAAGAATACATGTACCATTTGCCTCTGATTACGAGGCAACCTGTATGTGCAGTTGTTCGACAGGTTCTCAAAGAATCTTTACGGCGGCGAAACACGATCTGAGAGTGATTACAATTTTATTTAAGTCTGTGCAATTTTATTTTTGATTATTATATTCTAAACAATATCATCAAATTTTGTTTGTCACTTTTTCACTTTCTGACAAAAGTGCATTCATTATTATTTGTTCATATCTGATGATGCCTAAAAATATTACAAGAAAAATTGTGTTCCAAAATTATAAGGACAATAAAACATTTTTTTATTGACGAAAAAAAGATGCACTTGGGTTACATTATTAATATTATTAATGGCAATAATACCGTTCTTATACTGTGAATCACGTAACTTTAGCACCTCCAGCAATTTTTGAACGGTTGAAGTTATTGCAATGCAGTTCTCATAGGTGTGCATGAGAGAATGGGGTTAGTTCATGCACATATTCATTTTCATTTTATTTTTCGAGATTTTGAGGTAGCATTTTGCAAATGAATATATATATATATATATATATATATATATATATATATATATATATATATATATATATATATATATATATACACTTTTTAGGCTATCATGACGAGCGTAAAAAGACAAATCCAATGATATACATATTGTCATATGTTAGAAAAGCACTTTTTGAGTAATTTTGAATTTTTTACAGCTCGTGTTTAACGGATATTGTAACGCCCCGAGAACGCGTTCGGAAGGAGAGCGCTACGCGATCTTGGGTGGTAGACTGTTTCCGTCCAAAATATCTATTAAATACGAGTCGCAAAAAAAACAACAAAATTACTCAAAAAATGTTTGTCTAATATGACAACATGCATATCATTGGATTCTTCTTTTCACGCTCATCATGATAGACTAAAAATGTGGACAGTTCCACACATATATCAATTAGCCCCATTCGTCCCTGCACTTCTGGGAAACCGCATTGCAATAACTTCAATCGTTCAAAAATTGCAGTAAGTGCAAAAGTTACGTGACTCTTTCTGTATACTTGACTGTTTAAATTGGTGGTTTTATAGTCAATAGATACTCGCATAAACACGTAATTACAAAATTTATTAACTTACAATCTAAAGTGAAGTTCTAAAGCATAATGTCGATTAATTAGTGTTGTATTTACTTTCTATTCAAAATATATTATATTAATTAAGATCAGTGTTCGTTCAACACAAGAAACATTTTTTTTTAAATTTCTTTTTCGTTACATCAATACATAAAATATAATACCGCAGAACATAGCAACTCTTGCCCTCATAACGTTTGTATTCAATTGTCCGTTGTACATCAAAAGTTATTATCGACATTATTCTTTGTATGATTACTATAACTCTAACTAGTGTCGGCACTAGGCAAGGACAGACTGGGCGTCAGCCCGGGGCGTAATTTTATAAATTGCAAAAAAGTAGTCTGAAATTTCATAAACTTTTCAATTACTTATAAGGTAGGTCGCAATGAAATGAATCAAATGACGCTAACATTAAAGAAGAAATAAAAGAGGTCATCTTCGTCAACATACTAGCTTTATTAAGATAGCCGGCTTTCGACGGCTTTGCCGTAATCGTCAGTCTACAAGATACAGAAAGATATAACAAAATTATAAATAAATACACATTAAACTACCACTAACATTAAAACAAGTTTTACTGAAATTCATATTTATTGGTTTGTTTTTTTCGTGTTTCCGGGCGCGTCAACTGCTTTGGTCATTAATCCCGTTAGTGTAGTGCATGCTTGTTGCTCGTGAGATGGCGGTTGTCTTCCCCAGCTGGATGGCGAGATCCAGCGCCGACCTACCGTCGGCAAGTGGGGTTTCCCCCTAACCAGGACTCTCCCACCAGCGGGCCACCGCCCCAGCCGGGACAAGCTCTAAGCTCCCTTCCGGACTCCCGGAATAGGTGCTAGTGTAGAGCATGTTACTGTAAGTGTGTGTGTAAGGGGAGAGGATAGGACAGGGAAGAGGAAGAAAAGATCGCGCGCGGACCGAGGCCCATTTCGTAGGGTACTGCTCCGGCATTCGCCTGGTGTTCGATCGGAGAAACCACGGAAAACTACCGATCAGAACAACCGGCCGCTAGAATTCTCCTCCCGACAGCGACTGAATTCGATCTAGCTGAAAAGCTAGTGTCGAAAATCCTGCCGCCGTCAGGACTCGAACCTAGGACCTCCCGGTCAGAGGCGCTGCAGTGACATCAGTTAATGCACTGAGCTATCGCTCCCGGTCATATTTATTATTTCATGTATTTTACAAGTAATGTTATTAAACACGAAATAAACACAACAAACTTTTTTAGCGTTTTGAACTCACCGCGGAAAAATATTATTTGTTCACTTCATACTTTTACTTAAAACTATTATTTAAAATATATTTCTCAAAACTTTTTATAGCTTAAATGTAATTTTTGTTATTAGTTGAAACAAAATAACTCGTTAAGTTTCTTGACACAACTTTCAATTTTTAATTTTTCGGGGGAGGGGGAGGGAAGGTTTCAGCATTGTCCGGGGCCCAAAGTTATCTAGCTTCGGCACTGGCTCTAACCAGTAGTCTGAAAGTTTTAGCTAGAATAGACTCGACCCGAAAGAAAGAACGTAGGTATGAAGAATGCACCTCTTGTGTGAGGGAGAACTTACTTGAGACGCGGAACCCTCGCTGCCTCCGGATGGCCGGTTCTCACCACGGCGGAACAACTCGGCGTCTCCATGGCAACGCGTCACAACGCTCGCTGAAACGCGGTGACATTTCTCTCTGGCCGAGAAGTCTCGCTCCCCAACTGCGTGACATATCGGAGGCGCTCTTCGACCTGATCGGAAAGAACAGATTGTTTGTATCGAACTTGCAATATCACCTAGATTATTCCTGACGTACAGCTTAACAAACGAGGTGTCCAAAAAAAGAGAATTTTACGAAAGTATGACGCATTGCCCTGTATAAATATCAATATTTGTTTGCTAAATTAGGCAAGAAAAAATTCAACCTCGAAACAGATACAGATTGCGGTATGATTTTTGATATAATTCGTGTGTAACTCCAAAATGGTTCTCACCATTGGCTTAACCCCTACCTGATACAATGAACTTTTTCTGACGATTGTGATACAATGGGGTCTGCGAGAGCACGCGTATTTTCTCAATATCCTCTGCATTTTCGAACTGAAGGCGAACATTTTCAATTTATCAAAGAATATTTCTAAAGATTATTATGCAATAACACATTCAAACCAATGTATATTAAATTATGTATATTATATAATGTATAGATTACAAACTTATATTTTATGTTACGATTCTAATTCTTACACACTCTGAAGAAAAACTGTCATAAAAGGACCAGAGAAATTTATATAGTAAACGAATCACCGAGAGCAAGAACCTGAAGACACTGGTACGATATGTCAGTGATCCTCCCCTCCCTCGGAAATAAAATCGGCTGCCATTCGGAGATGATAAGAGCCTGTGATGTGCCACTTCCTGTAAATACTGATGCCACTCAACTTAAAGCACAGTAGATGTGTCATTAAATTTAATGCATTAATGTACATGAATGTTATTGTAACTAAACGTTTAATTCAAGGATTAAATTTCAATTATATATAACCCGCTGACTTCCATCCTAACGTACATGTGTAAACTAAATTTAATTTGCGTTCATGACAATTACTTTACATTAATTTACTTTAATGTACTTTTACATTAATGTAATGCACAAATTTCTGACAATGTAGGCGAGACGGCTCATCTCGCTGCCATTTCGTTCATAGTATTTTAAAAGGAAGCATGTTTCAATAAAACTCGATTAATAACAGGAGAATTTCAATTGTTCTTGGACATTCGTTCACATTGCGACATATCCTTCATATTTCTTTTCAATGAAACTCGTTTCGTTCATACCTTAAAAGGAATCAAGATTCAATAAAACTAGTTCATGTAAAGAAAAATTCCAAGTGTTGGTAGATCATACTATCCCATTTCATTCATAGTTTGTATAAAAAGGAAACGTTTCAAAGGAACAAAAGAAACGAAACAAACAAATAATTTCCGAAATCAATATTTCTTCTTGATTGTCAATATATGTTTACAAATAAAAGTATCCCAAGTTTTTTATGACAATCTTTTATTTATTTCAGCAATTGCACAACGTTTCGTAACTCGTTAGTGGTAGAGAGTTATGTGGTATCAACTGAGTGAGAGTGTAGTATTTCATAATGTCTCCTTGAATGTTCTGCTGTAGAGATAATTCAATGGGATAGCGTTCCCTCCCTAAGCACCTGATGATGTAACAAAACGAGTTACGAAACGTTGTGCAATTGCTGAAATAAATAAATGATTGTCATAAAAAACTTTGGATACTTTTTTTTGTAAATAATTTCCGAAGTTCGTATGAATTCATTCGCACTGCACCTCTTCGTTCACAGTACGTTCAAAAGTTAAACACGCACCGATGAATTTGTACTACAAATAATTTTGAATGTTTCTGGAAATTCGTTCATAGTGGGCCATTTCTTTAATTGTATTTTAAAATGTTTCAATAAAACTCGTACATGGGAAGAAGAATTTCAAGTGTTCGTGGACAATCGTTCACACTGCAACATGTCATTTATACTACATTTCAATGGAACTTGTTTCGGACACACATCGAAAGGAATCACGTTTTAATAAATTTCGTACATACAATGAAGAGTTTCAAATGTTCACGTACATTGGTTCATACTGCGACATGTCGTTCATTCTACGTTTCAATGAAACTTGTTTCGGTCACTCCTCAAAAGGAATCACGCTTCAATACAGTAACTCGTACATGCAAAGAAGAATTTCAAGTGTTCATGGACAATTTACATTTCGTTCATACTACGTTTAAAACGAAACCGTTTCAATAAAACTCGTACATGCAATGAAGAATTTGAAGAGTTCGTGAACATTCGTTCACACTGCGTCATTCGTTCATAGTTTGTTTGAAACTATACACGTTTAAATGAAGTAGTACACGGAAATAAATTCTAATCATCGTGTAAATTCATTTACAAAGCGCCATTTTGTTCACTGTACATTTAACACATTAAACTCGTTCCGATGAACTTGTACCAGCAAATAATCTTGAATGTTCGTGGAAATTTGTTCACGCTGGGCCATTTCGTAGTCTTTTAAAAGACAAGACGTTTCAATACAACTCATTCAAGCAATGGCAAATTTCAATTGCTCATGGACAGTCGTTTCCACTGCGGCATTTCATTCAAACTACGTTTAGAGGTTTAAGTGATTGTGGATATTCATTCACGTTGTCCCATTTCGTCGACAGTTTATTTAAAAAGTAAGCATATTCATGAACTTGTGCACAAAAATAAATTCCAATGCTCGTGTATATTCATTCGCATTGCCCCTCTTTTTCCATGATACGTTTAAAAATTAAACCCGTTCCGATGAACGTGTACCAACAAATAATCTTGAATGTTCATGAAAATTCGTTCATGCTAGGCCATTTTGTTAATATTATTTTAAAAGGAAACATGTTTCCTTTTAACTAGCTCTTCAGCTAGGTCGAATTCAGTCGTTGTCTGAAGGAGAATTCTAGCGACCGGCTGCTCTAATCGGTAGTTTTCCGTGGTTTCTCCGATAAAAAACCAGGCGAATGCCGGAGCAGTACCCTAGCAAACGGGCCACGGACCGCGCGCGATCTGTCCTTTCTCTTCCTTGTCCTATCCTCGCCTCTTACACACACACAATTACACTAACATGCACTACACTACCACATATTCCGGGAGACCGGTCGGGAGCTTAGAGCTTGTCCCGACTGGGGCGGTGCCCCGCTGGTGGTAGAGTCCTGGTTAGGGGGAAACCCCACTAGTCGACGGTAGGTCGGCGCCGGATCTCGCCATCCAGCGGGGGAAGATCACCGCCATCTCCCGAGAAAAAAACATGCACTACACTAACGGGACTAATGACGAAAGCAGTTGACGCGCCCGGAAACACGAAAAAATCAATCACAGTACGTTTAACAAATTAAACCCATTCCGATGAACTTGTACCGGCGAATAATCTTGAATGTTCGTGGAATTTCGTTCCCGGGACCGGCGCGGGCCGCGCGTCACAACTAGGCGTCGGCGTCGGCGTTGGGCGTCGGGCGCCGGGTGGCGTCGCGCCGGCGGGCGCCGCTGCCATACGCCGCGCGATTCATCTCATAAAAGAGCTGTTATCGTAATTGTTTCATAATCTGATTAAAACGGTACTCGCCCGCATGGCATCGGATCGCGTCCCGACGCGCCGCGCCGCGCCGCGCTGTGGGCCGGCCTCGAGAAAAGAGTGGGACGAACAAATTATTCCTTGATATGTGTATGCTGTCTCTGGCTAACAATTTTCAGATAATTAAATAATTCACTTCATATGCGCTCTTTCATGTTAAGTTTTATTACAAATAATTCTTCATTTCACAATATTCATGACGTTTCGGGATGATTGATTGATCGATCTCGGGCGCGTCAACAGCTAAAGTAACTATTCCCGTAAGCATAGTTCATGTTTCCCTCGGGAAATGGCGGTGGTCTTCCCCCGCTGGATGGCGAGATCCGGCGCTGACCTGCTGTTGACTAGCGGGGTTTTCCTTAACCAGAATCTCGCACCAGCGTGGGCAAGCTGTAAACTTCCGGTCTCCCGGTGTGTGTGGTAGGGTAGTGCATGTTAGTGTAAGTGTGTGTGTGTAAGGGGAGGGGATAGGACAAGGAAGAGGAAGGAAAGATCGCGTGCGCTCTATGGCCCGTTTGTTAAGGTACTGCTCCGGGATTTGCTTTTTATTGATCGAAGAAACCATGGAAATCTTCCGATCAGATCAGCCAGCCAGCCTAGAATTTTCCTTCAGAAAGCGACTGAATTCGATCTAGCTAACAAGCTAATGTCGAAAATGCTGCCGGGACTCCAACCTAGAATCTGCCGGTCAGAGGCACTGCCTTTTGGGATGAAATGTCTCGCCATGATCACGTTATTTTCATCACGTGAAATTGTTAAATGTTGAATTATTTGTAATATGATAGAAAGCGTATGCAGTCATTTATTCAATTGTCTTTTGAATTTTGTTGGCCAGAGACAACATATACGTATTAACAAAATTAACAAATATAAAATAAAAATATTGTTTCCATTTATTGCCCGTGAATTTTACAGTAGACTGTAGACAACACTGAGCTGAGAAATCGTGTCGGTTCGCCATGACGGTGAATGTCTTTTCCTACCTCCATATCTCAGAACCAAAGAGTAGAAATTGAGCCTCTCATTCCAGTTTTAAAGATTAATTCTTGTTAATGTTCACTAAATCTTAATAGTGGCTAATATTTAATACTTTGAAAGTGGAATTTTGTTACATTAATTTAACAAAAGTCAGACATTCATTTCCTGCAGACGTTTTTAACATTCACGCAGAGGAGTTTTCTTAGCATTATGAAGTAAATAGCGATTTGTATTTATTTTCTTGGGGTGAGTATTTTTGTTCTTTTTAAAGCTCTGTTCTGTGAATTATATTTTCCAATGCTGTCGGTCACATTGACGTATCTTTAATAATATTTTTTAGTCCATTTTATAGCAAATAATAGTCGTGTAAAAGGAGACCTAAAATACTATCAAGCAATGATTATCAAATGATTCTACGTGTTACTGATGTTATAGGTTAAGATCTCAACATAAACAGTATTTTAAGCAACAGTGACAACACACAAGAGACGTTAACTTTGTAAGAAAGTCTATAGGTAGACGTTTATCGCAGCTAATCTAACGAAAAACGATCGTCACGATTTTCCGCATTGCAAAGAATTACAGTTGTGCGTCCAGTTACTATGTTGAGATCACAGCTTATTGATGTGTCATACGAGAGTATTTTGCTTGATATTCTGGTGCAGTGTGCCGATATTTTTTGAAAAACCATTTTGTTTGGCTCTGTTCGACAAAATATGTTGCTTCATCTCACTAGTTAAAATACAATGATTTCGACAATCAATTTTTTGTCTATTCCAATGGGATACCAGAATGCAAGTAAAGTTCCGAACTACAATTAATGCCTTATAACTGAAACTTTACGAAACTGAGAGAAGATCTTAATCAGTGTTATTATGACATAAGTATTATAATAATCTAGGGCGAACTGCATAACAACTACCAACATTTTCTCAACATATTTAAAATCGAAACGGTGTAATTGATTTGGGTTTACCCCAAGTTTCTAATAAAATTATGAACACTTCTCATATGAATGAAAAATGAATAATTTTTTTTACCGTTTATGCGCGTATTCGTTGAGTAATACACATGTGAATCAATGTGTAATTTTGGCAAGTCTGCTTTGTTGGTGTTAAAAACATCACTATTATTGCAAAAAAACTAAATAAATAACAGATATGAAATATGAAAATATATACTAGTTAGAAACTTATAAGGTGTAACAAGACGAAAAAAATGCAATTTTAAAACATTATTTCGAAACGTGAATCCCAAAATCTCACGAATGAATGAAAGTCTTGCTTCTGAAAAATTCCAAATGATTTCCATCCTTCAAACACAATAATGTCCGAAAAAAGAAGGGCGAAAAGTGAAGTATTGAGCATTTCTTTTTTTTCTTCTCATCTATTAGAATCCTGTAAACAGGAAAGTTTCGCAAAATGAATTTAGTCCGGCTATTGCGTCCTTCGAACCACTGTGTGCTTTCCAATAGACGGCGAGCTCCCAGCCGCGTGCCCATGCCCTCAATCGGTCCCAGTGTACATGCGGTTATTGTCCACCAAAGCGTTTTAGGATAATTATTAAAATTTCCAAGAATGACTTAATTTTTAATCGGTATTGATTGATTGTTTTTTGTTTCCGAGCGCGTCAACTGCTAAGGCCATTAGTATCGGAAATATAGTATACGTTACGCATCGGGAAGTGGCAGTCTTTCTCCTCCGCGTAATGTATGATCCAGCGCCGACCTCCACGTCGACTTTCGGGTTGGTTGGTTGTTAGTGATTCCGGGCGCACCAACAGCTTAAGTCATCAGTCCCGTAAGTGTAGTGCATTTTTTCCTCGTGAGGTGGCTGTGATCTTCCCCCGCTGGATGGCCAGATCCGGCGCCGATCTACCGTCGCCTAGCGGGGTTTTCCCTAACCAGGTATCTCCCACCAGTGGGGCACCGCCTCAGACTGGAACTCAAAACTGCCGACCGGTCTCCCGGAATATGTGGTAGTGTAGTGCATGTTCGTGTGTGTGTGTGTATATGTGTGTAAATGGTGAGGATAGGACAACTTGCGGAAAAGGAAGGAAAGATCGCGCGCGGTCCGTGGCCCGTTTGTTTGGGCACTGCTCCGGCATTTGTCTTTTGTTGATCGGAGAAACCACGGAAAACTACCGCTCAGAGTAGCCGGCCGCTAGAATTCTCCTCCAGATAGCGACTGATTTCGACCGAGCTGAAAACTAGTGTCGAAAATCCTGCCACTGTCGGGACTCGAACCTTGGACCTCCCGGTCAGAGGGACTGCAGTGACATCAGTTGATGCCCTGAGCCATCTCTCCCGGTCGAATGTCGGAGTTCTCTTTCCCTCCTCCACGTTTCTCTTCCCATGATGAACCGCCCCCTCTGAGTCACGCTGTAAGCTGCCATGTGGTCTCCCGATATACGTATTTAGTGTAACGCATCGTATAACGCATTTAGTAAGTGCGTTTAGAAGGGTGAGAGGGCAATAATGAGGAAAATATCACGCGCTCTGTGGACTGCTTGTAACGTCACTTCTCCGGCATTCGCCTGTTAGTGATAGGAGATACCACAGAACAGAACCGATCGGATCGTTTTTATCAAATAACTTGACGCAACAACCAATCAGCATTCGCCAATTCTGGCGAGAGGAACGCAACTGGTGGGTCGCGGTTGTGTGGGGATTTAACTTATTCTAATTGGCAGGATTTTCGACACTAGCTTCGCAGTTTGGACGAATTCATTCTGTCTGGAGGACAATTCTTGGACGCGCGAACTTTCCTTCCCTTCCCTTGTCCTCCCCTCTCCCCTTACTTACACATTTACACTTACATGCACTACTTTACCGCACATGGGGGACCAACCGGGAGACCAGTCGGGATCTTGGCGCTTGTCCCGGCTGGGGCGGAGCCCCGCTCGTGGGAGATACCTGAATAGGGAAACTCCCGTTAGCCGACGTGTAGGTCGTCACCGGATCTCTCTTTCCAGCTGAGGAAGAACAGCGCCACCTCGCATGCAAAGACATGCACTACACCACAGGGACTTATGACCATAGCAGTTGACGCGCCCAGAAACACAAAATAATCAACCAATCAATCAAACCCCAGCTGAGGAAGTCGCTTCCTATACTTCGGTTTTTAGAACGTGCCGCGTCAAGGACTGTCTTCACGATGGAGCATTGCACGGCTTTTCGCGTCTTTCTTGGTCGTGCCACCAGATGTCGCACAATGGCGACAGTATCAAGTAGTGCTGCAGATCAAACGACATTTATCGGCACGACCGAGGGAACGACGTGAAAGGCCGTCTATATTCCATCAAGACAGGCCTTGACACGCCACATTAAAAAAAACGAAGTATATGTTCTCCCCACCGGCTGTATCAGACACGCCGCAAAGTCCGAGATTTTAAAAAATTTTATTTTACTACATCAGTGGGAATACCACTTTATAGGTATTTGATTTAACAATGTAACTTAACAGATAGTGGCTCGAAGTTACTCGTAACTGTAAATTTGCACACTATCATAACCCTATTTTTGATCGAGGACATCCCCACCGGGCACTTCCATGATGATTGTTATCAATATCGTGAAGAAAACAAGATTGAGGGTGAGAGGTGAGACAAAAACTTCTCTAATTTACGGGGGAACGGAGCAGATCTTTCGGGAGACGTCAGTTGCTGCATCGAGCCATCTCGGGCGGGCAGTTGCCGAAGCGCGGCCGCTGGCGCCGGTGCGGGCTGAGCATGCATATTCATGGGCTGCTGCCTGCGCCTCGCGTGCTGCGAGCGCAGATCCGCCCACGTCGCCTCGCCTGCTGCGCGTGTCCCTCGCCGCGAGCGGGCGCTTAGGGCGCTGCGGCGGCTCGCGGAACTTCAGTCCAAGACCGCACTCCCCGACACGTGTCAAAGGATGTAGTTTTTAATATAGAAACAAAACGACAGGACAAATATGTAGTACTTTATTTTTCCACTTTTTTTTCTATATCAGTCACGATGATGGATTGATTTTTTCGTGTTTCCGGGCGCGTCAACTGCTTTGGTCATTAGTCCCGTATATATAGTGCGTGTTTTTCTCTCTGGAGATGGCGGTGATCTTCCTCCGCTGGATGGCGAGATCCGGCGCCGACCTACCGTCGGCTAGTGGAGTTTCCCCCTAACCAGGACTCTTCCACCAGCGGGGAACCGCCCCATCCGGGACAAGCTCTAAGCGCCCGACCGGTCTCCCGGAATGTGTAGTAGTGTAGTGCATGTTAGTGTGTGTGTGTGTGTAAGGGGAGAGGAAAGGAAAAGAAAGAGAAAGGAAAGATCGCGCGCGGTCCGTTTGATAGGGTATTGCTCCGGCATTCGCCTGGCGTTGATCGGAGAGACCACGGAAAACTACCGATCAGAGCAGCAGGCCAGTAGCATTATCATCCAGACGACTGAATTCGACCTAGCTGAAAAGCTAGCGTCCAAAATCTAGCCACCGTCGGGACTCGAATCTAAGCAGACTCGAATCGAACCCGGTCAGCGGCGCTGCAGTGACATCAGATGATGCACTGAGCTACCGCTTCAGATTTTTAATATTGAACAAAAGAAACGGACAAAGAGAGCGTACTTTATTTTTACTTTTTTTCTGTATCAGTCACCATGATAGATATGTCGTACGTTGTCATAGATCTGTCTGTCTGTACTTGGCGCGACAGCCCGTGTACTGTTCATCGTCTACCAGCAGCTTGCCGGCCTCGCAGCCATAGGTTAAGGAGGTACGTGTGGTTAGCACGAAGACATCCCCACGCCGTATTCTAGAATTCTCAACCTGAGAAGTGAGTGTTCTCATCGTCACACGGCAACATATACTGGGACATTGCAAGGATGGTGACACGCACGGAGGGCAAGTCTCATAAGTTTATGGTGTTCTATGAAGGGGGCATTCATGGTGGTTAGTATAAGTCCATGGACTTGGCAGACAGTGGATGAGGCCACTTATGGTGGGCAGATCTAATTAAATGTAGGTGATGGGGATATGGGACTTGCCCATCACAAATGAACCCATTCACCGTCAGCCAAATCCAATCCTCTACCTTCCCGGTCACCTAAAACAAATTGCACTTGGTCACCGTAAGTGTTCCATATAGCGTCAGGCAACTCCACAAACATATGAAACTTACCCACCCTGAATGCTAACGTCCCGTCAGCCAACGTCAACACATTTTATCCGTCACCTAAAACTAATTGGACCTGCCCAATGTGAGTCTCTCCCACCCACTGAAAGCCAACTCCGTAAACTTATGAGACTTGTCCTTCATGAATGACACCATTCATCGTCAGCCAACTCCAGTGTTCTCTTTTCTCTGTCACATACATTTACTTTGATCGACCCACCCTAGGTGCCCCTACGCAATGCCAGCCCATTCCAACTTATAAGATCTGCCAACAGTGCCTCTAGTAGCCAATGACACTTGTCCACGGACGCTTGTCCACGGACGCTTGTCCACGGACGCTTGTCCACGGACGCTTGTCCACGGACGCTTGTCCACGGACGCTTGTCCACGGACGCTTGACGCTTGTGACGCTTGTCCACGGACGCTTGTCCACGGACGCTTGTCCACGGACGCTTGTCCACGGACGCTTGTCCACGGACGCTTGTCCACGGACGCTTGTCCACGGACGCTTGTCCGCTTGTCCACGGACGCTTGTCCACGGACGCTTGTCCACGGACGCTTGTCCACGGACGCTTGTCCACGGACGCTTGTCCACGGACGCTTGTCCACGGACGCTTGTCCACGGACGCTTGTCCACGGACGCTTGTCCACGGACGCTTGTCCACGGACGCTTGTCTACGGACATTTGTCCAAGGACGCTTGTCCACGGACGCTTGTCCACGGACGCTTGTCCACGGACGCTTGTCCACGGACGCTTGTCCACGGACGCTTGTCCACGGACGCTTGTCCACGGACGCTTGTCCACGGACGCTTGTCCACGGACGCTTGTCCACGGACGCTTGTCCACGGACGCTTGTCCACGGACGCTTGTCCAAGGACACTTGTCCACGGACGCTTGCCCATGGACACTTGTCCGTGTGCGTCATCATCCACCGTCAGCCAACTCCAATTATCTCTTTTCTCCGTTACCTTTACCTAATTAGACCGGCCCACCCTAAGTGCTCCCACGCAATACCAGCCCATTCCAACTTATAAGATCTGCCCACAGTGATTCTAGCAGCCAATGACACTAGTCCACGGACACTTGTCCATGTGCATCATCTCCAATTATCTCTTTTCTCCGTCACCTATATCTAATTAGACCGGCCCACCCTAAGTGCTCCCACGCTATGCCAGCCCACTGCAACTTATAAGATCTGCCCACAGTGCTTCTAGCAGCCAATGACACTAGTCCACCGTGTGCGTCATCGTTCACCGTCAGCCAACTCCACCCCTCTCCTCCTCGCACTCCGCCTCCCTCGCCCCGCGCAGGTGTCCCCCAGGGCTCGTGCAGTGTTCCCGCATCTCCTTTACAAGAATCGATGAATCGAGACCGCCCTTCGCTATGCCTCCCGAGGGAGTCGCCCACTTAGGCGGCCTCGCATCGATTCCGATGATTCGATCCGATATCGGCCGCCCTCTTCCCGGGAATGTCACCCTCGAGGTAACCCGCCGCGTCCGCGTGCGAGCCGAGGCGAGGGGTGGAAAGTCAGAGAAGCCGAGTGGGGGGTCTGCGTTTACAGGCAGACGTGTCGAGCAAAGCCACCTGGGAAACTGACACGGCGCCGGGGACGGAGGGGGTAGGAGCATAACGACGTGACGGACATATCGAGGGACCAACACTTCCGGGAATGGATATTCTGAGCACGAAATTTTATAGAGGACTTTTTTTTATTATTATGAGGGAATTTCCAGCTAACTCTGGTTACCCAATAATCCCGAAGAATCGTCTGGCCGTATAAACTTGCTGGCTCTTATGTTTTGAAGTTGACATAATGTGGAGACATTCGTGAAAGAAACTGCTGACAAATATGCGTTACTAGGAGAAAATCCAACCCAACGATTTAACGCATCGAGACGTTCATTTTTTTATCATATCGACCATTCGAACCGATTGGGAGTACTTCAGTAAGTAGATCAGCGAAGTTATAATTATATTAGAGTTGATGGACACATACTAAATTTGCACAGCTAAATTTGTATGTCAATTTAGACAAAAGGAATGGATTTTTTAAAAGGTATCTACGGAACCTAGAGTTGTAGGAATGGATATTGGGTGCCCCAAATTTTTAATTTATTTTTAAAAATATATTAAGAGAGAGAGAGAGAGAGAGAGAGAGAGAGAGAGAGAGAGAGAGAGAGAGAGAGAGAGAGAGAGAGAGAGAGAGAGAGAGAGTTTCAAGCTGATACTGTTTCTCAAAACTAAACCTGTGGGGTTGGCTGTTTGGAATCAGAGATTCATGAGATGCCTGAGATCTATGACACCCACGAAACCAACGAACGAAATGTCATGTTTCACACGGGATTGAAAGATGAGATTGAAGTCAAAAAGCTCTTAACGATCTTTGAAATTCGAATAGAAGGTAAATAATCTCTCGAAATTCACTTTTTGGTTATAAAACAAATATTGTACATGTCATGTATTTACGCAAGGAACTAGACGCAAGAAAGATATTACAGAAATTTAAAATAATTATATTTTTACCAAATTAATTCCGTAGACTTGCGTTACTACTGAATGGTAATTACTATAAATTATAACAATTTTTGCCACAAGTTAGTCAGTGTTTTTGATGTAATTTATAAAATCGACGCCCACTTATTTTAGCAAATTTAATAAAAATTAAAACGTACGAGAAAAATGCGAACCCAGTAAAATATTTTACATTCATTCTCTATACAGTAATATCTTGATAAATGAGAACGATTGTTATAAATAAATTATGTTGTATCATGTTAAGTCTCTACAATTCTTGTGCATGTAAAAATTTGGATGCCTACCTAAATAAATTTCCTGAAATGATATTACATTATATGAATGAAAACTGACAACATACGATAGAAATGCAGGAACTCTAACATTTTATTTATTCAAGACGTTCACAGCGATATCTTGCTAACGAGAAGGATTATCACAAATAAATTATAACAAGTGTTGTATCAAGTTTGGTCTTTATACTTGTGCTAAATACTGAATATCGACATAAAAATATATGAACCAATCTCAAAAAATGTAAACGTACGATAGAAGTACAGCCGCAGTAACATATTATACCTTCATTCCTTCCACATCAATATCTTGATAATTAAAGATGAGACGAAACAACAAAGACAAGCACGGTTACACAGCATCGTTCTGCCAGCGAAGCCAGACGTTCTGGGAGATCCAAGGCTCCAGTGCTGCCGCAAGGCGGTAGTAGAAATTATTAAAAAACACCGGCTGGCAACCGCCACCGCCGCCCCCACCCCCACCCCCTCCTCCACCCCCGCCCCCGCGCCACCGCCGTCTCGCGGCCAGCACCGCGGATTGCCTCTGAAAAATTCAGGGTCGGGGGTGGCTACGCCAATTGCAGAGCTTCAAAAACCGCCGCAATGAATTATGGGGCCAGTAGTTCGTTACGCCAAAGCGGCGGCCGTGGTTGAGCTGGTGAAACAGCGGCGGCGGAGGCGGAGGAGGAAGAGGAGGAGAAGGAGGCGGAAATGTGGGGATGGGGGATGTTGTTTCGACGGCAAACAGAATGAAAACGAGTCCTGGAATGGGATGCTGGCTGTTACCCACGCCCGAGCGTTTTTGTGATTGGTGTTGCGGTTTTTTTGCACGTTCTTCGGGTACGGTGGGAGTGGAAAAATGTATGAAATAGCGGCTGTGTGTGAATGTCTGGAAACTGAAAGAAGAATAGGGTTTTGTTTGAATTTTTACATAATTTATTGTCAATGAGTTTTGTTCATCAGTTTCGGAGACTCCTTTTTTTAATCTAAAAGATATAATTTGGAAAACTGTTCTTGTAAGCACATATTTGAAGAATCATATAATAACTTCATGTGCTTTGAGTTATTTACTCGTGTCGGGTGATATCAATTGTCAGATGATATAAATTGTAATTTATAATTTTTCTAGTCCTAAGTAATGTGCAAAAGCTCTCCAGTGATACATGCAAATATTATTGGATTTTTTAATTGGTCATATGTATTTCACTTTTAATTCAACAATGTTTGGAGTTTAAGATAAACTGGAAAGGAAATATAATATAACAATTTGTTTTAATAAGAAAAAATATCGGAATTTTCATTCACGAATCTTTAATAGAATATCATCCTATTTTTTACTTATGTCAAATCCCCTAAATATTATATCAAAAAAGTGTGACAAGTGTTAGGAAAACGTTAATTTATAATTTGAAAATGTGTTAATTAAGGAAATTTTAGATGCAGAAAACTTAAAAAAATACGCTTCAAAGGGGAAATATAAATATGTGATTGATATAAATTTATAGTTTTGAACGCTACAGTTATATTGTAATTGTTCAATTTTATAGTAGACATGAATGCGACCTTAAATAATGATTTTGTAAATGCCAATATATCGTTTGTAAGAACCAATTCTCAAAAAAAAAAAAAAGAAAAGTTAGAAAAGGAATATCTAAGAAGGAAGACCTTAAAGGTGTGTCTTTCTTCTGACTAAGGAAACACGATAAATTTATGGAATGAATTTAACTTTGATTCAAAAAATATCTACAACGTGAACTGGAATTTTCCAATAAAAACAGAATTATCTTGTTTTGGGGAAAAATATTATTTTTAAAAAATTTCCTCTAGTTCGATTTTGAACTACGAAGAACACAAGAACATTCCAAAAACGGGACATACATGATTTTTTTCTCATTGAAATTACATCTCGCCACAAAGGTCGACAAAGCTACAGCTTGGAAAGATAGACGACTCGATGATGACTTCTAGGTAGTCATTCCAGCAGCTTAAATGCTTTTTGCCACTATTTCTTACTATTTAAAGTTAAAATATTTTAATTTATTTAATTGAGTTAGATTTATCATACATAATAATAATAATAATAATAATAATAATAATAATAATAATAATAATAATAATAATAATAATAATAATAATAATAATAATAATAATTATTAATAATAATACCGGGGAAGTACTAAACGGGTTTGTATCCGTGCAGTTTGGTTGAGTACAACTATGCAAATGAATAAATTTCACACATTAAGCTGATATTGATTACTAGCAATTAAAAAAAGGTCATGTAATTTGGTTATTAATACAACCTGTCTTTTAATATTGATAATGTTTCCACAACACTTCACTAGTTTCACTTTTCTTCAGTTGCACGATTCAGCTTCTTTGAAGGGACCTCATTGACGCTCTGCAAGCAGCCATTCTCATCCAATTTCTGCCAGCTGACTCCTTAAACTTGTCCTCCATCTTTTTCGTAGTCTTCCTGGATTACGCCATCCGATTCTTGGTTCCCATGCGGTTGTCTTTTATTTTTTTCTACTTCTTCTCGTCCAATTTTTCATATAAAAATTCTTAAACTATTAGAGACTTAAGTTTCCACTGTTAGCTTAACAGTATTTCCTACAAAGTAAGTTGTTTAATTAGTATGAATATCAGTTGTAGTAGTATTGTTAATATTACCTTTATTACTATTGTTATCATTTTATTATTATTCATTTGGTGCAGTGCAGTGCAGTGTAGTGCAGCGCAGTGTAGTGTTATGAAGTGAAGTGGAGGGAAGGAAATGCGAAAGAAATGCGTCACAGTTAAGTGTTGTGCAGTGAAGTGAAGTGGAATAAGGTTTGCGTGGTGATGTTATGTACTATTTATTATTATTTTTTAATTAACTCCTTTTTTGTAACTTTTTGTTAGTGAATGTAAGTTTAATGCATGTAAGGTTAAGATATTCTGCCCCCAAGTTACTATACTTAATTGAAAAATTAACAATAAAATCTAAATATTACATTGTATCACTAAGTACTCTCACGCTTTTATTAATTGTTTGATAAGAATATATTTACATATCCTTGTTAAAATCGTCGCAGACATATTTCTGTTCGATCCGTTGACGACAGCACATTCCAGAATTCGATGGAGAGAACGGTGGACCTGTGATGTGAAACAAAGCCACAAGCACCTCTTCCGATATGCGAAGATTTCCCAGGTCGCTGCAATCTCTCACATAAAACCAAAACTAAAGGGAATGTATTCGGGCGGGAGAGTTATGAATGAGAAGCGAAATCTGCCGAGTTTGTTATCGGCGAGTGGAAAAGAAACTTATAATGAAAAAGTTAGTCAGGCAAAAGGTACGATTACTGCGGTCATACATTTTGCAAAAATTAGTGACAATCGCGAGAATCTGTATGGTATATTCTTCCTGTAAATGGATAAAATTGTGAGAGATGCATATCACTTACGATGCAAAATGGATGATTCTTTTCTGTTAATACAATACCTCTGCATTTATATAAGAATTTCTAAGAAAGGTTTAGGATCATGGTTGATAAATCTAATGCATACATGCAGAAATCTCTTTCCCGGTAGTTCACTTCATTGCCGATTTACAATGCAGGTTCTTTTCTTTATTATCTGACTTTATTATTATTATTATTACTATTATTATTATCTGACAAGAAAAATATAAAACATAAATAACAGATTATTAATGTCGGATATAAAAAACGGTTGGGTTGTTTGTGATACAAATTGCTCTGCATTATTCAACGCTACTTCTGAATCTAATAAAACTAATATTATATTTCATGGAGTGCAAATATATAGCGTTTTATATATAAATTACACTGTGATTTACTTGATGTTCACAATCTGATAGAATTCTCATATTTTATGAAACAAGAAAGTATTTCTCTGTATCATTGTCTATTATACTAATTGCGCTTTGCAATTCAATGTTATCAGTCTGATGTAAATTTCATATTTCATATGTATTTATTTATTTATTTCACGTCAAAAACAGTTAAACCTGCGTATGACGTGCTATGGGGAGAAGTGAATTCTGTGCACATTTTCAAAATTCTGTGATCCCTACACTAAGACATTTACTACTTGAATTTTGAATGAAAAAAAGCTCCCATGTAATAAAATATATTTTCAAGGATAAATAAGCAATAAATTTTGGGCTCTTATCCATGATGTCCTTCGTCAAGAAATAATACTTCCTGCCGCGACAACATGGAAACGATAATTTGATTAACTATATTTTCCCCTGAATTCTAGAAGACGTGCACAGATAATGAAGTTACATTTATGTCCAGAAGCAAAACCAGGGACCATCTCAGCATTTGCTCAATGGATCAGGGAAACTGGACGAAAAACCTGATCGAGATGGGAGTCATTGACCCGGAAGCTGTGTTACAATAGTTGTTACAGGTTGTTTATACTCATTTATACAGTCCAAATGGTAATTAATGCATTATGTATCATTGTTAAAATCAATGTTACTTTTCTTGTGATGCTCAGTATAGTCTCTAATTGTATAGAAACAGTTATGCAGCAGAAACGATTTTGGTTGGATTTAAACTTTTCTATCAAATTTAATCGTTTAATGTCATCTGGCAAAGTGTTGTAAAGTGTTGTAAATTAATTTGTGTAGTTCGAATATCTCTCCCAGTATTTAGGGATGGTATGCAGATGTTAGACCAAGATACGAACTTATCTGTAGTGTCATCGTAAAGAAGAAAAATATTTGTTTTATTAGAATTTTTAGATTCGTATTTTATAGTGTATTAGAAGCCGAACAGACGATTAGATATTAATGATACAAGTCACTAGTTTATTTAAATTCGTCAATATATCTTGGAATTACATGAAAGTACTTTCATAAGCCTAAAATAAAATATACTTTCTTAAATGCCTTATTTGTGGAAATGTCTTAGTTTTAGTCTTAGTTTAAAAGAAAAGAAAACTAAATTAAAGAAATCCGAGTATTGATAATAAACACCATTAATAGTGATGTCTTGTATTTTGCCGGTTTAACATTCATGGTGGCTGTTACAACTGAAAGTAGATAATTTATTTGAAATAAAATTAAATGTTGGTTTACGTAGAGCTTTTGCAAAATGTAATATTACCTTTGTGGTACGGTTAAAACTTTGTATATCATGTTGAGGATTTGTTATTAACGGGAAACACTGAAAAAATGTAAAATAATAAATAAATTTTAAAAATGTGAGAAAATTACGATTATCACGTAAATATTAATAATTAAACACTAGTATCATTTTAATTTTTGACAATCATTGAAACTCGTTTCTTTAAAAAATCTTTAGTTTCCATTCACATTACGCGTGTTACTTCCACGCATCTTCAGGTGTATACAAATAATAAATAACTGACATGTTTGTGTCTGAAAATAAAAAATGAGAAACAAATTTTGATTATAAGTATCAAAATAAAAGACCAAAAATTAGAGTTATACAGAAATCAGAGATGACATTATTGCAAAATAAAGAATAAGTGAATATTTAATTTTGATTTAAATTGAATCTTTTAATATAATTTTATGTCTGATTTCTGTGTAAGTTTTATTTCTGATTCTTTTATTTTATTCATTAGGCTTTTATTGACTGGGGAATCAAGAATATCGAAGTGAAAATTTAATTTTGATTTAATCTGAATTTTTAAAATAATTTTATGCGAGATTTTTGTGTAAGGTTTATTTTTGATTCTTTTATTCGATTCTCTAGACTTCTTTATTAATAATAAAAAATATTTATTTTGTGCAGTAGAAAAACAACCTATCAGTAATTGAATATTGAAGATAAGTATAAGTATCTTATAAGTACAAGATTGAATATTGAAGATAAGTCATAAATAAAACACATAAGTGGCGAGAATACAGCATCCACCGTTCTACATTCCTCTCTCTAATTATTCGACTCATATAATATGTACTATTATACGTATTACGGTATTCCCCTGGTAATATCATCAACATATTTAAAGACTTTGCACAGCTTTAAGCCCATTTGTCTTGTATCGCCTTTTATTATTTTCCCACCTCTCTGTTACTTGGCTCGTAATCGTAGAACGTTTTGGAATCTCTTTGTCGCTGCTTCTTTCCACATCTAGGTGTCACCATTGTCTGATTCATTCATTATAGGTATTCATTTTTTAAATAAACCGTTTGTAAATTTTGTCTTTTAATTTGAAATTCGATGTGACTTATGCTTTTATAACGGGGAGATTTCACTATAGACTTTCGTTTTACATTTTAATCTTGCTTTCTAATTGTACAGGTTTTTGATCGATACGTCAAAATTTCCTTACAATTGACTGTGGAACCGGGTTCGTAAACTACTGCGATCAATAGTCCCGTGTTATCTCCTGGATGTGTGTCTTCTCCGCTTTCTAGGGCGTGCATCTACGTAAAATTTCGGTGATTTCCCTCTGCAGATATCTCCCTCTTAGGTAACCTCCCCATCCGGAACAATCTCTACGTTCTCGACTGGTGGTTTCCGACATGTATAGTAGCATGGTGCGTGTAAATGTAATGGAAAAAGTGAGGAATGAGGGGAGGACAAGGATGAAGAAGAAAATATCGCGTGCGAACTATAGCCGTTTATCAGAGAACTGGTTCAACATTTATCTAATATTGGTCAGAGGAATCACGGAAAACGACCTCTTAGTGCCGCCGACCGCTAGAATTCTCCACACAGGGGTTGAATTCGACCCAGCTCTTCTGGTAGTGTCGAACATCCGTCAACCTTGGAACTCAAACCCTAGGACCTCCCTGAGAAACCGGCAAAGGAAGCTCAGGGTGTCTTTGCAGTGCCTCCAAGCGGGAGATCCTAGTGTTCGTGACCCGACGCTGGCAGGATTTTCGACTTTAGCTAGATAACTTGGTGGAATTCAGCCGCTGTCTGGAGGAAAATATAGCGGTCGGCTGCACTGATCGTCAGTTTTCCTTTGTTTCTCCGATCAAAACCCGGCGAATACAGAACTCTAACAAACAGGACACAAACCGAGCGCAATCCTTCCTTCGTCTTCCTTGTCCTATCCTCACTTACACCCACTTACACGCAATTTAATACAGCACATGTCGAGAACTTAAGGCTTGTCCAGGCTGGGGTGGTGCCAAGCTGGTGGGAAAATCCCTAGTTGAGAAAAATCCCAGCGAGCCGACATCAGTCAACGGCGGATCTCGCCAGCCAGCTGGGGAAGATCACCGCCATATCCACAATAAAAACATGGAATACACTTAAGTTTAGTTTAGTTAATGCCTTACTTTACGTGGCGAGACTCGGGCCATGAAGCCCGCTCGTTCGCAAATTTCGCTACGGTCCTTTCACCAACTAGCGGAGAAAAAATGGTATTATTTTGAGCAACGAAACATGCGATTTCGAATTTATCTCAAATGCTTCTTTTAGGTTTGATAACCTTTTACATGTAGTAAATCTATCACATCGGACAGCCGGCTTTACTTCCCCTCCGAAGGAAGGCCTATGAAAGATTTTTTCGCCCTTACAAATCCACGACTTCGATCGGATTTGAACCCGCAAACTTGGGTTTAACAGTCCGATACACTAACTGTTACACCACCGAATCTGCAAACATATGATACACTTAAGTGACTAATTCCCTTCGCAGTGGACGAGCACGGAATCACCTATCAGTCAATCCCGGTCAACGACACTGCACAGACAACGGAGTCTTTCATCGCAGCTGGTGAGCGTTTCGATGGTGAAGTAGCAAGCGCGTTGCACGCTCTCCTCGAAGGATGATACGGGGCCCGGCCGCAAGCACCGCTGCAGCCCGGCCCCCTGCGAGCCAGCCGCGAAGATTTCCCCGGCCTGCTGTAACTTGCAGCCGCGGCCGCTGAAATATGCAATCCGCGGCCGCATAAAACTGGCGTGGCGTGCCGTGCAATGCCTCTCCCTCTTCCCACAGCTCCACACGCCCCTGGAATCTGCGTGCTCCGAAGTGGGTGGGGAAAGAGGAACTGGGTTTCTTAGCAACGGAAGCGAAGAATAAATGAAGGGCTTATTGTATGAAGGTGTTAACGCACTCTTTAGTTTTGTTGTCAAAACGACTTTTCTATGAGTTTCTTGTTAGTTGTTTGCTACTTTGGTGAAAATCACAGTATATATGATATAAAAAAGAAATAATTTCCAGTAATATTAAAAAATGTTCCATACAATTTTACTAATCTCAGATATCTCCTTTTGCCATTTTCTGAGTTAAAATCTTCTTGCACTAAGCCCTTCAAATGTACTGTCAGAAATATCTGCATTACTTAATTATAGGTACATTAAAGTAATTATAAACGTACATTAAATTTAATGTATACGTGTACATTAGAATGCAATAGCCACAGCTTTATCGTCATATCCGGAAGGAATGAAAGAATGATCTTGAAGGGCTGGTGATTAAGAAAACATGAGATGAATAAAGAGAGATACGGGGAAGGGAGAACCTCTATTTTAAATCTACACTGATTTTAACCTAGATCTTAAATTTAATGTACAAAGGTATTGAACTCTTTTTAATGTAAAATGTTACATTACGTTTTATGAACAATACTTTAATCTATATTAAATTTAATGATTTTCTGACAACGTAGGTTTGCACGAATGGAGTCGTTTTATCTACGCCATTCGAATTCGTACGATACGGTCAAACTAGTGTGTCTGATAACTCTGTAATTGACCATTTTAAACGCAAATTGTAATGGAATTTCTCTCCTCTCCGTGTGAAATATCGATTCCTGAAGTGTTGACGTCGAGTTTCCTCACACCTATATATTTAAGGGATTGCAAATATCCATGTGTTTGAGTTACGATCTAAGTGGCCGAGTGTGATGGGTGATATTGCAGACAAGAACTTCATACATTTCCAAAGCCAAAATGTAGTGAACTTTCTTTCTTCTCTCTGTATGAACATTTCATCCCTCTCTGTACGAAGATTTTCAAATGAGTTTTATTACATTCTGAATATAGCAAGCATTGTAAATATGCAGGCATTCGAGGTATTAGAATTGAAGCGCAAGTGTGAAATGGGTGATGTTGCACGTCAAATCTTCATCCATATCCATACCCGATCCCTAACTGTAGTGGAACTCTCTTTCTTCTTTATGTTTCAACTTTCCATTCCCAAAACGTTTTATGAACTTTCTTTCTTCTCTCTGTATGAACATTTCATCTCTCAAGATTTTCAAATGAGTTTTATTACATTCTAAATATAGCATGGATTTTAAATATCCAGGTATGTGAGGAATGAAGATCTAAGTGCATGTGCGTGTTGGATGTGTTGTAGGCAAAAGCTTCACGCTGACCATCATCATCGGGTCGTCCCCGCCGCAGATGGCGACGTACTCCAAGGCCATCAAGGTGACAGTGGACGGCCCCCGAGAGCCCAGGTCCAAGACCCGTGAGTACTCGGCGTGTACGTGTCGGCACAATTGCTTTTCTATTCTATTCCTCACCTCTTATTATGCTCTGCCTGGTTGATTATTTCTTAATTCACATTATGGAGTACCACAAGGTATCTGTTATCATCACTGATTTTTTTGTCGTGGATGATTATTGCTAAATTCACCTTATGGAGTACCACAAGGTATCTGTTACCATCACTGATTTTTTTGTCGTGGATGATTATTGCTAAATTCACCTTATGGAGTACCATAAGGTATCTGATACTACCACTCAATATTTTCATTGTCGTGAAAGTTTTAGGCGAAGTTTGATATTTTATCTACCGCTCTCATTTTATTTAAAATGTGAAAAAATATAAATACAGTTTTTAGATAGATTAAACCATAGTCGCTAAGCAATTTTAGTTTATAGATTGCTTTTCGGAATATCACTTTTCGTAGAAACCTATATCGCACACAAATTCTCGTATGGTGTGCAGTAAACAATCCTGCTTTGAACTACACTCGTGAATAATGATTTTCTCATAAAACATTGCGTCAACATTTTTACTTCCTGGTGTACTAATCTCTCCCAATTTTTCTACGTCTACTTTTCTGCGATTTCTTGACAATTGCCGTCAAGAAGCACCCAGTATAACGGCCAAAACAGAGACTTATTAGGTCGCACCCTTTTTGGGACAGCCAAAATTTCGTGATATCTCATCGTAATAATAGAGCTCATCATAATTAAGGGTTCCCTCCCGGTTGCAGTTCAAATGAGCTTGGGGGTCAATTATGCCCCACTGCCCGCAAATTACTGTTCCAGAAAAGTCCAGAAGGGGGCGGGGGCAGCTGGACAACTTGCCCCCTGGCCCCGACTCAATAGGGGACCCGAATTTGTTTTCATTCAAAAGAAATGAAAAATATATTTATCTCTAATTGAACGCCACAAGTTATTTCTGACGCAGGAAAAATGAATTCTGTTTATCAATTGGTGGAGGAGGGAAATTTTTGTTTGAAACAAGGGGCCCTTTTGGATCAACAGCCCTTTGCCCCTATTTTTTCCGTGCGCCCCTGCTCTGTTCTACCAAGTACTGTAAATTTTCAGCCGTCGTACAGAATCTTTCCCCGAAGAAGGCCACAATCTGACGGCATCTCTGTCTATGCTGCGATTCATTTACCGCTGTCTGTGACAGATTTCAGCTGTTACGATGTGATTCAATCGGAAGGTTGAACGCCGACCTAGTGACGTCATTGTAATGACGTGTGAGCTCCCGATTGGACGTCACAGAGACAGCTGATGAACTGTCCCAAGCAGCAGTAAATAAATCGCAGTACAGGTCGGTGCGTCTCCCGAAAGTGAAGGTTCCACAGCATCTCATCCTAGGTCAAGCAGGGCCTCCCGGTTGATTTGTGTGTGTGTGCGGGTGTGTTGCAGGGCATCAAGCGTTCCATCCCTTCCACTTCGGCCCTCGGCCCTTCCCCTTCGGCGGGCCGCTGGACCCTGGGCGGGTGCCCGATCCACTGGTGGGGTCGCTGCCCTTCAAGCTCACTGGTGAGTACCTTATTTCTTGGTGTTGTGACGTCACACATTTTTTGTGATTTGTTGTGTCCTTAATCTCATCATTATCCACGCACCGCGTCTCTTCGCCCATTGTCGAGCGTTGAGGGCGGAGTAATCCTTCATTAATATCTCGTGTTTTATGTATGTTTCGTCTTGTTTGCCCTTTTTTTTCAAGAGAACCGTCAGGTAGGATCTTCCCGTACGCGCCTCCTACTACGCGATTCTACGTCACTACCCAGCGGCCAGAAATGGGAAGGATTTAGGAAAGGGGCAGAGTTTAGAACACTTCACAGGGGTTGGAATAGCTCTTATGAAGTATCCAAACACGTTAGAATGGAACGAATGTCACATGAGACTCGACGGAAATCGAACTCAGACCTCCTTGGTGAAAGGCGAGCGACTTCACTCTATGTCACAAGATGACGTGTATGTTTCGTCTTCACTTCTGTATGTTTCGTCTTGACGTTGACTTTCAATGCCAACATCACACCGGGAAGAAAAAAAATGTTTTTTGGAAGTAAAACAAAATATTTATATCAAGTTCATAAATCTCAGGTACATAACATTCTCAACAATGAATTCTTAATTTTGACATCCAATTAATAAATATGTTCTTCTAGGACTTTCTAGTTATGCCAAACCGTTTTGTCACTCATAGTCTTAAACAAGTTTTCTTTAACTTTTAGTTAAGTGCTTCACCTTGATCTGAGAAACGTTTTTTTACTTGTTCCAACTTCAGTGGACTCCCAATCATTTTGTCTGTTTACTTCAAACAATGCCCACATTGTCCTCTTGCTGGGCGACGTGGTATGCAAATCGCTTTCGACAACTATCTACAGCTTTAGTAGTAGCTTTCAATTATTTCCTTTATGATTGGTTCTCGCTACGTAGCCCGCGAACCTTTTCAGTCTTTCTTCAGTCTCTAGGAATCTGTCAATAGTGCACTTATATTTTTCCCTCTTCCTTCTTGGAGATCCTCTTTAACGCATCTGTTATGGCAGAAGTTGCTCATTTTTAACTCTCTTAAATGCCTACCTCAAGAATGTATCGATTTCCATCTTCTGCGTTGTGAATTTTTCAATTTTTTTATACTCTGAATTGGGATATTTTGAAAACAAACTAATAAAACGATTTACATCAATGGATTCATAAGTGATTTTATTTGTTAAGATTAAAGACGGTAGTAATTCGAGAGGATGATTCGCACTTGTTATGCAAATACAGCTCATTAGAGCAAATCTGCTTTAGACCAGTGGGTGACATATTGTCAAAGTCGTTGAGATGGATTTGCGCCATATGTACTCCAAGATCAATAAAAATGCAGATAAATGAACCTCTTCGAAAAACAACCTATGATGACAAAGATTAATAAAGTTTCCGATTTATCTTTCTTCTCCTACAGTTCAACTACAAAAACACGCTAAACATTTAACAGCTTTATAGTTACTAAAACATTTTAATTTTCATATGATTTTCATATATAGTAGAATTTTGAAATGTAGGTTGCTATAAGATACGTCCTTAATAGAGTAAGAAATATGGTTCGCCTCTCTTTACAATGCCGTGTTCAACACCACTCTTTTCTTTGTTTTCCATAAAGCAATTACTTCTTTCAAACTGAGGAAACAAGATTTCATGCCATTCACCCGCGACATCTCAACGACTCAATCGAGTACGTTCGTGAACAGAAAACCAGGACGGCGAGAAGGACATCAAAGACGAATTAACAGAGCAATCCGCTTCCGGACAACCGTCGGAACCGCAGAAAACTTAATCAACCGCCTGCGACAAACTGCCAGACGTGGAGCGTTAACCGCTCGGGAGACGGGCGAGTCGCGAGTGTCTGTCACTCTCGCGTTGAAGATTCGTTCAATAACTCGGTCGGCGAGAGCGGCACAGGCACTCGCAGCATGGGCTCCTTCTGGGAACAACAGCGAACAACATCGAGGCCACTTCGCGCTGCAACGACCGAGGGCCGCCCCGCCCCCGCCCCCGCCCCCGCCCCCGCCCCCGCCCCCGCCCCGCCCCGCCCCGGCCCGGCCACGCCTTCTCCGAACCCAATACAAACCCGTCCGGCCGAACACGGTCTGGGACTCGTGGGGCGACGGCGGCGGCGGCGGCGGCGGCGGGGGTGGGGGGAGGGGCGGCGGCACACAGTCCGCGTAAGCGGCTTTGTTCCTCTCCTCCACCCCCACCCTCTTCCCCCCCCGCCCCCCGTCCCCACTTCGCCAGCTTCCGTCCTACGGAACAAGGCGCTGGGATGCCACGACAGCGCGATTTGAGGCAAGTGTGTGGGGCGGTGCGGACGGCGGCAACGGCGGCCGACGGGCGCTTATATACGAGTGCGAACGTGTGTGCGTCCGTGTGTGTGTGTGTGTGTGTGTGCGGGAAGTGGAGGAAAGCGGACGCAGGCCTCGGGCCGACGAGGGAGGCGGCGGGGGTGGCAGTACTTGTCCGTACCAACGAAGCGAGTCGGGCGGTCCAGTACCGCTCGCCAGCGCTCTCACAGACGTCTGCTAATTCTGCAATCCTCTTTCGATTTTCCCCCGTGGCAGTTAAGCCTTGCGAACTGCTCGCCGCCGCCGTCGCGTCCTTCCTCCCACCACGGCAGCGTGCCGATGTGCGGGCCTTGCGAGGCGATCGTGGACAAGTGTGCGTAACAGTGGGTTCTGCTCGCTTGCAGCTTGTAGCGTCGCTTTCCCCCTCCCCCGAGGCCCTTCTGGTCGGACGTGGGCGTTCGAGGGGTGACAGGGGTGGGGGTGAGGACGTTGGGTGGAGAGCCGAGGAGTGGGGTCGGAACGACGACGATGCACGGTGTCTGGTTGTGTACGTTGCTGTGAGCACGCAGGACCCCGAAATGGTCCTTGTGGTACTCCAACATTAGAATAGCGTCAATCATTCATATTTTTGCTCCTGGAGCAATGATAACGCAATAATATGATTCTATGATAATGTATGAATATCAAACAGTGGATTTTAATGAAGAAATATCTTAAGAAATTCGTACCCTAAATCTATTTTAGTGCTATCTATCCCACATCGAAAAAAATGTTTCGAAGGAAAAAATAGTTTTTAGCGACAAAACATGAGTTAATAATAACAAATAAAGATCCCATTTACAATTTTGAAGTTATCTCCAGGTTATCTGGCGGAATGCTTCCCATTTTGGGAAATATTAAAAACATTCACTAGGCGTATACAGGTAATAAATAGAACTTATTTGTTTTCAACACAAATAGATCTTGGGGTATATTTCAAAAGAAAAAAATCCTTTAAAATCTTACAACGAATAATTAAAAAAATAGTTCTCTAATGTTTTACGATGTCAGTTTTTGCTTAATAATGCAATTAAAATTTTTGACAGAATACCTGAAAATTGAATAACTGCTTTTATTTAATGAACATTATGTTTTTCATTTTGTAGATAGTGAGAAAATACTCTTACTTAGGTTGTAGAGGCAGACTTGTACAATGTAACGAAAAATTTTTAAATTATGTAATTATTATGAATTGTTTTGAAAACAAGTTTCTATTATATTTGATAATCTTAAAAGACCTGTTATAGTTAAATTCCTCCGTGAATTTTAATTGAAATAAATAATATTATGAATTCGTCACTGAAAAGAAATAACTACATTGATTAAACAGATTGACAATAGTCAATCCCAAAAGATTCAATACTCGCGGTTCGATGTGCATCTGTATATATGACATTTGATAATACTAAAGTGTCTATACTTGAGATTCGATACACATTTATCGATACAAGGGTCAGTTGTTGGTATTTATACCATATGCTATTTCGAAACACAACTTCCCTGCAAACAGAAATGAGGAATTCATTCAACAAAACGCTGTTTCAGGGAATCAGTCTCCTGTTTTGTTAATTTTCGTTTCCTTGGTCTCCATAGGGATTACGGTATAAGATCATAACAGATTTTGACATAACTTTAAATGTGAATTAAAATGCATAGAATTTGTGATATCTTAAATATTGATAGATGTGGTAGATAATGCAATATTTAATTTCATTGATATCTACCCGAATCAAATGTTTTCATACTGATTATGATAATACTCAAATATATACTTAAAGTATCATAATTTCCACATAGATACTGGTGTTTAGACGTCAGGACGTTTAAGCACGGCGGAACGTACTTCAATCAACTGGAATATCGATCTTCTGTGCATGCGCAGAGGCTCAAACTGCGCATTCGCCGTAGATCGATAGTAATGTCAATTGCTATAACGCTCCTCGGTGCTTACAATCCCTATTATCCACAAATAGATACTTGCGTAATATTATCAAGAATCGATTTTTGAGGTTTCACAATATTCACATATCTATAATTAACTGCTTAATTAACGATGTTTTATTGGTTCGGGTACAGAAACATATTCACTCTTTATTATGCGATTGATATCGACACCACATATCCTTTCGAAGCACGTTGTGAAAAAAAAATTGCGAAGCAGTGGATGATAAAACACCGAATTCCACGGATCCCGTCGCTATGTTTTGTTAATGATTTTCCCCTCGTCTCCAAAGAGATTACGGTGTAAGTTCGTAGTAGATGCTCACATGTCTTTAGATACAGATTAAAATGTGTACGACTTCCTGCACTGGATATAGTACATCAATGTCCACCCTAATCGGATGTTTCAGTACATGAGATTTGATGATATACACATCGATACAGAAGTTTGGTAATGTCCACAAATGCAAAGGTTTGATAATATCAGCAAAATGGCAGTTAGGTTTGAATTGTCGCCCTCTAAACAGATTACGGCGCAATATGTAATAGCTCATAGCATGCTTTTGATAATCAATTAAAAGTCCTTTATTTTAGATAGTGCATCGTAATCAACCCGTATGGGATGCTTCCATAATTAAGGTTTGGTTGAATACACATTCTATTAATACTTGAGTTTTGATAATATCGACTTATTTATAAAGTTTTAATATATATTATATATATTGGTAAGTGAGGTATGATAAAGCATAAATATGGCTATTTTTAGGTGCGACAATACAACGTATCGATACTTTCCTCTGTGGTTGATATAGACACCACATATCCCGAAATACCTCGCAACAGTCCTGCGAAAAAAAGCTGCGGAGAAGTCCATAGCGAAACACGCGGTTCCAGAGATCCCGTCGCTGTGTTTCGTTAATGATTTTTTTCCTCGCCCTCTAAAGAGATTACGGCGCAAGATCGTAGCGAACCCTGGGATTACACTTCGCCGCCGACCGGGTGGCGACGTCGCGAGAGGTGAGGGGGGCCGCAGCGGTGCACCGTGCTACACACGTGTGTGGTGCTTAGGGGAGGGGAGGGGGGAACGGAAGAAGGAGTGGGAGGAGGATGCGGCGAAATACGGACGCTCTTGTTCTAACGGCCGTTAGCTGCTTTCCGCTCTTCGTTTTTTTTTTTTTTTTTTTTTTTTTTTTTTTTTTTTTTTTTTTTTTTTTTTTTTTTTTTTTTTTGCTTGCGTGGGAGAAGTCTAAGTGTTGATCTCCACGTTGGACTGTTTCTTTGCAAGCAGTTTCGGTTTTTGTGGGGGAGAGTGATTTTTTTTCAATTTTCGGTTCAGTAGAAGAGGATAGAGGATTGGTTGGAATGACGTGGTGATTTGATGTGTTCGTCTCTTCATGTATTTGGATACTTGCGTAATTTTACTTTCGTTCAGAGGTTGTTTGAAAGTTGATTTTACGTAAACAAGAAGGTTTGTAAATTCGATTTTTGTTCTCCGGTTTTAAGTAAGAATAATTAATTAATAACCAAGTCAGAAATTAGAATTCAATGTTCGTTCAACTAACTTAGAAGTTAAAGAAATGTTTTGGGTCCACAGTAATATTCACATATTTTTATTTAATAATAAATAAATTACAATGATTAAGTCTACATTTCTACAGTAAGAGGCTTGTAATTGTCAGTAGCTAATTTTCCATTTTCTGTGAAAAAATCATTACCCAAAGTATGCATTCCACAAAATCTCTAATGAGATTTTAGAAAATTAGTAAAATAAAAATAAAAAAATATAATGAACGAGACCAAAATTTATGCAATTTCAATCATTAGATCAGATTGTTAAACTTTAGTTTTCAAAATAACTAATAATGTGTACTTAATAAATAGTGTTCATATTGTATCATGAAATTATCTTACTTCTTACGTGTAATCCAAGTAACAGAAATGTATTATTTAAAAAAATGTATGCAAATTTTAAAACTTTGAAAAGGCATATCTGCCCAAACGTGATAACTTGTGGAAAAGAAGACATATCCTACATCAAATTTAGCTTCTCAAATTAATTGGGTCTAATACCACGCTTCCACATAACCTCTTGCGTTTTCAAAAAGGCAACCAAGGATTCAAACTTGTCATGAACAAGTGAGTCGTGAGTTTGGCACCCACTGCACGCTCAACTGTTCTCCACAGTTTTTGCTACTGACATTTTGTTTCAAACATTCTAACATGTTACTTAGATGTCATGTGAATAATTCGTAAAACAATCACATGTTTTCGTAAAGAACCCAAATGATAAAATTTCAATAAATTTAACTTTCTAAATTATTTGCGTCTTCTCTTAGCTCAAAGCGTTTCCAGGAAGGAGACTGGGAATTTGGATTCATCAACCAATGGCCAGTTTAGCAATTACCATCAAACTGCTTGCTTAATTACTTTCTGTATCTTATAGTTTCCTGAAGGTACCTTAACTTAAAAAATGGAAACCCGTCGCAAAGACGACTAAAATAAATGCGAATAGTTAGTAAAATATCACATGTTTACGTAAAAATCCGAAAGTCGTAAAATTTCATCAAATTCCATGAGGTTATTCTTGTGACCGTCTGCCTAAATTTAATGGGTTTTTATTTGTTTATGTTATTTATAGATCCTAAAAAACTCCCTTTCAAGGCAAAGGCCTCCTGCTTCAGCAGGACGAAAAGTTGTCTATCACTTATACACCAACATTACACGTATATACACGGGTTATTGTATGTTTTAACTATGGACGGTCAAGCACGTAATGTAATAAACATATTACGTATTTGACAGTCCATAATGAAAATAATGTAATAAAAAATGTAATAAACAAATTACATATTTGACTGTCCATAATGAAAATAATGTTATAAAAAATGTAATAAACATATTACGTATTTGACTGTCCCTAACGAAAATATACTCTAACCCACCAAATTCATCAAATTTCACTTCCCAAATTAATTGCGTCTCCTCGCAGTCCCGCGCCACGCGATTCCAGGAAGAAGACCGAGGCTTTGGGTTCATCACCCAAAAGCCAGCTCTGCAGTCATCTCGTCATCACAAGGAAGAGCTTGTTCCGGTGGCCTCTCACGAACGCTAATCTGCCTGGCCGACAGACGGCCGCGGACGCTGTCAACCGCGCTGCCCTCTTCCCGGCAGCGAACCCAGCTCCGCTCGCGCCCGACGCCTCCCCCTTCTGCCCGGGAAACACATTGCGACCGAATGATGAACTCGCGGCCAAAAAGTTCTGGTGGCTTTGAATTTAATAACAAACTACTCATTAACTTTTTACTCAGAGTGGTTCAGGGCTGACTTCGCATTCGGGAGGCCTGAGTTCAATCCCCGTGCCGGCCATCCGGACCGGTGTTTTCGTTGTTTCCGTCGGTCTTCAAGGCGAATGCTGGGATGGTTCTACTGAAAGGCCACGACCGCGAAAATGCCTTCGCTAGTCCAATTTGTTAACTATGAAGTCAAGAAGGTTAAGCGAATGGCGGAAAAATAATGGCGAAATATAAATTAACTATTCCATGATATACCAACGATTCCATGATATGATCCATGCTGAGATGACTCAAGAGATTAGTTGTTGCCACTGTGGCTTTTTCTGGTTGGGAGGTCTTAAAGTTCGAATCCAGATAATGGTGAATGTTCGATATTCGCTAGATAGATAGGTCGAATTCAGCCATCGCCTGGACGAAAATCCTAGTTACCAGCTGCTCTGATCGGAAGTTTTTCATGTGCTCTTTTCGAACAATTAAAGGCGAATGCCTGACCAATACTTTAACAAATAGAGCACGGTCCTCCCGCGGTCTTTCCTTCCTGTTCCTTGCCCTCACCTCTTATACACACACACTTACACCTACATGCACTACACTACCAAACACGATGGGAGGCAAGTCGAGAGCTTAAGAGCTTATCCCGGCTGGGGCGAGCCGAAAGCTATGTAGGGGGGCGCCAGATATCACGTATCAGCGAGCAAAGAACATCACAACCTCCCGAATAATATGCATTACACCTACGGGGCTTCTGGCCACAGTAGTTGTCAATTCACCTGGAAACATGAAATATTTACTCACTGAACTCGATAACCAACTTCTAACAGACTCTACAGTGATCGCATGCCTGTACTCGAGAATGCTAACGGCTGTATTGCGTATTTCTCTACATCAAAACAAAACTCGCGTCGGCAAAATGCTGAAATGGCTGCTTCTGAACTGTAAACGTAGGTTCATTATGCACACGGTTTTTAAACTCCTTTTGCTAGTTGCGGAAGAAGTAGGGTGGGGGGAGGTTGCTTTTTTATTAGTAATATTATAAAGTCTTACCTGTATATGTTGGCCGGAGCAAATACGTTTTTCATAATTGGGAATCTAAAATTTCTAGTTGTCAAGTGTTGCCAAGTTTGAGGGTTCTTTGAAGGAAAACGGTTAAATATTGAACAGACACCCACAAGCATGGTTGGAAACATTTGAAAGTTAGAAATTGAAATTGAAATTGAAAACTAGAAAAAACTAGAAAACTAGAACGAAGAAACTTCGACCTACTCTTTTAGAGCATTTTTTGCGATAAATTAGAAAATAAAATATTTTACAAATATTTGAGTACAATTTTCATACATATTTTTAGCATTTTCAACACAAAAAAATTAATAACTATAGCAGAAAACTAAAGGAATAAATAAAAATAAAAGCTACATTTATGCTGTGACCGTTATTGATTCTAATTTTAGTTGAAGGTCTCACAAAATTCTTGCCAAGAAAACGCAAGAATGTTCTTATAGAGTTTGTTTCGTTTAAGGGTTGGCTCTAAAAACAATAGGAGGCAGATAACGCCCACAATACCCACTAGCCAACACACTTTGTAGTACACTACGTAGCTCAAAAGGTCCTCAGAGTTAGCAGGAAATCTCTAACGTAAGCAAAAGAGGATTATAACAACCCTCCACGCCAATAAAAAATTGCAAGAATTTTGCACCTCACCTCAAAACTGACGTCTCACATAAGCAAAATTCTGAATGATGATGCTACCGCTAGAGACACTTGAATTCAACTCTACGTCGAGTCCCTTGATACTAACTAGGGCTTTAACAGTACGGTTTTTCACGAAAAAAATCAAACATTTGCAAACGTTTTTTAGGAAGAAAATCCTACAAATGGAACTCAGGGAATTCTGTAAGTTCAAACTTGACGAAAACTTATCGTCTAAAAGGCAGAGATGCGAGATGTTTCGAAACGTCAGAAAAACTTTTAGGTCAAATACGTGACGACAGAAAATTTGGGTTATTATAACATCCCATGGGTGTTTGAAGGGTGCTATTGTGCTGGGTGTTTGATATAACTGATTACAAATCGGATAAGATTAAGAAAAGCGATATGACAGATCGAATATGATAGCCGTAAGTGTTAAAAATAATGTGTAGGGACACATATTTACTGATGGAACTTTTGATATTTTCACCTTAAACATTGCAGACTAGAAAATATTGATACATATGAATAAGTATTGAATGACGCACGACTGATACGAAACATAACATTAATAACTATTACATTCATTCCACACATTTCCAGTAAATACGAAATATTCTATACTTTTGCGTTACACGTATCTGAGTCTCACAGAAGGGACATCCAGTAATGCAAAATTCAGTCAAAGTAATTCACAACACTCGAAAACGTGATACTTTCCACTCACATGTTCTAAGACGTTACTTACTCCATAACTTCTAAGACGTTACTTACTCCACAACTTCTAAGACGTTACTTACTCCACAACTTCTAAGGCGTTACTTACTCCACAACTTCTAAGGCGTTACTTACTCCACAACGTCTAAGGAGTTAGTTACTCTAAGTTACTTCTAAGAAGTTACTTACTCCACAACTTCTAAGGCGTTACGTACTCCACAACTTCTAAGGCGTTACTTACTCCACAACTTCTAAGGCGTTACTTACTCCACAACTTCTAAGGCGTTACTTACTCCACAACTTCTAAGGCGTTACTAACTCCACAACTTCTAAGGCGTTACTTACTCCACAACTTCTAAGGCGTTACGTACTTCACAACTTCTAAGACGTTTCTTACTCCACAACTTCTAAGGCGTTACGAGAGAATTATCCGCGTCTGGCAAGATCACACTACACCAGTTCACAGGAGGGGAAAGGATTCTTACTTTCACGACTGATGTTTTAAAGGGTTCTTTACCAACACCGATGATAGATAGTTCACCGAACAAAATTTTAAGACCTCATTCACGTTTTTGAGAGATTTATCCATATAGATTTGCACGTCTCAAGTTTAACCGCATACCAAAGGAACCCGCAAACGCACAGATTTACCAGTTCGCAATTACTGATTTTTGAATTTTACGGAACAGTTTTTACCCTAGGAATAACAAAAAATGCAACCAGTACATATTTACACTCACAAACGTTCAGAACGCTTTGAACCGTGAATTCGTATCAAAAAAAAAAAAAATCAAAAGCTGACAAGTTTAGTTTGTGAGAGAGAACATAACGGAGCGAGCACATAACGGAGGCGGTTCAAGTAAAATCCAAGGCGTCAACCCAAACCAAAACCAAGTCCATTATTTGTGATATCGACCATGTGTCGTTCAATACTTTACGTAAAACCGACTTACAAGAACAAAATCCTATAGCTAAGAAATACCTTCCCTTGGAATATGAATACTCGTACGTCATCTTAGGCTTCAACTCATTTGTTTCGATTGTTCTCAACGGGCAGCAGACCGAAAATCCTTCACGGACTCTGTTAAAAGTGTTTCGTTCCTCTGATTGCGTTAAGTAGATATAAGAGTAGAATATTACGCTCACGTGATTATTTAATGAAAAATATAATTCAGAATCAATACAGTCAAATTAGTGCATAATGATGTCTAGAAAGAATACGTGATATTTTTTTGTTACGAACCCGGACAGGCTGAAACGGCCCAGGCAAAACTACCGTAATCGGACCGTGTATGGACCTCTTTACTTTGTAGGTTTTGCCCACGTTTCAGTAATTTGGTCGCAACGTGCGTCACCCTCATAACGCGTTGCCAACTGCCCGGCACCACCCTTCCCGCCCCCCCTTTCCGCCCCTTCACCCCGTCTGGTATAGCACTAATGAAGCGTCCGACGCTACAGCGGCACGCTACATCGTGATACTCACTCTCTTGATCAACGACCTGTCTACGCCAGCGCAGTCTGCCGGCGAGTCGGTTACACCATCGCAAGCCCATTAATAAAACAGTTGACGGGGCCGGCGCGTCGCCGCCTCCCTGCTTGCGGCCGTGTTTGAAGAGCAAAGCTGGGAGTTAGGCGCCGCGATGCCATGCAGGGAGATGGCGTACTGGCAGGGACCGCGCGAGATTCTCGCGTGGGGAGAAGGAGGGGTGGGGGAGGCGGAGGAGGAGAAAAGAAAAAAAGAATAACGCAGAGCGCCAGCGCGGGAGACCGGAGCAATCCAAATATATTTCAAGCTCAGAAGGGCGCTATGCAAACACACAGGGGAGGATGTGGGGCGAACCGTAAGCCTTAATTTCCATACGGAAAATCAGGCCGGGATGCTCCACGTACGGCGAGGGTAGGGGTGTATTGATCTGTAGTTCATTTTTCCGCCGGCGGAGGGGTGTCGTTTTCAGCTCAATCTGCTGCCATTAACCCATTCAGAACATCAAACATTTCTCTAAAATAGCATGATTTTATAGTAATTGGCGAGGGAAATTTTTTACAAAACTTTAAAATTTGTACTTTTTATTTAATTGTGATTAAATACTTTTAATGGTGTAATTTACATGTTATTAATGATATTATTTACTTTTTTCAAAAAGAAAGAGCGGATTTTAGCACAATACTTTTTTACTACAAGTTCGCATTTTTTGATCGAATTAATTGAAGAGTCTGACAAGAAGAGATGCGTGAATTCTTTTTGTTTTTGGAGTTTGGGTTGGTTCCGATGAAATCAGTAAGAGTACAAAAAATGCGGACAGGAATGAAGAGGGCCGTATGGAAATTACAGAACTTAATTTTTAATGGTGAATATTAGTCCTCGTCTCTCCTTTCTAGAATAGTGGGATTAATCTGTGGGTTATCTTAAGCTATTAACGCTATATTAAAAAAAATATAAGTTAGTGTTATTGTACTAACTTATAATTAATAATAATTCTGGTACATTCAGTAATATTAAAAAGTATTGTCTTTCCCAATATATTCTAAGTTGAATAAATGAATATATTTCCATGAATAATATCTGAGATTATTTTTACGCACATAAGAACCGGCACCGAAAAGGTAATGTAAGTGTTGGAGATGCTGTGCTATTTAGAGATGTGGTTGTCAGGAATTTGAAAGAGTATTTGGAAAGGAATTTGAAAGTGTGGATCTTAGATCAGATCTGGTTACCGTGAGTCTAAGTTTCGAGATGTGAATTTCGGGGTCTTAGTTTCAAGGTTTGAATTCCAAGGTCTGAGTTCTGAGATCGAATTTTTTAGGTAGAGTTTTCGAGTTTGCATTTTCGGGGTCGGATTTTTCGCGTTGTATTTTCGGGGTCGGATGCTTCGTATCGTATTTTCAGGGTCAAATTTTCGGTATTGAAGAGTGGATGTCGGAGTTTCAGAGCCTGTGTTTCGCACTGTGGTATTGTCGTCCGAGTTTTCAAGTATGAATTTATGGCCCAGACGAGTCAAGGTCGATGCCACCAGCGGACGTTCGTGGCACGGACAGCAAGAAGAAATCGCCCTTCCATGCAGTTGATCACCTCATCAGAAGAGAGCAGTAGGAAATCAGTGCGCTGATACTGAACACTTTACACAAGAAATACGATTTGGCAGGATTTAGATAAATAAATTTAAGAACATTTATTGTTATTTTTACTTTCTCACTACCGCTTACGCAGTTAAGAGAAAGTTATGTAATGCTGCGCGAAAAATTGATGAATTTTCAGCAGAAAAACTTTTATTACAATGCCCTGGTAACGAAAAAGTGGATAAATTCAGTTGATAAATTTAGAAAAAAGTCACGTGATGTAACCAGAATCCATGTTTTGTGGGTCTTTAATGCTGAAAATAAAAAATCGAATGTCGGCAAAACATCTCTGTGTTCATCTGCGAACAACGCTAGCGGCTAAACCGTTGAGTTGGTTTTCTCCAAAATTAATATTTTTCAATCGATTTGGCTAATGTTGCGGTCCCTTGAATTTTAAACCGATTTAATTTTTTAATTTTGGGGGTACTTTACATTTAGCCCCTGGGATATTTTCAAAATTTTCAAAAAGTGTTTCCATGATTTTTTTATTAAATTTTGTTATTGGATAGTGTGAAGGACGTTTAGGGGAATGGTTCAGATCTCATTTTCGTTGAAAACTCTGATTTTTTGAAAATTGCAAAAATTCAATTCTTTCGACGTCTTCCTCCAACTACAATTATAAAGATAGCGATTTTTGTCTTAATGAAATCTGTTTCGTAAAGATAAATTTTGAAATAAGGACATGTACAATTTTTAGAAAATTTTACTACTTTTCGCGTAATTTTGCTTCAAAGTAGGGGTGAGAAAGTATGTGCAGTATTAGCACCACTAGCGATTTACATTTTTACTTTTATATTAATGCGCGTATCCTCGTTTTTACATGCGATTCTACCAAGTTGGATAACGGTGAGGTTACTTCAGACACTTTCCTTTCCTGGCGCTAGTTGCGCTAAGATAGCTCGGTGCCATGAAGCATATTGGTTTAGTGGTGAGTTATAGTTGACATTTACATAATTGAAATGATTGAAGGCGTTGTCATTGTCAACAATACTATTTATTTCATTGAGAGCAGCTTTCGCCTTCAATCATTTCAGCCATAAAGCGTGTTACTCCCACCAGTAAGAGACCTCGACACGGCCTGAGTTTGAGAGGCCTCAGTATCAGATGTGAGGGAGATCAGAATGTTGAAGATCTGGGACTCGACAGTCAAAGCATCCAAGGTTACAGGGGGGCGGTCTCCGGGGCGGAGGTCACAAGTGACAAGGAACAGACGGAGGTGAATTTGATTGATTGATTTTTCCGTGTTTCCGGGCGCGTCAACTGCTTCGGTCATTAGTCCCGTTAGTGTAGTGCGTGTTTTTCTTTCTCGGGAGATGGCGGTGATCTTCCCCCGCCGGATGGCGAGATCCGGCGCCGACATACTGTCGACTAGTGGTGTTTCCCCCTAACCAGGACTCTCCCACCACCGGGGCACCGCCCCAGCCGGGACTCTAAGCTCCCGTGTGGTCTCCCGGAATATGTGGTAGTGTAGTGCATGTTAGTGTAAGAGAGTGTGTAAGGGAGAGGATAGAACAAGGAAGAGGAAGGACAGATCTCGCGTGGTCCGTGGCCCGTTTGGTAGGGTACTGCTCCGGCATTCGCCTGGTGTTGATCGGAAAAACCACGGAAAACTACCGATCAGAGCAGCCGGCCGCTAGAAGTCTCCTCCAGACAGCGACTGAATTCGACCTAGCTGAAAAGCTAGTGTCGAAAACCCTGCCGCCGTGGGGAGTGGGAACCTAGGACCTCCCGGTCAGAGGTGCTGCAGTGACATCAGTTGATGCACTGAGCCACCGCTCCCGGTCAACAGACGGAGGTGAAAAGCGTATTGAGCGGGAAACGCGGGAGCCAGCCAGAGCGAGGGAAGTCCTCGGCTAACCCGTGGCGGGTGTGGGGGTGTGGGTGCGTGGCGGGGCGAGGAGGAAGCAGAGGCCAACTGGAGCAAGGCTGGACGGAGCGGACGGCCGACTCGGAGGTCGGCCTAACGAGGAGTTCCCGACGCTGCTGCCCGGCTGCGGAGATAACGGCGAAGGCCTTTGCAGCGGGATTAGCTCAGTCATGTCGCCGGACAGCGGCCGGCGGCAACGAGGGGGGGTGGGGGCGGGGAGGCGCTAAGACAGCACGGGGATGGCTCAAGCTTCGGAGGCTATGGAGTTGTCCTCCCCCCCCCCCCGCGGGTGCAACACAGGGAGAAGTGCTTGCCGAGGAATTTAGGAACACGCGGGGGAAAATGTATTCGTGCAGACCAGCAAAGTTCAGACCTTTTAGGCTCGCGGTATAGTCTTTCGTCAATACAGAATGTCTTAGAATAAATGTTACAAACTTCTAGGGCCTACAGGAGAGTCGAAAATATAACGGCGAAGGCCTTTGCAGCGGGATTAGCTCAGTCATGTCGCCGGACAGCGGCCGGCGGCAACGAGGGAGTGGGGGCGGGGAGGCGCTAAGACAGCACGGGGATGGCTCAAGCTTCGGAGGCAATGGAGTCGTCACCCCCCCCCGCGGGTGCAACACAGGGAGATGTGCCTGCCGAGGAATTTAGGAACACGCGGGGGGAAATGTATTCGTGCAGACCAGCAAAGTTCAGACCTTTTAGGCTCGCGGTATAGACTTTCGTCAATACAGGATGTCTTAGAATAAATGTTACAAACTTCTGAGGCATATTGAGGAGTCGAAAATATAACAGGGAAAGTCTTTGCCACGGGATTAGCTCAGTCATGCCGCCGGACAGCGGCCGGCAGCGTCGCGATGCGACGGGGGCAGATTGGGGCGGGGCGGAGCAAGGCGGGGCGGGGCGGGGTGGGGTGGGGCGGGGAGGCACAAGGACAGCATGCGGGTGGTTCAAGCGCCGCTGTCTCCAGAGCCGACGTCCCCTCTTCACCACAGCGCAAAGGCAGAAGCTGCCAAGGAATTTAGGACCTGGTGGGAAAATGTGCATTGCAGACCAGTGGATTTCAAAACTTTTGGGCTCGCGATACACTTTCGTCAATATAGGGTGTCATAAAATAAACGTTACAAACTTCTACGGCATATTGGGAAGTCGAAAATATCACTTTTCGACCAATATTATTTTTATTTTTTACTTATAACGTTACGGCTTGTAATTGCTTTCGATATACACTGCATAACTTACCTCACTCGAAAGGATCGTTGTTATGCGGGAAATATGAAAACAGTTGAATGGTGCTACATGTTCTTTTAGTGTGAATTGTGAAAGGGAATTATGGGAGAAAAATATAAAAAGACGAACCAAGTCAAGTTAACAGCAAGTTAATTAGTAAATAAGTAAATCTGAAAAATCTGTAATTTCATTACGTAAAAATAGTGTCATTTGTGTATCACGGGTGTTAACTGGTTCTAACGATCTCGGATCATTAGAACAAGATCACAGAACCCGTATAATTCCCTTCGTAATTTTTCTTTAAATTATTGGTAGGATTAATGCCAAACAAATCCTATACGATGACATAAACGCCATATATCTCTATTTTTTTGTTTTTTCAAAAACTACAAAAAAGTAATTTTTTGACTTGTCTCTCACGTCGATAACATTTATAACAGAGGCGATTTTTTCACATTATTGTATTTATGAGTACATTTGCTTTAAATAATGTTAAATAAAGATTCTCGAAAACTCAACAGTTTTTTGTTAAAATGAGCTCAAAATTCCGCATTTTCTAAAACGCTCAAACGCCTTTTCTCAAAAATGGCTCCAATTTTTTTCTTCAAATGTTTCTAATAGATAGTGCTATGTGCACTGTTTAAATGACGTAATAAAGTTTATTATGGTGTCTTCTTTTATTTTTTCAAAAATGACAAAAACCTAATTTTTTTGAAATATTTCTTACGCCGTTAATATTCTCATTTCAATGAATTAATATACATTATTGAATTTGTGAGTAGACGTTCTTCAAATTACTTTAAATGAAGTTTTTTTGAAAACTCAATAGAATTCTTAGAAAAACAGCTTCAAATTTTGCATTTACACCAATGCTTAGCCACCATATACTTAAAAACGGCTTCAAAGTTATCAATGAAAATTACTAATTAAATTTCAATGAAAATTTCTTTTTAGGACGATGTTTTACTTTTATTTAATATTCTTAAAGTAATATTTCAATTCCACATTTATGAAACCGAGAAGTTGAGAAAATGTCAAAAAAATGTACTTAGGCGACGATAGATGGCAGCTGGCAAGAAAATGGGGCAAGACGGTAAAGGCAGTCCACACCAAGGAAATTAGAAAACTTTCTAACGAGAAAGCCTGTGATATTCTGTGACACTTCTAGTTACGTTTACTATGGTCTGTTTTTATTATATTGATCGATTATAACTGATCTACTTCTGTTTTGAAGAAACATTTACATGCTCTTTTAGACCACTGCTAACGTTGATAAAAATCGCTTAAAAGTGTAAAGGAACAAAACTTAAAACCTCATAACATGAGCAATTTCTTACCCGCTGACTTAACAAACTCAGTTCTGAAGATACTGCTATGTTCACTTACGTTTTTGGTTTTCTCTGAACTGGTGAGAGAACATCTATTTGCTCTACTTTTGAATGCAAACTTGACAAACAATTTTACTCCTTGCGAAACACCGAATGAACGAAGCAGGTTGCAGTCGGGCTGTGCCTTCACAGGTAACAAGTGAAAAGGGATTAGCTGAGAAGCGGGGGCGAGGAAAAACTGTTCTCGGGATTCAGTCGGGTAATTCCCTCATTTTGTCTACCACAAATACCAGATACATTGACCGGGCACTGAACCCGTACCTTAGCGGGAAAAGGCGTATGCGCCGGAGTTTAGGCTTTATTTTAATATTCAGCTCTTAAATCAGTTTTAGGTTTTAAAAAATTTTCTTGATAGATTCTGACTCTTAACGCAATAAGATATAAACCGGTAACAGGTTTGGACTGGAACTTATATTTTTATAGTCTGAACTGTAAACTATTCATTACCCCTTTAATCTGTCAGTTAACGAAGAAATAATTAGATACGTATTGTTAGAGATAGTACTATATCAATCTTTAATGTTTCTACCGAATGTATTATTTCATTTAATGCGTGCACGTATAGGGAAAATAATCGATTTCTAACGTAAAGAGATGAATTATCTATTTCAAAGTTTGAATCGAAATTTCAAATAATCAATCGAAAATTTTATCAATAGCAAAACAGTGTGTTACACTGAGTTTGCAGAGGGACTATACTTTTACAAAATTGTGACATTTAAAATAAATTTTCTTTTTTTGATTCTGGAGATTCTAACATCAAATATTTTTTTCTCCAGATTCATTGTAAACGCATAAAATATTAGAATTATTGACAGTAATTTCATTGCCTCCTTTCTTTGCTGATGTAAAGCCAAAGAAATCTGAGCCTTTTATTTAATAATTATTTCAGTAACATTTCGTCTTAGTTTTTGCGATTTTTTCTCAACGGCTTCAAATATATCGAACAGGAATTTTATCTCTTTTTCTAGGATGAATAAGGAATATTCTACGATCATAGAAAAATGAGAAATGTTTAAGTATTTACTCTTGCGTATATTTGGTCTCATCTCCAGTCACTGAAAAATCTGACGTCTCCGTTTAAAATAGATATTTTCGTAGATGGCGATTTCTTTTGAAGAGAAGGGTAGATACAAAATGATTCGTAATAGAAGCAAGTTTATGAGATAGAAAAAAGATTACATTTCTTCAGCGAAATCATAGTTTCTCGCACTCAATTGTGTCAAAATGTGTGCAATAGCACTCAATTAAATCGCAATTGCTTCTCAATTGTGATTTGCTTCAAACCACTGGTTTCGTTACAAAGCGTACCATGTCAATGATGCAAAAACACAATCATTTCACGCACTTAAAATAAAAGGACTATTAGGTTCTGATAGTGAATTCGGCATTTAAGCACTAAAAATGGTTCCAAGATATCGTAAATCATTTAATAATTTAACCATTAATACACTTTTAATTTCCAAAGTTCACTTGCCTCAGACTCTGATCGAGAAGTCCTAGTGATTGAGTCTGGAGAGGGGTTGATTTTTGACCGAGATTCGTGGAGGAGACATGCTACATAGCTGGGTGTAATTCAACCTCTGGAGGAGAATTTTAGTGGCCTGCTGCTATGAACGTTCATATATCTCCCATCAACACCACGCGAATGCCGTAGCGTACTCTAACAAAAAAGGCCACGAATTGCCTGATGTTTATTGGGGAAACCACGGAAAACTACCGATCGGAGCAGCCGGCCACTAAAATTCTCCTCCAGACAGAACTGGACTTAGCTATCTAGCTAATGTCGAAAATCCTGTTATTCGGGAGTGAAAGCATAGGACCTGCCAATCAGAAGCACTGCTGTGTCATTAGTTGATACACTTAGCCACCTCTTCCGGTCGCTGCTGGGCGATACCTGGGTAGAGAAATCCACACAAGCCCACGTTTAGGTCGGCACCAGAATAGAAAGGAACACCGCCACCTATAGGGATAAAGCATTCACTAAAATGGTTGACGTGCGACAATAGGACTACAATGGTTGACGTGCCCGGAAACCTCAATCAAACAATCGAGTGACCACACCCAAAAGCGCAAAAATTTTGACATTTGAAGGGCTCGCCTCGAGAGAAAAATATGGCAACACTCAAAGTTATAGTTTGTTGATCTTAGATATAGATATTTCTTTAGTCAAAAATAGTGAAAAACTGTATGTGACGTATGGAGGAGAAAATCATCTGCGCACGGTTTCTTGAGTTTCAGAATCCATTCCCAACAATTTAATTTTGTGATATTAACGTGTTCGTACGCTTCCATCAGCAGTCCTTGTGCTGTGATTCTCAAAAACTTCAAATTATTGCATATAATTATCCCCTGGCTTATGTGATCTTCATGCACTCCACCTGAACCCCTTCCAGCAAAAACGATCTCTTGTTTTTATCTCGCAAACGTTTCCACGAGGGTTACCATATTTTCCACCCGAACCCTTCATTTGTCAAAAAATCAGAAGCCTTGTCATGACACATACACTCCAACGAGAAACAGGTGACAGTCTACCCCCAACACCTCGGGAGAACAACCTACGATCTTCAGACCGTGCGTGCGCGTCCGCGCAAAGGAGAGCAAACAGCCCAGAGAGCGGGGGCGCTAGCAGTTCCGGCGGCGTCCGCCAGATGGCAGGCGCGGCCCGCGTCGGCATGGCAGCGCGCCACTCTGACCCACCGCGCCGCCGCCCGGGCGAATTTTGCGGGGGCGACGCGGGCGACGCGGGCGATGCGGCGGGCCGCACGGCCTCGAGCCGCGACCGCCGCCACCGCCCTCACCGCCCTCGCCGCCCTCACCTTTCTCACCGCCTTTACTGGCTTTAGGGCCACCGACCACCGCACCGCCACCGACAACGTCGCCACGGAACTAGCTACTCCTACATATCTTCGATCCCGGAGAATAAGCTGATAAGTCATAAACTCTTCGTTTTACAGGAGAGAAAAAAACAGTTTTCAACTGAAGTAAGTCAAAGATTATTGATATTCACATAAAGGTGATATTAAAACGGAACTATTTGTGTGTAGGTTTTGTCTGAATATCATTAATACCCGATTTACAGCAACATTTGAAAGTTGTTTTTTTCTCAGCTGTAAAATTAAGTTTTTTCTGACTTATTAGCTTACTCACCGGGGTCAAATATAGAGAGGCTTGCCCACAGGGGACCAGGGCGTGTGTCCTCACCCCTCTTAAAATTTTGAAAGCGGTCCCATAGCCTTATATAATAAAACATTTTATTTTCTACTGATACGTTATGGATTGTTATTATCTTCGATAACATAACTTCCGTGGATCTTGAGCATCGTGGTTACGAGGGAAATTAGCAAACCCTTGAATGATAGTACATGCTCTCTTATGGAGGGAATTATAAAAAGGAATCTATAGAGGGCAATATGAAAAGACAAATCGAGTTAATCTAACGTCTAATTAATAAAAAAAGAAAGAAAATCTGAATCATTACAATTAGGTAAACAAAAATCTTATATGCACTAGTTCTAATGATCTCGTGCGACAGAAATACTTCTGGCCTTAGGGCTTCCGGCTTTTGTCACCGCACAATCATTAGAACTTTTATCACATCATTGCGATTGTTTATAATGAGATTTTTGTTCAAAACAGGTTCAATTTGTCACAAATGATTTCCAGTATTTGATTTATTACAAGTCTTTGGCAGTGAGAAGAAATTCTGCACTATTCCCTCAAAACTTGATCATCCCAAATACGTTTTGGAAAATTTGCATTGTTTTAAATCTTAGTATAATAAACTGCGATACATCGTGATGCTATGAGTATACATTGAAGAATAAAACACATCTAAAATAGGTTTTGTAATAATTAAATAATGTAATAGTTTAATTATTGCATAAAAATATTGGTGCGAGGAAGTCGTTGTTTTTCATATGAAGAGCGCGAAATTGAATAATATGTTTTTGTGTAAATGAATGCTTAGAATCCAGTTATATCACACTATTAATTTAGCGAAATTGTCTGAAACATCAATAAAATAAAGATTTAACTGGAGCGCTCATTAGGCACCCCGTTTGTAACAGGTTTCTTGGTTGGTTGATAGTGATTCCTGGCAAGCCTACTAGTGAGGTCGTTCGTCCCGTAAGTGTAGTGCATACTTTTTTCATCGGGAGGTGCGGTGATCTTCCCCAGATGAATGACGAGGTCCGGCATCGACCTACCGTCGGCTAGCGGGGTTTCTCCCAATCAGTAATCTCCCACCACCGGGGCACCGCCCCAGCCGGGACAAGTTCCCCGAGCAAGTTCCCGGCATGTGTGGTAGTGTAGTGCCTGTAAGTGTAAGTGTGTGTAGGTAAGGGGTGAGGACAGGACAAGGAAGAGGAAGGACAGATCGTGCGCGGTCAGTGGCCCGTTTGTTAGGGTACTACTCAGGCATTCGCCTGGTGCTGATCGGAGAAACCGTGGAAAACTACCGATCACAGCAGCCGGTCTCTAGAAATTTCCAGACAGCGACCGCGTTCGACCTAGCTGACAAGCTAGAGTAAAAAATCTTGGCACTGCCGGGACTCCAACGTAGGACCTCCCGTTCAGAGACACTACGGCGCCATCAGCTGATGCACTAAGCCACCTCTCCGGGTCCGTTGGTAACAGCGCGGAGCCATTCAGACCACGGCATTACTAGAGTTAAACACCCGTGGCGTGTCCACTATGAAATCGGCTCACGGTTCTCCCCAACAGCGATCACCGAAAGACGCGTGGTGTGAGCCTCCTCCACCCCCTCCCCTTCTCTCTTCGGCGTCACCTCGAAGAACCTCCCGAGAGCGAGGAGAGAGAGGGGAGAGGGAGGGGAGAGGGTAATTGCGTTAGCACCCGTCACCCGGGCGCCGGCGTCGCCTCCGCGACGGTGGCGGCGGGCGGTCCCTTTGACACGGCGGCGCACGGGGGCGAGGAGGGGGTGGGGTGGGGGCGGGGAAGGGGGCGTCTCCGGGGAGGTGCGGAGTGATGGATCGTCTCAAGCTTCCTCGGCGCTGGAAGAGATGGGGGAGGGGGGCAAGGAACGCGTGCCGCTGGAGGCGGTTGGAGTGATGGACTGGCTGAGCTCAGCTCACAACCAGCATTGCCGTTTGTCTGCAGCGACTCTGACCGGGATGGCGTAGCCTGGGGTTCGAGTTGCGACAGTGGCAACTTTTTCACTCGAACGGACAAGTAATAAAGCTCATAGTTCGGCAGGAAGTTAATCGGCAGATGAGTATGAGCAGGTAGATGGAAGGAGAGCTCACAATAGAAGTGAGCAATAAAGGTTGCGAGGAGTTAAGCATGAAGACGTGTGTGTAAATAAGCATGGAGGCGAGAAAGAAATTCAGTGAGGAGGTGAGCAAGAAGTGGTGAACGAAGAGAATATCAAGAGAGTGAGCGTGGAAGTGAGAACCGGTTTAGATGTCTTAGGACATCAATTGATGTCACTAAAGTGTCTCTGACTGAGACCGGAAGCGGTAGCTCAGTGCATCAACTGATGTCACTGCAGCACCTCTGACCGGGAGGTCCTAGGTTACCAATCCCCATGGCGGCAGGATTTTCGACACTTGCTTTTCAGCTAGGTCCAATTCAGTCGCTGTCTGGAGGAGAATTCTAGCGGCCGGCTGCTCTGATCGGTAGTTTTCCGTGGTTTCTCCGATCAACACCAGGCGAATGCCGGAGCAGTACCCTACCAAACGGGCCACGGACCACGCGCGATCTGTCCTTCCCCTTCCTTATCCTATCCTCTCCCCTCACACACACACTTACACCAACATGCACTACACTACCACATATTCCGGGAGACCGGTCTGGAGCTTAGAGCTTTCCCTGACTGGGGCGGTGCCCCCCTGGTGGGAGAGTCCTGGTTAGGGAATATTCTGCTAGTCGACGGTAGTTCGGCGCCGGATCTCGCCATCCAGCGGGGAAGGTCACCGCCATCTTCCGAGAAAGAACATGCACTACACTAACGGGACTAATGACCAGAGCAGTTGACACGCCCGGAAACACGAAAAAATCAATCAATCAATCTGACAGAGAGGTCCTAGGGTTCCAATCCCGACGGTGGCAAGGTTTTCGACACTAACTGCATAACTGAATTGAATTCAGCCGCTGTCTGGAGGAGCTTAGTATCAAATACTAAGTGGCAACCAGAGATGAAAGGTTCAATGATTCATTGAGTCCAGTATGTTGACAATTCATATAAAAAATTCATTTGAAAACAATAAAAATATAAAGTAATTGGTCCATAAAACACAACTCCAAATTCACGTAAAAATGGTGAGGAGGATTTATGGATTTTATACGACAAACATTTGTGGGCTAACACGTTGAGTTTTCCTGAAGGAAGGATTTTAAATTTAACTCACTATAAAAATGGTGACTCTTCACATTTATGAACATTCCTTTAATGGCCTTAAAAGTATTATTTACGTCTAACTTCTATGACACTCGTTATGCAAAGAAATCTAACGAGCATTAAATCGCAGAGCAGTATGGTATTGATGCATTTTTAATTATTTAATGTAATAAAAACAAATATACAAATTTACACGTACGTATTCAGATAACACATTCAAACCATTTAAAACTAAAGCATTGCCATTTTTTTCACTATAGTAGAGTCGAAAGGCTAAAAAACACCGCGAGAGGCAAGTCGAAAAGCACTGCCGTGCGACTTTCCAACAGCGGCGACCCCCACGCCGCAGGGCGGTCAACGCGCGAAGCACCGGCGAAGCCAGCGGGTTGGCGACGTGCTGAGCGCCCCTCCCCCTCTCCCATCACTAACCCCGCTTCCGTCTTCGGCAACGCCGCGCCCCGCCTCCGCTATAACACAGCCCGCCCCGCCCAACTCAACCCCACTCAACTCAACATCACCCCGCCCTACTCAACCCCGCCCCGCCCAACTCAACCCTGCCCCGTCCAACTGAACCCTGCCCCCAACTCAATCCCTGTCCCAACTCAACCCCTGCCCCGCCGAACTCTACCTAGCCCCACCCAAATCAACCCCGCCCCGCTCAACTCAACCCCGTCCCCTCAACTCAACCCCGCCCCCTCAGCTTAACCCCGCCCCGTCAACTCAACCCCACCCCCTCAACTCAACCCCGCCCCCTCAACTCGACCCCGCCCCCTCAACTCAACTCCACCTCATCCAAGTCAACCCCGTTCATCTCCGTCCCACTCCTGCCCCGCCGCAGATCCGCTGTGCTTCTGCCTCGTCTCTTTCCACCCCGGTACATCTACGTCCCTACCTCACACTCGACACACTTCTTCCCCCGCCCTACTCGTCAGCCGCTTCATTCCTCTCCGTCTCACCCAGCCCGCCACGCCTCTTCCCTGCCCCAAAGTTCCCTACTCGGATCCCATCGCATCCTGACTCGGTCCCGACCCCACCTCTCTTCTCCACCTCATTGCTACCACCACCACTGCCCCACCCCGCCGTACCACACACATTCACCCCTCCTCCGCCGTCACGTTTCTCCCCGTCCTTCTCTCCCCGCTCTATCGGAGACCCCACCCCGCCCCCAGAACGAACCATTCCCGCCCCCGCCCGCTCACGCTCCGTGCCCAAGTCGCCTTCGTCGTCGACGGCGGCGGAGCGGAGGAGTTGGGTCCTCGCGCCGCCTCCGTTATCGATCTGAAGACCTCCGCTCGCCGGCCCCGCCCCCGCCCCCGCCCCCGCCCGCGGGCGACGGGCAGTCCCTCGGGAGGCGGCGGCGGCGGCGGCGCGCCCGAGTAACTCATTCTAACACCGGCTGTTCCCTCTCGTTACCAGCGCCCTGCGGTGCCGCCGCCTTCGCCAGGGCGACGCACGACGCCGCCCATTATCAGCGCGCCCTTCGCCGCCACGCCCCCTTCGCTCGCGTTCCTCCTCCCTCACACAATCGCCCTCCACGGCTTCGCCGCTGCCCCTCGGACACCTCGTCACTCCGAGAGGTGCCCCAAGGCATCGACTGATGGCACTGACCGGGAGGTGCTAGGCGTCCACTCCCGTCCACTCGAGCTAAATAGCCAAGTCGAATTCAGTCGCTGTCTGGAGAATTTAGCGGCTGGCTGCTATGATCGGTATTTTCCGTGGTTTCTCCGAACAATACCAGGCGAATGCCGGAGCAGTACCTTAACATACGGACCACGGACCGCGCACGATCTTTCCTTCCTCTTACTTGTCCTATCCTCACCCCTTATACATACACTAACATGCACTACACTACCACACATGGGAGCTTAGAGCTTGTTTCGGCTGGGACGGTGCCCCGCTGGTGGGAGATACCTGGTTGCACTACATTAACGGAACTAATGATTTTAGTAGTTGACGCGTCCGGAATCTCTAGTCAACAAACCTAACAATCGCACTCTACGGATTTGTCACTGTCCTTAGGACACATCGCCTAGGCAGCGATTCCGTAGCTTCTGCAGCGTTGCTAGCCGGGAGGTCCTACACTTCCGGTTGATTGAACGGTGGATTGGTTTTAAGATTCTGGGCGCGTTAACTGCTAAGGGCATTAGTCCCGTACGTGTAGGGTACGTTTTCATTGCGGGAAATAGTGGTGATCTTCCCCCGCTGGATGACGATCGATGCCGACCTATATGTAGGCTTGCGAGGTTTTCCTCAACCAGGTATCTCCGACCAGGGGTGCTGCGCTACAGCCGGTACGAGCTCGAAGCTCCCAACAGGTCCCCCGGTATGTGTAGTACTGCAGTGAGTGCAAGTTAGGGGTCAGGATAAGAAAAGGAAGGGGAAGGAAAGATGGCGCGTGCTCCGTGTTCCGTGGCCTGCACCATTAATCCGCTCGAATATTACATCCACTTTCAACGTTCTTACCAGAACACACTTTTCGTTCCCTCCTATTAAATTTGTTGGTCCTTCATTTCTCCAATTCAAAATGAGATGATGGATCTTCTTCTCTCCTTTCGAATTTTCTTAATACATTGCTCTCGTTGAAATTTCTGTTTCTTTAGATAGTAATGAATTGTCCATCACTTCCTTCTTTTTATTTAAAGTCTCTTCCATTTCATTTTTCCCATTAGTCATTGTTCATCATTCGTGTCTATCGTTTAAACACTTCAGTCTGTTGACACAAGTCATTTTCGGTTGCCATGTTGTCCTTCTGTCATGTTAGGGCCACCGTCAACATTGCAGCTCTCAGTGCCCCAATGAGATTCATGTCATTAATTTTCCTGACGTACCCCTCCCCTCCAGCAATCACAGTTTCGGTCTTTGCATTGAACACGTGACACGCCACATCACCAACACACTCATCAGATTAGTCGCTCACTAGACACTACTGCATTATGCTGTCGCCGTCGTAGTAAACGACTGATCTCTGGAAATGTGTCCGCTCTTTCTATTATGAACTTACAGAGATCAGCTTAATTTTTAACATACTAATATACCCCGGTGTAAAGGCAGGATGAATAATACGGTAAATTCCTAATTTGAAATCTACATAATCTATGGATTCATTCATATGTTGAAGGGGTTGTTTCAAAAAAGCGAAGAATTTACTATTCTTGCTATTTTATTGAGTTTTTATTAATTTCCCTTCCAGAAAAAATCATAAGGATTATAAGAATTAAATTAAAAAATTATAACAAGAACCTAAGGTTTTACCAAAAAAATTTGTAAACTTTCTAACACAATGAACTCTGGGCCAGCAGAATTCCAAAGACAGTGAAATCTTCACGAAGAACTTTCCAATCGATTTCTATTCTTGACGAGAATGAAACGTTCAAAGAGAATGAATGAAATGTGTAATGCCTGGTCTTGGAGATAAGAAATATACTGGACGAATTCTTCCCATGGAAACGACTATTAATTTAAATCACACTGAAAAAATACAACTTGAAATATAAATCCTACGCATCACAGCAAATGTGAACTAGAGACCATACGTCTCACCGCCGTGTCCCACTAATATCTCTCATCTCCACTTCCATCGGCATTTCACACAATTCGCCACCCTTTGTTCCGTCGCCTCCTCCGTCACCAAGGTCCTTTCGCCGAAACTTCCACCACTTGCAGCACCCGCGTCATCCTTCCCGCCCCGCGACGGCTTCGCGCTCGCCCTGATCCCCCGCCGCCCCCGGGGGTTCTAATCAGCGGCGCCGCATGCACCGTGGCGCCACACGTGGCGGCGACACCAACTAATGAGGGCCTTCCTGCTACAAATTGGAGCGTCGGAGCGCGCGGCGGCGGGGAGGGCGGGGGCGAGGGCGAGGGCGAGGACGGTTTGTATCAAAGCGGCGCGCGTGAACGGCGTGTCCAAGGAGAGAGAGAGAGAGAGAGTTGAGGGCGGCGGGGGCGGCGCCTGCAGGCGGCTGGTTAGTCACGGAGCGGCTTGGGGAGTGCGGGCGCGCAGCCTGGGAGCGAGCGGGCGGAGGGGAACCTGGGGCAGTGAAGGCAGAGGGTACGGTGAGGACGGAAGGGGGGCTGGGGCTATGAGGGTGGAGAGGGAGGTGGGGGCGGAGGGGACGGCGGGAACGGCGGTGAAGGAGGGGATGCGGGAAGGGTAAAAATAGCGGGGAGAGCGGGAACGACGGGAACGGGGAGACGAGGGATGACGGGGATGGCGGGGGCGACAGGGACGTTAGGTACGTTCGAGACGATGGGGATGGTAGGCACGCGGTGCGGCGGGGACGGCAGGCACGGGGGACGGCGGGGATGGAGGGCTGGGGGACCGTGTACGGCGGGGATGAAGAGGAAGGGGCGGCGGGGACGCGGGGCAGCGGGGCCAGGGGACGGCGGGGTCAGGGGACGGCGGGGCCGGGGGACGGCGGGGATGGGGGTCGGCGCGGACGGGGGACGGCGGGGACGCGGGGCAGCGGGGACAGGGGACGGCGGGGCCGGGGGACGGCGGGGAGGGGAGCGGCCGGAACGCGGAGCAGCGGGGACGGGGACGGCGGGGACTGGGGACGGCGGGGGGAGAGGCAGGGGGACGGCAGGGATGGGGCGGCTGAGCGGCGGGGACCGGAGACGGCAGGGACGGTGGGGACGAGCAACGGCAGTATGGAGGGGCGGAAAAGGGAAACGGCAGGGGCGGGGGCGGCGGGGACGGGGACAACGGGGACGGGGACGGGGACGGCGGGGACGGGGGTCGACAGGGATGGAGAGTCGAGAGACGGCTGGGACGAACGGGGCGGCGACGGAGAGTCGACATGGACGTAGAGATTGTGCGTCCGGGGACGGCGGGGCAGCGTGACGGGCCAGGGGAGGCGCAGGTGGTCACAGGGATGAACGTGCGAAGACATCGGGGTCGGCGCAGGCCGTGGCGGGGCGCGAGGCGAAGGAGGCGGTGGCGCAGGCAACGCAGGCGACGGGAGCGGGGGCGGTAGAGGAAGAGGGGCTGCGAGGAGGGGATTCTGCGTCGGGGGCGATTTGGGTCACCACTGGACCCTCCCAAGGGCTGTCCACGCACCTTTGCCACAGGGATGAACACACAGAAGACTGCTGCGCTACCTAAATGGTTTCGAGTTTTGGTTTCTGTACCAACGAAAGACAGAAATAAGAGCCGCAAAATCAAACCTCACGAGTTTACTATTCTAATATTGATTGTTAAGATTCATGATTACAATAATTGATAAAATATTCAAACAAGAAAAGCAACATAGTTCAAGATCGTTTTAAATCACCATTCACATTTTTTACTCCAACATTTTGCATTTTTAGCCATTAAATTAAATGGAAAGTGGAGAATTTCTCAATGCTTGAACCACACCATAGCGATATGTCTTGCCAAAATTAGAGGAAAGTACATGCTGGAAATGTTCTACGCTAAAAAGAATCTATGCATTGTATTTATTAGAGCGAGATGTAGTTAAATGTGCATTTACGGTGCCTTGAGATGATACATACATTGTATCTTCTTCTTCCACTAATTTTTCGAAATCCTAGTTTTTTCGTTCGAAATCCTGGTCATAAGGGACGAACAGAAACTGCGGTAATTACTTCCATAAAATTTTTGCAAATTGACTTTGGCCCACCTAAGGAACTCCAACCACCTCAAATTAACCGATGTTAAAAGTTTCTCAAACAATTTGTTCTCAGGATAATACATTACGAATCATTCAAGAAAATTATTGAATTGTGCTTGGGAGGGGAAAAATACGCAGCGTAACATGATAGATATGCAATAAGAGAAATCTTCCACGCCTATCCTCACGCCTATATTGGCCAAAACAAGGTAGTTTACCATATATCAGTGATCTTAGCGCAGGGTGTGGAAAACACATGCCTCATAAAAACTCACACAAAGTTTCCACAATGGCCCTTTGCACTTTTGTTTCCGCAACTACCTCACATTAACCAACGAGGAAGTCCCTTGAGCAAATGCTCCGCAGGTTCTGTTATTTTTCAGCTCATTTGTAGCCCTCGCTACTTTTAAACGGCGGCCTTTTTTCAGAAGGGCTCGCGAAAGGCTCGGAAAAGGGTTGGGATTACACCATTTAAACGGGGTACACTGTCAAGCAATGGGCGTAGCTGAGGAGGGACTAAAGAACGACATACTGTGGTCCCGGTTGGGTAAATAGCGAACAAAATTACGTTTCTTTAAAAACGAAAACAATAACGACAATGACGCCTCTGAAGTCAATGACAATGATGACGACAACAATGACATCGACGGCGACAATGACAATAACGACAACGACAATGACAATAACGACAACGACAATAACGACGACGATAATGACTATAACAACGACGACAACAGTGATAATTATTACGATAACAATGCCAATAACGACGACGGCAATGACGTCAACGACAATGACAACGGCGACGACAATGACGAAGGCGACGAAAGTGACAAATACGACGACAATGAAAATGACATCAATGACAATGACAACAACGGCGATGACAATGACAACGATGACGGTGGCAAATTTTACGAACAATAACAATGACAGCAAAGACTACAACTACGCTATGACAACAACGAAACAACCCTATCAACGACGACAATGACGGTAATGGCAAAAAAAAGAGAGTGCATTGCCCCACGTACGTTAGAAGATACAGGAATAGGAAATCTCTAGGGTAAGATAATATTTTTTGTAATGTAAAGAATTATTTCCATTATTCCTTTCACACGACATCTTTGAGCGCGTTTTGGATGACCTTTGAGTATTAATGTTTTCCGGTTTATTAATAATCGGTGGCAGAAAAAGTAAGAGTTAAAATACGCGTCGGGGGCGCTTTTGCCGCTGGTAGCCGATGTCAGAACTAACATGTGAGTTTCTGTTTAATTTATCGGCTTCTGTAGACACTTTTAGCTGCAGCTTTCAGCATTGTATAGGTTTATTCCGTACCAATAGATTACATTATAAACGGTTTTCGTTTCCAACGCGAAATTTTGCGTGGAAAAAAGCTCTGCGTTGTACTATTCTTTACGTGCTTAACAGTTAGTGTAAAGATTGTCTTTTATAGGGACAAAGAAATTTCATTTTCAATCTTTCACTCTCGAATTTTCGCGATTGATCGAGATATACAAAAGAATGAGTTGACCTCTAAAATATTCTTTAAGCACTAAATTTTTTTATGATCTTTAATATAATTAAAGACTCGCAGTTCTGAAAAATTGTTGCTAAACCCCCAAAAGATTCAACTTCTTTTAATTCTGGATAGGTTGAAAACATTTTTCTCTCCGTTTTGCAATTTTGGAAATAAAATTTGGCAAAAATAAAGAAAGTCCCCTAAATTTAGGTATAGTAGTACTTTCAGGGTTAAGAATCGAAATTTATTTTACATAGCTACTCATAGGTATATTTCCAAACATTGAATTATTACAATAATAAAATAATACTACGAGTACAAAAAGATGAGAGATTCTGTATCAAAGAGAGGCAACTATTTACTCACGAATCCCGAAAAAACGACTGAGGCATTTTTCTCGAGTTGATTATGTAGCTTTATTGTCGTGTGCCATACGTTTTATATTATTTTATTTATTTAATAAAATACAAAATAAAAAAATGTTAGATTACAGCAGGTTATTTTAGTTTTCGGCGACAGCGCTTGGCGTAATCACGACAACAGTAACATTTTTTATAACATCCGCTGACGATAAAGGAGGTACTTCGGCAGCATATTATTGGCCATTAAGTAGTGTCTTCATTAACCTTGTACGTAATATTTATTTACGTTACAAGAGAATGAAATAGACAATGTGCAATTAGTTGATTATACACGAGTGCGGCAACGGTAATGTATAATTTCTGATGATCGCATAATCATCTTTCAGCCACATGTAATACATAGGCACAAAATTTTATTTTGTCCGATCGCCATTGTACACATTTGCTGTCTATATAATTGTGCATCCCTATTTCATCGATAGTATTACAATTGACTTTAACCAGTTTTTTCACATAGGATATAAAAAGAGCCATTTTATCTATATCAGGAAACATTATTATATTGCATATAGTAAAGAACAATTTAATCTACTCTAAACACACAAGTAAAGAGCACATAAAAGCAATCGGAGGAGTTAAAAATAAATAAATGCATTTTGTCCTTCTTGTGGGTCTTTTCAGCCATTGTGCGATGCGGGAGTGCCGTGCGTGTAAACGGAGCGAAAGTTGAGGTTATCGGGAGAAGGGCAGGACTTCACCGCGGAGGGCGCTGCTGTGGAACAAACCCACAAACGACCGCGCCGAGAACAATTGAGGTGGAAATATGTGGGGAACGGATGGAGGTAGCGTCGAGAAGCTGCAATGCAAGTTACAAGCGAGGGGAAGGAAAGGCAGCAAAAGCAAAAGGAAAAGCATGAAAATAGTCATTTACGTAAGTAGAACAGAAAGTGAAAAAAGAAAAGAAATGAAAATAGTAATTTACGTAATCAGTACAGAAAGTAAGAACAAAAGAAAAGGAATGAAAAAAAAGTAATTTACATAACTAGTACAGTAAGTGGAAGCAAAAGAAAATAATGAAAATAGTCATTTAAGTAACTAGTACAGAAAGTGAAAGCAAAAGAAAAGGAATTAAATTACTCTTTTACATAACTAGTACAGAAGGCGAGACTTAGGCTCCCCCTGCACACGAGCGTTGCGTCGACGCGCGGTAAGTAACGCACGTCCTAGAATAACACTGTATCTTATACGAAACGGCACATGAGCGCTTTGGCCATTCCGCATAAGACAGTGCTGATTTACAACGCGCGTTACTTTTTGCGTGTCAATATAACGCTCGCATGACACAGGCCTTAGGCGTACGAATGAAATGTTTTCAGACGAGGAGAAGGTAAGAGCAAGTCCAGAACTTTGAAATGAGTATGCCATAACATTTCGTACGACTTACGATAGCAAGAATTTATAGCAAGAATTCATGAAAACGTACAATTCTTGGACCATACATACAACATACGAGACGGCAATCACCTTGATGTACGACATCTTTGAGTTTTGTTTACTTTGTTCAACCCAGTGTTTTGTACACTTTGAAGTACGTGTTCCGCAAAACACTTTGGCGTACGCTTGCCTCAAAGAAATACTTTCCAAACGAAGAATAGTGAACGGGAGTACTAGGACAATGTACGAGTGGAATAAAATAAAAATAAATAAAAATGGGAGAAGATAAAAAATGAAAACGTTCTGAAGAAGACGATGGTTTAAAGAAGCCGAAAAAAAAGAAAAGATGTATGGTGACAAAATTGTAATGGTAAATTTACAGCAAAAATAAGTTAACAAAATAATCGAGACTAGTCGAAAATTTCTTTCGTGGCAAAACAAAATTGTGTAACTGAACTGGTGTCCTATTGAGAAAGAGAATTATAAAATTTCAAAACATTCAGGATCAAAAAACATAGAAAATAAATTTTTGAAGTGCTATAAATACAAGGTAATAAGGAGCTTGCATTTGGTTTTAAGATAACATCTGTGATAAGAAAAGAATGAAATAAAAAGAAAATGTCAAATTTGTAAGGGGTAAATGAGGATTTGATGTACATTACTAAAGACTGAAAGAGAAGAAGATGAGAATAGGCGAACAGTCTAAAAGGTGTCAAATAGGAAGGCAATATGATGAAGTTAAGAGTCTTCACGAACAATAATAAAAAGAAATGCAAGACGACAAAAAACGAGTGTGTGATCAGAGAAGTGAAAGAGGAGAGAAGTGTAATAGCGACAAGGTATGGGATATATCTAATACAGCTCCGATAAACATGAGTACAGTAAAGAAAGATTGAAAACGGGGCAGAGAATGAGGAAGATGAGAAAAAGTGGCATTACAAGAAACATATAAATGTAGAGAAGTAGGTTGTAAAAATTCGAATATCCCTAAAATAGAACAAGAATTAGAAAGAGTTTCAGAACGAAATAATAAGAACAACTATGACAAAGAATACTAGGAAGAGGAGAAAATAGCTTCAGACTAACCGTACTAGAAGAGAGGGGAAAGTCATGTGAATATATTTTGAATATAAAATACAGTACTGAGGAGAAACAGTTCGAGAGAATAGACAAATGCAAAGGTAACGAGAAAGAAAGGAAAATAGCTTCAGACAAAATGTGCAAAATAGAAGATGAACACACAAATAAATATAGAATGACACGAATATAATGAAGTGTAACAAAAAAGAATCATAGAGGAGAAAGGACAGGTTCAAAAAATGCAGAGAAGAGTGAGCGAGAGAATGTATAAAATTCTACAAAAATATCACAATGAAGCAAATAACGAGACGAACAAAATAAATAACATATCTAAACAATGATTCGAAACAGCTAAGTAGAGCACCTTCATTAGATGTATTAAATAAAATGAGAATATCAAAATGGTGTAGAGAGAAAAAATATAAAACACAAATACCGTCTAGAATACAAGTGAGAAGAGAAACTAGAGTAGGTTCAAAGATGGAATTATAGAGGACGTGAACAAGTATTGAATAGAACGAACACAAGTCAATGGAGAGCAGGAGCAATAACAAGTTCAAAAAGGGCCGCGGATACTAGAAAGAAGAGAAGGCGTCAACGCGCAAGAGAAAAGGGCGGGCGGTGAGAACACAAGGGAGGGGGTGGGGAGGGGTGGGGTGGGGCGGCTAAATCCTCTTAGTGTCTTGCGCGGGCGCGTGAGGGCGTGCGAGGGCGCGGAGGGCGGGGCGCAAGCGGGGAAGAGCGTTCCTAAGCTGCGAGCTCTAACCCTTTCAGGGCGGAGGAAATTCCCATTTATTCCGAAATTTACGCCTGCTCGCCTGCGCCTCCGACCAGCAAGGGCGGGCAGCCCGCGCGGCGGGCGGGGCCGCTGGGAGAAGGCGAAGGGCTGCATGGCAAAGGGCGGGGAGGGGACGGCGTGGCAGGGCGGAGAGGGGACGGGCGAGGTGGAAGGGGATGGAGCGGAGCGGGGCGGGATGGGGAGAAGTGGAGAGGAATGGGGCGGGGATGAGAGAGGCGGAGTGGGGATGTGCAACAAGAAGCGGGGCAGGGCGAGGAGGGGCGGAGTGGGGTGGAGCGGAACGGGCGGAGCGGGCGAGGCAGGGGAGCGGAGCGGGCGGAGCGGGGCGAGGTGGGGAGGAGCGGGCGGAGCGGGTGAACAGGGCGGGGCAGGGCGATGGTGGGTGGCGGAGCGGGGCGGAGCGGGGCGGAGTGGGGCGGAGCGGGGCGAGCCGGGCGATCGCGGGGCGGAGTGGGGCGGAGCGGGGCGGAGCGGGGCGGAGCGGGGCGGAGCGGGGCGGAGCGGGGCGGAGCGGGGCGGAGCGGAGCGGGGCGGAGCGGGGCGGAGCGGGGCGGAGCGGGGCGGAGCGGGGCGGAGCGGGGCGGAGCGGGGCGGAGAGGGGCGGAGCGGAGTGAAACGAGGAGAATCACCAATCAATCAATCAAATCAAAATAAAATGATTTTATTAGGTAATAACCTATATGTTATTGCCTTATTCATACTTACGTACAGTTAATGAACCAAATTTGGAGTTAGAATGACACATATAAAGTTTGGCGAAGTACAAAAGTGCCTATTATTCGAGGAATGCAGACTGGAAAGTCTGTGTCACAATCTATTTGAGAAATCCAAAAATAGAGAAGGGCGTTGTATGTTCCACATTGGCTTTGTGTTTTAAGATCTTTGATAGTTTCTTTTGGAAAATAATTTTGTAACCTTCCTACAGCGCAAATCTTTTGATGATGGTTTTATTTAACGGCAATACAATGCAGTTGCAGAACAATTGTAAAATGGCCAGTTAAATCAATTAAGTAGTTCCATCGACCAGAAATTCAAAATTAACTTATGAAAGTCATGAACAAGGTATGATGCACTAAGAATGATATATTTAATTCAATTCATTACTGTAGCCACGCGAAGAAGCAGGAAATGAAATGAGGTAAAGCAGAGACTGCGAAGGGAATGATGAACAGAACGAGACACACATTGAATTCCCACAAGGACAGACAAGGAAGAGAAAGGACAAATTGCGCGTGGTCCGTGGCCCGTTTGGTAGAGTGCTGCTCCGGCATTCGCCTGGTGTTGATCGGAGAAACCACGGAAAACTACCGATCAGAGCAGCCGGCCGCTAGAATTCTCCTCCAGACAGCGACTGAATTCGACCTAGCTGAAAAGCCAGCGTCGAAAATCCTGCCACCGTCGGGTCTCGAACCCAGGACCTCCCGGTCAGAGGCGCTGCAGTGACATCAGTTGACTGAGTCAGAAGCGGAGGCACCTCGCTCGTTGCGGGAAATGTGAGGTGGAGAAAGAATCTGCTTGAGCCCAAGAAGGCGGAATTGTGAGTCTGAGGAATAGAATAAGGAAAAGAAGGAAAAGAGAAATTAGAGAAAGAGATGAAAAAATGGAAAGAAAGGATTGAAAAATTGCTAACTAGCTCAACCCGTGCGATACATATTACAAACGTAAGAGCAGCAAGCGAAAAGTACTAAATACATCCTCTAAAGAAAATCGAAAATACCCAAAATATGGTTTCCCATCGTTCATTACTTATTCTAGAGGACCAATGAAATGAGGGAGGTGTACAAATTCTGGAATAATATAATAACTACACACTGTCAGTATAGAATTGAACATGTTTCTGAATATGTAATTGGTATTTTATATTTACCACGATCTGTGCATGTATGCTGTAGCGGATTTCAGAAGGGAATCCTACTATCCTCTTAATTAAATACGTAATGCATGACATAAAATTACATATCACTATTTTTTTGCAAAGGTACATGTATTTCAAAAGGGTCTACCTATTGAATGATGACTTTTTGATGACTTGATATGTAAAGAATTCTTGTACTATGTATCCTTTAATACACTACTATGCTATTGCTCTTTATTAAGAACGTTTTAGTTAAAATAGGTATTTAATGTATTGCAGTGTTATACAAAGTATCTGGACAGTAACCTCCCAAGGAGAAATCCTGTTTGCCCTATTCATAAAATGAGATTTAGTTCTAATTTTGGCCACACTACTTTTATTAACAAAACATTCTGCATGGGGAGAAGTAAGATCCAGCGACAAAAAACAATCTCAGAAAATTGAATGAACGAATAACATGCAATAATTGAAAACGACTTGAGCCCGTCTCAAAAGGACCCAACGGCATTAGAGAACCTAATGCGCCCACATTCAAATTACCGTGGTTTTCTAACGATCAACTCAACAATCCACGTCGCATACGAGGCCGTTAGCGGGTGCGCTGGTGCAACTCCAAGTTGAACGCCTGTTGCTGCGACATCACATCGCACTTAGGGCACCTTCGCGGTCAAGTGGCCACGTGTTGCATGCTACTCGCGACCTGGTAGCTTGGAACACGAAGAAATGTCGCTTGCACACTTTTCACATTCCTTATTACGTATTCTTTTTTTCTTTCGAAGAAAATTATCATGGAATTAAGTAAGAAAAACTCCAGTCCTTCTCTACAAAAGGGTACCCTTGGATAAGATGGTTGAAAGTTCCCTAAAACAGAATGATATATGAGTAGTTAAACTACTCGTCTAACATGAAAATAAGATTTTTGAAAGGTTTCGTAGCCCCACCACTCACCACAACAACCTCCACCCTTTACAGTCTAAAACGTGTTTTTTAATTTTATTCTTTTGCCCCCAATGTTATTTCATCTGCTTAAAAATAGTAAGAAAATAATTTATACTATCAAAAATATATTTTGATATTTTCTCTACATCACATTAAAATGCAATAAAAAATTTAAAAAAAGTAGTTGTAGTGTGTCTGAGAACTCTGAAACAGACACAAAACAAATAGTAAAATTTCTTCTGAAAACATCAATTGTTGTGACTTTATTTCAGTTTTTTTTCGATTGCTAGGCTGTTGTTAAAAAATAAAAACTATCTTTACCCTTTTTCCCGTCATTAAACCACTCACGACTTTAAATACACCTTGAAAATGACTGCAACAATTCTGTATTTTTATTACAGTGCTTATGAGACATTTGTATACATGGTTGTAGCACCCAGTAAGTCTTTGAGTTTTGAATTTAATATTTTTTAAGCTTTATAATGTTTTTATAGTATACCGTACGTTAAGGAAAGTTTATAGTTTTTTCCATTTTATAAGAAACCAGTTCGGGGACAGGTGATGGGTGAAAATGTTTTTGGTTGGTTGGTTGGTTGGTTGGATGGATGGATGGTTGGTTGTTAGTGATTCTGTGCACGACAACTACCGAGTTCATTCCTCCCGTAAGAGTAGTGCATATTCCCACGCGGATGGCGATATCCGGCGCCGACCTACCGTCGACTAGTTGAGTTTTTCCGAACCAGGTATCTCCCACTAGAGGGACACCGCCCCAGCCGAGAGAAACTCTAAGCTTCCGACCGGTCTCCAGGCATGTATGGCAGTGTAGTGCATGTCAGTGTGTATACAAGGGGAGAGGTCAAGGAAGAGGAAGAAGAGATCGCGCGCGGTCCATGGCCCATTTGTTAGGGTACTGTTCCGGCATTTGCCTAGTGTTAATTGGAGACACCACGGAAAACTACCGCTCACAGCAGCCGTCTCTAAAATTCTTCTCCAGACAGCGACCGAATTGGACCTAGCTGACAAGCTAGAGTCAAAAATCTTGGCTCCAATCTAGGACCTAGGAGAAATCACAGAAAACTACCGATCAGAACAGCAGGCCCCTAGAATTCTCCAGACAGCGACTACAACTCGACTTAGGTATCCAGCTAGTGTCGAAAACGCTGCCACTGTTGGAACTCGAACCTAGGACCTCCCGGTTAGAGGCACTGCAGTGGCATCAGTTGATGTCCTGAGCCACGTCACCCCATTTACAATTCGTGGTAATCTATTTTCTAAATAATATAAAAGGGAAAAAAAACCAACGGTTTTTTATTGTAGGCTGTAGGTTTCTCCCGTCCGCTCGGGGCAGTAGTGCACGCGGCTTTGTGACAAGTCGTCAAATTCCGCGCCGGCGGCCGCGGGCGCGCAAACGCGAGGCCAGTCGCCCGCATTCAGGCCACGTCGCCGTTGCGGGGGCCGGCCGCGGACCGCGGGCCGCCAGGGGCGGCGGGCCTGCGGGCCGGCCGTGGTTCTTTGGCATGGTAATGCGGGGGCGGTGGCCGTGTCGGCGGCGGCGGAGCCCGGGGGCGGGGAACGGGCGGGGGGCGGTGCCTCGTATTGACGGCAGGCACGCGGACCCCCCTCCCCGCCCCGCCCCGCCCCGCTACCTAATTGTAAGACGGGCTCGGCGCGGCGCGGCCGGGACGCGGCGAGACGAGAACCGGGTGGAAAGAAGGACGGAGCGAAAGAGAGACGGAGAGCGAGTGAGAGAGTGAGAGGGCGGGGGCGGCGACGGTGGCGCCGCCTTGCGGGCCACCAATAGGCGACCCGCAGCACCGCCGCCGCCTCCTTCCTCGGCGGCCAAGGCGCCGCCTCCAATCCTGACAGGGTGTGACGTCACAACCCCACCCATTACGCCGCCGCCACCGCCGCCACCGCCCGCCCGCCCCTCCGCGGTACGTGGCTCACCGCCGCTTCCGCGCTGCACACTGCTCCCAAACGCGCGCCCGCCAGGAAATAGGCATTTCTATGTTAAGAGCGAGAATATATTGTTTTTTTCGTGCACCTTCGACAAACGAACAAACATTAATTTCACTCAGGATATATTAATATTTTTATTTTTTACTGATGCGTCAGATCTTGTTAAAAGCGGGAATATATTGTTCTTTTGTGCACCTTCGATGACAAAACAAACGAACAAACATTAATTTCACTCACGATATATATGAATATTTTTATTTTTTACTGATGCGTCAGATATTTGTTAAGAGCGGGAATATATTGTTCTTTTGTGCACCTTCGATGACAAAACAAACGAACAAACATTAATTTCACTCACGATATATTAATATTTTTATTTTTTACTGATGCATCAGATCTTGTTAAGAGCGGGAATATATTGTTCTTTTGTGCACCTTCGATGACAAAACAAACGAACAAACATTAACTTCACTCACGATATATTAATATTTTGATTTTTTACTGACGCGTCAGATCTTGTTATTGCCTTCTATACGGAGCTCGATATACACTGCTTACTGTACCTGGACCGAGAGGATTGTGGTTTCGAGGGAAATATGAAAACAATTGAATGATGCTACATGCTCTCTTATGAAGGGACTTATGAGAGGTAATTATGGGAGGGAAATATCAAGAGATAAACGATGCATGTTAACATCTAGTCAATTAGTAAATAAGTAAATCTGAACCAATAAAATTAGGTAAAAATAAAATTATGTGTGAACCACGGGCGTAAACAGATTCTAATGATCTCGGCGGCTTCATGCATTTTGTCACCGCTCGATCATTTGAACTCGTACAATTTCATTGGTGCACAAATAATTATTTCTACGAACATATAAAAATGCTTAGGTATATTAGGAGTCTTGATGTTTCATTCCACTCTTTTTGATTTATCTGAAAGGAACCGCACCTTCGTGGTGGAGAACGCTGTGGTTTCGCGACATGAGGTATCTCATTCTTGTTCCACATTGTAAAGTGACTCATTGTTGTTCCATACGGGTTCCTATTGTGTAACTGGTACATTCCGGTTATAATTACTGAATTTAAAATGGTTAAAGCAAAGCTGAGTTTCCACAAGAGTTGTTCGAATTGTCAAACGCTCAGTATCTAATTAATTACTCATCATTTATAAGATATTTACGAAACTTACTTCACATCTGTTGAGACATTGGTGTACATCGACGTGACAGTTGTTACGAGAGTCACAATACTTCAATAGTTAACGACTAATTATGTATGAACAGTTGATTACGTGTTAATAGTTATTGGGAAGTATTCAATAATAGTGAAATTGAAGTTTTGTGCTATTAATAAGTGAATTATTTTCTCATAGATTTTAAAACGAACCTACCATACACAGTCTTTTTCGCACTGTGACAACACGTTGTTCAGATGTTTTAAGACAGGACTAACTTAACGCACGTAGAAACCCAATTTTTATGTATTATGGTCGTAGAAAAAAGTAGTTTTTCCATAACAGGGAGAAAAAGTGGATTTGATTGCTAGCAAATGAACTAAAGAGAAGCATTATTAAAAATTTGTGTTTGGACAGAACGTGAAATACAAGGAAACGCCAGCTTGACGTTCTCACTTATATTTAATATTTGTTTTTACATCAATCTTTAAATTTACTACAAGCTGCATCATATATCTTGTTGGATTTTTGAGTATTAAATTTCAAATTGTTTCACTAGCAGCATCAAATATACATTTAGATTCAGCTATGACTTTCACTTAAGGCGTAGTTGTTAATTCACAGTTTTTAAGGACACATTTTAATTCACATTCTTGACTTTATTCATTATTTCTTTATTTCTAAAGGAAATTTATTACATAATTCAAATCCTTTGTCAAATAGTCTATTTTTTGCCTGCAAAGATTTTCTAAAATTAATTACTAAATGTTGGGCTTGCCTTGCTTCCCTTGTTTTATCTTTCACTGTTTGGAGTTTGTTTACTAAATCACCAGTTATATGATTTTTCATTAATTTAAAAATACAAATTAGCGACTTGTAATGAATTCTCTCTTTTATTGACAAACCTTAGAGTGCCTAGCATGTTTAGTATTGGAGTGTATCTATTGCATTGAATTATTACCATCACGGCTTTCTCTTGTTGAATATGGATTTTTTAAATTGTTTAATAATTGTTGGCCTTCATTTATTGGTGGAAAGTATTTAATGCACACCTGAAGCGTTTATCCCTATCCAACAGGAAGATAATTAGAGGGATGTATGCCAATCGATGGTTTCTTATAAGTAGGTCAAAAGCGTTATCATTTCTTAGCGTATTATTATACAGCGGAGCAATCGAACACAAATGATCTGATGGATCGATACTTAAAGTAACTCAGCTTCTTATTTAATCGACAAATTTTATTTAAAAACAGAGTTTGTTTATCGACTGATCAATCCACCAGATCATTTAAATAGTATTAACTATTTCTAGATCAATCAACAACTATTCTTCCTGAATCAATTCTACGAATGTATCACGTGGAAAGAGACTCAGAACAGAGTTTTTCTCGCGAGGCCGTCCTCTACCACCTCTCCGTCATCTCCCCTCCATCTAACCTCTCGTAAAAATTATGAACTTCAAAAAATTAAATCAAAATGCACCTGCTTGGAATTAATACGTTATAAACTGAACAATAATAAACGTATTTGTATTGAGATTATCCGTCTCACACGTTTCCTGAAAAGACTTGACGTTTAAAGTTTATAATACAGAGAGGAAATATTCCACCATTTTCACAGAAATTTGGAAATCGATGAAAATAGGACGTCATTGTTAATTAAAATATATTTGGAAAAGTTAAAATTTATTGTCATATGACTACATCTTGTAATGGTAGCAGAATATTTAAAACATTGACGTGTTGAGATCGTGCTATGCGCACATTTACCCCTTTTCAGACCACTGTAAGCGCTCCCAACCCTCACGTCTCTCTCTCTCTCTTTCTCTCCATCTCCTTCGTACTCGCACCGTCTCCGTCTTCCCCCTCCTTTTCCGTTCCCCGCCGCCGCCGCCGCCGCGGGCCGTGGGCGTCGGTGATGGCGCCTCGCAGCCACGTTTGCTTTCCCCGCTCACCCCTTTCTTCCCTTTTGTTCCACCCGGGGCCCGAGCTTCCGCAACGCGCCGCACCGCCGCGCCACCGCCCGCCCTCCGCGCCGCCACGGCCGCCTTGATTATGATAGCGTCTGCAGTTACACAGGCAATGAATATCATTGTGCCGCGCGGAAGGCCCCGGTTGGGGGGTGGGGAAGGGGAGAGGGTGATGTCCCGCGCGTCTTTAGCGCGTTCGCGCCCTTTTCTAGGGGGTGTGGCAGGGGAGGGGGGGAGAGGAGACGAGCAGGCGACGCGGGTTAACCGGGCGTGTTTTATGATAGAAGCCGTTGTACGTTTGTGAGGGGGAGTGGTTGGCGGCGGCGACGGCGTCAACAGACTGCAGACTCCTCCTAACACCCGCTGGGTTCTGAGTAGGGTGGTTGTTTACTACCGGTTTGATGCGTGCTGGGTGCCTCCGCCCGCGGTAGTGAGGTTGCACTTGAACGACTGCCGAGGCAGGCGGGGATGTATATACGGTTGCAGCGCCAATAAGCTGCGTGACGATCGACCAAATGCGGCGTGCCTCTCTCGTCATGTTGCTGAGGCGGAATGGCTCAATTTTGGCTTCATCCTTCAAGGTGAATTGTAGGCGTCGTTTGCCGATTGAGAGATGGTCGAGATTCAGGCGGTTTGGGGGCTGGGGCTTAACCGATAACAGCTTCTTGCGACTGTTACGCAACGCTCGATTACGGGTATAACTTCACCATTTGCGGAGATCAATGGTTCGATCCCTGATAAATATATTCTGATTCAATACTTTCTTAATGTCAGACGTTAATGTAATGCAAATTTGCTACCGTGAAATGAAGTATTGTAACATATACCTATTTCATTCTACACATCTAGTAGTCAAAACAATAATAATCCAACATTTCGTTCTAAATATGTATGTTTCAATAATTGTAATAATTAAATTTCAATTAAAAGAGACTTACAACTACTTAGCTCTTAGGTTCTACACTATTAATATAAATATTAAAATTTAGCAGTGTCGAGGATAATTTGTAATGAAATAATGTCGAAAATGAAACAATACTTACGAATAAAACAATTTAAGATTTTGATAGTTAAAACGTATTACCAAATCAGATGACATAAGAACATGAAAGTAATGATATGCGATTTGAATACAGCGAAAATATTCTTATAAATACAATATTTTTATGAGGTACAATTTGTTTTAGACCTTAGTAGTAAACAATATTCAAAATGTTAAATATTTAAAAAATTAATATTCTCAGCAACCATTTTCAAGTTCCAGACTTAAAGCAAGAAAAGAACATTTAAGATATTTTTCGAACTACATTCTTTCCTTCTGATATTCGAAATACGAGTGAATTATATTATTTATTTGCAGTCCATTATTCGTCTTCTGTTACTTGCAGATTTTGGTAAATGTATTTATCAAAGAAAATTTCAAATGGTGTATTATCTTGCTACATCGCTGTCAATACAGTATCGCAATGTGATACCTATGTTTTGCTTTTTAACCTTCAAATCGTTTCATTTCAAGAACTTTAACCAAGTGGAAAACGCTTATTTTTATATAGTTGTATTTCTTTCATTGATAAGTAATTCCGAGCGCGTCAATTGCATTGAACATCCGTTCCATAATTGTATCCCAGCAGACGGTGGTATTTCTCCACTGCTTGAACATTAGATTTGGTGCCGACCTACCGAATGGACTGGTTGTTCTCTCGCCTCTAGGCATCTCCTCCAACGGGACATCGTCCCTGTCAGGGTATAATTTAAGCTCCGCACATGTGTAGTTGTGTTGTGTATGTATGTTTAAATATTTATGTGTCTATGTGCGCACATGTGCGCGCGCGTGTGTGTGTGTGTGCATGCGTGCGTAGAAAGACGGGCCGAGGGGAAGGTTTTGAGGAAGGAAAGATTGCGTGCGGTCATTGGCCTGTTTGTTAGGGTTCTGCTCCAAAGTTCGCCTCGAATTGATCAGAAAAAATCGGAAAACTACCGATCAGGGAAGCCAGACACTAGAATTATCTTCCTCATAGTGGCTGAATTCTACTAACTTATGTATTTATATCCTTCACAACTGGTGTTCGAATCTCAAGCCCTCTTAATGAGAGTCGCAGAGACAACCGTAATGCTGTCTTTGAGACAACTCAACCGACATCTGTATTTTTTGTATTTTGTTTTTTACTGAATTGTACTGAATTTTTAGTGGAACTCATAGCATTTATAGATCCTCGTCATGCTTACAATATTTGTTTGTGTCAGTTGTAAATCTGTCACTGCCACATTGTTACCCGCTTTCCCAACAATGAAACAGCAGCAGCATACAGCTAGTATCATCTCCGTCGAGACTCAAACCCTAGTACCTGCAAGCGCCAGTTGTAAATCTGTCGCCGCCATATTGTTCCCCGTGTTCCCAACAATGAAACAGATAGCAGCAGCAAATCAGCAATACAGCTTAGTGTCACCTCCGTCGGGACTCAAACCCTAGTACCTGCAAGCGCCAGTTGTAAATCTGTCGCCGCCATATTGTTCCCCGTGTTCCCAACAATGAAACAGATAGCAGCAGCAAATCAGCAATACAGCTTAGTGTCACCTCCGTCGGGACTCAAACCCTAGTACCTGCAAGCGCCAGTTGTAAATCTGTCGCCGCCATATTGTTCCCCGTGTTCCCAACAATGAAACAGATAGCAGCAGCAAATCAGCAATACAGCTTAGTGTCACCTCCGTCGGGACTCAAACCCTAGTACCTGCAAGTCGTGCGCCGCGCCCTGAACCATCTCAGCGGGCGAGTCTGTCGAACGTCGTCGTCACCTTTCTTTGCTCGTCCTTTGGCACTATGGAACCCCTGAAATGCCTGCGCCCCGGCGCCAAGGCGAGCGCAAGGGCCACCTCGGCGCCCCGCCCCCGCCCGCGCCCCCGCCCCCGCCCGCGCCCCGCCAGCGCTAATTACGCCCAGAGGTCCCGCCGCCTCAGCCACCGCCACCGCCACCGCCGCCGCCGCCGCCATCTCCGCGCCTTTGCCGCGCAGTTGGAGGAGGGAGGGGGAGAAGGACTTTGCGCGCCGGAGAGGGAAGGAGGGTTGGGAACACGGGGACGATGGGGTTGCACCTGTCGTCGTACGTCTTTGCGCCCGTGGAGACCAAAGAAACGCAGCGACATGACAGAAAAGTGAGAAGGAAGGGGATAGGAGAGAGAGAGATAGAGAGAGAGAGAGAGGAGAGAGAGAGAGAGGAGAGAGAAATAGAGAGAAGAAAGAGAGATAGAAAGAGAAGAAAGAGAGATAGAAAGAGAAGAGAGATAGAAAGAGGAGAGAGAAATAGAGAGAGAAGAAAGAGAGAGAGAGGAGAGAGAGAGAGGAGAGAGAGAGAGGAGAGAGAGAGAGGAGAGAGAGAGAGGAGAGAGAGAGAGAGAGAGAGAGAGGGGAGAGTGAGGGAGATGGTATTTTACCATAGACTAAAGAGGTGATTATTCTATTCTCATTTCTATCTTTCCATCTTCTATTCTTTATTCTATATTTAATAATTCTTTATTCTATAGTTGTACCACGGTTCGAAAGAGGAAGAATGATGAGTAGATAGAAAGGTGGAGAAGAACAAGTGGGGAGAGAGAGAGACAGGAGAGTAAGAGAGATGAAAAGAAGAGAGGAAGAGGGGAAGAGAGGGGAGAGGAACCATGGAGCGATGCGGAGAGAGAAGAGGGAGGAGGACATATGGAGAAAGGACACAATACGAAAATTCAGGCAGAAAGAGACCGAGAGGAAGATACAAGGAGAGCGTGAGCTAAGAATGGTCGGTATTACACTGTAAAAGATCTTTGTCAAAGATCTTTTATAAAAGAAAATATGACAGTGTAATAGCCAATATTTTATAAAATATTGTTTCATAAAGTTTCTTGGATAAAATGTAGTCTGAAGCGTCCAAGATTTATCATACATTTGGTAACATGGCGTCCGATATATAGCGGGCATTGCTTCAATCAAAGTTTTAATTGCAGAGTGCGAGCAATTAGAATGTTTATAATGAATTGGTCATCCGAACTACAAAAGTAAAACCAAACGAATCGACGCTTATAGGACACATTTTCCCGAGAAGAGGAAAATATGGGGTTTGGAAAATGCCTAATTCAGGAAGATATTTTTTTTAAACTTCTAAATCAGAGGACTCAATTTCGTAAGAAGCAAGAACGACAAAGAAAATTGAATGTTTTCTCATCTATCCTCAAATAATTCTTCATTTTGAAGTTCTTTAATTAATGCTTTACAATGTGTGACCTATAGCCTCACCATGGATGAATACCATGGTGTTCTTCTAAGACCTCACCCTCAAACGTTTCCTCTTTACCTTTTACTTCATCAGCATTAAACATAGATTAGTTATTATAAAACAAAGTAGCACAAACACAACTATTTGTGCGTCATCCATCGTGAGCAAAATTACATAAAATATTAGATGAAATGTAATACGTTCGTCGAATATCTTTGTCAAAGTTCTTCATCAAAGATATATTTTACAGTGTAATATCGGCCAATAAAAATGGACAGAAAAATGATGGACGAAAAATTAATATGAACATACTTTTTAAGTCAATAGAAATTTGCACATTCTAATTCGCTATCTTATTGTGAAATAAAAGAAATGCAGAGAGTAAAGGGGTTAACTTTGATAAAATAGTAGTGGTATAGAGAATAAACTTCAGATTTTATTCTGAATCTTATCACACTATTCAGTCGGATAGAAAAATGTAAGGAACTTTTTGTGGTTGGAGCAACGAGAAGAGAAATGAGAAAAAGAAAACAAAATCAGAGAATCTGTAGAACCAAAATCTAAAGAATATTTCGGTTGAATACCTTTAACAGTGTGATGTGGTGCAACGCTCTGATTGGCGTTGTTTAGGAAAAAAATGATGAATTAAGGGGGTCATACATGATTAATATATACCGGTCAGTTTTAGATTATTCATTATCAGCAGTTATCTTTTCCATTCAAATTACGCAAAATGCACATCTAAAAACTAACAGTTAATCGTATAATGCTGGGATGATAGCGGAGGTGAGATTCCGCTGCTGAATCGTGATATTCAGCGCCGACCTATACGCCGAATTACTGAGTTTTCCTCAGAGAAGCCGACCGCTGGAATTCTTCTCCAGACAGCCGCTGAACTCGAACTAGCTGGATGCTAACTAGGGTCGAAAATCCTGCCACCATGGGGGCTCAAAATGTAGGACCTCCCCGACAGAGGCACTGCAGTGTAATCGGTCATGAGCCATCACAGGCAGTATGAAACATGGCAGTCGCCCAGGCCCCACAACACCCTTATGATTTAACTGAGCAGCCTGAATTGATTGATTGATTTTTCGTGTTTCCGGGCGCGTCAAGGGTTTTGGTCATACATCCCGTAAGTGTAGTGCATTTTTCTCTTTTGGGAGATGGCGGAGATCTTCCCCCGCTGGATGGCGAGATCCAGCGCCGACCTACGTTCGGCTAGCGGGGTTTACCCCTAACCAGGACTCTCCCACCAGCGGGGCACCGCCCCAGCCGGGACAAGCTCTAAGCTCCCGACCGGTCTCCCGGAATATGTGGTAGTGTAGTGCTCGTTAGTGTAAGTGTGTGTGTAAGGGGGGAGGATAGGACAAGAAAGAGGAAGGACAGATCTCGCGCGGCCCGTGGCCTGTTTGGTAGGGTACTGCTCTGGCATTCGCCTGGTGTTGATCGGAGAAACCACGGAAAACTACCGATCAGAGCAGCCGGCCGCTAGAATTCTCCTCCAGACAGCGACTGAATTCAACCTAGCTGAAAAGCTAGTGTCGAAAATCCTGTCGCCGTCAGACTCGAACCTAGGACCTCCCGGTCTGAGCAGCCTGACACGTGTGTGGAAGTGAAACCCGCCGTTCCCGAGGTGTGCATGTGCGGTCGCGCGCAACTGCTCCGGCTGGAGCCGCGTCACCGGAATCCTCGTCTCGGGGCTTCGCCAGGCGCCTGGGCGGCGTGCGCGCCGCGTCGCTGCTCCTGTTTTATGTATGCCACGCCCTCTGGGAGCGAAAGGTCGCCCTGGGAGACGGCGCGGGCCACGCGGCGGCTGCGTGTGGGTACCGCACGGACGTGAGTGCGGGGGACGGGGGAATAGAGAGGAGAGGCCGAGAAAGAGTGTGTCAGAGACAAATAACAGCGAGAGAGAGAGAGAGAGAGAGAGGGGGGGAAGAGAAAGAAAGGAAGAGAAAGAGATTGAGAAGGAGGGGGAGAGAGAAAGATCGACAGGGAGAGAGGGACCGAGAAAGAGAGGGGGAGAGAGAAAGAGACCGATATAGTGTGTGAGAGAAGGGAGGGAGGGACAGAGAGGGAGAAAGGAGTAGAGAGAAAGAGAGGTAGAGCGAGAAAGAGATGGAGAGGGAGAAAGAGCGAGGGAGAGAAAGAGAGAGAGGGAGAGAGAGCAAGGGAGGAAGAGAGACCGACGGAGGGAAAGAGAAAAATATACAGGGAGGGAGAGAGACTGGGAAAATGTGCAAAGACACAGTCACGCAAATAATTTGGAAAATGAAGATTGAAAATGGGGTAGCGAGGAGGAAATGAAAGGGAATAAGGAAATATGAGATGGTAAGCGAGAGAGAAAGGAAAAGAAAAGATTAGAGCAAGAAGACGAAGTAGAAAGGAGAGAAATGGGGGAAAAGTTGAGAGCGAAGAAGAGGTAGAAAAAGGAATTAAGGGGGCAGATACAGGAGAGGGTGACAGGCAGACAGAGGGATTAATGAAGAGTAAGACCGCGAGCGAGAGAGAAAGAGAAAGAGAAAGAGAAAGAGAGAGAAGGGAGTAAAGGAAGGTGCGAAAAGACGCAGTGTCATGAAGAATTTAGAAAACAAGAAAGACGCTCCTTCCTTTCATATCCTGTAATTAAAAAATGCCATTTTCAGAAACCATTTTCAGAAACATATTTAATTCTGTGTTAACACAATGAACAGGGATTGCACTGTTTGACAATTCATTCTGCAAGGGGTGGCAGTGTACTATTGTTAAATAAAGTTTGGCGGAGATTGATTGAAAAACGAGTGAAAATAAAATCCCTTTCTTTACGAAACTGACCGTTGTTCATAGTAGTGTGTCATGGACTATTAGAAGACGGAGATTATTATTATGATTAACAGACTATTCTTACACACATTGTACACCATAAACAATGCATTCCTTATCTTGTCTAATACAAGCGTGTGATAGATGAATACAGCAAGTTCCTTGAGCTAGTTCAGTGTTAGTTTCAAAGGAAAGTATCTCCCCGAAATAAGACGTCTCGAGTTCCTGGAGCTGCGGAGTCAAAAGAACTGGCGACCAAAGCGAAGAGCCCTTGCCGGGTGGGCGTGGCGGGGCGTGCCCTTCGCCACGCGTGATCGGGTTACGGCGGCACGCCTCCCTTGGGCCTTTGGCGCCGCGCGGTGGCCCTTGGGGCGAGAGCCCTCCAATCGAAGGGAGAGGGGCGGCCGTGACAGACCGCTATCAGCATACGCCACTGCACGGCTTCCGTCTGCTGGAGAACTCCCTTTGTGTCCTTCGCGTCTTTGCTTGCGCCTTCGCTCGCGTCTTCGCTCTCGCCTCCGCTCGCGCCTTCGCTCTCGCCTTCGCTCGCGCCTTCGCTCTCGCCTCCGCTTTCGCTCTCGCCTTCGCTCTCGCCTGTGCTCTCGCCTCCGCTCTCTCCTTCGCTCGCGCCTTCACTCTCGCCTTCGCTCTCTCCTTCGCTCTCTCCTTCGCTCTCGCCTTCGTCGATTGATTGATTGATTACTGATTCAGGACGCGTCAAGTACGGAGGTCATTAGTCCCGTAAGTGTAGTGCATGTTTTTCACCGGAAGGTGGCGGTGATCTTCCCCAACTGGATGCTGAGATCCGGCCCCGACCTACCGTCAGTTTTCCCTAACCAAGTATCTCCCACCAGCAGGGCACCGCCCCAGCCGGGACAAGTTCTACGTTCCCGACCGGTCTCCCGGCATGTGTGGTAGTGTAGCATGTGTAAGTGTAAGTGTGTGTGGGGAGGATAGGACAAGGAAGAGGAAGGAAAGATCGCGCGCGGTCAGTGGCTCGTTTGGTAGGGTACTGCTCCGGCATTCACCTGGTATTGATCGGAGAAACCACGGAAACTACCGATCGGAGCATCCGGCCGCTAGAATTGTCCTCCAGACAGCGAGTGAATTCGTCCTGACTGACTAGCTAATGCTGAAAATCCTGCCGCCACCGGGGCTCGAACCCAGCACCTCCCGGTCAGAGGCTCTGCAGTGACGTCAGTTGATGCACTGAGCCACCGCTCCCGGTGTCTTCTTCGTCTTCTTCTTCTTCGTCTTCTCTTTATATTTTTCTCCTTCTTCTTATTCGTCTTCTTCGTCTTCTTTTTATCTTTTTCTCCTTCTTCTTTTTCAATTGTAGCTCTATTACGTTTTTGGTATATTTAGTTACTTGAAGACGACCCTTCCCCGACTGGAACATGGTATTCCGGGTGTAGTCACCCTGATACCTAACAGCCTCCGCATACATCAGGTCAATGTGGCTCGTGAGCCCAAAACGAGGTTTCTCAGGCCACACTTAGATCTCGACGACTCTGTGGTCAGAAGGCCCTTACGTTGCGCACCTAATCTTATCCCCTCTCACGCAACTTAGTGGTAAGCAGAAGAAAGAGAAGGAATTGAGCAGGCTTGCGGGTGATACACGGCGTGTTCGGAATGCACACCACGCAACAACACACATCTATGGCTTTTGTAGATTTCGAACCCAAAGACTGAACGTATCTTGAGCGCAAAAGATCTGAGGTCCTGCGCCACCAAGTCCGGCTAGGAAGGAAGGAATGAGGCAGAAAGGTGGTTGGGTCTCTCACCTTGCCCAAGCAAACAAACATGCGCCATTTAGAAGTTATTCGAATCTGAGATTTCTTGCAGAGAGTGTGTTAAACTGTGTCCTTCTAGGCCATCTCGGCTACACAGACAAGGTCTCTTTTCCTTTTCTTCTTCTTCTTGTTCATCATCATCGTCTTATTGATATTATACGAATATTTTACATTAGAACGCGAGGCCATCTTGATTTATGAGCAAAAGTAAAATAAAGCAAAAGTATGTTAAGATATCACATTTGGTGCTTGAATACATTATGTGTTTGAATAAACATGATTATCGCACATGCTGATTCATAATTGATACTAATACTGAGAATGAGGAACTGTGTAATCATTCTTAGAAATGGTATTGATCTTGATGTGTGAAGAATGATTTAATCGAAGTTGCCTAATTGTATACGCGCAATAATATTAATAACTATATGCTAGTCTGTAAGTGTACTTTTTAAAATGTGTCTAAATATTATTTTCTAAAACCTCACCTCTAACTGTTATTTTCTAAATGCAATAGTCTAAATATTCTCTAAATGCTCTTTTCCAAATGCAAGTGTCTAAATGTTCTTTTGAAAAATCTATTCTCTAAATGCTCTTTTCCAAATGCAAGTGTCTAATTGTTCTTTTGAAAAATCTATTCTCTAATGCTCTTTTCCAAATGCAAGTGTCTAAATGTTCTTTTAAAAAATCTATTCTCTAAATGCTCTTTTCCAAATGCAAGTGTTTAAATGTTCTTTTGAAAAATCTATTCCCTAATTCTCTTTTCCAAATGCAAGTGTCTAAATGTTTTTTTGAAAAATCTATTCTCTAAATGCTCTTTTCCAAATGCAAGTGTCTAAATGTTCTTGTGTATAATCTATTTTCTAAATTCTTTTTTCTAAATGCAAGTGTCTAAATGTTCTTGTGTATAATCTATTTTCTAAATTCTTTTTTCTAAATGCAAGTGTCTAAATGTTCTTGTGTATAATCTATTCTCTAAATTCTCTTTTCCAAATGCAAGTGTCTAAATGTCCTTTTCCAAACGGTGCTGTCCAAAAGCAAATGCGCTCACGGCCATCGTGTTGGTGTTGCAGGGCTGGCGCACCACCTGGGCATGGCGGAGCCGCCGTGGTTTGCGCGGGGACCGGGTGGTGGCGCGGGCGGGCCCGGGGCGGGGGGCGGGCCGGGCGGCGGTGGTCCGGGCACCAACGGCGCCCCGGGCGCCACGCCCGGCGCGGCCGCCTTCCCGCACCACCACCCCGCCCACCACCACCACCCGGCGCACCACCCGCACCACCCCCACCACCCGCACGCCCACCACCCGCACGGCCACCCGCCGCCGCCCTTCGCGCTGCCTCCGCCCCCGCCGCCCCACGGGGCGGGCCCACCCGCCCTGCCCCCGCCGCCCCCGCCCCCGCCACCCCACCCCGGGCCCCCGCACGGCCCTCCCCCGCACGCCCACGCCCACCACCCCGCCCACCACCCGCCCCCGCCGCCCTTCCACCCCGCGCACGTGCTGGCGCTCACCGCCCCCGAGCCCGCGCTCGCCTCGCCCGCCACGCCGCGCCTCGCCGCCGCCGCCGCTGCCGCCGCCTCGCGTGAGTACTGCTTTCTTCCTTCCTCCATACACACGACATCGGGATACTCGATCTCACGAAACTCCACCTCCCGGAAAACCACATCTCCCATTACGACGTCTCTCACCTCGTCGTCTCTCACCTCGTCGTCTCTCACCTCGACGTCTCTCACCTCGACGTCTCTCACCTCGACGTCTCTCACCTCGTCGTCTCTCACCTCGACGTCTCTCACCTCGACGTCTCTCACCTCGACGTCTCTCATCTCGACGTCTCTCACCTCGACGTCCCTCACCTCGACGTCTCTCACCTCGACGCCTCCCACCTCAACATCTACCACCTCGTCATCTCCCACCGTGTCAGTCTCCCGTCGACATCTCCAACTTCAATATATCCAACCTTGCCAACCACATCCTTGACATCTCCAACCTCGACACATCCACCTCACCATTTCGAACTACATTTCGAATCTTGATATTGAGTTTCTTGATATTTTTTGTATTATAGATATTTCTTGAATTTTTTAAATACATTTTTAATAATTAAAAATTGAATTGAATCCTTATTAAATATTATGTACGTGCAGGTTGAAGTAAATTATTTACTTCAACTTTCGTATACATAATATTTAGTAAAGATTCAATTCAGATATGTGTAGAATATGTAGTTGTTTCAATATTAATTTCGTAAATACAATACCAAAATAATTCTGTACTACACATTGAAATTTCTTTATTTAAAATTACGAAGCAAAACCAGTTACTTTGTCTCTAACAAAGAACTTAGTAAACCATTCGTGCTAGAAACTATTTGCTCTAGGATTGTATACAATAGACAATTCCACAAAACCACTCATTATTGAGAGAGGCTCACCTTAAATATAGTACGTATAATTACTGCCACAGTGTTTGGGACTAAATAACTTGTTTCCATTCTACCTGTATATTGAAAGAAATGAACTAGTCGTAAAACATTCAAGTCCGTTAACATTATTCTTCGTTTTGTTGTTAACGTGAAGAAAGTAAACTTGATCTGTTCTCTGATTTTGGTATCTTAAGTTTATAGACAATAAATTAGGCGTCCAAATCAATACAGGAATTCTCCATTAAAAATCATTTTTAAACAATTGAACAGCGTACAAGTACAACGTTTCGTAAACAGATGTGTTCACCTCATCAGGGACATTAAACTTTTTAGGTAAGAAATAAATGTTTCAATAAAAGTAAGCTGTTCAACTGTTTGAAAATGATACGTTCCACGATTCTCTTCCTGGGATTGGCTGAATGTGCGATGACGCAATTATTCGTGCCATAGGTCATAATTTGTGCAGAAAAATTACCATTTATGAATGATTTTTTGCAACAGAAAATGTCGTTTATAATGCTGGTAGAGAAACAAATTATAAATAAATAAACTGATGTTGGTCTGTTGCAGTGTCGGAGCAGGCGGCGCGGCCGAGCGAGCCGCTGGGCCCGCTGTCGGTGTCCGTCCCGGGCGCCACCACGCCGGGGGGCGGCAAGTCGCCCGCGTCGCAGCCAGCCCCGCCCCCCGCCGCCGCGGCCTCCGCGCCGCGCCCCGCGCGCGCCTCCACGCCCACGGGCGGGGGCGGGCTCCTCACCACGGCGCGCGCCCGCTCGCCCGGCCCGCCCGCGCGCGCGCCCGCGCCGCCCCCGCGCCGCCCCACCGCCGCGCCCGCGCCGCTCCGCCCGCGCGCCTCGCCCACGCCGCCCACCGCGCCCGCGGGCGCGGCGCGCCCGTCCTCCGAAGGCGGCACGCCCCCCTCGTCGGCGTCGTCGGGCTCGCCGCCCCCGCAGGGGCCCGCCCTGCCGCTGGCGCCGCACCCGCTGCTGCACCCGGCCCACCCGGCGCACGGGCCGTACTTCAGCAGCGCCGCCGCCGCGGCCGCGCTCTTCCTCAACGCGCCGCTGCTGCCGCCCGCCACCTCCCAGTGGCTGTACTCGCAGCTGTACGGGCCCGCGGCGGCGGCGGCCGCGGCCGCCGGCCACCTCCGCCCCGAGCTGCTCCCGCTGCCGCCGCTGCCGCACATCGGCGCGCCGCTGGACGTGGCGGCGGCGCTGCGGCGGAGGGCGGCGGATGCCGCGGCGGCGGCGGCCGCCGCCGCTGCCGCCGCCGCCGCGGCCGCCGCCTCCTCCTCCTCCGCCGCCGCCTCCCCCGACGACGACAAGAAGAGCGACGCCGGGGACGAGTCCGACTCCGAGAGGAAGCGCAGGAGGCGGGAGGACTCGGGGAGCGAGGCGGCGGCGGGGACGGCGAGTAGGGACGGTGCGGGATCCCCACCGCCCACCAAGGCGTCCGCGGCGAGGAATTCCGACGTGTGGCGGCCGTACTGAGCTGACCGCTTCGCGACTCAGGCCTCCACCACACGAGCGTTGCCTGGACGCGCGTCACCTAATAGTAATGACGTCAGTTGTGTCGACGCTCGTCGTCACTTAACGCGCGTTGCAGATTATCACTGTATCTTGTGCGTAACGGCACACGAGCGCTCTTGTCGACGTCCGTTGTTGGCAACGCGCAACGCGTGTTATCTCCACTTACGTTCTAGCCACAGCGCCTTGCTTGAGTTGTGGATATAACGCACGTCGCCAACGCTCATCTGTCGTTTCGCATAAGATACAGTGTTAATCTATGATGCGCGTAAGGTGACTCGTATGCGCAGCTATCGAGCCGCGTCGCCGAAACTAACGTCATCACCGTTAGGATACGCGCATCCACGCAAAGCTCGTGTGACACAGGCCTCAAAACACAGAAACATTTGTGGCGGTGAGCTAGTGAACACACGCTTCAGAAACTCGGACTTTTAGGGTATGTTCAGAGTGCGTAAGTGTTCGGTCGAAGAAGACTTCAGGCACGAATAGTCGACTCATTCCGGTGAAAGGTAGTGGTCACTCTGCATTCAACTGCAGAAAACTGGTCCTCAGATCATTACGTAAATGCCATTTAATGAAAAGGAACTGATTAAAACCGCTCGAGAAGAGCTATGTTTAATATGTCAAGTTTGCCTGGCGTGAAAATGTTGGTCGCAAAAAAAATTCACTTTGATGTTACGTTGCATGAATGACGTTACGTTCGCAGAAAATTATATTATCCACTTCTTCTGAAATATCTTGCCATAAAACCAAAAAGTTGAATCGGAGTTCATCCCCAGAGCTTCTCATTAACACACTAACGGAACTAGTTTATGTACAGGCATCCCTGTGGGATGCCTGAGTTTAGCTGAATCATTCAAGTTTATGCCGTTCTGTCGACTTGGAAGTTCGGCCGATTTTGGCAGACACAATGCGACCATGTTTGTGTTCTAGTGTGTGTTTGAAATATTCGGCCGCGAAGGGCCTTGTAGACCCGAATACAAATACGGCCGAACTCGCATCCATTTGGTTTGTACCTGTAAGAGGCTTTTACACGCCAGGAATACGTAGCGGATTTGTCTGTTTCATTTTACCCGTCCGGGAGAACGAGAGAATCTAAAGACCGCGGCAGCTAAAATCGTCATAGACGAAATAAGCCAGATCTTAATTAGGTACATGTTCATGATCACCCGTGTTCTAAAATTCCGTACCTGTAACCCTGTACCAGAAAAACAACAGTCAAACATTTGAATGTGGAAATTGTTCCTTAAAGCAAAATAATAGATACATCCGGACGGGTAAAGTCGAGAGTCTGAAAGCACCTTTAAGGTACGCTTAAATATGAGATGTGCACACCCATATGGAAAAAACCGGCACGTATTAAAACCTCTTTTATTATCTTTATGGTTGATTATGTAGCAGAGACATCTTTAAAAACCTCAATATTGGTTATGTGACACTGACCACAAATAAAATCATCTTCGACTGGCATTGTTTGCGACTTAATTTCACTTCGTCCATTGTGGAAGTTTTCGAAGAGAATGACAACACATGTCATGTTTCGAAAATTGAAAATTACACGGAAGGATTCTACAATAAGCATCACTGTTGGCAAAGAAAAGACGTTTTAAGACACAAACAATGACCAGTTGAAATCATGCTTGGGATGTATTTCTCAATGGGGGTATGATAAGTATCGCCATTCAATAATTAATTTTCACTTATGAATGTACAATCCAATGTCATATAAATTAGTTTCTTTACATGATATCGCTATATAAATTAGCGATGTCTCTTGCTAAGATATAAGATCTTGCAAACGTTATATACATGGATTACATATAAAATATTGTTTTCCAATCTACTTCGTCTTATGACAAAATAGTTAATTATCAAACGGTGAACTAACCATAAAAATACCTACCAATTATCGGTATCATCTATTTAACTTGCTAACATACCAAAAACATACCAAATAGAAGAGTGAATCTCTTTAATTGATGAACCTGTGTTTAGGGTTGTCATTTTTTGAAAATAGAATCATGTTTAGCGTTTTTAACGTTGTTCAATAAACGTTTGCTCATATTCATTGAAAACAAACACTTTTCATTTGAATATGATTACCATCTGGTCTCGTTATTGACAGAGTAAAATATATTTATGGTCAGTGGACTAACTTGTGTACTATTCTGTGAAAACTTATTTAATGTTGTACTTTGAAATGATCGTGAAAATTATCAAAAATGATTCATGTTGAAGTGTACCTAAAAAGCAAGGTTTAATGTGAAATCAATGAATTACTTCAAGGAAGAAATGTTGTAGAAATTTGTCTCTATTGGAAATACACGGTATTAATATGTTTTGGGAATGACGAATGAGATAGGAAAACAGGTGAACAGAGACTAGAGAATACTATCCATGTGTTTGGTGATTTGATATATTTCTAGATAGGTTACATAATATAGTACTACTAATCAAACATAAAAATATACCCTCAATAAGCAATTGGAAGAATCCATATTTTGTGTTTGTGCGTCTAAATACCGAAACAAGCCACATTTTATAAATGTCATCCACATGCATTCTACGTTCACAGTGACGTCCTAGTACATTTACACGTTGCACGTTAATTAGAATGTGAAAGATCTCTAGTTTGGAGACAAGATTCAGCGTATTCCTTCCGTGATAATACACAAGAATGTTGCATTTAAAATTTTATGATATACGTATTATGTACAAATGTGCAGTATCACAGGGGTAATTCACTTGGGATGGTTGTTGTGTCTTGTTAAAGATGTTAGTTATTGTTTTTTACAAATATTTCGTGGAAAGTATTTTCACATATGTCCATCTGTTTTCTTCGTCCTTCTCTTGACAGTACTACGAAACTCTTTTGGAAAATGCACATGTTTAATTCAATACAAACATTGTTTCAAGGACTACAAAGTGTAGCTTGAAGATATTCCACCGAGGATCCAATTGTACATAGGATATTATTAAGTGAAATTGTGAATATGAAGATATATTCGTCGATGTTTTCGTCACATCGGACCACCAACAGTGGCGTGTGTAGTGACCAGTACATGTCTGTCTAGGTCAAGTCGAAGAGATGTTATCAAGTCAGCCGTTGTGTAGCGTGTGGTGCTGACCTGACATGACGAAACCAAGAAATGTTTATTAATGTTCTTCACATCGTACATGGAAGTGACTAACGATAGAAGATTTTCTGTTAGAGCTGTCGCTCTCAATCCAATCTAAGAAAAATTATGATAAACGAAGTTGTGTTCAACTATCGGTTGCTTTATGATCTAGAGTAAAAAAATCATCATTGATAGATCCATTTTATACAATCTTCTTTCTTTAAAGTTGGATCAAAAAATATATAAATTCAACATAATTCGTACAAACACACGCAGTCCAAACCGTTCACCTACAATCTTGAGAGTTATTTGAAATTCATCATATCACTAAAAATGTACTAATTCACTGTGTCATATTATTAATGTTTAAACGCCAAAGAGACAATACCAAATATTTCATAAAATATTCCAAACAAAAAATCTGTCGTCGTTAAACACTTCCAATTACTTTTTTGTCTGAGACATGACACGTTGTCGAGTGATGACGTCATTCTTTCGAATGATCGTCATTTGGCCACGCAAAGGCCTAGTGCTCATCTTTCTGTATATTCATATGAATGTGATAAGCTAGCGACAGCGTGTAAGTCCTTTCTCATTCAAGTACAAATGTGACATGTGTACACCACTCTCAGGAGTTGTGGATGTTTTATTTCTTCCTTTCCCACTCCCAAATCCTTTCGTGCTGGGCTCTTCAAGTATTCGATCTGAAGAAAACACCATTATTCAAAGGGCAGTGAGTAGTAATACTGTTCGTCTCCTAACTGTGCAGTTAATAGACACGCACAAACCACGTGTCTATGGGCAAAGAGAGAACGATTCAATTATACTGTATTTGTAACATTCAAATACAAAATTGGCAGACATGCTCTTAAACACTTGTTTCAACGATAAATTACTGTTTTTGCTGCTAATCACATCTAGAACTAGAACATTTTAGACCTCAAGCATAAATAAAATTCAAACCCTCTAAAAAATGCAAACAAAGTAGTTTATTTATCGAAGGATATATTTGTTTTTTAAGTAACTTCAATATAATAATTAAAAAAACGGATATTAATAAAAATATTTTCATACCACGAAAACAAGTTCAATGATAAAACGATTAACTTTTTATTAGTGTTTATCTTTCATTGTGGTTTTCCCCAACAAATATTCTGAGATATATTTTTTTCAATAAAAAACTGACAATAAATTTAGTTTATTACCTATTTAGAAGGATATTGAAATAACAGACTTCGTTATTGCGATCTCTAAAATAAAAACAAGATAATCATCGTTCTTTTACTTTATTTTGTATTCCATTTTTTAAAATTTAATACTTTTTGAAGAAATCAAGTTTTGACTAGTGATAGTAGTGGATGTTTTGAGCGCGTAAGAGGTGATAGACGAGCTGAAATTGTATGTCGCACGAATTATAACAGAAAACAATCTTCTGATTGTCTAAGAAAACATTGACAACAAGTTAAAATTGACAAACTTCTTCCATCATCAATATTTATCACGCTGAGATAAACTAATAGTTCTCAAATAATGGTCTTTCGGCATTTTTGTTTGTGGCAAGCTAGGAAGTGGGTAGCCACACTTTGCGAGCAACTCAATCCATCATTCCGTTGCTCTCCTAAACAATTTAATGAAGCTGTTTTGCAGTGTCAACACTTTCTGTTCGACAAAATGTTTTTCAGAGCATTGAAGTTTACAAAAAAGAGCTGTCGTTATGGACACTAACAATAACCTCTTTAAGAGGATTTATTAAAGTAAAATTTGAGAATAAAAAACAAAAAAATTTGTAGAGATAAGAAGATTCCATTTTTTGACCCACTCTCTTTCAGGGTCTGGGACCATCGCCTGATCTACCAAGTTTTGGCGCCAACACTAAGTGTTTTAGTCGTTTGCGACACTACTTTACTCAACCACTTGTTTTTGACCGAAAGTATTTCCTTTATCAATCTGCGATTTCAGTCACGAGTACTGATGAACATTTGCCCACCTTATGGGGATACTTAGGAGTATTTGTAAAATGGATGGAAGTGAAGAAAAAATAGTGATCGAATATTTGAAAGGGAGTGAAATAATCGATATATACGAGTTAAGGGTTTGTATTATGAAGTTATTAAAGAGTTCGCATAACGAAATTTTCACGGTTGTAGTTCCATACAAAGTTTACAGATTCCAAAACAATCAATGACCTATTCACCAAAATTGAGGTTTTGCTCCAGTAAGTGCTTAAAAACACAACTGCCTGGGTGTATTCCAATTTCAGAGTTCAAAGTTACTAAAAAATACGAGTGTTTAGTTTTAGACAATAGAAAAAACAGTCGTGCATTTCTGGGCCATTTTACAATCACAGTAGGAAATCCACGATTGAGTTTCCGTAAACATTCGTGCTATCACGAAATTGACAATTTTAAGCAGTGAAAAAAAATATGCTTGAGCAGGATTCCGAGGAAAACTTGTGGAGTTGGCAGGAAGATGTCCCAAAGGTAAGTGACAGAATTATTTGTCGTAAGAGATAGCTAAGAGTTCAAACTAAAGTATTTCACCATGCTTTTATAATGCATTATGGGAATTTTCAGAGGAATTATAAATAATGAAACATCTGTGACTTAAAATAGATCAACAATTCCATTGCTTTTACCTACTCAGACTTTGTTTAGTCATAATACTCACGTGTGATGTCAATATCCTTTGGAAATTAGAAATAATATTGTATAATGTTTCTTAGGTTGAGTGAATTGCATTTCTAAGGAATTCAAAACATTTCGAGAAGCGAAGAAAAAATACAAACGCATTTAAAAAGACTTATGAGCTCATTGGGAAACGACGTAATGTCTTCTAGGAACTGACTCACATCGTAACAGCTTTCAAAGTACCTGAAAGAACGTTCCATTGGGTTATTACTTAAAATGAACTTTCAGGAGGTCAATACCCTTGTTTCCTGACTCATTTTCTACGCCTCTAAATATTTTTCTATGCCACGTTCTTTCATTTACAGGAATCTGTTTCTCCCTTGTTTCAAGAATTCTGTTGAAGAACTTCTAACTCTACAGATACACGAAGTTATATTTTTTACATTACTTACATTGAGAATTAACGTAAACACAAACACGACGTTTTAGAACGGTGGTGCAATATTGAAGAAGTTGAATCTTTTGAACCTACAGAAATTCCTTTAAATGTTATAAAATCTATAACAAAATTTCTTGCACCCTCGCGATTGTCTCGTAACGTTTAAGCAACTCGAGCAACGAATTAAGAAACAGTTTTTTGTATATTTTTACGTATGATTTAAGAATATGGTGCCGAAAAAGATTATTTGGATAGGACGTCTCCATAAGCAATAAAACATTAAAAATGGTGTTTTTGAAACGACATCTGATGGTACGATTTGGTAGTTTTAGAGGTACGCAATTCGGTTTCCCAGCTTCAGTTATTAAATTAATATAAAAATAAAAATAAATATATTAAAAATATATAAATAAAAATATTAAAAAATTATATTACAAAAAACATTTCCTTACATATCTTAAAAAAGAGATGGTTGTTATATACTGTATTCCAAAAAAGTTGTATTCCATAAATTAGCCATCGTGTTATCAGGGTAACACAACGATATTTCATTGAAATTAAAAACAAACAAAGCTAGAATTTTGTACGCTAGCGACATAAATTTAATTAGTATTAAAATATTATATATACTATTTGATCTCTATGCATGAGATCCTCTTCAGTATGTTATATTTATGAAAATACAGGGTTTTTTAAAATGTAAAATAAACGTTGGCCAGTCACAATTTAAAAAAAAACATTATATATACCTTTTAATCTCTATGCGTGAGATCCTCTTCAGTATATTATATTTCTGAAAATACAGGGTTTTATTACAAAAACATTTTTAATACTTATTTTATTAGTCAAAATAAATGAATATAATACGCATCCAAGTTTATGTTATTGTCGTATCTCTAATTGTTTTGTCACTACATCATGTAAAAGTTTCTTTGCAACAGTGTACACATCACTCAGCGCAATTACTTGCGTAACAAAACAGTTTGTGGCTACGTACTGTCTAATGTTAAAATAACTTATCTTCGTGACAGTCGCAGTAATTGTCTAATGTTTCACATTGGATCTGTAGTAATACGTTTTTAACTTTTACTCAATAGTTTGGCATTTGGATGGAGTTAAAATACAGAACGTTTCAAGAAATGTCCATTTCTGTTAAAATACTGTTTCTTTAAACATTAGAGTTGTATTGTTTAGATTTAGATATCTACGTCCCATACGGAAAAGTACAGAACATCGATTTTGGGAACTATCCTTATGTTCAATTATTTAGTTTTAGTATCTTTAAAATTTTTTCCACAGCGTGAATAACTGCTGTAAATTCTTAGTCTTATTACTGCATAAAATGCTGTCAGTCTTCATTAGCTCTTTTGTAGAGTTCAAAAACTTCGTGATTGACTTTTTTTTACCTGAAAATATAGTTTAAAATTGTTTTATAGATCAATGCATAATTCGTTATTGAAGAATAAATTACGAATTAGATTAGATTACGAATTTCTTGCTACGTAAAACAATGTATAAAAACATCGCGCTTGAAAGATAATAAGATTAATTTTTTACTGATAACAGTATCTAAACAATAAGTTAATATTTTTTTCTCAAAACGTGAAAATTGATAAACATATTTTGTTATTACGTACATTTTCGGCTCAATTTCGTTATAAAATACTATTAACTTTATTTTTAATACTAATACTGTGAGGATTATCCATGCTTTAATACCGAATTCAAATAGCAAATGCGTTCATCAAATTATTTCGCAAATGCATGCATTTTTTTCTTTCCGCAAAAGAATTTTGTTTACCGACTGAAAGGTGATCCTGTTCCCGTGGTTTCATTATCATAGTACTCGATAGCGGTGAGTTTTGCACGTGCCGATGCAAAGTGAAAATGGAAAAACAGACCAATACAGCAGCTATCGTCAAAGGCAATTCAATTTTATTCATGATATTCACCAACATATTTAAAATTTAAACGATATCAATTCCCATTTCAAAAACCACCGGTTCGGGTATTTTGCATAATGGTCGTTGCGATAGGAAGAGGACATTCACCCAAATACGAAACGTCACTCAATCGCGTTTTTTTCGTTCTTTCTTTTCGCGCATTGCGTCGCTTTTCGATCACAAATTGGCTTCGCGCGACTGAAAGACCAAGAAGTAATTTTTCATGATGGTAATTTTTGAATACATCGCCGAATGATCAGAAACACGTCGCCGTTTTATGAGTTTATAAATAGAGCTGTCAATTCAAAGTGAAATATACCGCCACGTCCACAGCAAAGACACGAAGAGCGACGCGCCAGCGCGCGCGTGTGTAAACTGAATACGGCCGCGTTCAGATAGGCGCCGGGGGAAATCGGGGAAGCGGTGAACGGAGCGTATATGAAAGTATCGCCCGATCGGGCGCGAAAATTTCATAATAAAGCAGAACTATTGTGTCGCCGAAAATCAATATGCGCATTGTTCGCCAAATTTTTTTTCTCCCTTCCTTGCGGTGGCGAGTGCGCGGTCACGTGGTATTTCCAGCCCGCGGGGTCGACGGAATTTTAGAGATTCCGTTCTGCTCCACTAAATTACGTGCGGACGGGCCTCCCGCCCGACCCCTGGTCCGTCCCACGCCGTCCACGAACCGTCCGAAACAAACGAAACGTCGAACTGCCTTTGTGGGCGTGCCCTTTGTTGCGACAATCGAGGGACATTTGGATCGCGCTTCACTGGCGGGGCGCGTCTCTAGGAATCTTTTGTTTCGCGGCGTGGGCAAACCTATTTTCAGATGTTTTCCCCGACAATACTCGCTTGCTTGTTTTGTTCACGCGATCGCGCTCGCAGCAGGCTTCCGTCATTGTTGGGCGCCAAGTATCAGTCAGAATGTCAGGATTCCGTTCTGGAAATATTTCTGCCCAGCACATTATTCTGTGACATTCAGCGACTTTTGAAACGCAGGGTTTTATCTGACAGAGGTGATCAAATCAAGCAGCAGCTGTGAGTAGAGTGATATTTGGCATTATTTGTTTTATATTGATTCGTGAGTTCTGTTTAGTAAGTATTGTTACAAATATAAAACATGTAATAATATTATAAGCAAAGTAAACATTTTTGAAAGGCAATCGAAATATTAAAAAGTAATTCTTTACCTCTTACTCATTTTTATGATGATTGCACTTTGTTACATTACATTTTTCTGAAACCTTCTGATGATTATATTTTGTTTTCTCGACATTAAATTGCTGATCTCATATATATATATATATATATATATATATATATATATATATATATATATATATATATATATATCCTATTTTCTTAGTAGGAATATTTAAATATGTTGATTTTTACAAGGTAAATAAATAATATATTTGTATAATGCATTTACTCCCAAACATGTATTTAGACGCGAATTCAATCCTCTCACCTTTTATTCAGTGAAAGGAATCACGGAATACCAACATGTTTCAAACCTTGACACAGAGCAAACCATATTCCCCGCCTTCTCTAATAGATTTACTACCGACGCTCGCGAATTCGCAATCAGGCAGTTGTACATTACACGTCGGAGACAAGAGACTTAAGTACCGTCGACAAAGGAGCCTCCGTTCAGACGAGGGGAGGCCCTGGGACCAAAGAGAAGGTAAGCAATGCAGCCCTTCGCCCTTCCCTAGCACAAGGGGGCCAATTTATATCTCTCACCGTTCCCCCTCGGCTGCAAATCCCAGCCATACGCTTAATTTATGCATTAGAGCAGTCATTATTCCTTGATATATATCCGTTTAACTTCAACGAACTATAAGCGTTGAGGTCTTACAGAAACAAAGCCCCGGAGGGAATATGATACTTGTCAGGACGTTAATGAAGATAATCACGAGAATAAAAGTGTTTCTGCTTCAACACAGTGGATGTAGTATCGTCAACGTTATGTCCATGCATCGGCCTTTGTAGTGACCCAAAATTAGTCACTTAATACGTTTCTCAGAATTCCATTTTTAGTTTTTGATTTTGTAAAAGTCACAATGTTCAGCTGTTACAAATCATTGCAAAATGGTGTTAAAAAATGAGCACGTATCTTAAAATAATCAATAAATATCAATAATTCTAATAAACATACTTCAACCAACATTCTCTGATAGATACGCTAGTACAACAGACACCAACGGTAAACTTCGACGAAGTATAAGGGTTGAGATCATACAGGGACACAGTTACTAAAATAATGTACTTGTCAGAAAGTCAATGAAGGTAATTGTGACGGTAAAATGCGCCTGTACGTGAAATAAAGCCAATATATCGGTTTTGGTACTTCAACAAAAGTCGTCACTTGATATTTACCTCATTTCCTCATTAATTTTCAATTAACAACACACACCACATCTCTTCGACACCATGATTTCAAGTTTGGCAGTTTTGAAATCAAAGTGTTTTCAAGATCTTCTACGAACCTACGCAGTCTTGAAATTGTGATGGGAGAGAGATATGGTGTGTGTTGTAGAGTACACTGCGAACTATATGGAGGTAACACATATCTATAGGCGACTCCAAACCGCAATAACAAGGTATGTTTTCATATGTAATGTTATAGTATTAATAAAATTCTACATCAAGAAATCGTGTTTCTTCGTTAAATATTTATATTATTTTATGTACTATATTAATCAGTACTGTAATACTATATTTTGTATTAACTCTACAACTCATATGAAAGAACAAAAAAGTTCACAAAAGACAAGCTAAATTAATCTAGTTATTAATGTACTTCTCACGAAAAATTTCGAATGAATAGATACTTTGTTGTTTTGGCATCTATTCGAAAAAACGTTCCCAACGATGTTCATAATTTTCTCTCCAACCGATTGAGTTTAGCTAAATGCCGCTCTGCATCATGTCCGATCAGGATAATAATAATAATAATAATAATAATAATAATAATAATAATAATAATAATAATAATAATAATAATAATAATAATGTCTTTATTAGTGGCGAAGCTCAGGCCATTAGGCCTGCTCTTCCGCCTAACTCCGTGAGGCGGGAACACACAGGATTTCCTAGGATTCGAGTCTCAAAGGTGGCAGGATTCTCGACACTAACTAGATAGCTGGGGTGAAATCAGCCGCTGTCTGAAGGAGAATTCTCGCGACCGGCTGCCTTGATCGGTAGTTTTCCGTGGTTTCCCATATCAATACCAGGCGAATGCTGGGGCAGTAACCTAACGAAGGGCCACGGACCACGCGCAGTCTTTTCTTCATCTTCCTGGTCCTATCCTCACCACTTACTTACACACACACTTACGTGCACTACATTACCATATTATGCCTTGAGAGCAGTCGGGAGTTTGTCTCGACAGGGGCGAAGCCCCGCTTGTGCGGGATGCCGTTAGATCGACTTCATCTCACCATCCAGTGGAGGAGGAAGACCGCCACCTCCCCGATAAATTATTTATTTCACTGATGGGACTAATGGCCATAGCAGTTGACGTGCCCGGAAACACCAATCAATCAATCAAATAATCAGTCAATCAAAGAATCAGCCAATCAAAGAATCAATCAATCAATCAAAGTATCGATCAATCAATCAAAGAATCAGTCAATCAAAGAATCAGTCAATGAAAGAATCAGTCAATGAAAGAATCAGTCAATCAAAGGATCAGTCAAAGGATCAGTTAAAGAATCAATCAAAGAATCAGTCGATCAAAGAATCATTCAATCAAAGAATCAATCAATCAAAGAATCGGTCAATCAAAGAATCAGTCAATCAAAGAATCAGTCAAAGGATCAGTTAAAGAATCAGTCAATCAAAGAATCAGTCGATCAAAGAATCAGTCAAAGGATCAGTCAAAGAATCGGTCAATCAAAGAATCAGTCAGTCGAAGAATCAGTCGATCAATCAATCAATCAACCAACCAACCAAACAATCAATCAAACGATCAAACGAATAAACAATCAAACGATCAATCTTCCTCTTCCTCCAGCGTAGCGCGAGTCAGTCATCCAGCCTCCCGGCCACACCCACGTCGCCGCCGTCGCCGCCTCCGTCGCCGCCTTAGCAGCCACAGCAGCCGCGGCGCCACCGCTGCTTTTGCGACCGCCGGTACCGCGAGCGGGGTTCACCACTGCGGCCACCGCCCACCCCTCGCAGCCACCACACCACTCCACTCCACCGCCGCACAGTGGCGCACAACACGAACGAACCGGGAGAAGTCCAAACACGGCAACGAGATATTGAAATCTATTCTTATACATAATCATATACATGGGGTTTCCTAACGTGGCGGATGACATTAGGTCATTTTTACACCTCCCGCCTTACAAAATGAATCTTTTTAATTAATTCGCGAACGTCCTTCTTAACGGGGCTCAAACATGTGCTTATCACTGTTGTAAAGATTCATTTTATAAGGCAGGAGGTGTAAAATAACCTAATGTCATCCGCCACGTTACGAAAACCCAAATATAGTGTCCTTTGACAGTTCATCACTTCTTACAGTTTCGTCAAATTGGTAGCTTGAACATCACCATAGTGAGGCGATTGTAGTGACCTTTAGGCTCCGGATTGGATAATACCGTAACAGCAGATGAACTGTCGATGAACACTATAAGTGAATCGAAGTATACTGGTGGGTATAAAGTAAATAGATATTAAAAATCTATTGTAGTTTTTGTGGGATTCATTTTTATTTATTGGAAACACGTTTTCAAAACCTTTGTTAGATAAATAACAAAATAATATTTTAAATCTCAACATCGGCACCGGTGATGCCAACGAGATTCCTCAGTCAGATACAATTGATACTTTTCCGATGGATATTAATTGGGAAGTCAGCCATTACCTTTTGAAACCGCGCCTCTAATTCCTCAATGTGCGAAGTTTGAATTTGTAAGTCTCCTTCTTAAGGAAACAAAATCTACCTCTTTTACTGAATTTCAAAGTGCGCCCAAATTGAAAGGAAACTACGCACCCTCCAACATTTTGAGATGTGCTTATGGTCTCGTTAGATACGTACTCAGAAACTCGGGAACTTTTTTGATATTCTGGATATGTAAAAAACTGTTGTACTGTGTTTTCACATATTACGTTTTTACGTCACATATTGTGTATTAGATTATTGCAGTATTCATGAAGACTGTTATTAATAAAATATTTAATTTAGTGTATACGATAATATTTTATTCGTTGTTTTCGAGCAGTGTGCGTTTGGTTTTATTCAATAACATTTTTACCCCTGCAAGCCACAAGTTTACTTTTTTGACTGATCTTTATTATTGTTTTATTTATTGATTATTTAAGGTCGCATTAACATCTGTAGGTCATTAGCGACCACTTTTGGAGTTAACGTAATGGTAACTATGATGATGAAAGGAAATGGTGATGATAACGGGTGAAAGGGCGAACACAAATACAACCATGCCCGAGGTGGGACTCGAACCCCCGACCCTTCGGTCTGAGGTCACTACGACACTACTACCTGAGCAATCTAGGTCACTGGGCAGACTTCGACTGATCTTTGTATTTACGTAAATATTAGTTCAGAATAATGTGACAAACTTCTCAGACAATAAGTACATCAAAGATCACTTCAGTCATGGAACATGTGATAGGAAATTTCATACAACGAAATTACACATGTGATTATTGCTCCTCATTGGTAAGGAATTCATTATGATCTGGCGATCATCAGGTGTACAGACCCTCTGGGAACGATATGCACATTGGTAATGACAGTAATGAGTTTTTTGTCTTCACTCTTCAGCACGGGGCAAAGAATTGTGCCTCTGATTGATAGAGCCATGAAGAGAATACCGTATTTAATGGCTGAACGTCAAAGAATACCCATTCAAGCTGTTTTTCTAAAAACTACAGGAAAGAGTAATGGTAGATTCGATAACGAAAAGATTTTATTTTCCAATGCATAGCAAAACTTAGCGCTAGCATAATCAATAATTCACTACAGAAATTGGATATTAATAATCTTTAAATATCACAAAGCACTTCTGAATTTAACAGCATTTCTTCCAGCGGCTTGAACTGCTGTGGTCGAGCACATGTAGCTTTTCTCGCCACGTACTTTCTCCGTATCCTGAAACGACGCCGCAATGTCTACCCCGCGCTTCATGATGTCGAAGCACTGTGCACCTGGCTTCGCCGCCCCCTCCCGTCCACGCCACCGCCCCAGCCACTGTTTTTGCCGCCCTCGCCTCCTCCGTCCCCCTGCCTCTTCGCCCGTGTCCGTCTTCACATGCTCCACCGCTTCCGCCACCAGTTCCACCGCCACCGCTGTCAGCACTCCCGCCCTCGCCGCCCCCGCCGCCGCCCCCGCCGCCGCCCCCGCCCCCGCCCCCGCCGCCGCCCCCGCCGCCGCCCCCGCCGCCCCGCCGCCGCCACCGCTGCGGCGCACTCTACCACCGCCTTTGTCACCGCCACTATCACTTCCATCGCCGCCCCCGCCGCCGCGGCCGCCGCCGCCCCCACCACTCCTGTTCCACCCCCGCGCCAGGGCCTCCACCGCCGCTTCCTACCGCCCCACCGCCCCCGCCACCCCCGCAACCCCCGCCACCCCCCGCCACCCCCGCCGCCCCCGCCGCCCCCGCCGCCCCGCCGCCCCCGCCGCCCCCGCCGCCCCGCCGCCCCGCCGCCCCGCCGCCCCGCCGCCCCGCCGCCCCGCCGCCCCGCCGCCCCACCGCCCCCGCCGCCCCGCCGCATCCGCCACCCCCGCCGCTGCGTCCTCCACCGCCGCCGCCACCAGCGGCGCCGGCAGCGCCCCCGCAGCCATGGCGACCCATCCGCTTGAGCGCCGCCCAGGTAAGTCGGCGGCGTCGACGCGCGCGCCCGGGTCGCTTCCTTACGTGCAATCAATACGCCCTCGGGCGCGGGCGGCGGCGGCGGCGGGGCGGATGTCTCCGGGAGAACCGCCGCCGCTCGGCTAACCGGCGGGGGCGGCGACGGTAGCGGCGGTGGCGGTGGCGGCGGTGGCGGCGGTGGCGGCGGGGGCGGCGGGAGCGGCGGGGGCGGCGGGGGCGGCGGGGGCGGCGGGGGCGGGGGAGGCGGTGGCAGAGTTGGCGGTGGCGGCGGCGGCGGCGGCGGTAGCCGTGACAGTTATAGAGCGATTTTCCTAAGGATAAGTCAAAGTGACAGCTAGTGCTGGCAACATAACTGAAGGTTCTGTAGGCGTTGAGCCCTCGAGCCCATTAGACTCCCTTCCCGCATTCGTTCATTTGCAGTTGGCTAACTTGTAAAAGGCTTCGACACTAGCGCAGTGTTATGTGCTTTTCTGTAAAAATTCTTTTTTTCTTTATATATTACAATGAATTTACTTTTTGTGTGATAGATATTATGTTTATTTTAAAACCGAGATTTGAGTGCGAGATGCGTACCGGTGCACGTGTTTCCGGCTTAAAATCATCTTTGTTTCTATTTACATTCGTGGTAGTATTCTTTTACTGATTGGGAGAGCATGTTAACAGATTTTCCACATACGAAAAAAAATTAAATATTTCCCGGTCTCGCGTACATGCATATTCCGCAGCGAAACTCTTAGACTTCTGCATAGGGATGTTTTCACAGCAGCCATTAGCACTTTAAGAAGCTGAACAGCTGTCGCGGCAGAGGGATACTTCTCTGAAATACATGTGATGCTCACTTGTTTAGCGAACTGTCACTTTGGCTCATCCTTAGCAAAATCCTTCTGTATGAAAGGCGGAGCAGCACAGTCAATGGAGGTAGTGAAACATACGAAAGCGGATGATGATGATGATGATGAGGAGAGCGATTAACAGAGACATTTATTCATTATTTCGTGTTTCCGGGCGCGTCAACTGCTGTGTTTATTACTCTCGTACGGGTGGGGCACTTTATTGCATTATGAGAACCAATTATTAACAGAACTCGACATATTCGCATTCCTCTTCAGGTATATATTTTTTTCATGATTTTCCGTTTTCCATCACCTTTTGTCAAGATTAAGACATGGATATGTTGCATGAGAATTAAACCAACATTTTCCAGGAAGTCCATTAAATTTACAACCGAATTTACTGCCAAAGAGTAAATTGAATGGATGTCGTGGAAAATGTTGGGTGGTTTCTCATCCAACATTTACATTTGTTAATCTTGACAAAAGGTGATGAAAAACGGGAAATCATAAAAAAAATATACCAGAATTTGTATCCAAATATGTAGATTTCGAAACGTACACATTTTCAGAAAAAACTGTTTGTTAATAATTGGTTCTTATAATTTAATAATAAATACAGACATAAACCTCTTTAGAATAGTGCACATTACATCTCGAAAGGTGACTCCACCGCTAAAATGAGATATCCGGCACCTACATGTCGGTTTGCGGGGAAAGGTGGCTCTAGGCATCTCCATCACCTTGGTAACATTGGTGAGGATGTTGGAGGCGGGGGGATGTAGAGGTGGCGGTGACGGTAGCGTTGAGACCTGCAGGGAAAATGAAAGGTGAGGCGGCAGCTTCGATGAGGATTGCGAGACGTTCATGGGAACGGACGATGACTCAAAGTCGATAGTGGTGGAAAGTGGGGTCTAATAGGGGGAAATGACATTGGATGTGGAGAAGGCGTGTGTGATGGAGGGGCGGGATTGGCGGAGACGGAGGACGTATTAGCGGTTGTGGGAGCTGACGTTGTCACAGAGAGGATTGCCGTAACGGGTGAATAGAAATAACCGACTGGTTGAAACCAAGACTTGGTATTTATTTAATTTAGCCTTTTTTATTTATTACGTCAATTACTTCTTTCTAACAACCCAATAGCAAGGCTTTGGAAAATAGATAAATAAACGACATTATTATTCAGTATTTTAAAGCTTGATTAAATCGGTAATACTATAAAAGTAACACGTTCATGATTCCTCAACCTAACGTCGCAGCTCTCGCTGTGCCATAAAGTGAAAAAAGACTATATAAACTACAAACGTACTTGATTGATTGATTGATTGATTTTTTCGTGTTTCCGGGCGCGTCAACTGCTTTGGTCAATAGTCCCGTTAGTGGAGTGCATGTTTTCTTTCGCGGAAGCTGGCGGTGATCTTCCCCCGCCGGATGGCGAGATCAGGCGCCGACCTATCGTCATCTAGTGGGGTTTCCCCCTAACCAGGACTCTCCCACCCGCGGGGCACCGCCCCAGCCGTGACAAGCTCTAAGCTCCCGACCGGTCTCCCGGAATATGTGGTAGTGTAGTGCATGTTAGTGTACGTGTGTGTGTAAGGGGAGAGGATAGGACAAGGAAGAGTAAGGGCAGATCGCGCGCGGTCCGTGGCCCGTTACAAACGTTACTTGGACCCACGCTATTGTATTATGAGGCTACACTAGTGAATCAAACATATGTTTAAAAAATTCAAAACTAGAACTTAAAGAAGAGAAAGAAGGAGGCAAATAGAATTGGCAAGCCATAAGAGCAGTGCAGGCGGAGACGGGCAAGATGAGGTGGGTGGAAAGGAGGGGGAAGGGCGGGTTAAAGGAGCAAGGCGGAGAGTTAAAGGAGGATGGTTGGGAAGTAGTTGTGGTCACAGGGAAGGGTCTGCAAGGTGGAGAGGGCAACTGACTTTCGTTCTATCTTTCTATCCACTGACGTTCGTTCTGTCCTTATACCCACTGACTTTCGTTCTGTCCATATATCACTGACTTTCGTTCTGTCCTTATACCCACTGACTTTCGTTCTGTTCATTTATCATTGACTTTCGTTCTGTCCGTATATCACTGACTTTCGTTTTGTCTTTATACCCACTGACTTTCGTTCCGTCGTCGCCTTCTTGACCGGAGGCTGTTGCCACCAAACTTTTCAGAGGCTCCCAAAGCTCTCATACTAGGATATCAGGCGCATGTCGGGGCAGTACCCTAACAAATGAGCTACGGCCCGCGCAATCTTTCCATCCTCATCCCTGTCCGTCTCCTCACACACGCACACTAGTAGGGAGCTTAGAGCTCGTACCGGCTGGGGCGGGGTCCTCCTGGGGAGGTACCTGAGAGGGAAAAACCTTGAACCCGACTTGTAATTCAGCACCGGATCTCACATTTCTGCGAGCGAGGAACGTCTCCACCTGCCGGTTCTTACAAGCACTACATCTACGGGACTATTTTTTCCGTGGTTTCTGCAATCAACATCAGATGAATGCCGGAGCAGTACACTAACAAACGAGACAAGGACCACATGCATTATTTTCTTCCTCTTCCTTGACCTATCATCACCCCTTACACACACACTTACACTAACATGCACTACACTATCACGCATTCCGGGACACCGGTCGGGAGCTTAGAGCTTGTCCTGGCTGGGACGGTGCCCCGCTAGTGGGAGAGTCCTGGTTAGGGGAAAGCCCCACTAGCCGACGGTAGGTCGGCGCCAGATCTCGCCATCCAGCGGGGGAAGATCACCGCCATCTCCCGAGGAAAACACATGCATTATAATTGCGGGACTAATGACCTCAGTAGCTGAAGCGCCCAAAATCACTAACCAACCAACCAACCAACCAACGGGACTAATGACCAGATCAGTTGACTAGCCCGGAAACGCGATTCACTCATTCACTTCTCGTACTAGTTTTCACAGAGCATTTTTTTCAAGCGCTGTAGGCTTTAAATTATCCACGGTAGCTGATACTGAAACTTCTTCGGATGCAGAAATAACTCAGCTAATACAAAGTTAATTTCAAAAACCAAATAAATTACAGAAAACAATGTAAAAGAAAGAGATCATTTCCAGACACAGACACAGAAGGACATCAAACACATTGTGGAAATGACAAACGACAAGCACACCGTTTATCTAATTATCGGAAAGTCACAATAAGTTGACGAAAAACAATATTGAGGAAAAAGAAGACGAACACAGAAGACGATGAACAAGAATGCCTTAAAGAAGGTGACATAGTAGAAAACGAATGAGATGTCGGAAAGGAAAACTACAAATAAGCAAACAGAGAAGAAAAGAACGACAACGAAGAAGCAGACAACAACGAAGATGTTGCAAAACGTAACAAGAAAATAAGAAATAAAAAAGATTGATTGATGCTTCTTGACACGTCAACTGCTAGTGCATCACTCCCGTAAGTCTAGTGGTTGTTTTTATCGCAGGAGGTGGTGGTGATCTTACCCAGCTGGATGGCGAGAACAGGCACCGTCCGACGTGGGTTTAAGGGGATTTTCCTCAACCAGGTATCTCCCACGAACGTGGTACCGCCCCAACCGGGACAAGCTCAAAACTCCCCACTCTTCTCGCAACATGTGTGGTAGTGTATGTCGTGGCAAGTAAATGTATGTAAGGAGTGAGGACAGGACAAGGGAAGGAAAGGAAAGATCGCACGTGTTTTTAGGGTACTGCTCCGGCATTCGAGTATTATTAATCGGAGCAACCACAGAAAACTACCTATCAGATCAGCCGGCCACTAGAATTCTCCTCCAGACACCGGATGAATTCGGCTTAGCTATGTAGCTAGTGTCGAAAATCCTGCCACCTTTGGGTCGAATCCAGGACCTCCCGGTCAGAGCCATAACAGTGACATCAACTGATGCCCTGAGCCACTTAATTCGGTAAATAAAAAAAGAAGACAACGACAGAGAAGAAACAAGAATTAGAAGATGAAAATATTCACTCCTACATTACTTCTCACTTTCCGTGGTTCTTGCACGTGACACCAACGACACGAATTACGTAAAACAAAAACAAAAACAAAAAAAACAAAAAAAGAAGACGCAAAACAAAACGTTAAAGCAGTGGAAAAAGAAGACAATGTGCAATCCCCAAAGTCGATTTCGGCGTGCGCGAAGCGCGGGCGGCCGCTGGCCAGTGACCGGCGGCCGGCAGCGCCGCGCAGCGCCGCGCAGCGTCGGCCGCCGGCATCGACAAATGAGCGGTGCTAATGCGTGTTTTATCGTGGAGGTTTGCCGGCCCAACAACAGAGCGCAGCACGCAGCGCTCACGCCCGCCCATCGGCCAGGTGTGCGTGCGAGGACGGCGGCAAAGGGTTAGCACCGGGGATGCAAGTTTTCAGATTTGATATTTCCAGAAAGACTATGGTTTCAATCAGCAGAATCGGAAGCAATCATTCATCACCTGGTGAATGATTGCTTCATATTCTTGGCATTTTGGTGTTCTAAAAATTGTTTAAAAATAACTTAAAAATGAGAGGAAAATGTCCAGTGCAATGACTTGAAAATAAGGGGAAAATGACTTCTTTTTTAAATTCTCAAAAGTTTGTATTAATATTCAATGAATTTTACAACTGTAAATAAAGTTTATTTGTATAAAATTATATTTAATATAAAGTATTGCAATCCTTAGCTCTGATCTTTTAGTCGTTCGTTTTGAAAGAGAGGTCGAGAAAGTTACCCAAGATCCGTGTAATTTTGAGGGTTTGAAAAACAGCATCCGATGCAGTAGTGAATTTCGTCATGAACTCATGATGCAATACAAACTTTGCTTTAGTGTGCAATTGTAAATTCATGAAACATTCACAAATAAAAAACACGAAAAGCAAAGAAAATGCGTAAAAATGACATAAAATGACGTAAATGTCCAGAAAAATGATAGAAAAATTGAATGGTGACAAAAAATGACCCAATAATTATACATTTCTATCACCTATTTGTCTTTGGTTGGTTGGTTGTTAGTGATTCCGGGCGCGTCAACGACCGAGATCATTATTCCCGTTAGTGTAGTACTTGTCTGCTGTCCTTGGGAGGTGGCTGTGATCTTCCCCCGCTGGATGGCGAGATCTGGCGCCGAAGTACCGTTTCCCCCAACCACTACATGTGATAAACATTAATGTACATGTTACCTACGTCTAGAATGCACCAATCAAAAGACTTGTCATCAGAATCCGAGCCCTGTTCATAATATACATAAAGAGTACACAGAGTTGGGAGGAAATGAATGACTCAGGCGGGGCACTACAACCCTATCTTTATTTATTGTCAATTCATTTCCGGATACACTAAGTTTCTGTACACTATGCCCTCACACAAGAACACATTAAAGTTTGTTGTATTAAAATGTGCACTTTTTATACTTGGGGGTTTAGTTTTATACTGTTAGTGTTTTTTCGAATTATATTTATTTTATCCAGTAAATTATAAAAATGAGAAACTGCATTCGAAAATGAGGGAGAACTCAACTCAACTATCAGAATCATAAAGGAAAAAGGTCCAGGCTTGCCTGCAAATAATACGCGGAATATACGCGGAATAGGTAATTGAAAGGAAGTCACCGAGTATTTCCAGAAGGTTTATAGGAGTCGGCAAAAGCTGTAAGGAAGAATAATCAAGTAAATAGAATAATTTTAATTATTTTCCGTTGATTACATTTGAAATTCTTAAGATGATTTCAGGGACAAATAAAAGGATTCGTAAATACAGGAAATATATAGACATGGGAATAACCTTTACACTAGTTTCAATGCATATTAAAATGATATGTAGTAAAAGAAAATAACAAAAATTGTTTTTAATAATACAGGAGATTTATGAAGATACTAAATATTAAAAATGTTACAAATAATTCAATGGACGAATAGTAAGAGCATTTAGAATTATGGATCGAAGGTCGATTTCGTTTAAGCGATGTATGAGTATCAGCAGAAGAAATCGAATAAATTCCACAAAAAATGCGTTTTGATGTGAATATGTGAAAGGATTTAATATTTTCTTCAAATAAACTCAATATTATTTATTCAGGATATTTTTGTGAACGTTCAGATAGTTTACAATTGGGTAAGAATTTGCTTCAAATTATATTTAAATGAATTATAGAGTTAAGACATTTGATCCTTCGGTCCAGGTATACTTGTACATTTGGAAAGAAAATGGAAGGGTAATTGTAAGAAGGATGAAACAATCCGAAAGATGTGCAAAGAATTCGGGTGGTGAGAATTTGAATTTGAGAACTTCAGAATTTGGGAAGTCAGATTCAGATGTATTCCCAAAATGTGTTATTCTAAATATTTTAACGTATAAGACGTTTAACGTATATATATATAACAACGTATCAGAAAGTCAACCAGGCAGCAAATATACATCCAAAAGTCATTTAGGCAAGTGTCTGCAACTCCCGCCGAAAAAAGCTTTCAGTAGACAATGCGAAGGTTCAGTGCACGGACCTAAGGAAGAAAGGATCGCCCTGAGGAAGGCAGGTGGTGGCAGTGACGGAGGAGACGGGGGCGGGGGCGGGAGCGGGGGCGCGGCGAGGTGGGGGCGGGAGCGGGGCAGTTTGGAGCAGGGGACGGGCGTGGCGGGGGCGGGGGCGGGGGCGGAGGCAGAGGCAGTGGCGGTGGAGGAGGTGGTGTCGGTGACGGTGGAAATGGTTGTGATTGTGGCTGTGGCTATGGTTTTGACGGAGGCGGCTGTGGCTGCGACTGCGGCGGTGGCGATGCCGTGATTGTGACTGTGGCTATGGGTTTGGCGGAGACAGTGAGGGGCTGTGGCTGTGGTTGTATCGGTGGCGGCGAGTGTAATAGTGGCTGTGGAAGTGGTAGTGGATGTGGCCAAGGCGTTACGGGTGGACTGTGGATAGTGGCTGTGGCTGTGGATAGGAGGCGGAGGTGATGGCTATGACTGTAGTTGTGGGAGTGTTGATGGCGGTGACGATGGTGGTGACAGTGGCGGTGACGGTGCTGGCGAAGCCGGGGCATGGGAGCAGGGGCGGGGTGGCGGGGTGCGGGGGCGCGGGGAGGGGTGGGAAGCGGGAGGTGCAAAGTGCAGGGCGGTGCGGGGGCGGGGTGCGGGGCGGGGTGCGGGGCGGTGCGGGGCGTGCGGTGGGGGTGTGAAGCGGGTGCGGCAAAAGTGGGCGGCAAGTGGGGTGCAAAGGGTGCGGGGCGGGGGCGTGCGGGGGTGTGCGGGGGCGGGGTGCGTGTGAAGTGGGGGCGGGGGCGGGGGGCGGGGGGTGGCGGGGCGGGGGGCAGTGTGAGGCGGGGGCGGGGGGCGGCTGAGGTCCAGCCCGTGGAGGCTCCTATGAAGGTGAGGCAGGCAGAGGCGCGGGCGGGGACCACAAGTGGCATAAAGCTGCCAGCGGCGGCGAGAGGCGGTCATCAGCGGTCGTTGCGCCAGCGGGGCGCCTGCGAGGGGGCGTGCCTTCGCAACGGCCGAGCTGCTGCCCCGACTCCTTGCAGTCGACGCTGCGGCTACTGGCGCCAGCGCTCCCGCCAACTTCGGCTCTTCCGTCGTACAAAGAGCAGAGGGAAGTCTAAACGGGGGACAAGTTTTGGAGCTTAAGATTTGATACGCCATTACTCGACTAAATATGGATTCCAAGTATCACTAACTTTATGAGAAGGTAATTGATAACAATTGTATGATTGAAAACAAAACTGTTCATTGATTTATTTTAAACTCACATTTTAAAAAAGTCTCTAAATGTGTATTTAACATTATAATTAAAGGCAATTTCACGCAAAGGCAAAGGCAATCTATCACGAATGTTTCTTATTGTTTACATATTGTAATTTCACTGTTCCTTGCTTGGTTAATTACAAAGACACATTTACCTTATTTGCTACAGTAACATCTATATTCATTCACTTACTATTTATTTTGTTCAAATGATAAATCACAGAAAATAATGGAATATATATTCTCAGTAATAAATTGCAATCTCGATTCTGAAAAGAAGGATCATGTTTATTTCATTTGGTTACTACACGGGAAGAGAAAGAAAAATAATGTATTACATAGGCTGAAGGAAGGGAAGAACGAAGAAATTGGAAAAGAAAGTTTAGAAAAATGCTATAAAAAGTGAAAGTATATGCTTAAAATTAAACGAATGAACTTAATTATTTCTGCGTGTTCAGACATTGAAAAACGAATTGAATCGAAAGTATAATAGGAAATTTATGGATATGACTTATAAATGCACAGATATGAGGGAGATATTGCAGAAAATATCTTGATGAGCGAATTGATAAAAATGAAAAGAACCGTGAATGTTGAGACTTATTTATAATCATAAATTACAGAAAAAATAATGTCTTTACGAGAAACATCCTCTACTAATATACAGAATGGAAAGAAAACCGATGATGATTATTCAGATTTTAATCTGTGTTTCTTCATTTGTTTTGATATCTCCCAATGATGGAGATCTATTACAGAACAATTGTAGTCTAAAGAAAGTTTTACGATGTATTTTAAACATAAGCGTGTACTATTTTGCCGTTTGATACATGAGTCTGAATTGGAAAATAACACCTACAAATATTCAAGTATTAAAAAAAAAGTGTTTTGTCGTAACATGTGATCGAGAGCAATATTCTTCGGCACTTTCAATACGTAAGAAGGTTAAGAAAGGGTTCTCGCAGGATTGGTGTACCAAAAAGTTTTTCAAAAATCCAAATATAATTTTAAAACAAATGCTGATAATTCATATAAAAATATCTATATTGTTGACAACATATAAAAATTAATTTAATACAAACGATAAAAACAAATATACAATCCAAACAATAAAAATCATTGAAAAATGGGGTCGAAAATTAATACTTTTTACTCATTTACACAAGCATGCTCTTAGAAGGGCACACGGTGGGCCCTCAAAAATATTTTTGAAAGGTGCCCCGTAGTCTAGTGTAATAAAAAATATTATTTCCGTAAATAGGTATAATTAGCTGATTTTCCCCTTTTCCAACGTGGCAATTTGACTAACTATTTTTACGTCTTTTGAAAAAGACTCTCCAACCCTCATGGCAACCTGTAAATAGTTCAAATAAAATATATTGTGTCTCATTGCAGTTAAGGTTTCATTCTTCTTGAAGCGTGCTTTATTTATTTTCTAGAAAAATAATTTATATATTTTCTAGTATATGTTAATAGAAATTAGTGATTCTACAAAACCGCAAACTTTCTTGGGTCATTTCTAACTTTTGCAATTTTCAGATGAAAACTGCCTTATTTATTTAATTATTGTAATTGAGGATTCATGTAAGGTATCGCCAAATATTAAAATATCACTTTCAAACTTGCAAAGCCGGGATTGATTTAAATCGATTGGGAAATAACTATTTTGGAGAACATCGGCTGAACAATTTAGACTCTAGCGTTGACCATCGACAGACAGTCGTTTTGCCACCAATCGATTTCTCGTTACCAAGGACCCGCAACACGTGGATTCTGTCAACCCAACGTGTTAGAGGAAGTAATTTACAATGTGTAGGAGCAAGATTTATCTAATTTTTCGTTACCAGGGCCCGGTAATAAGGGTTTCGTTTCGAAACTTCCCCGTTTTCCGGTGCACGATTACAATACTTTCTCTTCTTACGTGGTAGTGAGAAAATAAAAAAAAAACAGTTTAAGAGAAAAGGGGACTCAGAATTGCAGTTGCTCCACTCTTGCTTCAGGCATCTCACGTCTATGATTATTTGTATATTAAATTTGTAAATTGAAATATTCTGGTTTTATTACTGTTCCTCTCTTTACTATACGAGGTCTGTTAGAAAAGTATCCGAAATCTATTGGTAGTCTTTTGTTTGTCAATCGCGCTGGAATGAGCCGACCTTGAACATTCATGGGCATGAGTGAATTTTTTTCTCGCCTGTCAATTGTGTCTGTTGCTGGCAAGAAGCATTTGAGTGATTTAGTGAGGTGTGCTCCTGTCGGATTTTCATTGCGAGGCGAAGCAAAAGCAACTTCGTGTTGAAGTCTCACAGGACATCCTGGACTCCCCAAACAGAGACCCTGACTTCATGAAATCAGAACTTGAGGATTTGCAGTATATACATGTATCAGAAGAACTCACGATGTTTATTTTAAGCCACTGCACCTCGTAAATTTACCAATACGTTCAAAATCATCTTTCAACATCAATGCTTTTTAGCATCTCACAAATTGTCACAATTCATCATCGACTCACATCGGAGGAATATTCTAGTTTATTTTTCAGATAAACAAAAAACCTTGCTATAGTAATATACATGTGATGAACAATATTGTTAAACTGAAGGGCTTAAACTGAAGATAATAACTTAGAAAATGGCCAAAGAAAATATTTGAGATTTAGAAAACTTGCATGGAACTTTTTTTATACTACTGCAAATTATATCTTTTTTATATGACAAATATTGTGATTTTCATCAATACTAGCAAAGCAACTAATAGAAAAGTTGATTTGACGACCAAACTAAAAACTGAGTTAACACCTTCATGCACTAAGCTCTTCAACTGTATCGGAAACGTTATGCTAGTAACCCTTAGAGGAGTAAAAATTTCGGTACCCACGCACTCTTACTAGATTTATATTGGTTTCGGTTACATAACGTTCAATATTTCAGTAATATTAAAAGGATGCCATAGGTAAGTGGTGCTTAGGGCCCCTGAAGATATTAAACCAGCTCCGCGTCGACCGCAGTGGCCGACAAGCGGGCGAACAAGAAAAGGGGCGGGACTCGCAGAAAGGGCTTTTGTAGATTTAAGGTGACAGCGCAGGTAGTCGCGGGCCATCGCCGATTTGCTGCGGAGAGAGGGAGGCTGGGACGAGTCTCCGACAGCCTTTGTGCCCGCGCCCGCAAAGCACGCAGTAGATTACGCGTGGGTTTGGAAAGGTCCCACAGCCATTCCGCCTCCAAATGGTTCTTTCTAATACACAGAGCCGGCGTTGGCTGGCGCCATAGACATATAGTACTAGACTGGCAATGAACGATGGCAATTGTTTGTTCTCCTTTCAAAAATTCAAAAATTTAAGTAGTGATATATGACTTAGTGTAGGGATCACAGAATTTTGAAAATGTACTTTATTCGCTTTTTCCTATAAGCATTGCGTCTGGAGATGGTTTAGTCATACGCAGTTTTTAACTGTTTTTGACGTAAAATAAATAAATAAATTAATAAATAAATAAATAAACGATTCTTTTGAAGCCAGCTGATTGCGCCCCACGCCATATTGGTCACTACACTATCACTTATGGACATATGCTATATGTCAATGAACGCAATTCACTTTTCCCATAGCCGTCATACGCGGTTAACTGTTTTTGACGTAAATAGAAATAAATAAATAAATGAACTCTTAGAAAATCTATGAACACAAATTTTCGACTCCAATATTGAACAGGAAATATTTTTGGGAAATAAAACAATTAATATCAAAGTTGTAAATCGGTTTTATTGCTTTATAGTCAAAAACAGAACTAGTGTCCATTCTGTATTGACATTTAAGAGGAGGATAAAAAGCTACATTTAAATATCCAGAAGCAAGGCAAGGGACCATCTCAGCATTTGCTCATGGATCAAGGGAAACTGGATGAAAACCTGATCGAAATGGAGGTCAGCTGACCCAAAAGTAAATTACATTCTTTACACATACAATGACGAAAATGTTGGGAGCAAACACCAGACGCAGATGGTTGCCATTTTTCTCTCCTAATGGTATTAACCCATGCTTTTCTGCAATCTTCTCGCTTTGGAAAACTAATCAAAATCAGAACAAAACAAAAAGGCATTAGAGGTTAGGTTTACAAATCATTCCTCAGGAACTTTAATCAACACAAACTTATTCTTTTCTTACTCAATTTTAATTTGTTTTTTAATCATACAATCTTAACATCAAAAATCGTCAACAGTCAGTAAAATTCAGTAACTAGGTAAAGAAAAGGTAGAAACTTACCGGTGTATTGAAATTCCTATTTCTTTTCCCTTGTGTCGCGAATTCGAAAAACTGCATCCAAACACGACGCAAGTATTCACCATGGCGGTGGAAGTGATTCAGAAATCACAAAACACAACGGAAACAATTCGAAATTAAGAAAAAAAGCTCAAAAATTTAACACGTACAGCATAGGCAGCGAACGAACCTGTAGTGACAAAAGATGGCGACGAGCGCAAGATTTTGACTTCACTAGCGCCAATGTTACGAGATAGGACGTTGCCAGTCTAGTACTATATGTCTATGGCTGGCGCCGTGAGACCGCCTGTATCTCAGGACTTCAACTCATGTCGCTGCAGAGTCTCTGATCGGGATGTCCTAGGAGTCGAGTCCAGACGGTGGCAGGATTTTTCACACTAGTTGGATAGCTAGGTCGCATTCAGCAGCTGACTGGAGGAGAATTTTAACCGCCACCTACTCCGAACGTAGTTATTTTTGTCTAGGTCGCTTCAGAAGGATTTTGAAAAAGCACTTTTGTTTGATGGTTTTAATGAACCGACGAGTACATTGATGAAACGCTATGACTTTACTACACTTTCTTTCCGGCATTTACGTAAATAGTTACGACTTGATTTATCATATTAACAAAAATTGAACTCCACCTCGTAATGAAACAAAAATTTAATCAAGTATTTTAATTGATACTTTTTCAATTTAACTAAAATAGACGAGTCGGGCAACAGTAATATGTTGAAATATATTTCTGTTATGAATTTGGAAAACTTAAATATAACTTTTTAACATGAAAATATTTACCGTAGGCCCCTCTGTTTCCTCAAGAAAAGAATGCTAGTTTTCTGTAAGGCGGTACCAGGTTCGATTCCCGGCCTGGGGAAAATGAGGCTGTAGTTTTTCATAGTAATATTCTCAGATTCTGTATCTTTGTGACGAACGGATCAAATAAGCTCGATATGGTGATGAAAATACGTCATGCTCGTCACAGGTCTTCCTCATCCCCAGGCGTGGATAATGAAGAAAAACACGGCTTATGCCTGGGATCGCCGCTCGCTGAAAAAAGACGAATTAATACGACCATAAAATACCAAATACTTACATACGAACATTTTCACCGCAGCCGTTATGTTAAGGTAGTCGTTTCGCATGTTTGATGAAGCGGCAGGATTTTCGACACTAGCTTTTCTGCTAGGTCAAATTCAGTCACTGTCTGGAGGAGAATTCTAGCGGCCGGCTGCTCTGATCGGTAGTATTCCATGGTTTCTTTGATCAACACCAGGGGAAAGCCGGAGCAGTACCCTACCAAACGGGCCACGGACCGCACGCGATCTGCCCTTCCTCTCCCTTGTCCTATCCTCTCCCCTTACACACACTTACTAACATGCATGGCTTGCCTACCACATATTATGGGAGACCGGTCAGGAGCCTAGAGCTTGCCCCGACTGGGGCGGTACCGCTGGTGGGAGAGTCCTGGTTAGGGAAAACCTCACTAGCCGACGGTAGGTCGGCGCCGGATCTCGCCATCCAGCAGGGGAAGATCCGCCGCCATCTCCCGAAACGCATTCACTACACTAATGGGACTAGTGACCAAAGCAGTTGACGCGCCCGGAAACATGAAAAAATCAATCAATCAATGTTTGATTAAACTCGTAATGAATGGTAAAGCATTACGTATGTAGCATAATGCATGAGCGTCTACTGATTTCTTCAAACATGATTTGCAAAATGCTATACTTTGTGTCTTCTCTGTTTTTGATTAATACGTCAGAGTATGGAATTCCCTAGTCAATAGTAGCACATTTAGAGTAACGTGGCGAGATGTCTTATAAATTGTCTAAAACGTGTTGGATCTCAAGTTTCAGAGAAGGAGGAGGAAGTCTTCCGGAATACAACATGTACTACGCTTACGAGGCTAGTTTAGACCTGTTTAATTCACGCGCTCGCAGTCAATACTCATTCACTCACAAACTGTCATGTTCATTGGGCGTATTATAGAGGGGATAATGATGTGCACAAGGAAAGTCTCTACACAGTATTGGTGAGTGTGCCAGCAACTGAAATAATGTTGGTAGCACTAGCTGCAGCTTGTATCAAAAGAAAACGTACACATTTCACACGCATCAGAATCGTAACAGATGCGGGAAGTGTTCCCCCTTCACTAGTTTCCCAGTGTTCTGGTTGCTACGAACATAAAAGCATTTTTTAATAGAAGGCTCGGCACGGAGAGACTTTCCTGTTCCCTGGGTAATCAACTAGTGCTGCTACAGCTGCACATACTCTCTCGCAATTTGAACAGTCGTTGAGACTCTATGTAAAGTACCACTAAAAATAAAAATACCCGTTTCAAATTCGAGAAGCAGAGAGTGACATCAGCAAGATTGATGGAGGAATTTCAACTTTGGTGAAAATCTTGCCTATGGTTTAGCCGATACATATAGAGAGACAAGTATAGGCACATACCATTTTTTTGGTAAACGACACAAAGAACATGGATTCTGAGAACACAATGCAGGGGAGGAAGTAATTTACTATAAGCAGGAAAAATAATTATCCACTTTTTCGATATCTGAAATCCACAATACGCATTTTTCTCAGGAAAGAAATCATTTCTCTGCACCATTACACTACTGTTTACTACGTAAGTAGTATGCGAGAAAGTAAGTGTTATTCTCCAACTAGTATTTTGCGTCGTTTTCAAGTGATGTGCATCAGAAGTGACGATGACGTTGGCGGGAACGGCGGGTCGAGTATGACTACTACGTAAGTAGTATGCGAGAAAGTAAGGGTTGTTTTCCTAATTGCCATTTTTACGTGGCGCCGATCAGAAGCGATGGAGACGACGGGGTCTGCGAGGTCTGTATGGATACTGGGTACTGGGTACTGGGCCCGGCAGCGGCGGCAGCGGCGGCGGCGGCGGCGAAAGCAGGGTTGTAGTTTGAGAGCGTAACTCTCCAGAAACGACGGCAGGTGACGGGTTTATCGAAGCGTTTGGGGGGCGGTGGACTTTCTCGGAGGCGCCGAGGGCGTGGCCAGGCGCCGACGGGGGCGGTGATGAGGGGGTGGAGGCCATTATGGGTGGCGGGGGCGGGAGTGGCGGCGGCCTGGACCGCGGCGGTCGACATCACACAAGTCGCCTCCATCGATCTAACAGGTAGCCTACCAGGAAATGAACCCTGCGGTGGGTCACCGAAGCGCTCTTAGTGCTGGGTGTAGCGGCTTCGCCTTGAAACGAGTAATTAGTTTTAAGGGTACATAACGACGCACTCCGAGCCTTTCTGGCTGACGAGTCGGCCGAGGAAAGCGGGTTAATGTGAGTGAACGCCGTCTGGTTGAGGCAAGAGGGCTTGTTTATGAATACTGCGCAGTAAATATACACAGCGGCAGAAAACCAAAGATCGTTTTTAAATGTTTTTATGCAAGAGGTAGAAACGGAGGGTGCTCTTCGAACGTGGAAACGTCTTCTAGCTCATTACAGTGGCGGCGTTTCGAATTTTCTTGTGTGTCAAAATACCGGAAGATTTGAATCGCTTATATCTGCGAGACGATTAATGAGCAAGAAACGCTTCAGCATACAACCAAGATATAATGCCAACCTGTGTGTCGAGAAGGATGTGGTCTGTGTGTAACGTAATAGCGCGATTTTACGCGCATGGGCGTAATAATCACGAGATAGCTTCGAGTGGAAATTTACAAATACGTTCAAGTAACGCGAAAACATGAAAAAAGGTGAATGATTTTGATGAGTAGATGATTATGAATATGCAGGATAAGTCAGGTAACTTTAACACCTCCTGCAGTTTTTTAACGGTTGAAGTTAATGCAATTCAGTTTCCAAGAAAAAATTAAAATTATTAAAAAAATGCTTATCTAACATGTGACAATATGTGTATCATTGGATTCATCATTTTACGCACGTCATAATAGACTAAATAAATATGTATAGTTTCATTAAAAAAACAACTTTACCACAATATCTCGTAAAAACAAGTGATAAAATAGAAATGAATACACATATTAATTAACCTCATTCCCCCATGCACTTGCGTGAAAACTTCATTGCAATAACTTCAACAGTCCAAAAACTGTAGGAGGTGCTTAAGTTACGTGACTCACTCTGTATAATACGAATGATGAAGAAATGATGGACGTAAGGCAGGGAAAACAGGAGAACCCTGATAAAAACTGCAGTGAACCCTGTCAGACCACCACCAATTCCACCTGGAGCGTTCGGTATTTGATCCCAGACTGGTATCCAGAGATGGAAGAATTGTGATCACTACCCCACACGTCGCCCTTGTGACAAGCTTTATTGTGAGCCTTTGTGACTACCTGTAGTGAATGGCTCGACAGATGTGAAATACTATGATTTGAATGATGAGGAACCAATGATGGATTGTGAGGCAGGCGATACGGGAGAAATGGTTTTCTTTCGTTTTTTACAAGGGCTTTTATCCAGGTGACAGCCGATTACCCCTTACGTCCCGTTGGGATGTATTAGAACTCAATGGTTACCGCAGAAATTTTGTGAAACTCCATATGGGTTGGTAAAAAAGAAATTATCTTCCACAAATAAAAATGTATTTATACCGAGGATGAGGTAAACACATCGTAACATAAATGCGTGATCTGTATTTAGTGTAAATACATCTTTTAATTGAGAAAAAAAACTCATTTCTTACATTTACAAATGTCCTATCATAATAATTCACGCCTCATGTCCATTATAATGTTCTTTTCATATCGGAAGACAAAGGCAAACAATCAGTCATACAGTCAGTTTCAATTTCCTCAAGAAAGGTCGAGGACATAAATGGTAAGATTTCGGTTTGATTATTTCGTATTTCCAGGTGCGTGAACTCCTAAGGTCATTGGTCCCGTAAGTGTAGTACATGATTGCGTTTCTTTATAATCAGGTATCTCCCACCAGCGGGGCAACGTCCCAGCCGGACAAGCTCTAAGCTCCCGACATGTGTGGCAGTATATTGCATGTCAGTGTGTGTCTAAGTAAGGGACGAGGAAAGGACAAGGAAGAGGAAGGAATGATCGCGCGCTGTCCGTCACCCGTTTGTTAGGGTTCTGCTCCGACATTCGCCTGGTGTCGATTGGAGAAACCACGGAAAACTACTGATCAGAGCAGCAGCTAGAATTCTCCTCCGATGACGGCAGAATCTTTCTAGGTAGTGTCGGATATTCCGCCACCGTCGAGACTCGAACCCTAGAACCTCTCGGTTCCCGACAGTGCAGCGACATCATTTGATGCCCTGAGCCACGTATGGCGATGATTTCTGTTTGACCGTTTCTCAGAAATAAGAATACAGGTCACAAAAAATTCGAACACACTGAACTAATTGTGAACACTCACGCTCACGCTCACGCTCACGCTCACGCTCACACGCTCACACGCTCACTCACACTCACACTCACACTCACACACTCACACTCACACACTCACACTCACACACTCACACTCACACACTCACACTCACACACTCACACACTCACACTCACACACTCACTCACACACTCACACTCACACACTCACACTCACACTCACACGCCCCATGTGCGCGCACATACACACGTATTAATTTTAGGAACATAAATTTGCAAAAATGGAGAAAATGGTGATTATAAGTTACATGACACGATAATGTAATAAAAATGATGATTATGAGAAATTATGAGAAACTAATGGTGAGTACAAATAATTCTCTCATTTCTGCCAGAAAACAGGAAAACCGTGTCATGCTGCGAACTACAGTAAAATGGTCGGACAAACGAAACCTACAAAAAATCACAAAGCATTGGATGCCTACGTTATCGATAATATTTGGCAAATATTAACACTATTCGCGTTCAAAACGCCAGATGTCCAACGAACAAAAAAAAAAAAAAAACTTTAAATAAAAAATGTCGAGGAAATATGGGAAATTATGTGTACAATTTCACCATTCTCTAAATACTAAAACTAGCTTTAGTAAGAAAGATATTAGAGAAAAGAAGAATATAATAGCGGACTGTATAGAGAATTTAATTTTTTCAATGTTGTTATACAAGACCGCTGAACAATGATGAATTCTTTGTAAGATTTTGAGAGCTAATAAAACCAGAGAGAATGCACGACATACTGAAACTTTTCCTTCCCAAAGTGTATTCCTCAACTATCACTCAGATTTAAAAAAGGAGTTGACATCATTTAAAGACCAACAATTGAATGAAATTATGCAGAAAACATACAAACCATAAGAATCTATATGGTTGAAAGATGGACTCAACAATTAGTACAATTCTGACATTTTGAGCAACAAGAATGCACGTCGAAAAATATATATGTTTGTGATGTGGCCGTAGAAATTCTAGAAAAGTTCTACATATTCACTGTACATAAAATAGAAGGCCTCCAACACATTTTTTCGTGTATTTCATTATTAAGTCTCAAAGACTAAGGAAATGAGGTAACCAGAGAGAGAGAGAGAGGGGGGGAGGGGGAGGGAGGGATAGTCTCAGGAAGAGTGGATGGGAGAGAGAGGAAGAGAGAGTCGGAGGGAGGAAATGAGAGGGTGAGAGAGGAAGGGAGAGAATGAGAGGGTGGGAGAGGAAGGGAGAGAATGAGAGGGTGGGAAAGGAAGGGTGGGAATGAGAGGGAGGGTGATAGAGGGAGAGAGATAGGTGAAGAGGGAGGGAGAGGAGTGGAGAGGAAGGGAATGAGAGGGTGGGAGAGAGGGAGGGAATGAGATGGAGGGTGATGGATTGAGAGAGATAGGTGAAGAGACTGAGAGAGAGAGGGGTGAAGAGGCAGGGAGGGAAAGAGAGGAACGGAGAGAGAGAGGAGAAGGAAAGTAGAAAAAGAGACGGTAAAGAACACAAATTACAAACAAAATATGGCCCCTCATTTCGTGGCTCGCCCCGGCCGCCTCCCCCGCCGCCGCCGCGTATAACAATTCAAAATATGTAACAGGGCGTCGCGTGCCGCCATCACACCGCGGGCGAGTGCAGGTTTCGCGCCAACGCCGCACCGCGGCCCTTCTCACCCACCCACGCACACAACACCCACGCCAGCATTACCGATAATATTCGGAAAATATTTCACACACAGTGCAGCTGCATCGGGTGCGATAGCGGGCGCTCCATGCACCGAGGCAGGGGGGGGCGGGGGCGTAGATTAATAATAATGACGCGAAAAACACGGCTCCCTCCCACCCTCGCGGAGACGGGGCAGGGGCGAACGGAACAGGGGAACGTTTGCCACGGAAGTGCAGCGTTAATGTGGGACACGTTATTTTTCAACCCCCACCCCTCCACGCCGCCGCTGCCACCCTTCCGTGATGCATTTTCAGCAGCGCTGCACCGCGGTGAGCCTGGGCGAGCTACCGCGTCGGGTCGGCATTTGCATCGGTAACGCCTAAAAACAAAAAAACAACAACAAAAAACAACAAAAAACGAAAACAAAAAAAAAAGCTACGACCTCCGACCCATCCCCGCCACAACCCCGCCCACCCGCGCCCCGCCCACTGCCCCACCCTCACCCCCAAATATGCGCGCTTTTTGGTTTTGCGTCGCAGTTTTGCCGAGACCCGGCTCCCTGCTGCGGTCTACCCCTCTCTCAATAATAATGTTGAGTGCATGCGAAATAATTGATCGATTTTTGTGTTTTGTTTATCATCAGGTGCATTGCATTACGCTGTTGGCGAGCTTCGACCCCGACCCCCTTCCCTCCATCCCTCCCCCCACACCCCCCCACCGCCCCGCCTCGCCGCCACGCCCTTTCGACCCCGCCACCCCCATCCCTTGGACTCGGTTGACCAATAAAAAAAAGCAGGGGTGCGGCAGGGCGCCGAGCGGGATCCACTAATTAATTGAAACAATGCAATTTTCACTCCATTTAAAAATGCCATTCGAATCAATAAATGAAAACATGATGCAAAAATCATTCGCGGACGGCTTTTTCGGCAGGCCGGCACTCGGCTGCGGTGGACGCCGTCACGCCCCAGTATTGCGATTTTAACACGCGGAATGGCATGTCGCGGGGGTAATTTTTAATAACCCCCGGAGGACAAATATTTCGCTCCGATTCTTTTTCAACCCAGGGGTGGGTGCTGCGCCGGTGACGCACCCTGTGGTAGCGGGGGAGGGGGGATGTTACCGGTTGTTACGGGGGGTGGAGGCACACAAAAAAAATGTGGGACTCAATGTGAGGTTGGGGATGTATCGCGAGTTAAGGTGAACTGATCTGTGGAGAAGTAGTTCAAGTTAACTGGGTCTTGATTTTAGTTTGTTGTATTGATTTGTTGGAGTATCTTCATGTGGCTCATGACACAGTCTTTGGTACTAGTGAGCATTGCGGTACCCTCTCAGAGTAGAAGCAAATATGTCTGCATCAACACTCGGATGTATTGTAATTTAATTGTGTGATCTTAAGGTCTCATCTGTATTAAATAACGTAAAATAACGGAGAAAAATTAAGATATTGAAAAATCCTAGAATGTATAAATAGGCTTATATTTCCTGCTAAATTCCAATTATAGTTGAAAAGGTAAAAAACTAATAAAATATTTTATTAGTTTATTTTTATTATTTTAAAATTGTATTACAAAAAAATAATGAAAAGTACGGAATTCAATAGGTACAATCACTAATATTAATAACAAGAAATCGAAGACGTTTAACATTGATTTTCAATCACGCTTCAATTCTTGTATGATAATAGAGAACTAGTGATGCTACAAAATGACAGATACTTTATCGAACTTGTTTGACCGGGTGAATTTAGATTATAGTCTGCATTGTCACCGACTGCAACGAGTCTGAACGAAAATTCCTAGGATTTGAGTTACGACAATGCGAAGTTTTGATATTAGCTGCACAGCGAGGTCGAATTCACCCGCCTTCTGGAGGAGACTTTACCGGCCGACTGCTTTGATCTGGGAATTGTACGTGGTTTCTCTGATCAATACCAGGCAAAAGCTGGGCAGTACCTACCAAACGGACCAAGGGCCCCGCGCGACCATTCCTTCCTCTTCCATGTCCACGATCAATCAAATCAATCGTACTTGTTTGAGTCAGGACTAGATATTTGATTTTGCAACATCCTCTTTCCAGATGTCATCAATCGGAGCATAAAAGATATACCATCAGGAGAGGTGGTTCAGGGCATCAACTGATGTCCCTGCAGAGCCTCAGACCGGGAGGTTCGAGGGTTCGAGTACCGACATTGGCAGGATTTTCGACACTAGCTAGGTAGCTTGGTCGCTGCCTAGAGGAGAATTCTAGCAGCCGGCTGCTCTAGTGGCCGACATTACAATAGATAGTGGACAAATTGGCAAGTAGACAAGGGGACAATAAATACCAGGGGAACGCCGGGCACTTAAGTTTGATACCACGATATAAAAATATATTTTCTATAATTAAAACAATTGAGTGTACTTCACGTTCTTTTAGTCTAAAAACGCGAAGACAGTGCAATTATTGGTGCTAGTTTCTTTACCCAATGTAGACCAGCTATCTAATACGCGATTTTGAGATTTAAATGCGTGAGTAAAGTCGATTTTTAAGCTAATTTAATGTCAAACATATAGTACATTTGTTTTGGTGAAAATAGAAAGTAAGTTAAGTCCAGAATAATGAAAATGTGGTAACATTCAGTGAAAATATATGTTTTCATTTCTCAGTTTCAAGGATTTTCTCCTCTAAGAGACAAAAGACTATGTATTAACATTTATTTACACCTGTCATTCAATTCTATTGTAACATTCATTACTTCTTTTCCTTTAAATTTTGACAGAAATTAAATTATAAAAACTGTTCCTTATTCACAAGATTTACACAATGCTTTTAATTTTTTCGCTTAGTTTACTAAATATACTTATTAATCCAATGATGATTATCTATGTTTATAGCACACGTGCAATTAAAATTACATTGTGCAATTCAAACAATACACCTACCAATAAGAATTCAGAAAAGGAGCCAAATCGTTTAATTAAGAAACATAGACCAAGTCAAGCTATTTGCAGTCGGCCATGAAATATGAATCAAAATGTACATCACAGATTACGTACCTACAACAACTCCATTCAAACAACGAATGAATAAAACTAAATTGGGGTAGTAAACGTTAAGCTAGCTGACTTATGGAACAACATAAAATATCTAACTTGAATAAATTAAATGTTTTACAAGTAAAAATTTTGGTCTTAGGATTATGCATGTAAAAAAGGGAAACGTCAGATGTATTTACCAGTTTTAAAAAGTACGCTATAGCAAAACAGTCAGAAGTGACTAGTTTCCCCCCACACTAATATTTATACATGTTGTATTATCTCACATACCTCTTTACTTTTCGTGGAAAGTAATGTTTTCATGACTTTATCAGCTTCTAATATTTTATTCTCAATATGTTCAATACCTTCCATTTGCAAATATTTTGGAGAAACAAAAACAATACAAGACCCACTAAAATAGATATTTTTCAGAAGAAATGACATAAACCGACATTTCCACAATAAAAATGGTTTGTCATTTTGGTATATCACAATATACCAAACAATTAAAACATTTTATAGTTTCATGTTAATCTAGAGAATAAGTAACAGTTTTTATAATTTAATGTCAATTAAAAATTGAATGTAAAATGACGGAGTTCGGCATCCCGTTGGAATCTTTGCGAACAGGAGATTAAGCACGCGCAGCCCAGTACAAACTGAATTGTCAAAGAATTGAAGGCCACGAAGAAATAAATGTTACAACAACAACAACAACAACAACCTGTGCTCTTATATTGAATTGAATTGAATTGAATGTGCCTTATTTTACGTGGCGAGATTCAGGCCATGAGGCCTGCTTTTCCGTCTGACCACTCAAATTCCGCTACGCTCCTTTCACCAACCATGATAGAAAGAAGGTATTACTTGGGCGACGAAATAGGCGATTTTGAATTTAGCTCAGAGGCGTCATTTAGGCTTGTGGATCTTTTACATGCAGTAAATCTACTAACATGGGACAGCCGGCTTTACTTCCCCTCCGAAGGAAGGCGTACGAAGGATTTTTTCGCCCTTAAAAATCCACGGCTTCGATCGGGTTCGAACCCGCAAACTTGGGTATAACAGTCCGATACACCATCGCCGCCGCTTATACGACACTTACATGCAGAAGAATCCTGTGAAAATAAAGTTTACTGCCCAGGGCAATCAATTCAGTTCGAAGCGGGCCGCGCGTGTTTAGCCGGCTGTTGGCAAGATTCCACCGGGATGCCGTCATTACGACTTCGCCAGCTCCACCGGCCAATCCGACAGACGCCCACGGCACGCGGGCGGGCGCACGCACGCACACACGCGCGTGCGTGCGGGCGATCAACATTCCTCCCTCGGCCGTCACCGCAACTTGCGTGCGCTGTCGCGACGCGGCGCGGCAGTCGATTACAATGCGTTCGCACACACGCCCGCCTTTCCGATATCCGTTTGCTCAGCGCTCGGCCCCGCGCGGCCCAGCTCTGGAGCACCGCATCGGCAAACAGCGGCGCGGCGTGGCGGTCACCCGGGCTCCGAATGAATATGATATGCGTCGGCCGGCACTGACCTCAATAGTCAAGGTAACAAACGGGAAAAGTACTAATATGAACATTCGGCCGCAGATTTATTAATTATTGAAAAATGAACTCTAATTTTGGTAAAAATAATTTCGTATATATGATTATCGTATATGATTAGTAATTTCGGAGGCGTCAACCGCTAAGATCACTAGTCCCGTAAGAGTAGTGCATGCGTTTACTCGGGAAGTGCTGGTGATCTTCTCCCGCTGGAAGGTGAGATTTGGCGCTAACCCACCTGTCGACTAGAGGGATTTTCCCCACCCAGGTATCTCTCACAAGGGGGGTATCTCCCCGACCGGGATAATCTCTAAGCTTCCGATCAGTCTCCCGTCATGTGTGAGTATAGTGCATGTTAGTGTAAGTGTGTGTATGTAAGAGGTGAGGATAGGACAAGGACGAGGAAGGAAAGATCGCGTGCGGTCCGTGGCCCGTTTGTTAGGGTGATGCTTCGGCATTCGCCTGGTGTTAATCGGAGAAACCACGGAAAACTACCCATGAGAGCAACCAGATTCTATAATTCTCCTCCACAGATTGATTGAACTAGATCTATCATTCCAGCTAGTGTCGAAAATCCAGCCACCGTCTGGACTCAAACCTAGGATCTCCCGATCAGAGGCATTGCGTTGACATTAGTTGATGCCCTAAGCCACCTCTCTAGGTTTCTTTAAATGAAATATAGTGGGCCTTCGATGTGTTATCACTTGATATAATTAACTGTCTTTTAGTAAAATATTAAATTTCATTTTATTTTTCCGGGAACTTTTTTTCCAGCTTTCAGGGGATTCCGATTTCGACTATCCGCCCCGGGTATCCACTATGTCCCTCATGGGAGACACATTTTAATGTATACACGAGACACTAACACACTTGAGGCTCCTCGGTCTGTGACCAGCAGATTCACAAGGTCTTCCACGACAACATAAACACTCGAAAGACAAGGGGTAAACAACCATGCCCACAGCGGGACTCGAACTCGCGACGCTTCCGACCGAGGCACTGAGTCTGCACATTCTCTAGCCATGTCGGCCTATCTGGTTGGCTAAAAACACCCAAAGGGGAAAGAATATGCCTCCATTTGTTTGTAATAATGAACATACATATTCTTCCTCCTTTCGTAGGGTTAAATAAAAATTTTCTTAAGTGACGCTTATATGCACATGAGTCAGTTCAAATAAGCCCTATTATCGTTTATATTACACAATTACCGATGCAAATTTGGTTTTTATTAAAACTATTAAAAATACAAGTAAATTACAGTGCTAGGGAAATAGTTTATTTCTAATTATTGAAACAATTGTGTCACATTCTTTCCCCGTACTATTAAATATACTGAAGGTGAGAGATGAAAAAATTAGAAAAAAATGACTCATAATTAAATAGTAAAAATATAAGTAAAGATAAGGATTTCCTTTTCAATATCATTGTTATGTATAATTAAAAACAAAATATCATTATTGCATCATTTGTTATGGTTTATTTATTATATTCATTTCTTTGATCAATGTTTGCTCAATGAAGCGTAACGTATAAAACTGCAGAACTCTCACTTAGTTAAAAAAGTTTTGAAAGTAGGGCTACTTCTTTGAATGAATACGTAAGATACAGCAGAATGACACTGTACGTGGCCAAACCTTTCGAAAGTAAATTCAAATGAAATGTCTTCAGTAATGAGTTGATATTGAAACTTAAATTCTGAAAAATATACTTTTTGTTTATGGCTGTGACATTGGGTTCTTAGGCACACGTAATAACATGCAAGTCTTGCACCAACTTCGAACAATCAAACTCTGTACATTTTTCTCGTAAGCATTAGTGACCTCTCATGAGCATTAGACGCCTAGCAACACGGCGATAATGTAACAGATCGACTACAGACTAACGTCTTCTACAGATCAGACTAATATAATTCATTCTAATATGCATGTGAAATAGATATAATGTGTGTTTATGGTGATATCAATTGATCTCGGATCAATATAAAGCGTATGCGTAAAAGCGTACGGGAATAAGATTTACGTTTGAAGTGTGTGCGTGTTTGTTTAATTAATGAAGATATAGCTGAAATTATTATCGGTAAGAAGTAAGAAATTGAAATACATACTTTGTTATGTTTTGAAACATATTTATTTTCTATGGTAAGGGATTGACGACAGTCAAAGTCAAAGAGTCAAAGTCAAATTAACCTATACTAGATGTTAGTGACGTTGCAGCTATTCACAGTTCGTTTTGTCGGTCAGAATCCACCTAAACAAAATTGCAGATGTACGGCGTAGAAATCGAGTTTGAAGGGACAGATGAACACTCGCGGCTTAGGAGATCCCTCGTTCACCCCAGGATATGAGCACTGGAAGGTCTTCCCGTAGAACTTCTTTGAGATAAGCAGTCACATCCCTAGCAGTAATTGTATGTATGTATTTGGAATTTTCGATCAATAGTCCGACTTTGCGACCAGCTAACGGTGACCGCCATGCCTCAGTCTAGTTAAAATCCCATCAGTAAAACCGACATGTAGTGACCATGACGTATTCCCTTCCCAGAAACTAGGGAGATACGCCTGCCTCAGCTTCTCTTTGTCACACAGTCTCAGAAACCCGAACAGTAATGAATAATGCAATGAATTCGGAACGAATTTCGAACGCGAAGTTCGTAACGATTGATGAATTGATTATTTCGTCTTTCCGTGTGCGTGAACTGCAACCGTCATTAGTCAAGTAAGTGTAATGAGTGACTTTATCTCGGGGATGACTGTGTTCTTTCCCCGCTTGATGATGAGATTCAGTGCTGACCTACACGTTGGCTTGCGAATTTTCTCCTCCCATCCTAAGTATGTCCCATCAGCGGGACACTGCCTCACTCCCGACAATCTCTAAGCTCCCGACCGGTCTCCCTGAATGTATGGTAGTGTGGTGCATGTAAGTGTAAGTACTTGTAAGGGGGCGAGGTAAGGACAAGGGATGGGAAAGAAAGATCGCGCGCGGTCCATAGTCCATTTGATAAGGTACTTCTCCAGCATTCGCCTTGTGTTGATCAGAGAAACCACGGAAAATACCCGATCAGAGCAACTAGCCGCTAAAATTGTCCTTCAGGCGTCGGCTTATTTCGACCTGCTAGTGTCAAAAATCCTGCCAACGTCAAGATTTGAATCCTAGGACCTCCCGGTCTGAGACACTGCGTGACGTCAGTCGATGTCCTTAGCCACCTCGGCCCGTGGTATCTCCGAAACAAATCTCACATCAAATATCTCGACATAAACCTAGACACAAATTAATTTCGAAAGATCCTAAAATTCGAAAGATCTAAAAATGTGCAGAGAGGGTAAGCGAAACGATCCCGTTAAAGAAAGAAAAATTTTTCAGTTTTATAGAACAGATGTTACAAACATGCAATTATATTTGAAAAGCAAATTTTCAACTTGGGCTTCTAGCGGATGTACAGTAGAACAGATATGGACAAACTTTAGGAACATAATTTTAGAATGCTTAGAAAAATTCGTGCCTACCAAGAAACTACGGTGCAATTCGGATCCGGTCTATTTCAACAAAGAAGTGAGGCGACTGAAAAGGAAGGTTAGGAAAGCGTATAGTAAACGTAATGTAAACAAGGAACAGAAAAATAATTTTCTACATTTATCTAAAGACTTACTAGAATTAAAGTTACATACCCAAGAAAATTACCTAAAATCAATTCTAAACGATCGATTGAACTGTTGGCAAAATTTCTTCAAGTATGTGAGGCATAAGAAAGGGAACAAAGAAATATTCCAGCGACCTGTGGAGCTGACGGTTCGTTAATTACAAATGACAGTGAAAAGGCGGCTTGTTTAAATAGGCATTACGCGTCGGTTTTCAAGCCGAAGGATCAGATTTCAGTAAATAAATCAACACCCGTTATAGAAACCTTTAGAGTCGATGCAGGAATTATTAGAAAAAGGATTGCAAAAATTAGGAGAAATAAATCTGTAGGTTCTGACGGAATACCAGGAGAAATATTGAAATTGGGAGGGGAAGCCATGATTCCTTACCTTGCTCGGTTAATGGACGTCACTGTAAATAATAATACGAATCCTCAAAATTGGAAAGAGGCAATTGTAGTGCCGATTCACAAGGGAGGAGACAAAAGGATTGTTAATAATTACAGGCCTATAAGTTTGACATCAGTTGTATGCAAGCAGATGGAACACATGATTGCGGAATATATTAGACGAGTCTGGAATAAAACCGACTGGCTTTTTCAAAATCAACACGGTTTTCGTCCTAGCTATTCGTGCGACAGCCAGACTATTTCTTTATGTCAGGACATAGCAGATTCATTAGACGAAGGGAGTAGGGTCGATGCAGTAATATTAGACTTTTCTAAAGCATTTGATCTGGTTCCACATGGCCTTTTAATTGAAAAACTGTCAAAAACTGGATTAGATCATCGAATAATCTTGTGGATAAAAGAATTTCTTACGGGCCGAACTCAAGCAGTCAGAATAGGTGACAAACACTCATCGAAAGCCGATGTAACCTCTGGGGTCCCCGAGGGGAGTGTGTTAGGGCCATTGCTATTCTTACGGTTATAAATGATATTGCAACTGGAATAAAATCGAAAGTTAGACTTTTCGCCGATGATTGCATAATATATAGGAGTATTGGCGCGTCTTCGGATGAAAATGTTTTACAGAACGATCTTAACTGTTTATGGAACTGGGCGTGCAGAAATAAGATGGAATTAAATCCGGAAAAGAGTAAATTCATTTGTTTTACCAAATCTCGTTCGAATGTACACTCGAATTACAAGTTAGGAACTAACGATATACCGCGTGTAAAAAACTGTAAGTACTTGGGTTTGGTCCTGCGTAGCGACTTGGGCTGGTCGTATCATATTAACAATACAGTCAAGAAATCATGGAGGGCGCTGCACTTTGTAATGCGCATTCTAAAAAACAATAGTTTGAATGCCCGATCCTTGGCATATACTTCACTTGTTCGTCCTATTTTAGAGTACGGAGCGGCCTGCTGGGACCCGTACAGAAAAGGTCAAATCGAGGCGTTAGATAAAATTCAAAAACGGGCCGGAAAGTTTGTAAATCATGGACGCGTTGTTGGACGAGATGAATGGGAACCCTTATCTAAGAGACGGGAACGGGCGCGTTTATGCGTAATGTACAAGACATACAAAGGGGACTCAGCATGGGCAGACCTCAGTAAAAGATTACAGAAACCTGATTATAAAAGTAGAGGAGACCATCCCTGGAAAATACGATGTAGAAAGCAAAGAACTGATGTAGGCAAGTTCTCCTTTGTGAATCGTACTATAGTAGATTGGAACAAACTACCTGCAAAAGCACTAGAGACTCTTCCTTCTAATGTAGTGAAATTTTAAAAAAATATACTTAATTCTATGTAGGTCATCATTAATAATACTGGGACTTTTATCATTATTATTATTATTATTAGTTTCATTATTATAATCGTTAGTATTACTAATATGGTCATGTCTCTTATACAGTGAAGTGAAGTGAAGTGTGGTGGGGGCACGGAAAGGAAGGGGAGTGTAGTGTAGTGCAGCGCAGTGAAATGAAGTGAAGTGAAGTGGAGTGAAGTGTTAGAAAAGCTATAAGTCAACATATAGATAACTCAAAATTAATTATAACTAGGATATTAATCTCTAATTCTAATTGTAATTATAATTGTAAATATTCGTAATAGTTTTGTAATTGTCGTATATCTAGTTGTAATAATGTTTGCCACCGAGCATTAGCTCAAAGCGAACTTTAATAAATCTATCTATCTATCCCATAGACGCCAAAATAACATATGCAAAAATAAAATTCACTTAAAATCTATATTCCACAGAAACAATCTTCAATATGACAACTCCGCATTTACATCTGTGACACCAAATGAAGACCCTTACTGCTGTACGCTTAACCAACTTGAACAAACGTCGCAAACTCAATCTAACAAAAATACAAATAATTCAGAATCAGTTCCTCTGATACTATTTACAATGCTCCATGGGTTTTCACCGTGAACTTCACAATGAATTTATTTTAGAATACGTCAAATATCACATATCGGGATGCAATTTTTTCTCAAACTTATCCCAAAATTCAAATCAAAATATCAGAATCAAAAATACAAATCACAAATACAGAATCAATTTTTTCAGATGATCTTTAAAAAATTGATGACACTGACGCTGAAGAGGGTCCAAAAGGACAACGTCAGTCAATATAATAGATGTAAGTTAGTTTACTGAACGTTTGTTCAGAAAGAGATATGCTAATCGTCTTTTGAGTTTCATTTAACGAATTTTGTACTGTGGACTAATAATTTTGAGAAAGCTTAAAAAATGTTCTTAACTCGAGCACTACTGGAGATTCTACCATAATATTTATTTATTATATTTTAAATTATAAAATCTTGGAATTTAATCAACATATCGATGAGTGCAGTGGTAAATGATCGTGTCATTGGCGAAAATGTTTACACGCAGTCCCCAAACGAGTTTCAAACTTCAGCAGCGTGCTGTACCCATGGCAATAGATTACATGTCATTGAACAAGTAGCAATTACTGGAGGCTCAAATTTGTTTGTGACCTCCAAAAGTCAATTGAGTACCATTTCAGCAGCTCTTACCCAGCAGTGCTTGAGGCGTCAAAATATCAAACTACTGCTCCCTTCCACTGCAATCACGACTCAAGGAATTACCAAACGTCATTCGGGAAATTTACGATTCAATCACTCACAACTGCTGGTTCATCCTTTTGCTAGGTTTCAATAGAAACTATTATCTTGGAAATGTTTCTTCTGAGTATCACACTTTCCCAATATTATTGCCAATACTACGTGTTGGGCTAAACTGGGGTGTGCGTCAATTCAGTACAGCTCATAAAACACACTAACAACTCATTAGTGCACAAAAGTTAGTAAATAATAACACATTGATCAAGCATCTTTCTTACTTCATTTTCCCCTAGTTCTTGTTTATACGAAGTATAAAGATAGGTTCTAATTCCTCAGATCTATAATACATAGACCTCTAACAATCATAAAATGTCACTCGTAAGATGCCAACGGAAGATGAAGGGAAAATCCTGTGAATAACTTTGAGAGATAAGTGTAAGAAGTGACGAAATTAGAAAGAAAAGGGAATAAAAGACGTAGTGCATTACGCAGAGAAACTGAAGTAGAGATTGACAGACCATGTGGCACGGAAAGATTAACACAGATGGGCAGCTCAACAACATTCTCTGACCCAACAATTGGATGGAGACACCAAGGAAGATACAGAACGAGATGGTTGGACCCATTCAGGACGGAGGTTGAAGTGTGGTCTCGTCATAGAGTAAAGAATTTAGTTCTTAGTCTCTTAGTTCTCTTTAGTCCCTGGTCTCATGCAGCACAGAACAGAGAAGTTTGTAAATGTATAATAGATAATATTTCGGGATAATTTTGTAATTTCTATAGTATATAGAAATATATTGTGTGGGTGCGTGTGTGGAAGCTATTATTTGCTTGATACCATATTTCTGATTTTTTATATTCTATTTTGTTTTGATTTATACACTCATTATCGTGTAAACTGACCCTACGAAGAGGATGAAGGCCTTTGCTCTCGTGGGCTGTACTTGAACGTGGGCTAAAAATAAATAAATACAGTACAGTGGAGTGGGGCAATTGCGTACCATTTACAGCAAAATTTAACTTTGTCGGTTTCTAGTGGAACTAAAAATTAGAATTTTTGGGATTCCTATAAGATCTAGTTTTTAGCTGTTGAAGCAAATGTGTACAAAAGAGCAGTTCAAGAAAAAATATAGGATTTGTTCCCTTTTTTGCAGGGGGAGGGTCAATCAAGACATTTTTTTGGTTCCAATATTTTTTCTTCAAGTTAGTACAATTTTGAATCATTAGAGAGGGCTAGATATCATATTCCCAGATTGAAAGAAAAGAGTACACATTTACTGCAAGTACACATTTCTCCCACTCCACCCTACATAGATAAACAATGCGCAATTGCCTCCAACATCGTTGATTGTTACATTAAAACGCAATCCTTACACGGCTTTCAAACAGACAAACCCTGCTTCTACCCAACACTGTAACCACGACAACCAACTGCATTTCGGGGACCGAGCAGCAATCGTAGCTAGCTCAAATTTGCTTACGCTCTCCAGACGCATTCAGTGGAGCCAACATAACAGCCGCTCCCTCTACGTCCGATTCAGCACTTCGTCGCTAGCGCTGCTTGAGGCGCAAAAAAAACTTCCTGTGCCGCTGCCGCATTCAGTCGCACCACGTCTCAGGGGAGCTCCAACCTCATTCGCGGGAGTTGACACGTCAATCGCCGGCCATTATGCGTGCTGTGTACCGACGCGGATGCGCTCTGTCGGCGAGTGCGGGAAGCGGCGTCCCGCCGATTGAGGACTGAGGGCGGACGCGCGGGTTAATGAACCTGAGCGACAGAGAGAACAAGTGGGGAAACGGGGGGGGGGAGGACGGGGATGAATCCAGCCCCTCGCCAAAGCGTGCCCTGTCGACTCGTCATCTGTTTCTTTCATCCGTCTCCCGACCTCCCTGTGTTGCGCGCGTCCCCGATGTTGGGTTATTGTGTGCGAGGAGAAAGCCGGCGAGGCGGGGTCAATAGTTGTACGCGGGCTGGCGGTGGAGGTGGTGAGGGCGAGGTGAAAGGTTGTGAGGTGAGTCACGTGCTCTCGAGGTGATGCGTTTGACAAGAGAGGAAGGTGGTGACAAAAGGCGGTAGCGGGGTATCGATTCGTCTTCCGTCGGTGAAGGTACAAGGAGATCGCGGTGTAATACGGCTGTGTGACGCGGGCTTTTGTGGGGGAGGGATGAATATCAGTGTTTCCCGAGGAGAGCGAAGCCCAGGATTCAATACGTCAGTGCGTACGGATGGCGGTATTGTTGAAAGTGAATGAGATTTCGAGAGGAAGAATAAAAAGCAGTCGATAGTAAAAGATGTAAGATAGAAAGTCAAATGAAAAAAACTTAAAAGTTCTACACATTTTAATTGTTCAATTTTTTTGAATGGTTGCATTAATACGGGGCGGTTTTTCAGGGGAAACCTGGTTTGAATGAAAGAAAATAGGCTGTTTTAAATCTCATTTTGTTGGATGTTTTCCTTTTAAAGTACAATAGAAACGTTAATACCTGTGCGATCTACTCCAAAATAACTGTCCTTGCAAAAAAGTAAAAAATAAAAGAGCGTTTTAAATTACAGCCATTAAGAAGATCATGATACCACTGTTGGTATTATAGCCTTGAAGAAGGAAAAGGCATGACGGTTGGTATCACACCCTACAACGAGGCGTCACCCAGACAGTCGAGAGCATTCGAATAATCGTAAATCGTTCGGTAGAACTACAATGATATGAAAATTACATTACTGGCCTCCCTGCAACACAATGCTATATGCTGCCACTATTAGCAACAATAATATGATTTGAACATTAACTGTCATCATCTGTCAAAAATTATAGATATGCTTGAGATGAGTTGCAAATATGATGGCATCACAGGAGGTAAGAACCCCGAGCAATGTACTGTTATTACATTCTGTGCCGTGATGAAATGGAACACACAGAAGAATACGAGATGTTTTTTATGCATGTCTTACACTTCAGCATGCATAAGAAAGAACCTGGAAATTCCGAAACTGTGAGACGTAGATACCATATTCTCATCGACTAGATCAGGAGAGGCTGAATAAATGAAACACCGAGTGTACGATTGACAATGCTCGACGAGAAAATTCGTGTACTTCCAAAATATCGCAACTTCCATTGCCGCCTGTAAAGAGTAAGCAGAAATCCATGAACGAATTAGCACGATTTACCTTTTTATTTGACTGGCTCTCGTGCAATAAAACTAAAATAAGTCTCAGTGTTGTGTCTCAAACGGTACAACCATAGACAACGACGCTGCAGATACAACTGTGTCGGCAGCCTGAATTAGCAGCATGTTTTTTTCGCGGGAGATGGCGGTGATCTTCCCCCGCTGGATGGCGAGATCCGGCACCGACCTACCGTCGGCTAGCGGGGTTTCCCCCTAACCAGGACTCTCCCACCAGCGGGGCACCGCCCCAGCCGGCAGATGCTCTAAGCTCCCGACCGATCTCACGGAATATGTGGTAGTGTAGTGCATGTTAGTGTAAGTGTGTGTGTAAGGGGAGAGGATAGGACAAGGAAGAGGAAGGACAGATCGTGCGCGGTCCGTGGCACGTTTGGTAGGGTACTGCTCCGGCATTCGCCTGGTGCAGCCTGAATCTATACAATACTATATTAATAACAAATAAATTATTCTGGAAATGTATCATGACACATTTTTAAATGAGGAGTGTCTGAGTATCACAAGAAAAGATTCAAGAAAAGACAAAAAAAAAACCATTCCAACATGCAAACAAAACAAACCTGCATATGAAATTTCCGCGAAGGCGTCATTCATTCAAACCTTTTGTATTTCTGCCCAAATCTTTTTTTCAAACTTAAGCACTCGGTTTGCCAAGTAGCACGTGCATAATCAGGAAGGTGGGCGAGGGAGGGGAGCAAGCACTGCTTGGCCATTTGGACGGCGCGCGAAACGGCGCGCGGCCGCGCCAAGTTGGGCGTCTTGGCGACAACTTGGGCGACCGCGACCCTAATGACCGCCAGACGCACCAGCAGGGGCAGCGGAGCAGAGGCGAGGGGGCGGTAGTGACCTCCGAAGGAGCACGGCGGATTGCATGCAAGCTAGGGCGAATTTGGTGGGACCGATGACTGCTGCTTTATTTACTGTATTTCAGTTTTAACTTTATTCCATGGATTCATGTTATTCTATTTAATTACTTTGTCTACTTTGTACACTTTGTCTACTTTGTACACTTTGTCTACTTTGTACACTTTGTCTACTTTGTACACTTTGTCTACTTTGTACACTTTGTCTACTTTGTACACTTTGTCTACTTTGTACACTTTGTCTACTTTGTACACTTTGTCTACTTTGTACACTTTGTCTACTTTGTACACTTTGTCTACTTTATATACTTTGTCTACTTTATACACTTTGTCTACTTTAAACACTTCGTCTACTTTAAACACTTTACTTCATACACTTTATCTACTTTATTCACGTTATCCACGGTATCTACCTTATTCACCTTCTCTACCTTATTCACCTCATCATCTACCTTATTCACCTTATCGTCTACCTTATTCACCTCATCATCTACCTTATTCACCTCACCATCTACCTTATTCACTTTATCTTCTTTATACATTTTCTCTACTGGTACCTCTAACTAAGTTGTACAAAGGAATTAGATTGGGAAGGCGAATCCAAAAGGTTTCTATAGATCATCAATACAAAAAAAAAAAAACAAATTCATGAAAAAACTGCATTGTAGCAGATACAGCACATCTTTCAATCATATTCACCACCAGAATAGGGATTTTCGTGAAACCATGCGATGAACATTTGTAACCCTGCAACGTAGATGTCTGCTGCTTGAGATAGGTACCTGTGTTTGACTGCCACCTGCAATTCTGCTTCCCTGTTTCACTTAATGCTGGCCAGACAGGAATTTCTTAAGGTGTAAGAAAAGGTGGAAATGGCTGGGGGCGAGATCCGGACTACTTGATGATTGGTGAAACACCTCCCAGCGGAACTGCTACAGAAGATTTATTTTATTGATTGATTGATTACACAGGTACACACAATTGGGCGCAATTTTGGCTTCAGATTCGGATTGCTGCGTTGAAATACATAGAGAAAAATGTGCTAAATCTTTGGATCTGACAACTTTTTTTTCTGTGCCTGTGTTAGTGATTCTGGGCGCGTCAACTGCTAAGGTCATTAGTCCCGTAAGTGTATTAGCAATTACAAGTTACATCGTAATTAAAACAAAATGAATGTCAGTAAGGTTGTCTAAAAATACTGTAAATAACACTTATTTATTGTATTATTTACGAATATATTATTATTATATGCGCAAACAAAATGTTATTTTTACCACTCATGTAAATAATTATTCTGAAATGTTAATAACATCTATAAATATAATTTGAATACTTTAAGGTTATAAAGCAGTCCTTCCAGTGAACAAAAAGGAACAGGCGACTCGCAACTTCTACATAATTTTGCTCTCTGTATTTTATCCTCTTCAGAGCTTATTCTCCCTCTGTTGTCACATTAACAATAGCATGCCAGTACAAATCCAATAACCAGGGCACATGAAAGAGGAGGGGTTAAAGGAGAATCCCAGAATAAATGCAATATAATTGAAGTAAAATTGTATCCATTTTAGAACTAGTGCTACATTTATTTAGTCTTTTGATGTAATAATTTTTTGCAAGTTTGTGATCAGTTTCACAGATATGCTAACGTCATATATATATTTCGGATCATTTTCTGTATACTTAAGGACGTTTTCAAAGGCCATGGGCATGTTCTTTTTTGAGAATAGTTCAATTTTCACAATTTTGCTTCGATTACAACTCTTACCTATATCGACAGAAACTGAAATAAAATTGCGACATGTTAATGTGCTGGCCTGATTGCAAAAAGCACTGAAGTTTTCCCAAAGCGAAATTACATAGTGATGATTTCGATTTGTTTTGTAAATATTCTATAAGCTTTTATTAAAGGAATCACTAAGAGTTTGGAAAGGTTCTATAAAAGTCCTAAACTCTGGAAAAGTAACTTCTTACCTAAATATAATTAGAGAAATAAAACTACGCTGAGATTTGTAACCCTCCAATTGATATTCAACTGTTAACTGTTGTTCAGCGTCACCTGCATCAAATGAGATTCTGCAGCACAGTGGCCTAGCTTAAGTTAGTGTTACCCGGGGCAAAACTAATGATATGAACCCCACCTAAATTAAATATAAAATATCTATATATGGATAGTTTATACATTATTTAATAAAAATACACATATATTTGCACGATATTAAGGATAATTTGTAGATTATTTTATCAATATTAACAAGATAAGAAGGTAATCACCAAATTCGAGACTCTTGGACCACTAAAGAATTGGGGCTCACTGCTTATAGTTTCGCGTTTTACTTTACATTATTTTTCTTTGCTTCCTTAGTATATATGATTTAATTGCATAACTATTAAATTAATATATTGTGGCGTCATGGGATTAGACAACCCCATAACGCCACCACCAGCTACGAAAAGAAGCCCACGAACAGAGAGGAATAGGGTACGCGGCGGAGCGATGGCTTGTAAACGCGCCATCTACCCACAGCTTTTCGAACTCTGACGCCCGAACTAGCGAATAATGTTTTTCCGGGAGGTCACGAAAAGAGGAGAATATTCACCCCTCCAAAATTTCCCCGGGCGCGAGTACCATAAGTATCGCGGCGCGCCTCGGAGGAGCTCTCTATGATTGCAGCAGCGACGGCGACTAGTCTGAGTTCTGAAGGCGATTGTAACTTGATAGCAAAGGAGTTTATTTTAACTTGGTAGTTAAAAGTTAGCTTGAGAAGCGTATCAACGAAAGTGATGTAATTGAGAAGTGGAGAGCACAAATATTCTTCGCATTAACATTCACAATATTTGAGAGAGCAAGGGGAGTGACTGTTTAACTTCGAAATAATTTCAAATTTGTAAAATTCGCGCAGAAGGACATTAACTAAATCCAGCATCTCATATTGCACGCTGAGACCACACACGGCCAAAGTTTGGTAGGTAGGCCGAGCATTTAAAGCATAACTTAAGCATAAGAGGAGGGACATTGTTCCCGGCGCATGTGAGTGGCGCATTGTGTAGACTCCCATACTAGCCTGGATTGCTAGGAGCACTGAGCTGACAGGGCGGCCCGACCCAGGCATTGTATGGGGAGGTTACCGCGAGGGTCAACTGCGTTCTGGCGTGACCCAGATACCAGCCCAAAGGCGTACTTGTGCGTCTGCGGGGATAGAAGATAAGGCGCCCATCCCGAGGTTAATCCCCCCTGGTAAAGGACAAGTGCGTGATTGGCTCACGGTATACAAATACCTTCTGAATTAAGCCTGGATGGGGCCACTGTGCCACTAGCTTTCCAGGCTATCACCGGAATCAAACCAACCGCCACTCATAATGCGCCGGAACTAGTTCCTCCTCGAGTGTCGGGCTACAGCCACGACGAAACCAAGTGCCTAACTGGGTGCTCGGTACCCCAACCCATCTCCTCATTGCCCCACCAGTTGTTGTCATGGGTACCGCCGGAACCTAGGCCAGCCTGTCAGGGGGATTCATGCTCCCCGCCTGGATTTATTTGTAGGTTTGAGGTCCAACGCCCTGCTGCATAGAGGATGGCGGCTAACGATCGTTTTCACGTTGTCGCGGCAGGAAGTAATAAGAGCCAAAATTTATTGCTTATTTATCCTTGAAAATAGATTTTATTACATGGGAGTTTTTTTTTTGTTTTTTTTCTCCCTTTCAAAATTCAAAATTTATTGCTTATTTATCCTTGAAAATAGATTTTATTACATGGGAGTTTTTTTGTTTTTTTTTTTTCTCCCTTTCAAAATTCAAAACTTAAGTAGTATATGATTTAGTGTAGGGATCACAGAATTTTGAAAATGTGCACACAATTCACTTTTCCCCATAGCCCGTCATACGCAGTTTTTTAACTGTTTTTTGACGTAAAATAAATAAATAAATAAATAAATAAATAAATAAATAAAGCCCACGCCCAATCCCGCACAAAGGTCGGGATTGAGCCACCTACTCACTGCATCCACCTGGAGAGCTAACGACATGAGAAACGCCAAGGAACAAGGCTCCAAGTGGGCGTTACCTCCTCTTGTAAGACCCTCAGGCCTTGCAGCTCCCTGCCCTCCCTTTTCGAGGTTAATAAACGTACAAGATAAACAGTATTTCGTGTTTAGGGGAGCGTCAAATACTTTAGTCGTTAGTCCCATAAGTACAGCATTTGCACCCGCAAGGTAGCGGGTGCCTCTCGTGATGGAAGATGCGGTGCCAAAGAACATGTCAGCTTGAGGAGGTTTTTCCTTCATATACCGGCGCGGCATCGCCCCAGCTCTGAGCTCTCAACTAGGCTCCCGACATGTGCGGTAGAGTACTGCATGGAAATGCGTGCGTGTGTATGTGTGTGCGCGCGTGCGTGCGTGCGTGCGCGAGCACGCGTGCGTGTGTGCATGTGTTTGTAAGGGGAGTAGAAGAGTCAAAAATGAGGATGAGAAGATCGCACGCGGTATATAGCCCGTTTGCTACGGTAAGGTTCCGGTATTCGCTCGTATTGATTAGAGAAAACCGCGGAAATAGCCGATTAGCTCTGTCAGCTGCTAAGATTCGCATGCAGACAGCGTCTGAATTCGACCAACTTCGATGAATGTATTCCAAGGTGTGACTGACCCATGATTTCGAAATAACTGGTAAATCGAATTCCTTGATATGTCGAAATATACATTTTGAGGCAACACGAATTTCGCGGTATCATGGAGGTCGAGATATAATGGACGTCGAAATATCACGGACGTCGAGATATCAAGGACGTCGAGATACCAAGGACGTCGAGACACCAAGGACGTGGAAATATCAAGGAAGTCTATAAACCAAGGAAGTCTATAAACCAAGGAAGTCTATAAATCAAGGAAGTCTATAAATCAAGGAAGTCTATAAATCAAGGAAGTCTATAAATCAAGGAAGTCTATAAATCAAGGAAGTCTATAAATCAAGGAAGTCTATAAATCAAGGACGTCTATAAATCAAGGACGTCTATAAATCAAGGACGTCTATAAATCAAGGACGTCTATAAATCAAGGACGTCTATAAATCAAGGACGTCTATAAATCAAGGACGTCTATAAATCAAGGACGTTTATAAATCAAGGACGTCTATAAATCAAGGACGTCTAGATATCAAGGACGTCTAGATATCAAGGACGTCTAGATATCAAGGACGTCTATAAATCAAGAACGTCTATAAATCAAGGACGTCTAGATATCAAGGACGTCTATAAATCAAGGACGTCTATAAATCAAGGACGTTTATAAATCAAGGACGTCTATAAATCAAGGACGTCTAGATATCAAGGACGTCTAGATATCAAGGACGTCTAGATATCAAGGACGTCTATAAATCAAGAACGTCTATAAATCAAGGACGTCTAGATATCAAGTACTTCTAGATATCAAAGACTTCTATACATCAAGGACTTCTAGATATAAAGAACTTCTATATATCTATGACTTATAGGTATCAATGACTTCAAAATATTGAGAATTTGAAAATATCGAGGATGTCAAGATATCAATTTTTTCGAGATTTCAATGTTATCGAAGCACAACTATTTTGAGATGTTATGTATTTCGAAATATCGATGAATTCGTAATGACGAAAATTTCGAGTTTGAGACATTAAAGATGCGGAGATATGAAATTATCTCCGTCGACATCGGCATTCGAATTATCCAAGGCCCCTAATAATAATGACATTCCGCGTGACATGACCGCCACGTCGCATCGGCATCTTCTCACGGCCGCGTTCAACGCCCGGGGCCGCACGGGGCGCGGCAGGAGCGCGCGCGTCGGAGCGAGCAGGGCGGGGCGGGGAGCGGCCGCGGGCAGTTCATTGTGGGGCCGCCAGGGCGCGGCGGTGGCGGCGGCGTGTGTGCTGAGCGGGCGGGCGCACACAGCGCGCCGTGTACATGGACTTCAGCCGGCGCGCGGGGGCGGGGGCGTGGGCGGCGGCGGCGGGCGCCGGTCCGTGTGTACCCGCGGTCGAGGACGGACTTATAGGTACACAGGCGCGTGCGTGTGGATGAGGGCGCGCGCTGCGGCCGGCCCCCGGGGGCGGATGACGAGATGAGTGGGGGTGATGGCAGTCGGGAGCGGTGTGGTGGGAGGGGTGGAGAGGGCAGCGAAGAGATGCGGGAAGGGAGTCGGGGACCTCACGGACGTCGTTGTGGTGGGAGTGACGGAGGGCAGAAGTTGAGGGTAGGAAGTGGCAGAGGCGGCGATGTCGTAGTGCGGTGGTGGCGGGGGCGGTGAAGTGACGTGGCAGCGAGGTAGCGGGGCGGCGGGGTCTCGGGGGCGTGGTGCGGTGGCGGCAGGGGCGTGGGGCGGCGTGGAGCGTCGTGGGCGGTGGAGGCGGCGGGGAACGGGTTCGCCGGGGGCGACGAGAGTTCGACAGGGAGCGGGTGGGGGTGCGGTGGGAGCTGTCGGAGCGGGGGGGGCGGCGGGAGGCGACGGGGGGGGGGCGGGGGCGTCGGCGGGGCGTCGTGGGCGGTAAGGTCGTGGGCGGCGGGGGCGGGGCGGCGGGGGCGTCGGGGGCTGCGGGGGCGTCGGGGGCGGCAGGGCGTCGGGGGCGTCGGGTGCGGGGCGTCGGGGGCGGGACGTCGGGGGCGACGGGGGCGGCGGGAGCGGGGGGGGGGACGGGGGCGGGGGGCAGCGGCCTGAGGGAGCGGCGGGGGAGAAGGGGGCGGCGGGGCTTCAATACGCGCCCGGTGCTCACGGTCATCCTCTGGAGGTGAAGAGCGCGG